>JAUIMM010000312.1:12535000-13735000 GCA_031769625.1 Taudactylus pleione | reverse complement strand
AATGCACGTGTTCCTACATGTATCAGCATCTGGGTTTGTGCAGATCTGAAATGTGTGGCCCTTACACCTGCAGTATTAGAACAGAGGCAGCCAAGCATAAGTTCAGTATAGTAATAATGCAAACAGGTAAATATAGCACATGCCCGAGGGACAGGACCTAAGGAGACTTGGAGGCATTGCCAGATACTACTTATGTGTATGTACTGGCGCCTCGGTGTAAAGATACATGGTGATGATGACAGTGGCGGCTATCTTGCTGCTTCTGATTGGCAGTTTGCACATTGGTCTATGATAGTGTATTGTTTCATGTCCCACCTGTCTGTGCAGGTAACTTACATGTTATTTTCATTTAGACTACTGCTGGTGAGGAGGTTACCGTTGGATTTATAATACTAAATAATGGATCTCGGAGCGTTTTTCATTTGATATTAAGGGGGGAATTCAATTAGACCCGAAATATTTTTTCGGGGCAAATAAAACGGGATTTTAACTAATGAATCGCCTTTGAGCAATCCAATTAGGTCCCGTCTTAGTTGCCCCCAAAAATATCTGTTTTCAGGCGAATACACATAGGATCCGTGATAAGTTCGGAGATTCTATGTGTTAATGCCGGCGCCTGCCCAAAAACAGACAGGTATCGGGCATTTTTTTTTTTTCTGGAGCCTGCTGAGCTCCTGAAAAAAAGGTGCCCGATAAGCAGGGGCGCCGAGAGGGGCAGGAATTACCCTGGCTTGTTGGAGATGCCCGGTGCTGTGCCGCCGACGCCCCCCTTACCGGTCAGCAGCCGTGCTGTGCTCCGGGCTGCAGTATGACCAGGGAGACTGCTGGCGTTGAGCAGCAGCGGCCTACTCTCCCTGTGTTGGGGTGTGGGGGAGCAATCACCCTGATTGCGCCCCCTCCTCAGCCCGCATAGTGCTGGTGTATTTATTTATTTATTTTTTTAATGGGGTGCGGCTATTCCGCCTGCGATTAGGCCATGCATCACCTCCCCCCTGCGGCTCATTGTAACCCCCCCAAGATGTAAAAGGAAAATATGACTTGTGCACTTATTAATAGCATTATGAATACTCTATTCTCTCTTGTGTAAGTGACATTTCATGACATTATATTGTGCTGGATTAGACATAAGTACTGGCAAGCCGTCTCTGTACCCCATTGTGCGGCGTAAGTATATGCACTTGTATGGCTGATGCAAAAATACTGCTGTGTTTTGAGTTGTAAGTATCTAAAAATTTATGAGATTCAACATTCACCCGTCTCAGAAGTTTTACATATATACGATTAGGATGCAAAAGGTGTCCAACTGTAAGTGAGGCCTGCAATGTATTAAGCCACAAGAACCAGGAACAGACAATTCTACCGCTAGACAATTCTTAGATCACCTTAAAGTGTTTAAATATATCTTACTTACATTTTATTGCTGTGACCTACATTATTGCCATGTCGTCATCACTGGAAAATTCTGTATCTTTCAGAATATACTTCCGAATTAAAAGGAGAGAATAGTGAAATCACAGTCTCTTGTTCCATGTCCGCCGTCAAATTCACCACACAAGCAGAAGGTGAGATTTCACTGAGGCTTCTCTCCATCTACTCCATAAAATTCCTGGGTCGTTTCTTGATCCTTCAATGTTTTATCTCCTCTGTTACATCGACAGGGGGCTCGGGACTCTACCTATCAACATGGAGCTCTCAATTAGGAGCACAGAAGTTGATGGTAGAAAATAATCTATGGGTCCATCTAGACCAGGATAGGTTAAACATGGCCGTATGCTGGCCGTCATGCAGTTGGGTCCATCCCTCTTCCCATAGCAAAAGTCTTTTTTTAAGTTTTATGTTACGTCTTCAGTCTTCCTAGCTGTAGTATTAAAGTATTCTATATAAGGACCCCAATTAGCAGGACTGCAGGTGACCTCTGAGTTCCAGTTATTCAAGTCCCCACATTTTGAATTGCCCAGGCATTGTGTAATGGTGAATTGTGTAATCATCTGTCTTTATTAAGTCAACCTCTCTGGAATACAGATACGGAATCTAAATGTTCTCACTTTTTTTTTTCATAAATGTATTTAATGTACCAGAAAACCCCACGGAAGACCAATGCCAGTGCAGGAATATAATGGAGTTTCAGTACAATTCAAAGGAAGAAGTCAAAAGGCTAACTCAGCAATATATCCTTTTATATTATTTCTAACTTTATATTTCATATACAATAGATGTCCCTGGCGCTGTCTGGGTTCTCTCTCTTCAGCGCACCCCCCCTACCTATCTTTTTCTCTCCCTATCATTTACACTCTATCTCTTTTTCTCTTATCAGCACTTTATTTTATTATAGATTATCCTCAGCATTACCATTTTTCTATACTATTTAGTTTATGATACTATTTAGTTCTTGAGACGTCCTTTTACCCTCTACTGAGTGTTTTTCTTTCTTTCTGTATGTGGCCTGCGCATCCCTCCTTTTGTCTGTACAGTTACATATTTAGGCTGTGGGTGATGTTGTGATGCTGTTATTGGTTGATTTTCAGGGGTGCCTTTGATTCCATCTTGGGTTGGTATGTGATAAGTATGGGAAGTAACAGAAGTGTTGGAGGCTGCAGATGTGTGTTACTTATTACTGGTCTCTTAGGAAGTGATATCACTGATGGGAGGGGTCACAGTCAGGACCACTTCTCATTGCATGCAGTGGTGGCTCCAGAGGCGGGGCTGCAGCACAGTCCAAAATTCAAATAAGGGAGCCACACCAACAGCCCTTCCAGACATCACTGGCTGGGGCTCACTGGCAGTTGGTGTGGCTCCCCTATTTGAATTTTGGACTGGACTGGACTGCGCTGCCCCACGTCTGGAGCTGGCACTAATTACATGTCAACACAATGACATCATTTTTAGCACTCTTCTGCTATAATATATAAAATGTATTTATGTTCAAGTGTATTCGTAAATATGTTCAGCCATTTTTTCCATCCTTGTTCCTCTTTAACGGAAGATGAGGAATGTTTTAGCTTTATGCTCTGTTCTTCTGTGTACTGATGATCTGCTAATTCGCAGGTTATTCCAGGCCTGGCCAACTTGTGGCTCTCCGGCTGTTGTGAAACTACAAATTCCAGCATGCATTACCAGCTAATTGGTGGGAGGGTATGCTGGGACTTGTAGTTTCACAACAGGCTGGAGAGCCACAGGTTGGCTAGGCCTGGGTTTTTCTTCGAAACTGGACTGGTGGGAGTTGAATGCTAATAACAAAAACTCAATACCCACATTAAACACCTTTAAATAAAAGTGAACAATTTATTTTACATGTGAAGTACAGGGACATTATAATTTTTAATTCTATTTTGTTTCTTACCCTGCTGTCTAATATTGCAGGGGTAGGCAACCTGTGACACTCCATCTGCTGTGGAACTACACATCCCAGCATGCCCTGTAAGTTTTAGCATGCCCTAAGAGCAAAACTGTGGCAGGGCATGCTGGAATGTGTAGTTCCACAGCAGCTGGAGTGCCACAGGTTGCCCATCCCTGTAATATCATGTCTCGCATACATACCAATATCTGTCTACAGTATACAAACATTATTTTACAATAATCCTGCACCCCCGATAAAAGCATCATTGTGAATATCACCTCATATTCTACACCTGATGTTCTGGGACACACAAAGCATGAACAGTAAGAGGTTTATAGGCGAGTCCAGTCACAGGGTGTATATACGCAGCACACCAGGAGGCAAGGCTTAGCGATCACGCAGTCGGGCAAAGTAACTGTCCAGATACTACTGTGATTCCAACATGAAAATCTATAAGAGAATTAAGAGCTTCTGCTTAACTGGTAAAAGTATAGGAAGACACTGGCTAGTGAGTGATCTGAGGAAGCACTGGTATGTAAGTAACTGATTGGTAAACAAGCTACTGATATAAATTCAAAGGAGGATGAGTAAGTTCCTTCTTTTGTACACACGCATAACCCCATTCCTGTTGCAGAGATATGAGATACTAATAGTCGTTTATTCCTTGACGTAAACTCACTGGAGCAGATCACCCGACGAATGGAGGACCTGGAGAATCGTGTGGGACAAAGATAACAGACTTGATCTCCGCTGCGTGCACAGAGGATAAGCTAAGGGCATTGGTGGGATGGACGTTGAGGGGCAAGGAGGGAAGCAGAAGTGGCCCAAAATTATCATAGCACCAGCTGCATATTTACAATAGGTCAGAGGTTCTCAAACTCGGTCTTCAGGACCTCACACAGGTCAGGTTTTCCAGGTCACCCAGCAGGTGCACAGGTGTATTCATTACTCACTGACACATTTTAAAAGATCTACAGGTAGAGCTAATTATTGCACTTACGATTCTGTGAGACCTGGAAAACATGCACTGTTTGGGGTCCTGAGGACCGAGTTCGAGAACCTGTGCAATAGGTTATTACGGGGGAGGAATGTAGTTAGTTATAAATAATTGGTGCTTGTATCTACCTGCAGGTTTGTCATAGCTATGACCATTTCATGACTCTGCAGTTCTGACACATTAAAGGGGCCCCAACAAGCCTGTAGTACTGGTCCGCATCTGAAAATAAAACCAAGCGTGACCCCTTACCAGCCCTACTGATGGAAACAAATATAAATAACGGCCACCTGGACACCATCGGAAATGTATAATGTACAAATATTTGTTTTATTTATATCTTTTTGTAATTGCATGTTTGACTCCAAATACAAGAGCACACAGAAGAGTTTGTGCCATTTTGTTCTGAAACTGAAGATTTGTGAAATTCCATTGGAAGCAAAACAACGGGAAACAAAAAAACCCATTCGGAGACCAAATCTAGTTTTGTCAATTCAAAATTGAGCTCATGATGTCACAACGTTTTATGAAATATAAATATTAAACTATTTGTTATATGAAGTGTGGCTCCATTTATTTGTTTAATTGGCATTTCTGCATGGCCCAGGTGACATATTATATTCATCAGTGACACCAAGGAGATTTTCTATACCACATTTACTGTGTAGATTATAATACAACAAGTGTACTTGCCAAATATAGCTTGAACAATATACCTACCTCCTAAGCTAAACAAGGCCACACTTACCGCTTAAGGGTTCGTTAGCTAGATCATGAAATCTGTTGCCAATTTGACCACACACACACACCCACACACACCCACCCGGGAAATCAGTTTCACAAGGATCCCCGTATGCTGTTGATGTATAATAGTAAACATAGACCGGTGTAGCTACTGTCAACCCACATTTACCTGCCACCCCAATCATAACCAGGTTGATGCCGATTGGATTTCATTTGTGGCTCACACAGAGAGCCTTGATGGGCACATTATCTCAAAAACTACCAAATTGAGAACCAAATAAGTTAATTTGGTACATTAAGTCATATACAAATTCCATAGCAATATGAAAACGCCATACATACTGTACATACAAACATACATTTAAGGTGGCCAAAACATACTAATAGTCGGCTGCTGACACATTGTGCCCTAGTAAGTTTGTGTGGCACAGGCCAAGGACTTATGTAAACGATTATATACTAGTGAAGGGACCACCTATCTATCTGCTGCCCCCAGCCCACCTCTGTCAAGTCCGTTAGTGCTTCAGAATCACCACTCATTGACTTAAGCTAAGATCAACATTAGCCACATGCGGGTTTCCACAAAGGCAAAGCAAGGCTAAAAATCCAAGAATTTGATTGTTCCTGTAGAAGAAAGATCTGTGCGCAATCTACATGTACAACAGGTGTGAGTAATACAGATGGGAGTAGATTAGATGTGAGGCTGTACAAGGGTGAGCAGTATCGGTGTGAGGCTGTACCAGTATGAGCAGTATAGGTGTGAGGCTGTACCAGTGTGAGCAGTATAGGTGTGAGGATGTACCAGTGTGAGCAGTATAGGTGTGAGGCTGTACCAGTGTGAGTAGATTGTGTGAGGCTGTACCAGTGTGAGCAGTATACTGTAGGTGTGTGGCTGTACCAGTGTGAGGCTGTACCAGTGTGAGTAGATTAGGTGTGAGGCTGTACCAGTGTGAGCAGTATAGGTGTGACTAGATTAGGTGTGAGGATGTACCAGTGTGAGCAGTATAGGTGGGAGGCTGTACCAGTGTGAGCAGTATAGGTGGGAGGCTGTACCAGTGTGAGCAGTATAGGTGGGAGGCTGTACCAGTGTGAGCAGTATACTGTAGGTGTGTGGCTGTACCAGTGTGAGTAGATTAGGTGTGAGGCTGTACCAGTGTGAGCAGTATAGGTGTGAGGCTGTACCAGTGTCAGCAGTATAGGTGTGAGGCTGTATCAGTGTCAGCAGTATAGGTGTGAGGCTGTATCAGTGTCAGCAGTATAGGTGTGAGGCTGTACCAGTGTCAGCAGTATAGGTGTGAGGCTGTATCAGTGTGAGTAGTTTTATATGACTGTGAAAAATGAAATGGCTCTGTGTGCATACTACAGCATTAACGGAGTGGAACGCAGAATTCGCTAGTAACTTATATTGCTCCCATCAGTGTGGAACGCACGGTCAAAGTTGATGACCATGCGCACTTCGGCCGACATCGCGGAAGCGCAAAGGAGGACATGCGTGTCACTCCTCCTTATAAGGACGGATGCCATCCTTCCACTAGACGAGAGCCAAGCCTCCCTCCTGGGTTAACCACCCGTATCCGGATTCCTGGTTCTGCTCACCTACACAAATCGGAATGGAAGAACTCCATTTCCGGCTGAAGTCTATGCGTTCCGTAAGCTGTAACGCATAGCGTTTGTATACTAGTAATTTATTAATTGTACCCTCAGGACAAATCGTTTAGCAGCGCTTTTTCTGTATGTGACTAACAATTTTAAAATAAACTTTTTTTATGTGCTTACACCAGCAGGTACTATTTTATAAATGTATATATCCTGGCAAGACAGCTAAATTATCCTTACCCCGACCCCTACTGGGTGGGAGGGCATCCCAGGGTGTATAAGTCAGCTCCCTAGCCCAAGCCTGTACACCTTGATAAAGACATAAGGTCGAAACGCGTTGGCTGTGGAACACTGGTCTACCTGGAGACCTATTGCCTAAAGCGTGACAGTCCAAGCTCATCGTAACGCCTCAGGTTATATACTATTTTTACACCTTCTCCATGTTGACCAGTATTGACTTTATGTTGATTTAAGTATTTATGATGCAATAAAATTGTTGTAACTCTATCCCATTTCTGACAATACACTTTATATACCCCAGGTATCCCCTACGGGGCACAGGGAGAACAGAGATCAGAAGGGAGGAGTTATAGAGATACCTTTATATGCACATCCCTATGCTTCCCAGTGTGAGTCGGGTATGCCCATTATTTTCTACTGGTGTTACGCACACGAGTGAACACTCCATCTCCCTGCATAAGAATGTTGGAATCAAGGAACGGTGATTAAAAGATACTTTTATGTGTGGCAACTACTGTTATTTTGTGAGTATGGTACGACCATCTACACTTTTTTCAGCTAAAAGGAGAAACATAGTCACTAATATAAGACCACACTTGGGAACCTACACAACTTAGACTGTGATAACCATCGTTCTCCCCCTTCTCGAGGAATACCAGATATAGATCAAACCTTTCCAGGGAGGAATGAAAGATCTACATATGAACAGAACCTAAATTCTCTGTCAGCGTGTGATAGAACTTGGATCTGCTAAGACTAGTGACTTATATAAATTTTTATATATATATATTGGATATGACATATCTGTCACGTGGTATACTGTCTTACATTATAAGTTTTACTTATTGGTGATCATATTTATTTTTTATATTTTTATTGAAGCAAGAGAAATCATTACATAATCATTTGTACAATTCTTTTACAGTACTAACAAAAACAAAGAAAAATATTTTAAAATTTTTCAAGGGATACAAATCACTGTATTGAAAACATTCAAAAGTTATAATGTGTATTTCACAAACTATTTATGAATTATTTATTAGCAGTTTCATATATAGAGCAGCATATTCCGTTGCGCTTTACAATTGGAACATTAATAGAAAACTGGGTAATAACAGACAGATATATAGGTAGGAAGGCCCTGCTCGCAAGCTTACAATCTACAGGGAAATAGGCATTGATACACAAGGATAGGTGCTATATATTGCATTTTGCTCCATCCAGACTGCAGAGATTCTTGGTTGGCTGCATGATCCAGTCACACAGGAATGTCGGCCAAACGTCATGAGGATGTGAAAGAAAGACAATGTGTGAGGTTATGTGTGGACTGTGAAAGGGGATGTAATTAGACATGGAAGCTATGAAGGTTTTGTGGGCGGGTGACTATGACAATATGTTTAATATACATGTTCACTTAGAAAGTGAACAATGAATGGAATGTGTCACCCGCCTCCCGGACCATAAAAATATTTAAAATATTTTTAGGAAAAATCAGTGGGACTTGCTCTGGCACCCGGCGACACCCCCCCTTAGGACTAATTAAGCTATTGGAAGTTTCCAATTAGCTTAATTAGTCCTTAATAACTCATCTTCCGAAGTGCTGTCTTCTTCATCCAGCGTCGGGAGCCGACTCTTCTGCAGCAAGGTATGTAGTGTGTGTGGTGCTTGTAAGTGTGTATGAGTGGCTGTGTGTGCATGAGTGTGAACCCCGTGGTATGTGTGGCCCCCCTTTAATGGGCGCTGGGAGAACTACAATAAAAACAATCACATTTTTCAGCGCTCTGTAGTAGGGGTATATAAAAGGTAGGAGGATGTATATATAAATGTGATATACCAAAAATTACCCTCCTTGAACTCTGATCATCGTCTCTATATAGATGTTCCCGTTCAGTCAAGATCGTATCTCCGACGACATAAAAATAAAACAAACAAAATGCTTATAGTATAGTAAGTTCAAAAGAACTACATCTCAGGAGCCCTTGCCCCTCCCACCAGCCCCTTGAGCCCTCGGGACTCCCAGCACCCCCCTCTCCAGTAAGAGGGGAGGCCACCATGAGCCGCGGAGACCCCCGGCCAGGTAAGTGAAGTTTTGTTTTTATTTAAATTTACGCAACGCAGGGTTTTAAAATTGAATACAGCGGGTAGCAGGCGTGCGCATACCCACGGTATTTCTAATTTGGGCGCAAGATTTTTGCTTCGCTAAACCTTGCAACCAATTGAATATCCCCCATGGTCACCCAGTCCATCTGGAAGATGTGGTAAAGCTTCTCTTAAATACAGGTGGGCATGGGTTTACCAAATTTTGAAGTATGGTTCTCTTGGCTGCAGAGCTTATAGCCAACAAGAGCTTTCTACCTTCCTTAGAGACACGTTGGGATTTAGGCGGAAATCCAAATATTCTGGCATAAAGGGGACATAATTAATCAGCATTTTCTCTGCGTCTCGTTTCACCTGCAAACAGAAACCTCTAATTATTGGGCAATCCTAGAGGGAGTGATACAAATCTGCCACAGAATTACGGCATTTAGGACAACTATACGAGGAAGTCAATCCCATGAGATATTGTCTATTGGGAGGGAGAGAGGTTCTATGAATCACATTATAAAACAATTGCTGATACATACTTGGAGGACAAAAGTCTACAGGAGTTGTTGAGAAAACGCAGGAGATCTTGGGTGGAAAGAGTGGGAAAATTAACAAGCCACTGTCCCATTCCTGTTTGAGAAGCAGTATGGTCTACAGGATTTTCCAGGGACACGTAATAATAAGCTTTCCGACAGATAGGTCCCCGACTCAATAATTTCTCAAAGGAGTTGTCCCAAATCAGAATCCCCAATATTCCTTATAACAGTAGAGATATAATGCTGTGCTTGTAAAAACGTCACCGGAAAGGCCCGATGTATTTCAAATGTATCCACTGCCTCCGAATATAAAAGAGGTCTCTTCTTCTCATGGTGGACCAAGCTATTTAAAGAGTTTATTCCCCTTGTCCTCCAAATGGTGAAGGCCATGCTGCCCTGGAATTCTGGATTCTTACAAAAAGGAATGTGTAAAGATTGGTG
Organism: Taudactylus pleione; assembly: GCA_031769625.1. Classification (NCBI taxonomy): domain Eukaryota; kingdom Metazoa; phylum Chordata; class Amphibia; order Anura; family Myobatrachidae; genus Taudactylus; species Taudactylus pleione. Next base: position 13,725,027 of record JAUIMM010000312.1, on the reverse strand, counting down.
AGCGTTAAGCCCATTTCAATGTCGTATTATATGCAGGACTCTTCTTGTAGTCCAAAGAAGAGGATTGTCCTGAAGTTTCCCTGGTATATTTTGGTCAAGTATGTGTAGAAAACTAGATATGCCCATATTGGGCAAAAATTGAGATGAGTATTTGCATAGAAGTCCCTTCCATGTAACCAAATCAATTAGATATCGCATCTGAGCTGCATGACTATATCGTATTATGTCGGGAAAATTGATACCCCCACCGGATCTAGTCTGGCATAGTTTTTGCATGCTAAAGTGGTCTTTTCCCAAGCCATGTGAGAGAGCGGAATCTTGTGTTAATCAATTTTGCATCCCTTTGGGTGAGAAGGGGTAAAACTTGTAAAAGGTAGAGTAGTCTGGGAAACGTCATCATTTTGATCAAATTCGTCCGGCCAAGATACTAAAATAGTCCCATCCCCTGAGCTCCTCGGTTATGTGTTGGGTTGCCCGAGTTATATTATGGCTATAAAGATCAGTAGGATTCCTGGTGAGGGTAACACCCAAATAAGTCAGAGGTGGCCCATTGTATAGGGACCGAGTCTCCCCACCAAGGAATGGAGCGGTCTGGACCAAACAACATCCCCACAGACTTGTCTGCGTTTACCACCAGACCAGAGACGCCACCATAAGCATTCATTTTATCCATAAGCGGTAAAGAATTCTGAGGATTTCTATTAAAAAGCAGTAAACCATCAGCAAAAACTGAGATTTTTATTTCATGTGAGCCAATTTGGATCCCGTGAAAGGTGGGCCAAGTTTGGAGGATTCGTAATAATGGGTCCAGTGACAAGTTAAAAAGTAGTGGAGAGTGGACAGCCCTGGCGCGTCCCTCTATACATAGCCAGTTTACCACCCTTCAATCCGTTAATTAATAGTGCAGTAGTTGGGGAACTGTAAAAAAATAAAGTCGGAGTCAAACGCTCTATGTTCCAGAATGGAGATTAGATGGGGCTAAGTACCGCGTCGAACACTTTGTGCGTATCCAGACTTAACAACATGTTATCTGAATGTGAGGAATGCATTGAAGACACAGTCGCTGCAATTGCCGATCGAATAGCCCAAACTGAGTGTCTCCCAGTTACAAATCCCAACTGGTGATCCGTAAGCAGACCCGGCAAAATTGTTTGTAGGCGATTGGCCGTGACTTTATTAAATGTGGACTTCAAAATATTATCTAATGTGATTGGCCTATATGACCATAAAAGTTGGGGCTCCCTTCCCATCTCGGGTAACAAAATGGTATGCGATTCATTAAAAGTAGGATATTGGCGGGAATCTTTGTATATTGTTAAGAGTTCTTGCAAAGCCAGAAGAACGCTATGTAACATGGAGTATTTTGTAATAAATCGCCAGACATACCATCAGGGGCTAGTGCTTTTCGAGAGGCAAGTCCTTTAATTGCCTGTGAAATTTCTTCCAATGTGACCTCACCGCTTAATTGATCTCTCTGATCTTGGAATAACTGTGGAAGATGAGCCTCCCGTAATATACTGTTTTGGATGTCTGGGTCTACCGGTTGGCCTGAATAATATGAGATATGGTAAGAAATTACCTTTGTTATCTCTATTTCTACGAAGTTCATAGGGTTCCACAGGATACCTTGGGTATAGATGATAACGTCAGGCATCGGGCACCATAGAGTTAAGTTTTCAGCCTCCCAGGATGCACTAGGGTCCCCCTCCTATACCCCGCCCCCGAGCCAAGGCATCTCAGTTACGTACTGAGCCATAGGCCGGAGAAGGAAGAGAGCGAAAAAAGATCTGGACACACACAAGAATCACATTCTCACCAGAGGGAGACGGAAAAACCGGTGACCAGAGCAAAGCCCATCTGCAGCACAGGTACGACAGGGTGGGAGTCCTGTGGAACCCTACGGACTTCGTAGAAATAGAGATAACAAAGGTAAGTTCTTACCATATCTCATATTTTCTACAACAGGGTCCATAGGGTATCCACAGGATACCTTGGGGATGTCTCAAAGCAGTATCCTTTAAGGGTGTGGACGCTCCTGTGCTGGAGAATCCGCCGCCCGAAGGAAGCATCCTGAGAGGCAAAGGTGTCAAACGCGTAATACCTCACAAAAGGTATGGACCGAGGACTAAGTGGCAGCCTTGCAGATCTGGACTGCAGGGGCACCACGTCAAGCAGCCGACGAAGGACCCACAGACCTAGTGGAATGAGCCCTCACAGAGGAAGGAACCGGAAGGCATTCATGAAGATAAGCTTCTGAAATGGCCATACGAATCCAGGCCGCCAAAGTTTGTTTTAAAGCAGGCCAACCCTTTTTTCCGGAAGCCATAGAGGACAAACAAGGCGTCCGACTTCCTAAACGAAGAAGTGCGGTCAACATAGATCCTTAAGGCCCGCACAACGTCCAAAGTGGCCTCACCCACTGAAAGATCGGGTGAGTTAAAAGCCGGCACAACAATTTCTTTGTTGATGTGAAAGCTGGAAACTTTAGGAAAGAAACCAGGACGAGTGTGCAGCACCGCCCTGTTCCTATGAAAAATCAGAAAAGGGGGTCTACAGGAGAGAGCCCCTAAGTCAGAAACACGTCTGGCCGAAGCAATGGCCAGAAGGAAAATTGTCTTAGCTGTCAGCCACTTGAGGTCCACTGGGCCCAGTGGTTCAAATGGCGGTCCCTGGAGAGCCCTCAGGACCACAGCTAAATCCCAAGGCGCCACCGGTGGAACAAAAGGTGGCTGAATTCTGAGAACACCTTGCATAAAGGTGCGCACATCAGGGATTGCAGCAATCCTACGATGGAACCAGAAGGACAGGGCAGACACCTGCACCTTCAGAGACGCAAGGCGAAGCCCATGGTTCAGTCCCGCCTGCAGGAAGGCTAACACTCTAGACAGACGGAACTCCCGAGGGGCATAGCCTCTCGGTCGACACCACTGGAAGAACGTATGCCACACTCGATGGTATATCCTTGCAGAGGATGGTTTCCGAGCCCTTAGCATTGTTTGCACTACAGAGCTGGAAAACCCCCTGGACCTTAACATGGCCGTCTCAACAGCCACGCCGTCAAAAACAGCCGAGTCAGGTCTGGGTGAAGACAAGGACCCTATGACAGGAGGTCCGGTCGCAACGGTAACCGCAGAGGAATGTCCACGGACAGACCCTGAAGCTCTGGGAACCAGTGCCATCTGGGCCACGCGGGAGCTATCAACAGGAGCGTCCCTCCTTCCTGTTTGAATTTCCGGATTACCCGTGGAAGGGAAAACGGAGGAAAGAGATAAGCAAACCGGAACGTCCACTGGACGGACAGAGCATCCACCAGAGACGCCTTTTCGTCTCTTGTGCGAGACCCGTACACCGGCAACTTGTTGTTGTGCCGTGACGCCATGAGGTCGATCTCTGGAAGACCCCAAGAGTCCACCAGAAGTTGAAAGATGTCCTGGTGCAGAGACCATTCCCCCGGATGAACGTCCTGGCTGAGAAAGTCCGCCTCCCAGTTTAGGACTCCCGGGATGAAGACTGCTGATATGGAAGGAAGATTGCGCTCCGCCCAAACCAGGATCTGGGACACCTCTACGAGAGTCGCCCGACTTCGGGTTCCTCCTTGCCGATTTATGTAGGCCACAGTGGTAGCGTTGTCGGACTGGACCTGCACTGGGTGACCTTGGAGAACCCGATGTGCCTGCTGGAGAGCATTGAAAACCGCGCGGAGCTCCAAGATATTTATTGGAAGCTCCGCTTCTGCCCGAGTCCACCTGCCCTGGAACAAGCGTGGACCAGTGACTGCTCCCCAGCCCCGAAGACTGGCGTCCGTTGTCAACAGGACCCAATTCGCCACCCAGAACGGACGACCCTTGTTGAGATGGGTCGTCTGCAACCACCAGGCTAGAGACAGGCGAACCTCCGGAGTGAGCACCATCGTCTGGGATTTTAGACTCTGAGGCAGTCCATTCCATTTGGACAGGATCAATTGCTGCAAAGGTCTGGTGTGAAACTGGGCATATTCCACCATGTCGAATACTGACACCATGGAGCCCAGTAACCTCATTGCTGAGTGCAGACACACGGCGATTCTGCAGACAACTACGCACCCTCAACTGCAAGGCAGAGATCTTTTCCCCCATCACAAAGATCCTTTGCTGTCCGGAGTCCAATAAGGCTCCGAGGTGCAGAATCCTCTGAGACGGGATCAGGGTGGACTTCTGCCAGTTTATCAACCAGCCATGCCGTTGCAGTACCGCAATGGTCAGGTCCAAGTGGCGGAGGAGCTCTGGAGATCCTGCCACCAACAGAAGGTTGTCCAAGTACGGTAACATGCGGACTCCCTGCAGCCGCAGAGAGGACGCCATGACCGCCATCACCTTGGTGAATACCCGTGGTGCTGTCGCCAGCCCAAAAGGTAACATCCGGAACTGAAAGTGGTCGCTGCGGATTGCAAACCTGAGGAACTGTTGACGGCGTAAAAGAATAGGGACGTGCAGGTATGCGTCCTGTATGTCCAACGACACCATGTAATCCCCAGGTTCCAGCGCCAGAATGATGGGCCGCAGGGTCTCCATCCAAAACCTCGGCACCCGCAAAGACTTGAGTGCTTTGAGGTTGAGGATCGGACAAAACGACCCATTGGGTTTCTGCACCAAAAACAGATTGGAATAGAAACCCAGGCCCTTCTGGGAGAATGGAACAGGCACTATAACTCCAGCCTGGAGCATAGCGTGCAAAACCTTCCGCAGTTCCAAGGCTTTGTTCAGGTCTGATTGAAGACCCATGGTGAAGAATCGAGACGGGGGCCTGTGCCGAAAGGAGAAGGCGTACCCGTGAGAAACCACCTCGAGAACCCAAGTGTCTGTCGTGGTAACTAACCAACTCTGGGCGAACTGCAGCAGGCGGCCTCCCACTCTGGGATCCCCCAAAGGGAGGCCCGGACCGTCAGGCCGCAGGCTTGTCATCTGGCTTAGGGGCCGGACGTCTGGTACTCCAGGCCTGCTTCCGGGGCTTGGCCGATTTTTTGAGGCCAGCCTGTCGAGGAAAGGACTGTGCTTTAGGCCTACCCTGGGCCCTATAAGGCCGACGTACCGGAACTGGAAGGAACTGCAGCAGACGGGAGACATGCAGATTTGGCTGCCGCCAGCGTGGCTACAATTTTGTCCAGGTCTGGACCAAACAGGACTTCTCCATTAAAAGGCAAAGCTTCCAAGCCCTTTTTGGAATCAGCGTCCGCCTTCCAAGATCGCAACCATAAGGTGCGACGAGCAGCTACAGCTGCCGAAGAAATCCAGAGACGCCAGGGTACTGATATCCAAGGCTGCCTCATTGATATAAGTGGCCAAATCCCGGAGATTGCCTATCAACTCGATCAGCCGAACAGTCGGAATCGAAAGACGCCTCCAAACTATCAGCCCATGGCTCTGGCTACTCAACAAATGGCCATAGCCGGCCTAGCTGCCCCCCCCGCAAGGGAATAAACGGACTTTAGGCAGATCTCCACCTTACGTTCCGTAGCATCCTTCAGGGAAGACATGGAGGGCATGGGCAATGTGGCACTACGGACTAGGCGTGTCACATGAGAATCCACCTGTGGAGGGGATTCCCACTTAGAAAAATAATTATCCACAAACGGATAAGCCACCGCCAAGCGTCTCTGCGGCTATCGTTTGCCAGGCTGTTTCTACGCCTCCTCTAAATGGTCCACTAACTGACCCGAAAGAGGAAACACTGTGGAGTCACCCTTAATATCCTTAAAAAAGGCATATTTAGATGTGGACACCGGAGGATCTTCGGCCTCAATCACTAAAGCTGTGCGGACTGCCCGAATGAGTCCAGGAATATATACCTTGGACCTAGCGTCCGACTCTTTATTGCGGAGAGGTTCCTGGTCCGGAAGATCCAGAATCTCCCCATCATCAGACGTCACTTCGTCATCCTCATAAGGAGCGGACAGAGACGCCACCGGCCGCAACACAGACTCCCCTTGTAAACGTCCGACAAGTGCTGTACAGAACTTGTCAGCGAATTAACCCACGCAGGCTCCTGAGAGACCTGGGGAGGAGAAATAGGGGGACTGTGGGGTACCATCAATTGACTCGGGAAACCCTGCATGGGTGACGACACCACTGACTGCTGGGACAATCCCATCTGTGAGAACGCAGGCTGCGGAGCTAACTGGCCCACCAGGGTTGTAAGCGCTTTGGCGAAACAAGCCCAGGGCGGCTCCTGTACCGGTGCCGTGACAGTAATTGGCCGCGCCAATAAATAACACTGCCGACATAGCCCCTCCGCACTACCCTCCCCCTCCGCTAACGGTACCTTGCACGTAGTACACAGAAGCTGGAAAGTCACTCTCAGACATGATGGTAAGTATGTGACCCCTCTCACTGATACTTGTTAGTATAGTGTGAGACCACCCTGCAATCACCGCACCGCAAGGGCTTTAGCAGAAAAGATCAGGGACAGTTGAAATGGCTGACAGAAGAAAATTAAAGTACAGACAGCAGCGCTAGCAGAAGTCACATACAATGCAAAGAAAATCAATTCCTGCACTATCAGCACTGATAATCAACTACGCAGACACAGAGCCTGGTAGGACACAGCGCTGCATACACAGACCTGAACCAAACGGAGGAGAGGTATGCTGGGGGACCCAGACCGCGATGCCACCCCTTCCAGCAGCGTTCACCATGCGCTTGTAAAGATGGCCACCGAGCATAGAGGCCGGCCTGTGGGAGGAGCGCTGCCACAGGGCCAGTCGGCGTGTGCAGAGTGGGCTGTGTGCAGCGGGGGAGGCGCCGGCTGTGAGACAGGGAAGGCATGCTCCCCTGGCATGCATTTAACCCCTGGGACGCCGCAGCGCTACCGCTCTGCCACGGTCCGCTGTCCCAGTGGGGTAGTGGAAGCGCAGGTTAGTACCTGGCTCCACGCTGCAGCCAGTCCCCAGGGAGCCCCATGCCTGGGGACTCTGGACCATGTTCAGCAGGGTCCCAACCGCGGGACCCCGCTGCTTACCTTGCTGTCCCCCTTAGATCCGCCCATGGTCCCAAACATCTGGGGTCACAGCTAGCTGTGACCCCAGATGCTTACCAGCATCACCGGATCGGTACCGGCGTTCTGGTACCAGCGGGGGTGTAAGAAAGACAGCATGGACGTCAGAACTGACTGTCCATGCTGTACTTCCAGATGTGCAGCCACAGCTGCATTGTAGAAAAACTTCAGGGGTTCTTCTTAGCCCCCCTCTAAACAGGTGCATCAGACTCCGGCCGGGCACCAAACGAAACAGATGCCTTGGCTCGGGGGAGGGGTATAGGAGGGGAACCCTAGTGCATCCTGGGAGGCTGAAAACTTTAACTATGGTGCCCGATGCCTGACGTCATCACCTATACCCAAGGTATCCTGTGGATACCCTATGGACCCTGATGTAGAAATACATTTTCAAAATAATCCTGAAAAAGATCCATAATGCATCTTGAATTAGTTACCAAATTACAAGTGAGAGGATGTCTAATGGCCGTAATATGGGTCTTAGTCTTCCATGGGCGAGACAGACGCAATAGTCTTCCGACCTTGTTCCCCCCACCTATAGTATTTGTTTTGAATCTCTTACGGCGTTTTTGACTTGCGCTAACAGAAAATTCTCTAAAAGTTGCCGTGCCTGCTTATAGGAAGCCATTGTGAGATCCCTCGGAGAAGAGGAATATGCCGCGAAGATTGTATTAACTTCCTCCCTGAGTGAATGATATGTGGCCTCAGATTCGCTTTTCTTTTTGGCAACGTAGCCAATAATATGGCCCCTCATGACTGTCTTCGACTCCCAGAACAATAGGGAAGAGTGCCAATGTTCAGTGTTGGCATCAACAAATTCTAACCAACGTGCATTAAGAAATAATTTGATATCTTCAGAAGCCAAATGAGATGGGAATCTCCAAAGATGATCCGCAGAGGGGGCATGGGGGAAACCAAGCACCATAGAGACCGGAGCATGGTCTGAAATAATGATATCGTGTAACTTAGCAACGAGGACATTATTTACTAATTTCTGATACATTGGTTAACAATCTAACCTCGAGAAGGAGCGAAGAACTCCCGAGTAAAAAGTATAAGATCAGATTGATTAATTAGTCTCCAGGGGTCTGATATCTGTAGGGCTGAAGTAAAAGCCAGAAAAGTGTCCCACAAAGGTGAGGTCGGAGCACCGGGAGGAGGGGGGTTCAGCTACTGTATTAAAGTCCCCCCCCCCCCCCAACTATTAATGGAAAATTGTCACGTTGCTTTAAAGTTTGGAGCAATGTCTTAAAGAAGGATGGAGTTTCTACATTGGGTGCATATATATTAGCCAGAGTATAATTAGTGCCATGTATGGTCACATCTAATATTATATATCTTCCACCTGGCTCAATTACTTGATTTAGTATGAGGAAAGGAAGAGACCTGCGAAATACAATGGCAACGCCTCTGGACCTGGTCAGATATGATGCAACAATACAGTCTGGTAGGTGTGAGGCTGTACCAATGTGAGTAGTATAGGTGTGAGGCTGTACCAATGCGAGTAGTATAGTTAGGACTAGGGTCGATGTGAGACTGTACCAGTGTGAGTAGTATAGATGGGAGTAAGGTAGGTGTGAGGCTGTACCAGTGCGAGTTGTATAGAGGAACCCAGTAACAGGAGCTCTATGGCAGGAAATATAGTGGGGTTGTCAATGGAAGAGTTTAAGTCAGTCAAAAGTATAGGCAATAAGTTAAGGGATGATACAGGGCAGCAACATGAATGTGGAGCATAGATGTGGTGGGCTTCAACCTGGAGGTTGAACTCAGAAGGCAAAACATATAAAGTATCTCTAAACACAGCCACCTAGTCTTGACAGCCCTTCATAGGAGATCTATATAGGAAGATAGTCAGAGGGACAAGTGGCACCCATACATATGCAATGGAATGGGCTAATGCCCAATTCCTAGACCTCAGGGCATCAAAATGTGATCACGATCAGCAAATCTGGGATTTTTATGAAATTCCCCAACGGACCAGCGTTCGATGGCCGCCAATCAGCATTTCCAGCCCAATCAGTGAAACAGCCGCCTGATGTATGGGACCCTTAATGGTGCATACACGGTCAGATTTTTCCTTCAAATTTTAAAGAAAATCTGACGTCCCCCTGCAACAATCTGACATCTGATGTGTTTGCTGTCAGATTTTCATTCATTTTAATACTGTCAAAATTAATTTGTAGTTGGTAAAATAGTTCGTCTGACCATGTGTATGTACCATTAGACAGCAAAGATTGTGAAATGCATAGATGTGATCTTGTTACAAACATCTCTTGCTCCTGGGTGCACTGTAATATGGGAGAGGGTCATGGAGAGATTACTTAGTGGCTGAACCTTACACTGCCCAGTCTGACTTGCCGGTGTTAGTGCACAAGTGTGAATTGAATATGTGAGGTGAGTGCATTTTACTACAATTATTATTTTCATCCTTTATTTATATGGCAATACAAGTGTTCCACGCCACCTTAAATAAGTGACTAACAGTACAATACAATGCAGGACAAGGCTTATATACGTTGCTGTATTAGTGATCATAACTCAAAGCAGCAACAGGCCGTAAGCAACCAGGTGTTAGGTGCCCGAGTGAGGAGCAGATGATAGTATAAGGAGAAGCACAAGAGGATACAGGGCCCTGCTCGTGAGAGCTTACATTTTAAAGGGGCAGGGCAGACAAAAGGGTGTGACACAGATGGGGTAGACAGGGAGGAACGAGCAGGTTAGGATGAGAGCTGGAAGGCTTTGATGAAGTAGTGGGTCTTGAGAGCCAGTTTGAAAAATTTGTAGAGGTGGAACATCCTATAGGAAGAGGGAGAGTTCCAAAGGTAGGGAGCAGCAAGGACAAAATCTTGGAGGCGGGAGTGGGAGGAAGTAATCAGTTGGCAGAAGTGTGAAAGGTCAGATGTAAATGGGAGAGTATTAGGTGAGGGCTTTGTGAGTATAAGAACCTTGAATTGGGCTTTGAAGGGGAAAGCAAGTGGAGGGCTTGTAGGAGAGGGGAGGCAAATGTATAAAGTTTGGAGAGGAAGATGAGCAGCAGCGCTGAGGACAGATTGGAGTGGAGAGAGGTGGGAGTCAGGAGGTTACAGTAGTCCAATCTGGAGAGACCAGTCAGTGGATGAGTGTTTTAGTTGCATCCTGGGTGAGAAAGGGTCTGATATTGGAAATACTTTTGAGATGAAACGGCAGGACTGAGACGTGCTGAATGTGTGGTTTGAAGGAGAGGGAAGAGTCCAGGATAACTCCAACAGCGCACTTTAGGTCTAGAGATAGTTGTGCAGTCAATTGATAACATTCCAAAGGTGTTCTCATTGATGCAAGTCCTGCTCTATCATATTTGGACGACGTGACGTTAGCTTAAGATAGCGTGATCAAAATATTACTCATACTTTTGACTGTGCTAGATACATCTAGTTTTGCAATTGGAATAAGTGCTGTTCTCTTATGAAAGAGAACATAAGGATGATTTGCAGTTCTGAGGTGTTGCCACTTGTGTAGCTAGAGACCAAGGCAAGTGCAATAAGCAAAGCAATGAATGCAAACTAGCATGGAGGACAGTAGTTGGGGAACACAATGATGGGAGCAGGAGACAAGGAGGTAAATGAATAAGCACATGGAGAAATGTGGATAAATTGGGCTAGGCCATAAAGATGGTGCATCACTGCACATTCTGGAGCCTAAAAAAATAAATGCAGAGCCCAAATATTGGGAACAGAGGTCACAGGTAAATATCTCATTTAAACTTGCTCTCTCCCCCCCATAAATCAGTGAGTTTCACCTATGCACCCGGTCTGCAATGCTCAATGGGACACAGTTTGGGTTGTTGGATGATATAGTTCAGACCTTTCTAAAGAGCTGCCCCTGGTTCTGAAACATCCGAGCCTGAACATCGCTAGCCAGAATCTCATCATACGAGGGGTGAAATCAGGAGGACCAGTATGAAGCAAGACTGCTATACTGCAATGTTACACGCTGTGCACACATGGTCAGATGCCTCAGGTGATGGTGTGTGACATCAAGTACATGGGAAAGATGTAGAGGAGCAGCAGCATTAGTCATATAGAACAGATTACACAGGAGACTTGTCTGGGAAAACCAGTCATTTATTAACAGTTTGGAACACAAATTTACTTCTCAGTGGGCTGTTGCTCTGGCATGCTCCTAATGATATCAGAGTCACCTGCAAGAGAGAATTGGCTGTAAATAAAGCATTCACATTATAGAATAACAGATCTAATAGTCAATGTATATTATTTAGTGGTCTGTACCAAGTAAATATATGCTGCGCGACTTAATGGGTTGTGCCTACATTAATATTGGATCAGCCCCTGAAACCGATGCAATTTGTTTAAAGCAGTAAATCTATTTGTACTTGAAATAAAACCCAAAACCACACATACCACCAGGAGGATGGACTATTGGAAGAATTTTAAATTGTTCTTAAAGCACTCATTACACTTCAAATGCTACTTTTCCTTCAAGCTCTAGCAAGCAGGGTGCTCACATTCAGTCAGCGATATAGGTTATTGGTTGGTCTCCCCTATAGCAGGACTAACAGTTCCATCTATCTTTTATATAGTGTTATATATTGGTATTCTGCAAAGTAAATGGAAATATCCACAAGTCAGGAATCATTGATCCAGAACAGTTGGGATAAATATAACCCATATTACACAGCATCATTACATAGAATGCTTAGTTATTATATCAGTCACTGCCTCTACCACAGACACTAGGGCCAATTCATGAAAAGCCAATTAATCCTTGTAACTTTTTGGACTGTGGGCAGAATCTAGAACACTCAGAAGAAAGCCATATAAACACAGAAACGCACAATCCACAGATAGCATCCTCACCAGAGCTGAAAACATGGCACGAGGCAGCAATGCTTACAGATGTGCCATGAAAGGAAGGTCTACAGGCATGTCAAACATGCGGCCCAAATAAACATTTTCTGCGGCTCCAGAGTGTGGGCGCACACACACACACAATATATATATATTATATATATATAGCAACATTTTCTTTACAGGCTGGCAACCGTGGTTTCTGAAGTGATCAGAAGCCTCTGATCGCTTCAGGAGCCAGCGTTCTCAGTGATGCAGCACGCGGGTGACTTCATGCAGTCACTCGCGACGAGCGGAGCCTGCCGCTCTGGATCTAATTAGATCCAGTCAGCGGCAGCATCCTCACGGGACGGCATGGACTGGAGCGGTGCCCAGCGGCTGTTGTGAAGAAAGGCAAGTACTGCTCAGACAGGTGAGTGGGGCCACTACATAATGGGCACAAATTCATGGGGCATTGCAAAAGGGGCTCTAATACAGGGTGGAATTGCATAAGGGGTACTGCATTGGTTTTTGTTTAAAAAAAAAAAAAAAAAAACACCTTTCAAAACTGCATATAAGACTGTTGCGACCCACACTCTTAAGGGGCCTATCCATTAGCAGATAAATTGAACGATATATTGTTCAGTCGTTCAATTTATCTGCTATGGATAGGCCCTGAACGATGACAGATGCGCACTCCCGCAGCCGATAAATTGAATCTTTCATCTCTCCAACATGTTGGTCAATTATCGCATATCGCTGCCAGATATTAGAAATTTCTGGCAGTTTATATGCGGTAAACGACGAACGACAAAAGATTAGCAGCAGCTGCAGAGAAAAATAAAATCCAATCCCTGAATGATGTCATGCGATATCGTTCATCTTGCCAAAATCTGTCATGTACATGACCGATATCTTTCAGCACAGCCACCGGAATTTTCAATAGATATCTTTTGTCTTTAATCGCTCAGAAAAACATCTGCGAATGGATAGGCCCCTTTAGACCTTGAATATTCGGCCCGGTTGGTATTTTGAGTTTGACATGCCTGGTCTACAATGTCTTACACCCCATGGAAATGCAGCCTTATAAAAAGGGATTGTACAGTATTGCAATAAGAAAAGGTTTCAAAGATTGTGGCCCTTAGGTCTCATCTCCATCAAGATATTTAATGCACTTTGCACAAGCAATGCCGCAATAGTAAAACGACTGGATGATTCTTAGCCATTGTCCAATTAACTCAACAAGAAACATTGAGTAGCAATAGTTTGAGAGACGATGTATACTGCAAAGCAGACTGTGAGCTTATGAGCACATCCTCTCTCACACCTCTGCAGTTACTGTTAGCTTTGTCTGTAAGTGTTTTTATGAAGCTGTAGGATTTGTTAAACGGATGGTCGGGCACGGCAAGGTTTTCTAACTCCTGACAAGTCAATGATGAAGTGGTGGCTAATGTGCACATACAGAGTTACTATAGGCCTTTCACTGCTATATACCCTCCTGCCAAAGTGTAACTAGCCTTTAAGCATCAGAACTGGATAAAGGGCCAGTACTGAGGACACGGCCTAGTATTCATCTAGCGAACGTCTAGCCCGGAGCTGATCACAGACAGATCAATCCAGCGAGAATAAATTCGCACGGGACCTTTCACGAACAGCCACAGTGGAGGAAGTAGCAACAATAGAGAAGCATCAGACATGTATTTACCTGGATCAATAATAGCCAGTGTGCAGACTCTGTAGTATTTACCGCAGGCTGTACCAAGTTCAATGTTGTTGCCGCTGTAGTGGTGGACTCCAGTCTTTGCCAACATTGCGTAGTATTCAATCTCTGACTTTCTGTGGAAGAAACATCTTACAATTAAAATTGTCTTCCAATATTTCAATGATTAAGACTTTAAAAAAAAAAAAAAACACACACCTAAAGAGAGAGGACCCTCCCAAATGTAAGAAAGCCTTGGCACCACTCAGACTTACAAAACACATATGAATGAATTATTCTAGTGTAGGAAAGCATTCCTGTAAACTAAATTAGTGTTTTTAAAACTTTGCTTCCACATATTTATTAACCCCCCACTATGCACCAAAAAAATAAGGCCAAAAAACTCTAGTGAAAAGATATTGGCCATGACAGATCTAAGCAAAGCCAGATACCAACTATGGAGCCTGGGTGAGGGTATGTGCACAATAGAATAGTCTGACAGGTAAATGGAGGAGACATAGGATCACATCTCAGACTTTAGACAGTTGAAGCCTCATAGAAAGAGCACATCCCCTTTCTTTACAGTCATATTAGAGTATGTGTCCCAGTTCCTTCCACCTCCTAACATTCATAAATATATATGTAAACCTTTCAGGTTATCAGACCTGAGATTACATCAGTTATTGAGGTGGAATACTTTTTTCCCCAATCACAGCAGACTTCCTGTGCAAATCATAGTAGCCTATAATAGCTGCATAGCATAAATCCCAAGGTTTGTCACAGTATGGAACCTATTATGTGCAGATTCTTTCCTGTATAGACAGTGTAATGTTTAATGGAATCACAAAATCTTGTGTACCCACTGTATTAAGTTCCCATTTTAATCCTACTGCACCTCCACAAGTGCTAATCCCACATACCAGTTCAATAGGTTACAAGACTGTGGGTTTGATAGCTTTGTTCAGACACTGAGGTGTGAACCACTAAAAGCTATTTAAAAAAAAAAAAAGCAGAACCATTGCATCTGGGCTTAAATGTGTTAATGATCCGATAGCCAAGGACACAACCAAACCAAAACTCTGAGTGTATGGCCACTTTACAGTGTTTAGGGGGAAAATAAAATTTTAAAAATTAAAGTCACTAAAAAAAAAAAAATATAAGTTGCTTAACCCAGTGCTAAATCTGGGTACAGATAACAAGCACACCATTAATGTTGAATTAACTAAGACCCCTATGCTCAAGTATGGATAACTTTAAAACCTGAACAGTTAAGGTGCCTTTGGGGACATAGGGCCTCATTCAGAGCCGGATGCTCTGACAAGAACGCTCGCTCTGAATCAGGGCCGTCCTACCTAATATAGCAGCGGCCTCCTGGCCGCTCGCATAGCTGTGGGTGACCACCCACAGCTTATGCGAGCGGCCAAAAAGATGGTCGCGATGGTCAAGACCATCGCTACCATCGGGCTTGCGACGAGACCCTTGCGGTAGGGCCTCGTCTGCCGCAAGCCCGGAGTGCTTTTGGCTCTATCAGAGCCAAAAACACTCCCACTGACATCACTAGTGATGTCAGTGGGGCCGGACCCAGACGGTAGGCGTTCCCATGGGAACGCCTGTCTGGGCAGCCACGCCCCTAGCACGCCCACCAAAGGCATTGGTTACGTACAACCCTGCACAGGTACTAGATGCCCCTGGGACATCACCGTCAATTAATGAGCCCAGCAGTGTGAACACAATTCGTTTTCATAGCTGAACAACCAGCCACGAACAATAGTCTGTTACCATGTAACAATTACTGCAGTCTATACCAAAGGATTGCAATTCGGTCCTTGCGAATAGCAAATACAGCAGGAGGTGTATGACACCCCCTGCTGCATTTGCAATCCTAGCACTGTGATGGAGGTCGCAGGCTGGGAACACCATCGCATCCATCAGCTTACTTAAACTGGCCAACTTGTGAGGCCAGGAAGCTGCGTCGGTCGATGCAGTCCCTGGCCTTACCACTCCTGGAAAACAGGGTGGACACTCCCTTGTTTCGGGAACGCCGACTGCCCCCGTCCCTTGAATGCCTCTGCCTATCAGGCAGAGACACAGCAGGGGCTGCGTGCGACTATGCAGTGCCCATTCTGCACACTCACATAATGGGTCCTGCGCACGTGCATATCCCTGATGATCGGGAATCTGCGTTCAGCATTGCACTTGCATGCAAAGCTTAACCAGCCCCTCTTGTCTTTATCAACATTGTGTAGCACACAAGTCTAACACATCAGTGGACAAATGGCAAATATCTATCCAGCAGTAGGAAACCACATCGCATTATAATACATAGGTCTACATGTGGGAAACATGTTTAAAAAACACATTTCAGAATTTCTCATGCTTTATTGCTGGAATAGCACATCCACATGGTATAGCATCAGCTGAGCTCACAGGAACTTCTTTCACCCTTTAAACTTTCAGTAGCTGAATATCTAATACACGCAGAGGTACGCGACATGCAGCCCCAGCCGCTATGGAACTATATGTCCCAGCATGCCCTGCCAAAGTCTTAGCATGGCCTAATAGCAAGCTTTGGCAGGGCATGCTGGGATATGCAACTGCACATCTGGAAGGCCACATGTTGCATGCACCTGTATTACAGGGACTTAAGCCTCTCCCATTAAGTGACTGTCAAAACAGTTCAAGGCATTTGCTAAGACTGACACATGGAAATAGTCATCTATTTTGTGAAGAATCTCGGCAGAATTCAGCACCCAGTGAATGCGTAGATGCTAATGAATCTGCGACTCACAACTGCCCCCATAGACCCCACGGTGGTTCAGGGGCCTTTTGCTACACCACTCCAACTGTGAATGCTGGCCCCTGAAGCTATCAGAGCTAAAGAAACCTCCGATCACTTCAGAGGCCAGCGCTCCCAGCCATGCAGTGTTCGGGTGAAGTCACCTGCGATGTGAGGAGCCTGCGCGTCTGCTGGATCCGGTAGTCAGCGCAGGCAGGAGAGGTGCCCAGAGTTAAGGCAGGTAAGTACTGGGAGCATTGCATAAAGGGCACTACTACAGAAAGCACTGCATAACGGGGGACACTGCCACAGGGGGCACTGCACAAGGGGCACTACCACAGGGGTGTGACAATGCCATACTCCTGCAAATGTCATACCAAAGGCATGCGCACAAAAAAAAGGGGCATGGCCTTATGACAGCTAGGTCACGCCCCATTTTTACACAGGCGCATGATATTGGCTCTAACTTCACTACATATAATTTTTGGCACTTTGCCTCTGACTGGTTGGCCACCCCTGGGCTACAGAATACACAGAACTTCGCAAGCTAAATTTCTACCTCCGACTGACAACCGATCTTTCATTTTCATCTATAAATAGTTTCCATGAAAATCTGCTATACAGACATTCACTAAACCATAGTTCCTAAAAGACCCAGTGTCCACAGCTTTAAAGACAATCTAACATGAACCATAAGATTTTTCTAAAGTGCTCCCTCCCTTACCCGGAGTCCCAGCTGTTTATCAATGCAAAACAGAACAGGCAAATTAATGCTTTAAAATTGCAGTGGAGAAGGCAGAATGACCAGCCACAACATCTTCTATGATGTTCAGCCAGTTTGCAAGAGGAACTGCAAGTGTACATTGAACTATTAGAAAGCAAAAAGTTTCACTTTCTCAGTCATGCTAAAAATATTCTGTATTTCGGAATATTCCGTATTTTGGAATATTTGGATATGGGAGACTCAACCTGTATTGGATCACCAACATCGATGGCATATTATTGCTTGTTAGTCATCGTTGGCCATCCCTAGTTTTGGTAACACCGGCACAGCATACAGTTAAGCCTGTTTCACAGAAATTGCAACAATTTAGGATTGTAAGTATATGCTTTAGCAAGGCTCTCCTCCCTCCAGTTCTGTCACCTACTTCTTTGGTCCACCTGCTACACATCCTCCTTGGGCTCTGCCCCTGGACGGTCATCTGTTGGTTTTTTCAGACTACCTAGAACTCATTGACACCCACGCCGACAGCTACAGGTCTCAGCTGACACTGTACAATTCAATGTCACACATTGCATCAGATTTGTAGTGCCATTTGTACTATTCTGTTTTAGCCTGTACGGTCTTGGCCTCTGTACAGCGCTGCAGAACACTTTGTGCCCTATAAATACAATTTTATAATAACAGATATAGAACCCACCTCAGAGCCGGGCAGTTGTTGGCGAGGATCACCAGTTTAGCCTTGCCCTCACGGATCCTCTTCAGAGTCTGCTTGTACCCAAGCACGTATTTACCACTTTTCATAACAAGCTGAAGCCGTGAGTTAATAGACTCCAGGGACTTTTTCTAGAATACAAGGAGTTGTGTTAAAATAAATCAGTATGTTGTAAGCTCTCACGAGCAGGGCCCTCTTCCCTCAATTATACAACAGTACCCCACCCTTGGTTGCTTACACCATGCTGCTTATCTAAGTGTTATGCAGCAATGTATTCATCATGTATCTGTCCTGCATTGTTTGTACTGTTAATAACTGTTTTCTTGTGTGCTCATTTGTTTATGTACATTGTAAGGTGCTGCGGAACCCTTGTGGCGCCATATAAGGATAATAATAATAATAATTTGTCAGAATAAAATCCTTCTCCTGATAAATCTATAATTTTGACAAAAAAGGGCAGATTACTACTACAAGCCATGGATGCATAAACAAAATATATAGTTAATGGGATAAAATGAGCCTGTGCAATACCCCACATCACGCAGCAGACAGAAGCAGGACCTCCATACGCTACACTAAGTATAGCGGCGATCTATATTCACAGCCCGAAGTCAGCTGAATGAAAGTCAGGTGGATCGGACAGGTCTGATCACCAAATAATCCCCGACAGTATTTCCAGCTATTTTCTGGCTGTGATCCATCATTCAGTACCATAGACTGGCAGATTACAGTCATTTAACTAGTGTATAGCCAGCTTTAGGCTGGTAAATAGGGATCAAAGACGTATAAAGGATCCCCAATATAAAAACGCAACTCCCTACACTCAAGACTCCCAAAAGTAAAAAAAAAAAACAACAAAAAAATAAAACAATTTTAAGGACCATCAGACTATGTGCAATTTCCATCGCTCCAAACACTTCATATTCTAACTACTACCGGTTAACCAGTCTTTAGCATTTTCCACTATGGGCTCGATTCAATTGCCCGCAAAGTTAATAGCACCGGGAGATAGCCCCCGGAGCTATTCAATTCAGCACGGTGTTTAGTCGGAGAATGCCCGTTCTCGCGACTAAACACCCTGTTTAAGGTGAGAGAAGGGGCATTCCCCAACCTAACATCCCAGCGCAAGGGTCAGAAAACAGCATAGCGCCTGGACTTTTGTCAGATTTCTGCTCGCATCCCCGAAAGGGTGCGAGAAGAAATCCTCAGTCGGGCTTAGCAGCACGGTGTATTAAATGGCTCTAGGAACTGATGCCCGGCGCTATTCACTTCTCACAGAATAGAATTGAGCGCAATATATAGTGTGACAAGTCTGGCAGCCTATTAATCATGCACAAGAGAGACAGAAAATTATATATATATATATATATATATATATATATATACACACACACACATACATACATATATATTATACACACACACATATAGTATAAGCCGCTATCTGAGCATCTCTCAGCATGCAGTGATGTGTGGCTGGCAGCTGACATATTGGCACATGGTATAAATATACAGTGATCCTCCTGTGCCCCAGCGATCTGCACAGAGTAAAGGGAGATGCGCTGACAGAAGCCCGGACAGTCCACGCTGGAGCAGCCCAGACCCCGCCGGGGCTCCACGTGAGAGGCCAGGCCGCACTCACCGTCTTCTTGGCGGCCACCATGACTGCAGCGCGGGGATCCCGGACCTGCACAGGACAGTAAAACACACGGTCAGGAGGCGGTCAGGCAGCGTTACCCCCCTGAGCTGTCAGTGACCCACGCCGGAGCCCTGAGCTCGGGAAACACCCGGCATTACCCGGAGCCCCACTCACCAGAGGTGTCTCTCCAAGATGGCCGGGGACCGAGAAAGGAAGGAGGGCCCACAATGCACCGCTTTTCACACTGGGTCCGCCTGGCTCACTGAGAGAGGGGGAATGGGCGTGGCTGAGTGAGACGCACGGCCCGGGTGGGACGCACGCACTGATGGAACGCACCGTTACTGCAGGGGGGCGGGGACAAGCGGTATGACAGGTGTGCGTTTAGTTTAACCACTACTAATCCGGGTTGAATTTATTTTCCCTTCGCGCTAGGGTAATGTCTAAATCCCCTTCCCGGAGAAGACCCTGACGTCATCAGCCGGTGTCTAGCGTCACTCCCTACCATCCAAGTGGGCACAGATGGGGAATATAACCTTGTGGCAAGCGTAGCGAGCCACCAAGCCCAAAGCGTGGCGAGCAGACAACTTTCTTTTTTAGGTGGCCTTAATGGGCATGGAACTGCACTTCCGCCCTCACTCGCGTCACTATAAGGTCCCTAGCATAAAGGGGAAATAAGCTCTACTTTCTCGCTAGGGACTCGGGAGTGACATACAGTGAGGGAAGGGTAATGTCTAAATCTCCTCCACGGAGAGGACCCTGACGTCATCAGCCAGTGTCCAGCGTCATTCCCTGCCATCAAAGTGGGCATTAGAGGGGGAATATAACCATGTAGTGAGCCACCGTGCCCGAAGCGTGGCAAACAAAGTACTTCTGTAGCTGGCTGTCATGGGCAGGAACTGCACTTCCGCCCACACTCACGTCACTTCCAGGTCCCTAGCACGAAGGGGAAATACAGCCAACCGTGAGGGAAGTGCCTATAAAGTCCATCTAGAGAAGAAACTTGTTCCCTCTCTATGTCCACGTGGATGGTAGGAAATGACGGACAGTAGCTGATGACGTCAGGGCATACTTCCCCACCCTCACGATTCGGCAGGTAGCCTCCCGAAAATCGGTTGTCGCTCCCACCCCCCCGAAAGGCAGGCAAGCCTCTCGGACGCTGGCGACCCCCCCCCCCCCCCTCACTGCAGTTACAGTATAAATCCCGGCAGCAGGGAGGGCGGTGACGCGTTTCGTGTCATCGTGGCCCCACCACCTGCTTCACTATGCCAATAACATCGCCATCTGCAGGGCCATGCCTCCTTTTACAGTGACACGCCCTCCCCGATGTGAGAGCCCGACAGCTCCCTCCCGAAAGGGAGCTAAATGTCGGCATGCATGTGTCAGGGTACAGAGACTAAAAGGGATCTAGTTGTAACCCTAGTGCCAGGGACAAAGCCCAGGCTTTCCTATTCCTGCTTTTATGTGTATAGGAAATGGGGGGAAGATGCATCAAACCTCCTAAAGAGTGAAGAGTCAGCAAGTGGAGAGGTTGCCCATAGCAACCAAGCAGCTTCTACCTATGATTTTATAGAACGTACTTGACAAATGCTAGCTGGAAGCTGATTGGTTGCTATGGGTAACTTCTCCACTTGCCCATTTCTCTACTCTTTAGAAGGCTGAATGCATTTCCCCCAGTGTCTTAAAAACTGTCTGGTGCTAATGGCAGCTATACATATTATGCAGTAAGGCCATCATAGTCGCTTCATGCAGTAGATCCTACATGCCAACCTTAGGGCTGCCCCCTCGGTGAGGGTCTATTCCGGTGCTGACGGCCTGGTGATGCGGATGCGTCATCGTAGCCCTGCCCCCGCTATACAATGCCACTATTACTATCTGCTAGTTCCTACTACCTTGTGTGTGGTTCCTGTTCTATGCTCAGCCTCAGCAGAGCCTCTCACCTCGCCATGTGGTGCCTCAGCAGTGCCCCTCACTTCACTGCTCTTACAGCTCCTTAGCAGTACCTCTCACCTGACTGTTACTGCAGCATCTCAACAGTACCTCTCACCTGGCTGCCCCTGCAGCATCTCAGCAGTGGCTCTCACATCGCTTCCCTTGCAGCGTCTCAACCATGCCTCTAACCTCACTGACCCTTCGGTGCCTCTCATCTCACCATCCCTGCAATGCCTCTCACCTCGCTGCCCTTACAGTACCTCTTATCTCACTGCTTCTTCAGCATCTCAGCAGTGCCTCTCACCTCACTGCCACTACAGCACCTCAGCAGTATCACTCACCTGGCTGCCCTTGCAGCATCACAGCAGTGCCTCTCACCTCACTGTCCCTGCAGCACCTCAACAGTGCTTCTCACCTCACTGCCCCTGCAGCGCTTCTCAACTCACTGCTTCTGCAGCATCTTGGCAGTGCCTCTTACCTTGCTGCCCTTGCAGTGCCTCTTACCTCACTGCCCCTGCATCTCAGCAGTGCCTCTCACCTTACTGCTCCTGCAGTACCTCAACAGTGCCTCTCACCTCAGTCCATGCAGTGCCTCTCAACTCACTGCTTCTGCAGCATCTTAGCAGTGCCTCTTAACTCATTGCTCTTGCAGCGCTTCAGCAATGAGATTGTGAAAGCAACACCTATAAGCGCAGCGATAAAATGGCCGTGTACTTCTACATCTGAGAGGCGTGACATAAAATGTATTTATATCCAAATGTAAATGAGCCCCACTGCAGTTAGTAAGATCTACTTGTTGATGAAAATAGTTGAAACTTTTCAGAAAATACATGTAGCCATAGGGATCATTGTGCCTTATAAACCAATGCAGGGACATTATACTAATGATCCTATTTGAATGTAGGTAAGGTGCAATCAGGGAGATTACTAGACTCTTCAGGGAGTCAGGGAGATTGCTACTGTTTCAGGGAGTCTCCCTGACAATCGGGAAGAGTTGGCAAGTATGACAGTGAGGCCTCAACGAATCCCACAACATGCATGCCAGTGTCGTCTGCCTGTCCTCCCCTTCCCTCAATTACCAGTGTGTACTGTATATCTCCATGTCCCTACCTCAGGCATACTTGCTTAGCAAGTCTGTGCCTGGGAGATGTCGAAGCTGAATAATTGGCTGAGACAAGTTCAGTTTAAAATTTAATCGCAGCGACGCCATCTTGCGAATGGCCGCAAGACTCCATTTTGGAAATGAGATCGCAAGACGCCATTTTGTGACCAGCATCAATTCAAGTTACAACTCAGGAGCTAAGGACAGACGGCAATGTTTTTGTTAATCTACCAAGGGCAACTGGAAAAACAAGCTTTCTGAGTAAAAGTAAATAGAATAGAAAATGGGTATTTTTACATACAAATTGGGAATCCCTGGATGCAGATAAAGTATAGTTGTGGCAATTGTAATATAATCCAGGCATTGATCTACACAATTGGATTTGTCTGACTCCTAAACAAGTCTTAGCCCCACACACTGGCAGGATGGCCCCAACTTCACAGCTTGATTCACAGTTCACACAAGAGTCTGGGAGAACAAAAGAGTTTTTTTTTCCCTTTGAACACAGGACAGGTGGGGGCCTGCTGACAGAGGGCATGTGGAACTACAACTCTCAGCAATCCACACTGCTGGATGTTCACTTCGTGTATGAGAAATTATGCACTTAAATCTCACCCATTAATAACTAGCGTCCTTATATCAAACCCCGAATACCCACACATTGCATATTCACACATAAGGTTCAATAAGCTCTAAAGTGTATGATTTAAGTTGGTTCAGTTAGTTAAATGCTGAGGAGATCGCATCATGCATTCTCGAGTTATGGATCGTAGAGCCTACAAGCAACAAAATGTATATTTTAGGAACAGCTGTTTAGGATGTTGCAGGGGGTGTGAAGAGGAAGATCCCCAGCTGTTAGAGGCAGGGAGAGTCTGTTTGAACCAACCTGTTAAATGTGCTGTAACAGATGCTTCTCCCCTGGGAACCAATGATATCAGCAACAGACTTCCCTATTGTCCTGTTTATTCTGGGGGGGTATAAATATGAGTGCACGAATGCTGGTTCTGTCTTCATGCTGAACGCTGTATGACTAGGGGTCTCTTGCTGATGCCTATCTCTGGGTCCGGAAGCGCCTGCGTATGTATACTGTACTTGGGGTCTGTATGATTTCCTTTTGCGCCTAAATTGTGTCTTGATCAATTGCGTGTAACTGAACTTTTACCTGAATATCACTTGTGCTTTGGAACCACAGATTCCACGTCTAAGTCTTTATGGTATGACTGCGTACGCAAATTAGCGTCATTCTTAGAGGTTTATAGGAAGGGTTTTAGAAGGTACAGGCAGGGGTATATAGAGGTTCATTTTAATATCAACAGATGGGGGCTCATCGAGTGAAGTCACTCACACGGCACATACGTCTAGCGATATCTCAGCAAAGGGTGGAGTGGCCACATACAGGGTTTTCCTGCAACCGCTGTGTTATGAAAAATCGCTATCCGTTTTCGTGTGAGCAAAGGAAGCTGACTAGAATCCAGGGACAAGAAAGGAAAAAGTTTGTTTTCCTTTGTTGATAGAACCTAGCGTTTAAAGGGGTGCCGTAGTATTGAGTATGCGGCTGAGTCGCAGTTTTGCGCACAGAAAAGACTCACTTTTGCGTACGCAGTTAAAAAGTCATTATACAGTTGTGTGGTAGTCGCATTATTTTTTATGTGGCTGGTCGCACAATTGCGTATACGTACTTCCGGTTGTCCTGTCATGGTGTTTAAACAAAGCCATTGAGGTTTACATTTTTTTCTATTACCAATATCTATTACCAATAACACTAAGATTATCCCAGACTGTCTTTTCCTTTATTTGCTCCCCCCTTTGAGATACTGTTCAAACAGGCAGCCTCATGTGAAAATATGATAATGAGGTTACTGTGCAGGGTCTCACGAAGATGAATGAGAATAACCGAAATTGAAAGTGTTATTAACTAACATTATAGGAACATCGGAGACCAGGAGGACACAGCGGAAGAGATCAAATACACCTGGAGGTGTACAACAAGGACGCAGAGGGTAAGTAAGTGCACCTGGGGGACACGGGACGCCGCCCCACCAGACACTGCTTACATACCGCGCGTAGAGAACTTAAACTTTTGAAGCCAGATTCACCCTTTTTTGAGCAAACAGCACGTACCACACTGCATGCTATATACTGAAACACTGTATTTATCTAAGGAACTACCCTAGGTTTGGGACAGTCAGACCAGTTAGCGGTAACCACCAACGTTACAGACATTCATCCACAAACTGTACCCTTAATATACATATACCTATGGACATATATCCATTGTTCAACATAGGAGCAGTGTGACTCCTAATAAATAGTCTAAAACAGACAGATTGTTAACCTTCTTTTTTTTTGGGAACACTCACAAAATACCCCTTCATTCGAGCGCAGTACCCTCCTTCATTTTCCATTATTAAGTAACATATTTAATGCAAACTGTCATGATGTCAAATCTGGAAGAATTTGTTATGATCCAAACATTTTTTAGCTCAGGTCGTTTGACTGATCGGTGGAAAGGTCCGTATCTGACGATACAGCATCCTCAAAGGGTGGCCGGGGAAGATACGTGGGTCCATTCCACTCACTATAGGGAGGTTAACCAACCGGTGGAGATACAAGGCAGAGACTAGGCCGATAACGTGGACCTGTCGATTGCGAGATTGTGCCGGAAGGATTAAAAAGGTGACGGTGAGATACCTGAGCTAAAGAAATGTGTAGATCAGTGCTTCCAGCAATGGAGTGGTCTGCTGTGGTCATCCTAGTTCTGTTTCTTTCCAGAGTTTTGTCGTGATGATCTGTTTGGGGATACTCTGTGTCTGTGATGGGGGACCGATTGAGGAAATGGGAGCTGATGGCAGTGCTGATGGAGTGGAGTCAGGAGGAGTGCAATGCCAATCAGGGGAGTACCTGACCAATTTTAGTATTGTAATTGTTATGTTATTTGGGAAGAATACTTCCAGAAGTTATGACCCTCACACATGTTGAAATGCTGGGAATACATAAAAACACACCATCACCATATCTTCACACACAATATGAATACAGAGGCAAAAGAAATATGGTACCTGGTGATATACATAAAGCCACTCAGTTAATCAGTGACACAACTGGCTTTCAAGTTTTAGTCGCACTAGATCCCACCAGGATCGCTCGGGGAACATTAAATTTTAGATATATCCAGGAACTTGCTAAATTGATAGATAATATCACCGAGATGTACGATGACACATTCAGGTATACAGGGAGAGAGTTGCAGGCGTACAAGAAAGAACTGGTGCAACACAGGCTGGTGTTGAATTATTTAACTGCTGTTACTGGAGGGTATTGCGTAATGTTAGCCACCCAATTTTGAGTAAAATGTTGCACTTATGTCACCAATGATACCAGCGACCCTAAAGAGGTGATAGACCGGAAGATGGATGAGATTTTACAGCTAAAATGGGAATTTCGCAAGAACCATAACACTTCAGTGGCTGAAGTAGGGGAAAAGATAGAAGGATGGGTGTCATGGCTGAACCCAGTGAAATGGTTCTCAGGTCTAGGGGAATGGGTCCAGGAAGTGATCGCCAGCATAGGCAAATTCTTGATCCTTATACTGATTGTCATCATAATAATTGGCATATGCGTCCGGTGTGTTCCTATTGTGTTGAAGTGTGGAAAATGTAAAAATAGAGTAAAACGAAAGAATGAAACTATGATGGTGGTCAGAAATGACAATATGTATACCGAGGTAGAAACAGAACTGCATTACAACCCTGAGCTAGGAAATACCATCATTTAATGTATTATATTTAGACATGCATAGAATGTATTATTAAGATGTTATTTATAGAACACCTCAGACAATGTAAAGTCTCAATTCCCCTTCAAGACTGCTTTTATAAGGCTGGTGCATTCCCACACCTTTCACATGATCTTCCAAGATCCGCGGTGTGCGTATAATAGTAGTTTTATGTCCCCACCCAGAGACACATTATTGATGGATTAAGAACCACCTTTTGCCATCCCATAATAACACCAAATAATATGTAAATGTAAGCCTAAATTAAATTCTAATAGCAGATTGTGATAGCATGTTGTTTGCTATCAAAGGGTGGACTGTCGAAGCTGAATAATTGGCTGAGACAAGTTCAGTTTAAAATTTAATCGCAGCGACGCCATCTTGCGAATGGCCGCAAGACTCCATTTTGGAAATGAGATCGCAAGACGCCATTTTGTGACCAGCGTCAATTCAAGTTACAACTCGGGAGCTAAGAACAGACGGCAATGTTTTTGTTAATCTACCAAGGGCAACTGGAAAAACAAGCTTTCTGAGTAAAAGTAAGTAGAATAGACAATGGGTATTTTTACATACAAATTGGGAATCCCTGGATGCAGATAAAGTATAGTTGTGGCAATTGTAATATAATCCAGGCATTGATCTACACAATTGGATTTGTCTGACTCCTAAACAGGTCTTAGCCCCACACACAGACAGGATGGCCCCAACTTCACAGCTTGATTCACAGTTCACACAAGAGTCTGGGAGAACAAAAGAGGTTTTTTTTTCCTTTGAACACAGGACAGGTGGGGGCCTGCTGACAGAGGGCATGTGGAACTACAACTCTCAGCAATCCACACTGCTGGATGTTCACTTCGTGTATGAGAAATTATGCACTTAAATCTCACCCATTAATAACTAGCGTCCTTATATCAAACCCCGAATACCCACACATTACATATTCACACATAAGGTTCAATAAGCTCTAAAGTGTATGATTTAAGTTGGTTCAGTTAGTTAAATG
Source organism: Taudactylus pleione (assembly GCA_031769625.1). Taxonomy (NCBI): domain Eukaryota; kingdom Metazoa; phylum Chordata; class Amphibia; order Anura; family Myobatrachidae; genus Taudactylus; species Taudactylus pleione. The sequence continues at coordinate 13,697,819 of JAUIMM010000312.1, read as the reverse complement.
CTGAGAAATAAAGATATTTGATAACTAAGGTATTATACATGCTAAACAAGTCGTGTTTGGAGTTGTACTGATGCGTATTCTTTTTACAGTATTCCGGTGTTATCGGTGAGGAGATCGCATCATGCATTCTCGAGTTATGGATCGCAGAGCCTACAAGCAACAAAATGTATATTTTAGGAACAGCTGTTTAGGATGTTGCAGGGGGCGTGAAGAGGAAGATCCCCAGCTGTTAGAGGCAGGGAGAGTCTGTTTGAACCAATCTGTTAAATGTGCTGTAACAGATGCTTCTACCCTGGGAACCAATGATATCAGCAACAGACTTCCCTATTGTCCTGTTTATTCTGGGGGGGTATAAATATGAGTGCACGAACGCTGGTTCTCAGTCTTCATTCTGAACGCTGTATAACTAGGGGTCTCTTGCTGATGCCTATCTCCGGGTCCGGAAGCGCCTGCGTATGTATACTGTACTTGGGGTCTGTATAATTTTCTTTTGCGCCTAAATTGTGTCTTGATCAATTGCGTGTAACTGTCTGAACTTTACCTGAATATCACTTGTGCTTTGGAACCACAGATTCCACGTCAAAGTCTTTATTTATGGTATGACTGCGTACGCAAATTAGCGTCATCCTTAGAGGTTTATAGGAAGGGTTTTAGAAGGTACAGGTATATAGAGGTTCATTTTAATATCAACAGAGAGAAGAAGGCAGGTGGGTGGGGTGGAAGCAGAGCACCACGATATGCATCATCGCGGCCCCGCCCACTCAAAGGTTTGCCGGTATTCCCAGGTTCGTGTGGACGGAACGGGGCAGAGCAATGCAAATTGTGTCCTCGCGGATCTGTATCCTGTGATGGTTTACCTTCAGAGCCAGTGCTACCATTAGGCAATCTTAGGCAGCTGCCTAAGTGCACCGGGCACTGCAGGGCGCCGCTGAGTCCATAAAAAAAATTGAATGGCATAATTCATGGCTGAGTGACATATAATGAATTTATGGCACAGCTCTGTGGCATATTATGAATTTGCAGCAGTGTTATGAGGTACATTATGATTTTGGTGCTCTGCTGTGTGTAATATTCTATATAGTATATTATGAATTTGGGACACTGCTGTGTGGCATGTTATTTAACTGGGGAGACTGATGTGTGGCATATTATAAATTGGAGGGAGCAGGGTTGGTTGGCAAAATGTTGCCTAGGGCACCCGTAAACCTTGCACCGGCCCTTTTTACCTTCAACAATGTCTAATCAACATCTGGGATAAGGCAGCGATGAAGTGACTCTTAGCAAATCACGTCATCATCACGGCAGGGTTGCCTACCCTCCCGGAAGTCGCAGGAGGCTCCCGATTCTTTCTGGTAAGTGGGCAGAATGGGGAAAATATTCCCGGTGATCGGTGGATCCAGAGGTAGGGGACGGCTCTAATGACACAATTCTATGAGAATCGCGTAATTTGGCCTCCCGCCCCATATAAAAAAATGCGCAGTTTGCGGCAAATTGCAGTGTGGGGGCGGGGCTTAATGGCGCTAACCATCCGACCCTGCCCCCAACTCCGCCCACCTGTTTCTGATGTCATCATGACCATTAGGGTTAAGGGTAGGCTTTGGTTTAGGGATAGCTTTAGGAATTAGGATAAACGTTAGGGTTAAGGGTTAGGATTAGGTTACACTTACACTAGGTTACACTTACATTAACAAGACATTATGACCATGTCATCATTCTGAATGATGACATGCTAAATGTTGACATGGTGATTGTGTCAACATGTTCAATGCTGATATTATGAATGTCAAAATAATATAAATCCCGAACCTAGATTTATGAATGTCATCTGTGCTACATTCTCTTGCCCACTAGATGTCTCTGCATCTCTCAGGGATAAATGTAGGCAGTGGTAAACTTGTATCTAGTGAATCTACAGTATTCACGCATTTTCTGAACTTATTAGTCTATGGTGTCTATTCATTATCCCTTAACATTTTCACCCACTTTTGTAGAAATTAAGTATCGGGCCATTTATTACAAACTTAATACAGGATATGTCAATCGCCCTATGTCCCAATACAATAGTAAGGGAACTTAATTTCATCAAGCTCTGAAAATACAAAATTTTTGGAACTTGACAGCGGAACCTACGCCAGATGGTGGTTGTTCCCGGAACCCTGCAGGTCCTTGTTGCGAAAACAGTTCCATACGGATCCCTCTGCCCCTGTTTGGCTCCTTCTGCCAGACACTGTGATCTTCGTGCACATGCAGGAACTTCAGTTCACTCATGCGCACTAACACTGACGATTCAGGCTCAACAGTGATACAGAACAAGGCAGCCGAGCACACAAAATGAGCAGCCAATGGTAGACTGGGAAAACAAGGTGGTAATGAGCAGTGGACGATCGGGGGGAATAGGAAAGGTGGATAAAGAGATACGTAGCGGATAACACTGCGCAACAGTGAGAATGTTTCTGACGTGAAAATAGTGACTTCTAATTGATTTCAGCATGTGAAGAACCAATATGACATTAAAACTCTCAGTTAGCTCTCGGTTCCGAGATATAGCCCATTGATGATGATGTAGGGGTATTTTGTTAAATACTAGAGAATCTTAGCATCTAGAGCACATACAGGTTGGCACACCTGAATACAGGAATGCTAAGTCATTGCAGGCCATGGAAATAAATGCCCATCACAGTCCTCTGGTTGATCGAAGTAAAATTCTTCTGCCCCTTTACACATCAAACTCAGACTTATGAAGAACTTTGTAAAGGGGATGAACAAAGATGGAAAAGCTTTCAAGTACCTGAGACATACATGCATACTTTCTGGGTGCTCCCTCCTGGAGGTGGCAGCCCATTCGGCGTTGCAGGGAGCTTGGCGGTGGCAATGGTGGGGGAGTGGTGGCATGATCGCGTTATCGTCCCCAAATATACAATGCCAAGATTTCTGGAATTGTAAAGCACGGGGCGGAAATACAGTGACGCGATTCAGCACGATTTGCGTCATCGCCCCCACCCCCGGGCCGCCCACTATCACTCTTAAGTGGACGGCTGCCGGGAGGGTGGGAGGGAATTTTCTCCAGTGGCCCCTGAACTGAGAGATTTGCCCTCTTTTGTGGGGGGCTGGGAGCGTCGCACGATTTTTGGGGGCCTCTCAGCTATTGCGGGAGAGTCGGCTAGTCTGACCTGAGAGGAGAATTTTTACTTCTGAGTGACCTAAAGGTAACGAAGCTTTGTTGGTCCACGAATTTGTCAACTTTTTAAGGATGAAAATTTTGACCTCGTCCTCCAGGTTAATGAGAAAGTGGCTTAGGAAGCCTGTAAAGGTGTTGTACGTGGCTTCTTGGGGAACAGAATAGCTGGAAACTATGTTGAGATTGTGAACGTCCTTCTAGAAAAGTATCATCAATGAGGCTGCAACATGTCACTCAAAATTCACTTTCTGGACTCTTCCCTGACAGCTACAGTGCAGGGAGTGAGGAGCATGGTGGGCAATGCCATCAAGACATCTCAGCAATGAAAGGTAGATATCCGGGTAGGTGGATCGCTTCTATGCTTGCTGACTACTGCTGGGCAGTGACCAGAGATGCTCCAGAAGAGGAGCACAAGTGACAAAGAGAAAGCTCCCTCCTGAATAGGACACTATGGGCTCTATTCAACATGCGGTAATTAATTATCCTACGTGAACACTGGAGCATTTCATCATTGCTCTGGTGCATAGATAGCTGATCCGAAAATCAGCTGTCTCCACAAGTTTTTTACCTGCTCCTTTCAGAGCAGTGAAACTAGTGCACATGTGTGACCTACAGGTCACGCATGCACACAAGAGCCTCGGCGTCCGGCAGAAGGAGCCAGACAGGGGCGGAGGGATCCGAAAGGATCATTCTTCGCAACCCGGAAGGTAGCAGGAGCACTCGCTATATGAAGATGGCGAATGCTCCCGCAGTCAAGCTCTGAAAATATTGTATTTTCGGAGCTTGATGAATTCTATCCCCATACTAGTGTATGGGGACAGCGGGCCATTCCGGTAAGCAGGAGATATCTGTGGTATCTCCTGCTTTACCTTTATGATGAATGATCGGATAACTTAATTTCTACAATACCTGGTGAGAATGTTAATTTTCACCTGCTTTTGTAGAAATTGTGATGATGAACAGAGCCCTATGTGAGATAGTACTTTCAGTTGCTGTAGGTCATTTTCTTTTGTTTTCCTGTTTGCAATTGATTTAATTGAAACCACTGTTAATTATGTTGTATCAAGAAAATATTGGATTATTTTAAAATTGCTTTTCACAATAACTATATGACTGATGCACATAAGTAGTGTAGCTGAAAAACTGTAGCTAATAAAAACATTCTGAAGTCATATTCATTTTTCTTGACCTCAAATTAGTAAGGTATGACTATTTTTAGAAAGGAAACAAATTAAAAGTATTTCTTTTATACTTTCCTTGAATTTTTGGATATCCAGAAGTGTGAATGGTTTCTCAAAATGAAAGGACAATTAGAGAACATAACAGGGTCATACCTTAATGAGGGTTGGACATGGAAAACCCGCGAGTGACCATCCTGACAGTACCAATACCGGCAGCAGAATCCCGACGAATGTTAAGTATTTTAACCCTAATGCACCCCTCCCGCAGCCTGACTGTAACCGTCCCCTTTGGCAGCTTAACCCTAACCATCCCCACTCACAGCATAACCCTTCTCCTTCTGCCTAAACCTAACCCTAATACCGTTGGAATTCTGACCATCGGGATTCCAGAGCCAGTATTGTGATGACTGTCGGGATGTCGGAGCCAATATTGTGACCATCGCGATGGTCACCACTGGGATCCTGACTATGGGCCTGATTCAGAGCCGCTCATAAGCGGCTGCTCGTTCGCTCCGAGCGATGTTCTCACAACTGCGCATGCGTATGGGTTGTAATACGCATGCGCGAACCAGTCATTGCGGTCGGAAATTGTGTGCTCGCAAAATAGCGAATGCCTGCTAATTTGAGTGACAGAATGAGGCGTTTGTGGGTGGTAACAGGGGAAGGTGCTTGAAAACGGGGAGTGGTGATCCGAACGCAGGCGTGTCAAATGGTCAAAACGGGCGTTTTAAGGGTGTGCATAATTAACAAAGCAGCGTCATCGACCACGTCACTTGGTTCTCTTTTAGCCTGAACTGCTCGCATGATTGCGGTAGGAAAATCCAACCACAAGCACTGCGAGCAGTTCATACGCCTTTCGATGTACTCGATTAATCTAATAAATAGCGGAGATGACGTAGGATGCAAGCGGCCAGGAAGCGTTTTTTACAAAATAGCGAGCGCATGTTTCGTTCGCTCGTTCAGACATAGAGGCGTCAACTGACCGCAAAGAGCGAGCGCTCTATTTAAATATCCGGCCCCTTTTTCTGAACGAGCGAGCGCAAATAGCATCCGGCTCTGAATCAGGCCCTATATCCCCTTAACGACAGTATGTACATCGACAGTCGCCCCGTTTTGTAGCGATCCCCGGAGCGAGTGAAGTTCTCACTCGCTATGGGGCGAGCGCATTGCGCACGCCGCGTGTGCGCACTGACCGACCATCGACCCGCTTGTGAGCGCTATGCGCTCGCGAGCAGGTCTGAATCAGGCCCATAGTTCCATAATTATATGCATTGTTCCCGCAAAGTAAAATTTTACCTATCAATCTTCCCTTGAAAATGTGTGCAGGCCTATACTGGCCTGAATTCCTCCTGACCTTTCAGTGGGCTGTACCCACATTCAAATCACAAAGGTGGGGACATTCACATAGGCTGTGAAAGAACCAGGTGAGAGGCCTCCCGGATGTACCCGGGCCCGTCTGAGCTCTCTACGGCCCTGAAAATGGGTCCACAATGACGCGATCCATGACACTCCAGGAAAGTGGGTGGATCCCGGATGCTGGTCTACTCTCTCAGATGCCTGCAAATTTGGCAGAATAGGCAACTATACAGATGACTGTGCTAAAAAGATTTTTTCATCACCAGAAAATAAAATGTTTTGAATAGGCCTTGTTAGCAAATCAGGGAGTATTTTAATCAATAATCATGCATTTCAGACTCCTAAATTAATCAAACACCATGAGCAGTACGAACACCAAGGATACCACAAATAAGTTGTTCATGCTATCTGTGTTAGTATAATGTAGGACTTTAAACTATATGATTATCACTTTATTAATAATAAAACCAGCTGCCTTGCATGTTTTCAAGGTTTTTTTTCATGGTTCAAAAGAGAAAGAAAGGAATCCGTTAGTTAGTATTAGGTGCACTCTTAGGCCCTGATTCAGAGCCGGACGTTCTGACAGAGCACTCGCTCTGAATCAGGGCTGGCCCTCTGGTTTTTTAGAGCGGCCTCCTGGCCGCTCGCATAGCTGTGGGTGACCACCCACAGCTATAGCGAGCGGCCAGGAAGATGGTCGCGATGGTCAAGACCATAGCGACCATCGGGCTTGTGACGAGACCCTTGTGGTAGGGTCTCGTTGCCGCAAGCCCCAGAGTGCTTTCGGCTCTAGACGGTAGGCATTCCCATGGGAACGCCGCCGTCTGGGCAGCCACGCCCCCGGCCCGCCCACCAAAGGGGGCATGCTGTCACTCAACATCGACAGCACGCCCCCTTTGGTACAAGACCCGGAGCGACGGATTGCCCGTCACTATCCGGGTCTCGCGCATGCGCACAACGGAGCTGGCTCTGTCGTACGCATGCAAACAACGGAGCTGGCTCTGTCGTGCGCATGCGCACTGGGCCACCATCGACCCGCTTGTGAGCGCATAGCGCTCGCAGGCGGGTCTGAATCAGGCCCTTATTCCCTTAACAGAATTATACATTTAAAACCAATTCTTTATTTGATATGCATTAAAAGGCAGGTAAGTTAGGGCCTGATTCAGAGCCGGACGCAATTAGCGCTCGCTCGTCCAGAAAATAGGGGTGGCTATTCAAATGAACCGTTCGCTGTTTGCGGTCTGTTCACGCCTCTAGGTCTGAACGAGCGTACAAAACTTGCGGTAGTTTTTTAGGAAACTACGCCCCCTGGCCGCTCGCATCCTACGTCATGTCCGCTATTTATTAGATTAATCGAGTACATCGAACAGGGTATGAACTGCTCGCTATTCTTGTGGTTGGTTTTTACTACCACAATTTTGCGAGCAGTTCTGGCTATAAAATAACCCAGTGACGTGGTCAATGACGCTGCTGTTTTAAATATGCACACCCATAAAACGCCCGTTTTGACCTTTAAGCACGCCTGCGATCGGATCTCCACTCCCCGTTTTCAAGCACCTTCCCCTGTTACCACCCACATACGCCTCTTTCTGTCACTCAAATTAGCAGGCATTCGCTATTTTGCGAGCACATGAATTTCGGCCGCACTGACTGGTTCGCGCATGCGTATAACGATCCTTACGCATGCGCAGTTGGGCAAACATCGCTCAGAGCGAACGAGCTGCCGCTTACGAGTGGCTCTGAATCAGGCCCTTAGTATCCATATGATAGTGAATATCCTGACTGTTGCTTATAAATTCCAGATATTTGAATTCAATAATATATATAAACCCTCAAAAATGGGTCACTTGTAGTGAAGTATAAAAATAATAAGTAATAAAAAAGATAAAGGACATTATTCAGAGGCGGTCGTTAGTTGCAAGCGGTCGCACTGAATCTGTGCGGCCGCTTGCATCCTGAACGACCGCCTCCTTGTCAATCGGTAAGCTGTGGGTTACCACCCACAACTTAAGGACCGACCAGGTTGATGGTCGCGATGGATAAAGAGCAGGAAACTCCACCCTGACATCACTGATGATGTCAGTGCGGCCGCCCACAAAACGGTAGGTGTTCGTTAAGGAACGCCTTCGTTTTGGAAACCAATTCCCCGACCCGCCTACAAAAAGGGGCGAGCTGTCGATCAACATCGACAGCCGCCCCTTTTGTAGAGAGCTTTTTGTCACGGAGGAAGGCAAAACAAAATCCTTGATAAGTGCCGGCATCAGGGCTAATTGGATAGCCCCGGTAATTTTCCACGGCTAATTGGATACTGGCCTTAGCCAGTTTTTCTGGCATCGTCCTCTCACAGGGCCCCATTTATCAGTATTATTTTTACTAAATTTTTTTTTAAAAAAGGGTATTTTCACACCCATTTCACATTATTTTAGTATCACATAAATATATTCATGAAAAACTACTCCAAGCCCTGCAATTTGCATATTTTTAGTAAGCAGATCGCATTTCCCATAGTTGTAATGGGAAATGTGATCTGCTTAGATTTACTAAAAATATATTGTGAAAAAATACCGGGGGAAGCCCTGTGGTAATAATGCCATCCAGGCTTTCCCCTGTTTCCCCAACTCCTGCTCTGCTCTAACAGGCAGATCAGAGCCAGGAGCCTGTGATCAGCTGTGTGGTCTAATAAACCACAAGCTGATCACTTAGAAAAACAAAATAGTTAAAATAAAACTTAAACACATACCTACATCCAGAGACTGCTAATCGGTGCTCCGGTGAGGTCCTCTTTGCTTCCGGTCAGCTGGTCTCCGAGCTCACCAGAGCACCAAGCACCATGGAACACCTGTGTGAAGTGTGTGAAGTGGATTCGCAGGGACAGAGGGCCTGATTCAGAGCCGGACGCTCTGAACGAGCGCCCACTCTGAATCGGGGCGTTTTTTTGGTTTTTTTTGCGGCCTCTTGGACGCTCGCATAGCTGTGGGTTACCACCCACAGCTTATGCGAGTGTCCATGATGATGGTCACGATGGTCAAGACCATCGTGACCATTGGGCTTGCGACGAGACCCTTGCGGTAGGGTGTCGTGGCCGCAAGCCCTGGAGTGCTTTTGGCTCTATCAGAGCCAAAAGCACTCCCACTGACATCACTAGTGATGTCAGTGGGGCCGGCCCCAGACCGTAGGCAATCCCATGGGAACGCCTCCGTCTGGGCAGCCACGCCCCCGGCACGCCCACCAAAGGGGGCGTGCTGTTACTCACCATCGACAGCACGCCCCCTTTGGTGCGAGACCCATAATGACGGCTTGGCCGTCGTTATTCGGGTCTCACGCATGCGCACTTGGCCAACATCGACCCGCTTGCGAGCACTCAGCACTCGCGAGTGGGTCTGAATTAGGCCCAGAGCTGTATCCCAAGCTCTGTCCCTGTATGCGATATTTGATACATCCTATTCAAATATCGCAATGCAAATTTGCGATATTATCACAGCCAATCCGCATCTTAGATGTGGATTGTGATAAATAGAGCCCAAAGTCACTGGCTGAAAAGACAAAAGTGATTCTTTAGGTACTAGGGGGTATCTTCTAATGTGAAATAAGCAAGTAACTTTAGGCCTGATTCAGAAATGGACAAATTTACACAAGCGGCTGTGCAAATCCATCCATCTCAGATGCAAATACAGGTGTCAGGCACCTGCCTGCTGCCGTTGTGATCCCAGCACTGTGACCGACGTCGCAGGCTGGGTTCACCATTGGAACCATTGTGACCCTCGAGAGCTGAAGCTTCCCGCAGCCTGGCCAGTGCCCGGTCATGCAAGAGGCCAGGAAGCTGCGTCCGCCGACACAGACCCTGGCCTCATCCCTCCCAGAACAATGAGGTGACATGCCCCCGTTTCCATTAACGGCGACCAGGCACGCCCCTTCTCCGTCTGCGAGCGAGATAGCAGGACCCATTCTACACATGCGCAGAACGGCTCCTGCGGCGCATACTTACCTACGCTCCCAGAAGAGTCGGGGAGCCCCTGCACCGCCAGAAGAGTATCTGCATCTCCCGCATCCCGCCCACTTGCTAATGAAGATGGCTTGATGGGGAGATGACCGCCGGGAATCACGGTCACGGCTCCGTATAGAGGGGGCGGGCTAACTGATGTGTTTTTGCGTCATTTAGTCCGATTTGCGGCAGTCTGCCATGATGGAGCGGGGCCTAATGACATAGGAATCTGTCCCCGCCCCTCAAAGTGGCCACCTGTGTCTGCTCCCCAGACATCTCCCAGGGGGCAGATATTAAAAGTAGGTAAGTATGGTCCTGAGCAGATGCAGACCCATGAACACTGGAGATATGCGTTCATCCTCGAATGAACGTACATCTCTGCATTAGGCCCTTTGTATCTGGAATAAACCAAGTTGCTATGCAAGGGGTGGAAATAAATTCATTTTTTACATGCAGGGTAAATACTGGCTCTTGCATGTAGCCCACAGTTACTGGCTCTTTCTTTTTCTGTACTCACACCTCAGAATCAGCCCCTAGATGTGCAGATCATACATTCCATGTAATATACATGATCTGACCAATCAGAGCAGCTCTGTAAGCTGCAAAAACATCCATTCTGTTTCAGGACCCTTGTTATGTACGGTCACTGAATGTAAGGAGTTTATAATGGCAACACCCTGCTACCTCAGTAACATGTTCCTTGATTAGCAATTTAATCAAGTGTATGTTTGTTTCCACTCATGTGTAATTAAATGTTCTGTTCAATATCGAAAGCACCTGACCTTATGTTGTATAATCCTACTTATTAAAACAATAGCCTGAATATATCTGTTAGTAAAAGTCTACCAGAGCAAAGCACAAATGCTTTCTTTCTTTTTTCTTTTTATAAATGTCAGCCTGAGAGCACATTTTAGCAGCTACTGTACCTATGTCCAACTTTACATAAATACCCTCTGTACAGTTTGTGACCTATGCTGTTGATGTGTAATCATGTAGCAAACCGAAAGTCAGACTGGGGAGATCACGCCAGTACTGTGAGAGAGAAAACTGCCCACATTGCAAATTTTAAACTTTTAGCCCTGCAATTCCCCAATATATTAGTTATATTTGTAATTATTTGCTTCATGCGAAATATCGGGTGGATTGAATCCAATTTTGAGATATATCTTTAACCGCCACCCGGGTGCTTTCTACCCTCCACCTCTTTCCTGCATCTGTTTGGGGCATACTTGCCATCAAGGAGGTAGCCAGGTCGGCACAGTGGGGGGAAGGGCGTGATGCGGTTTTTGGGAGGTGGGACTGTGCAAACGTGTCATTGCAACAGGGGTGGGTCCACGATGATGCGATTCAGCACAAATTGCATCATCTCCCCCCACACCCCTGGTCCGTCCACTTATACAATTGGGGAGCAAATGCCAGTGGCGGTGGGGAGAAGTGGATGCCGATGGGAGGGACGGCGGGCAGGTGGCGCCAGCTGGGAGACTTGCCTACTCTTCCAGGGGTCAGGAGCATAGGCAAGTATGGTTTAGGGCTTAACGAATCTATACTTGAACCTCTATATACCCCTGCCTATACCTTCTAAAATCCTTCCTATAAACCTCTAAGGATGACGCTTATTTGCGTACGCAATCATACAGTAAATAGAGACTCCAGACTTAGAACATGTGGTTCCAAAACACAAAGTATTATTAAAGTAAAAAGTACAGTCAGTTACACGCTATTGATTCAGACACAATTAGACGCAAAAGGAATTATACAGACCACAAGTACAGTATACATACGAAGCACTTCTGGACCAGATGATAGGCATCAGCAAGAAACCCCGTTGTCATTCAGCATTCAGCAAGAAGACTAAAATCCCAGCGTTTGAGCACACATATTTATACCCCCCCAGAATAGACACGACAACAGAGACGTTTGTCGCTGATATCATTGGTTCCCAGGGGAGAAGCATATGTTACAGTGCATTTAACAGGCTGGTTCAAATAGACTCGCCCAGCCTCTAATAACTGAGGGTCTCCGCCTCCCCGCCCCCATGCTACATCCTAACAGTTGTTCCTAAAATACACACCTTGTTGCCCATAGTCCCTGCGGTCCACAAGTTGGGAATGCATGATGCGATCTCCACACCGATAGCACCGGAATTCTTTTGAAAGAGTATGCATCAGTACGAACCCAAACACTGCTGTCCCAACAAGTATAGAACCCCAGCCACCAAATATCTTTATTCCACAGCATTTAAACCAACTGAACCAACCCAAATCACATACCCCAAAGCCTATCAAACCTTACGTGTGAATATGCAATGTGTGAGTACTCGGGGCCTGACATAAAGACGTATCAATGTGTGTATGAGGAAGGGTGCACCTAACTCTCACCAAGTGAACATCTCAGCAGTGTGACATGCTGAGCCAGATAGCTCCACATGCCCACCCCATCAGCAGTCCCCCCCACCTGTCCCAGACTTCAAAAGAAAAACTCTTTATTCTCCCAGTCTCTTGTGTGAAATGCAAATAGCCCAGCTACAAGAGACAGACCTAAGATGACACTCTAGTCTTTGAAATCATGTCATTGCAGGAAGCTTGCTAATGTAAGGTGTGTATTCGAGCCTGTAGTGAGGGCAAACACTATCCAGGAAGCTTATCTACACAAGCTAGTTGTGACGTGGCCATTTGCTCTATTCATCTAATGCAATCAATTTTGGCATACTGTAAAGCCATTTCTGAAATATATATCCTTTATAATACGTAATAATTAGTAAGTAATTAAATGGTCTTTTGGTGAATCGCCGTAACCTATGGCGATGGTCACAGATGCATTCGCATGATGCTAATAGTATTATCGCCACATGTACTAAAATGTGAGTTTATCTAAAATGGCGCTTAGGCGGCCATTTCGCTAAATGGCGTCTTGCGGCCAGTCACAAGATGGTGTTGCTGCGATTCAATTTTAAACTGATCTTGTCTCAGCCAATAATCCAGTTTTGACAGTCCACCATTTGATAGCGAACAACATGCTATCACAATCTGCTATTAGAATTTAATTTAGGCTTACATTTACATATTATTTAGTGTTATTATGGGATGGCACAAGGTGGTTCTTAATCCATCAATAATGTGTCTTTGAGTGGGGACATAAAACTACTATTATATACACACCGTGGATCTTGGAAGATCATGTGAAAGGTGTGGGAATGCACCAGTCTTATAAAAGCAGTCTTGAAGGGGAATTGAGACTTTACATTATTTGAGGTGTTTTTAAAATAACATTTCAATAATACATTTTTATGCATGGCTAAATATAATACATTAAATGATGGTATTTCCCAGCTCAGGGTTGTAATGCAGTTCTGTATTTACCTCGGTATTCATACTGGCCACCATCATAATTTCATTCTTTCGTTTAACTCTATTTTTATATTTTCCACACTTCAACACAATAGGAACACACCGGACACATATGCCAATTATTATGATGACAATCAGTATAAGGATTAAGAATTTGTCTATGCGGGCGATCACTTCCTGGGCCCATTTCCCTAGACCTGAGAACCATTTCACTGGGTTCAGCCATGAAACCCATCCTTCTATCTTCTCCCCTACTTCAGCCACTGAAGTGTTATGGTTCTTGCGAAATTCCCACTTTAGCTGCAGAATTTCATCCATCTTCCGGTCTATCACCTCCTTGGGGTCGCTGGTATCATTGGTGACATAGGGGCAACATTTTACTCCAAATTGGGTGGCTAACGTTACGCAATACCCTCCAGTAACAGCGGTTAAATAATTCCCAAATATTTTACTCTGGATTGGCACGGCTGTAACTTGTCCTTAGCCACCTTGTGTCCTGTATGCGAGAGATGAAGTAACAAAAGTTTAGTATCATTCAAACATGACATAAACCAGTCAGAACATAGCAATAAATCGTCCACATATTGGATTAGAACAGATCCATTGGCTGGTTGAAAAGATTGTAAACAGTCATGCAATGCCTGGGAGAAGATACTGGGGCTGTCTATGAAACCTTGGGATAATTGTGTCCATGTATATTGCACACCTCTGTATGTGAATGCGACTAGGTACTGACAGTCAGGGTGGAGAGGCACAGAGAAGAAAGCAGAACAGAGGTCAATGACAGTGAAATGGGTTGCATTTGGTGGGATCTGCATCAGGATGACAGCTGGATTTGGCACTACAGGGAATTGGCTCTCTACTACCTTATTAACACCTCTAAGGTCTTGCACCAGCCTATAACCCCTCCCACCACTCTTCTTTACTGGAAAGATGGGACTGTTGGCTACACTAGCTGTACAAACTAAATTTCCCTGTTGCAATAATCGCTCAATTATTGGAAACACCCCTAATTCTACCTCCTGTTTTAGTGGGTACTGGGGAATTTTTGGAGCTTGCCTACCGCTTTTTAAGTTTACCATTACAGGGCTTACATTTGCCATTAAACCAGTGTCCTGTCCATCCTTAGTCCAAAGGGAATTTGGAATTTTTGACAACATTTCATCTACCTGTGATGGATTTTCTTTTACAACAGTAGAGTGATACATTATCCTTTGAGGAGTGTCTAACATATCCCGCACCTCGTATACCATTCTCTCTGGGATATCTAAATATACACCATCAGGGGTGCAATATATAACACATCCCATTTTACATAACAAGTCTCTCCCCAGCAGGTTAGTAGGAGTCACAGCAGCCAGAAGGAAAGAATGTCCGGTATGCAACGGCCCAATACTAACCTCTGTGGACTTTGTTAAAGGATAACGTTCCACTTTACCTGTTACACCCATTGTTGGTATTGTCTCGTTGGTCACCTGTAAATTAACGGGGGATTTCATCACTGACCTGGTCGCCCCTGTGTCTACAAGAAAAGGATATTCAGTACCAGCTACATCAGCCATCAAGACCGGTTCTTCCCTAGTACTTCACGTTAACCTGAGAATCTGTAGACTACAGGTATGACCTGACCCCTAGCGTTGGCTACCATTCTCCAATAAGGCATTTACGGCCACAATTGGAGCTGGTGCCTGTTCAACATTTGCTGGCCTCTGTGCATATCCCTTATGGGGTTATCCAGATCTCCCCTGATTTGGGATTCCTACTCATTTTACTGTACAATTTCTACTTAAGTGTCCTGTTTGTTTACAATTGAAACATGTCCGTGAAAACATGTGTTGTTGTGAAGTTTGAGCAGAGGGTAAAGGTGGTGGATATGGATAAGGATAGGGAGGGTAAGGGTATTGTGGGGGATATGAGTATGGGTCCTGTGGTTGTATTGGGTTAGCGGAATAGAGCTGTGTTTGTTGTTGTGTGGGGTGTAAGTGTGTGTGCAGGTGCGAGTGTGTCTGTTGGCTGTGATGTTACAGTCATTCCTTCCAGAGCTTGGATACTGACAGCCATTAGTTTTTCGCTCTGGATCTCCCTCTTTTTTGAGATGTTTTTGTCATGTTCTATGGCAGACTCTATGAGGTTATCTATTGTAAGTCCCCTCCAGCCAGGCTGTGAGGCCTGAACCCGAGTCTTTAAATTCTCTTTTAGACCGTCCATGAGTACCGTGACTATCATTCCCCTGTGGTGAGTGCTATCTTTAATATCTTCTATCCCAGTGTACTGGATGATAGCCTGCAGAGCCCGATCGCAATAGTCTTCTGCAGTTTCACTCTCCTTTTGTTTGATTGTGAAAATTTTGTTCCAGTTAACTACTACTGGAAAATATATACCCAATTGAGTCACAATGCGGGAAATGTTACCTTGGTTTACTTGTTCTGTTAAGGGAACATCACCATCCAATACACAATCCGTGATAAATTTTGTCACGTCGGTATTGCGTGGCAGACAGGCCCTTAACACCACACGCCAATCTTTATTAGTTGGCTCATGAGAACTACCCAAATTTCTCAAAAATCTTTGACATTTGGCTAGTTCCTTTTTGGGATCGGGGAAATCATTTATGATGGAATTTAGTTCCGCTCTTGTCCAAGGACAATTCATTACTACTTCCCTCGTGGGCACTACACCGTTCACATCTGCATTTCCGTTCGGAACAGTTATTGTCCGAATGGGATGCAGACCGGTAGCGTTGCTACCTCTGACCTGGTTACCTCGCTGGGGGTTTAAACTGCTGCTGCTATGTATGGTATTAACAACTTCCTCTACGGGTGCAGAGTGTGTTAACACTTCCCTTGCTGTTACCGATGGAGATGGCGGCACCACTCGTGATTGTGGTGATGCAGCATCCATCATCTGCACAGCATGGGAAATGGCAGACATTACAATAGGCTCATCATCCACATCATAAACATTTTCTTTATGGTTGCTTAAGAGGGGGTACAAATTGCTTGTTACATTTTTATGGGTATTTTTGGTAACTGTACTTGCACCTCCATCCACATAAGGTGGGGGAGGTGAGCGTGAACTGCTGGCAATACTCTCCACAACGCTACATTGCTGCACGTGCGCGCCAATTTGAGGCTCGCCCGTATTGCAATTTAGCGTCGCGGATGTATTTTCTGGCAATGCGCTCGCAACACTAGTTTGCGTCGCTTGCACATTTTTAAGACATGCATCCCCTTCATGCTGCCACAATTTTAAACATTCAAAATATTTGACCTTTTTCTCTCGGGAGCGCATCCGACTGATGTGATCCCGGACATTATCTAATACATCCTTATCAAAACTACCAATTCTGGGAAATGGTCTAACACTCTTCATCATCATTTTAAACCATACATCACAATACCTTATTGCATAAGTACCATACTTAGTATGCATAATACGATGGGCCGATCCGATCGGCGCCTCCATTAGCAGCACATCATTGTCTAACATCTCTACTGTTTGCATGGCTCCCATTCTGAGACAAAATCCTACGCTTTTCAATACAGATTTAAACTGGTGAAAGACAATCAAGATACTTTCACTTACCTGTGGACGATTTAAGTCGGCGGCGCCCACACACCTGGATAAGATTTGAAAAAGGCAACTTCCACACCCGGATAAGATTTAGTAAGGCAACTTCCACACCTATGGGAGTTTGTATGTCGGCCGCTCCCATGCACCTCTCTACAACAAAGACAACATGTACACCTGCTACTGGGTATAGAAAGGTAAAGCTACTTACCGAGCGCCTAGACTAACTCTTGCACCTAGCCCTTAAGGATCATACGATACCCTTAACTTTGTCCAACAAATATTCACTGTTACACACTTTTTTCCTGCGCAGAAAAATACACGTTAACCCAGATATTGATAACAATTGAAAAAGGTAAACCCCAACGGCTTTGTTTAAACACGTGGCAGCAGAACCGGAAGTACGTATACGCTATTCTGCGACCAGCCGCATACACAATAATGCGACTACCACACAACCGTATAATGACTTTTTAACTGCGTACGCAAAAGTGCGTCTCAGCCGCGTACTCAATACTGCGGCACCCCTCTAAACGTTCGGTTCTATCAACAAAGGAAAACAAACTTTGGCCCTCATTCAGAGCCGTACGCTCTGAGCAGAGCGCACGCTCTGCATGAGGGCCGGGCTCCATTTTCATGGAGCGTCCTCCTGGACGCTCGTATAGCTGTGGGTCACCACCCACAGGCTATACGAGCGTGCATTTTGATGGCCGCGATGGTCGTGACCATCGCGACCATCGAAATTGCGAGCCGGAGCCTGCGGTTGAGGTTTTCAACCGCAAGCTCCGGAGTGATTTTGGCTCTATCAGAGCCAAAATCACTCCCACTGACATCACTAGTGATGTCAGTGGGCCGGCTTCTGACGGGAGGCGTTCCCGTGGGAACGCCCCCGTCAGGGAGGCACGCCCCCGGCACGCCCACCAAAGGGGGCGTGCTGTCAATCAACATTGACAGCACGCCCCCTTTGATCGGACACAACGAGCGAAGGAAAGTCCTTCGCTCGTCGTGTCTGGCGCATGCGCACGACGGAGCTCCCTCCGTCGTGCGCATGCTCAGTGCAGACCATCGACCCACTTGCGAGCGGACAGCCGCTCGCAAGTGGGTCTGAATCAGGCCCTTTTTCCTTTCTTGTCCCTGGTTTCTAGCCAGCTTCCTTGGCTCACACGAAAACGGATAGTGATCTTTCAGCACAAAGCGGTTACAGGAAAACCCTGTATGTGGCCACTCCACCCTTTGCTGAGATATCGCTAGACGTATGTGCCGTGTGAGTAGGTAAGTGACTTCACTCGACGAGCCCCCAACTAATGAATCTATACTTGAACTAGGGATGTGCAGGCTCGGATAGGTTCGAGTTTGCACGTTGAGTTCGGATTTTTCCCTCCCAAAAAACGGAACTCAGAAAGAGGCAAAACGTCATCTTACATGGACGAACATCATCATTCCTGGACAAAAGTCACAGATGCATTTGCATGATGCTAATAGTATTATCGCCACATGTACTAAAATGTGAGTTTATCTAAAATGGCGCTTAGGCGGCCATTTCGCAAAATAGCGTCTTGCGGCCAGTCTCAAGATGGTGTCGCTGCGATTCAATTTTAAACTGATCTTGTCTCAGCCAATAATCCAGTTTTGACAGGCTGTCCTGAGATTCTCTGGGAGCATCTATCAGAAGACACCAAGAAGGTTCTTTCAGCCTCTCACAGCAGCAGTGCCAGTCCCAGACCAGCTGCAGATTGCCATTGCACATGTGCAATATTGCAATATCGTTAATGCACAATACTGATATTGTCAGCTGGATATTTTTACTGAATGAATTCACACAAGCCGATCTTGTATTAATTTAGAATATTGATATGGGACCGGTAATTGGCCATCCCTACTCAGAAGCAAAAATTGAAGGCCTGATTCAGAGGTGCATGCAATGTTTTAGAAGTTGGCCAATGTTTTTTCTACTGCGCATGTGTCTGAATGTTACTGCGTATGTGCCATAAGGGATTTAAGATGGCAGTCATAGTGTGGCTTTGGATGCAGAATGATTGACAGGTAGAGAGCATTTGTGGGAGTACACGGGGTGTGGTGAGACAGTCGCGACCTTTTTCGGAGGGAGGGGTGGAGAGACCTGTACGCTGAGGTACTAGTCTCAGTGTCTTAGTTCCGACAAACATTTCGAGCAACTGTACGGTCGCCCAGGGGATTAATGAAGCGACTGATGTGCGGATGATGGTGCCTCTTTCTCCGCAAGTGGCAGAACAGAGACGCAGCCAATAGGCCCCTCTGTACAAATCCCAGCGGCTACAACATTAGCATATGTCAATTCCGCTGCACACAAAAACACAGCAGTAACAGGATTTGCGTCCTCCTCTGAATCAGGCCCTTAGTTTTGTGTTTAGATAAATAAATTTGACAATAATTAATATTCCCAATATTTTCTATTGTTAAACAATGCTCTCCGTGCTTCTTCTGGAGCTTGTTTCAAACAAGCAGCAATATATTCAATGCCCATCCTTCCGGAACTTTCCACTAAGGCAAATGGAAGGGAATTGGTTTGAAATACCGACAATTGGGATCCCGGCGGACAGAATCCCGATGCCGGGATCCCAATAGGGTTAATATACTGACACTTGTTGGTTGGTATGCTAACCCTACCCCTCTCCCTACCCTAACACTCCCTCTTTGGTGCCTAATCCTAACCTCCCCCCCTAGTGCCTGAACCTAACCTCCCCCTCCCCGCACCCTAAACCTAACCCTCCCCCTTTAGTGCCTAACACTACTCCTCCCCCTAGTGCCTAGCCAATAACCCAAACCCTCCCCCCACCCCGTTGCTTACCTTTGGTATCCTGTCTGTCAGGATGCCGGCGTTGAAATTCTGGCACCGGTAATGTAAGCATCGGCATACCGACTGCCGGGATGCTGAACACATACCAGTGGAAGGATCGTCATGTAGCATGCACTGAGTATTTGTAGAGCGGGCCACCTCAGAAGGAGCGAGAAGAAACTTGCTGAATCAAGAGGGATTTTCAGTTATATTTGGAAATATACTTTAATTATAAGCACTGTACTGCTGTAATCTGCTCAATCCGAGGGTTCCGCCATCTTGCTTTGAATGGGTTCATATGCAGAAGCCATGACACTGCCTGGGCCCTGCGAGATCACTCAGACCTTAAGTATCATTCTCTCTCAAGGGGAGATAGGACAGGTGGATAAGTTACCCAAAGCAAGCAATTAGCTTCTACCTATTATTTTACAGAATGTACTGATAAATGAAAGTTAAAATGTGATTAGATGGGGATGTAGTCATGTGACAATCCCAACAGCGGAATGCCCGCTAGGGATTTGTGATAGGCGTCGAAATACTGACGCCTATCATAATCCTGACACCGGAACGCCAAGGCCGACATCCCGAACGAAATCAAATCCGGGGTGCCCTTAGCATTAGCCGCGGGGGTGAGGATTACTATTAGGGAGTCTAGTGGGGTCAGGGTTAGGTTTTTTTTTGGGGGGGGAGATTAGGGTTAGGCACCCCTAGGGGGGAGGGTTAGGGTTAGGCACCCCCCCTGGGAGTTATAGGGAGCGGTAAGGGGGGGTTAGGGTTAGGCACCCCCGGGGGTAGGTTAGGGTTAGGCACTAGGGGGGTGTCACACGCCGGCCTGGAGACCCCAGAATCAGACCCCGTCGCTTACCTGTGCGGGCACTGACCCGCGCTGTCTTCCGGCTCCCGCGCTGTACGCTGTTGTCCTCTGGAGGGTCCCGCTGCTGTGCTGCTCCCACGCCGGCTTCTGCTCACCACTGGTCCCCGCTGACTACCTCCAGGAAGCGCTGTCCTCCGGTCCATGGGCGCGGCCATCTTGGATTGCCCATGTGACCCCACTTCCACCAATGAGGAGCCTTCTCCTTCTCTCTCAGCCTGTCAGCTCCCAGTGTCCACTATAAAAGGATCCCCAATGCTCACACAAGTTGCCAGTGCAACTAGTTTCTTAGTTTAGCTAAGTAGCCTTCCCACTGCGCTCCAGCCGCTCCACGTAGGCGCTCAGCTACCAACGTCTACCCACGGCTATCCAGCCGCTCCACGTAGCCGCTCAGCTACCAACGTCTACCCACGGCTATCCAGCCGCTCCACGTAGCCTCTCAGCTACCAACGTCTACCCACGGCTATCCAGCCGCTCCACGTAGCCACTCAGCTACCAACGTCTACCCACGGCTATCCAGCCGCTCCACGTAGCCACTCAGCTGCCAACGTCTACCCACGGCTATCCAGCCGCTCCACGTAGCCTCTCAGCTACCAACGTCTACCCACGGCTATCCAGCCGCTCCACGTAGCCACTCAGCTACCAACGTCTACCCACGGCTATCCAGCCGCTCCACGTAGCCACTCAGCTACCAACGTCTACCCACGGCTATCCAGCCGCTCCACGTAGCCACTCAGCTACCAACGTCTACCCACGGCTAACCAGCCGCTCCACGTAGCCACTCAGCTACCAACATCTACCCACGGCTATCCAGCCACTCCACGTAGCCACTCAGCTACCAACGTCTACCCACGGCTATCCAGACGCTCTACGTAGCCACTCAGCTACCTACGTCTACCCACTGCTATCCAGCCGCTCCACATAGCCACTCAGCTACCAACGTCTACCCTAGGCTATCCAGCCGCTCCACGTAGCTTCCCAGCTATCTCGTTACTGCCGCATTCCTCAAACTCCTGTCAGTTCGCTGCACCCTCTCATGCGGAGAAACTTCATTAAGCCAAGCCTCCTCCAGCGAGCGTCTGCGCCAAATAATACAGATCCAAGGCCCAGTCCGGGAACACAGCTCCTAAATTCCACGTTTGTGACAGTTTGCACTGGCCAGATGGACTCGGCAAGTGGTCAAGGATCTGGGATAGAAGCCTCGCAGGATGTACTATCCCGTCTGGAAAGACAGGAGACCTCTCAGGCTCAGCTGATCCAATTTATCCAAGATATGTCGTCACGCCTGGACAACATCCAGTCCTTACTGGCTCATCCCGCTCCCGCTGGCTCCCAAGCCGCCTCTCCTCCTGTGGTGTCACCTGCTCCTCCGGTTCTACCTCCTGCTCGTCTTCAGCTCTCCCCTCCGAGCAAGTTCGATGGCAACCCCAAATTATGCAGGGGTTTTTTAAATCAATGCGAAATCCAATTCGAGCTACAATCCGCCAACTTTCCGACGGCCAGAACCAGGGTGGCATATATCATCTCTCTACTCTCTGGCCAAGCACTCGATTGGGTCTCGCCCCTTTGGGAGAAGTCGGATCCCCTGCTCTCCAACTACCCCGAATTTGTTGCTACATTTCGCAAAATCTTTGATGAACCCGGAAGAACCACCTCCGCATCAGCTGATATTCTACGCCTCCGTCAGGGCAGCAGGACCGTCGGCCAATACGTAGTCCAGTTCCAGACTCTGGCTTCAGAACTCAATTGGAACGAGGATGCCCTCATCGCTGCCTTCTGGAGTGGCCTTTCTGAAAGGCTCAAAGACGACCTAGCTTCCCGTGACCTTCCAACCAGTTTGGATGGGTTAATCTCCCTCTGCAACAAGGTGGATCTCCGTCACAGGGAGCGTGCCTTGGAAAGAGGCAGATTTGATCGTGGAAGGCCACGTCCAGTTTCCCGCTTACCCTCTCCTCCTCTGGGCGAAGAACCCATGCAGGTCAACCGCTCTCATTTATCGGCTGAGGAGCGTCAGAAAAGGCGGAGGCAGAACCTCTGTATGTACTGCGGATCTCCTCAACATTTAGTTAAAACTTGTCCCATTCATCCGGGAAACGCCTCCTCCTAACTTATGAAAGAGAAGTTAAGTTAGGAGTTGCCATTGAATCACAAAGGAAGTCTGATTCCACCATCCAGGCTCATTTAAAGTGTCCTCGAGGTTCCAAAGCTGTATTAGCTCTCCTGGATTCTGGAGCGGCAGAGAACTTTGTCACTACTGAATTTGTCCAGAAGCATCAAATCCCCATGGAAGCGTTGCCTCGAGTCATCACTTTAACCGCCATCGATGGTAGTCGCATTTCTAGTGGAACCATCACCCATCGTACAACACCACTTAAACTTACCATTGGGGTGCTCCATTCCGAACAACTATCCTTCCTAGTGATTCCCAAAGCCTCTCATTCTTTAGTCTTCGGATTACCCTGGCTACAGAGACATTCACCTCAAATCAATTGGACCACCATGCAAATAATCTCCTGGGGTTCCAATTGCTTCAAAGGTTGCCTTCAGCGGGTAATACCTATCAGATCTTCCGTTGTACGGGATTCTACAGACCTGCCCAAAGCCTACGATGGGTTTCAGGATGTCTTTTGCAAACAGAGCGCAGACCTGTTACCTCCCCATCGTGATTGGGACTGTCCCATAGATCTGATTCCCGGGAAGAATCCTCCTAGGGGCCGAACCTATCCTCTATCTCTCCCTGAGACTCAGGCCATGTCGGAGTACATTACGGAAAACTTAACTAAAGGCTTCATTCGACCTTCCACGTCTCCAGCAGGGGCTGGATTTTTCTTCGTAAAAAAAAAAGATGGTGGCTTGCGCCCGTGTATTGACTACCGGGGTCTTAATGAAATAACTATTAAGAATCGCTACCCTCTTCCTCTCATTACAGAGTTATTTGATAGAGTTAAGGGAGCCACAGTTTTTTCCAAACTCGACCTAAGAGGAGCCTATAATTTAATTCGTATCCGTCCAGGCGATGAATGGAAAACGGCCTTCAACACCAGGGATGGGCACTACGAGTATCTCATTATGCCCTTCGGCCTCTGTAATGCTCCTGCCGTCTTCCAGTTTTTCGTCAATGAAATCTTCCGGGACCTCTTGTACAAGTGTGTGGTCGTTTACTTAGACGACATTTTGATTTTTTCTCAAGACCTCCAAACTCATCGAGACCAGGTCAAACAAGTCCTTCTGAGGTTGCGGTCCAATCAACTGTTTTGCAAATTAGAGAAGTGTCTGTTTGAGGTCTCGAGTGTACCATTCCTGGGATACATTATCTCCGGAACAGGCCTTCAAATGGATTCGTCAAAACTACAAGCCATTCTTGATTGGTCTCTTCCTTCTTCCTTAAAATCCATACAAAGATTCCTAGGATTTGCCAATTACTATCGCAAGTTTGTAAAAGGTTTCTCGACTCTGGTAGCTCCGATTACAGCCCTCACCCGCAAGGGAGCAGATCCAACTATATGGCCCGTCGAAGCTACCTCTGCATTTCAACTTCTTAAGCAAGCCTTCATCTCCGCTCCCATCTTAAAGCAACCAGACTCCACCCGGCCCTTTATCCTGGAGGTGGATGCATCCTCTGAAGGTATCGGTGCAGTGCTTTCCCAGCGATTTAAAGATGAAAAACTTCATCCCTGTGGTTTCTTTTCCCGGAAGTTTTTGCCTGCAGAGAAGAACTACACCATTGGAGATCAAGAGTTACTCGCCATGAAACTAGCCCTCGAAGAATGGCGATATCTTCTAGAAGGAGCTCATTACCCCATTACCATTTTTACTGACCATAAGAACCTCCTTTATCTTAAATCTGCAAATTGCTTGAACCCTCGTCAAGCCCGGTGGGCAATGTTTTTCTCCAGATTTAATTTCAAAGTCTCCTATCGCCCCGGTTCACAAAACCTCAAAGCCGACGCACTCTCCCGTTCCATGACGAGCAACCCTGACCTACCCATGGAGCAGCCCCAACCAATCTTGAATTCCGCTTCCTTCGCCTCTACTCAACTATCTTCTATACCCCCGGTTGGGAAGACTTTCGTCGCTCCGGAACTCCGCAAGAGGTTACTGCATTGGGCTCATGCTTCCCGGTTCTCTGGTCACCTGGGTATGGATAAAACCCTAGAATTTATCCAGCGGTCCTATTGGTGGTCTTCGATGAAAAAGGACGTCAGGTCTTATGTGTCTTCATGCATCAAATGTGCCCAACACAAGATACCTCGGCGGGTTCCACACGGTCAACTCCAACCTCTTGCAATTCCATCTAAGCCATGGACTCACCTATCTATGGATTTCATCTCTGATCTTCCTCCATCTCGGGGCCACAACACAATTTGGGTTATCGTGGATCGTTTTTCTAAAATGGCTCATTTCGTACCACTTACTGGGCTTCCGTCTGCACCTCTACTCGCCCAGAGCTTTATAAAAGAGATCTTCAAGCTCCACGGCCTTCCTCAAGAGATCATCTCCGACAGGGGAGTACAGTTCGTAGCGAAGTTCTGGAGGTCACTCTGCTCAGCCCTTCAGGTAAAACTCAAATTTTCTACCGCTTATCATCCCCAGACCAACGGTCAGACCGAAAGGGTCAATCAAGACCTGGAACAGTTCCTGCGCACTTTTGTCTCCTCCTCCCAAGATGACTGGATTGAACTTCTTCCTTGGGCCGAATTTGCCCACAATAATCATTATCACACATCCACCAGCTCAACTCCTTTTTTTACAGTTTTTGGTCAACATCCTCGAGTGCCAGATTTCCCTCTTCTTCCCACATTAGATGTGCCTGCGGCCAAAATGTCCCTTCAACGATTCTCCAACATCTGGGAAAAGGTTCGTTCCTCTCTGACTAAAACGTCAGCCCGGTACAAGAGATTTGCTGACCGCCAAAGACGAGCGATTCCAAATTTCCGACCTGGGGATATGGTCTGGCTCTCTACCCGAAACCTAAGACTCCGAGTACCCTCGATGAAATTTGCTCCGCGATTCATTGGTCCATTCCCAATCATCAAAGTCCTGAATCCTGTGGCTTACAAGTTAAAGCTTCCTCCATTTCTTCGCATTCCAAGTTCCTTCCATATTTCTCTTTTAAAACCACTAGTCTTAAACCGATTTCAGAAGGTCCTGCCTAAAGCTTCTAGTGTTCAAACACAGCAGGGAGAGGAGTTCGAAGTTGACAGAATCTTAGATTCCCGTTGTCGATACAACCGTCTTCAATACCTTATCGACTGGAAGAATTATGGTCCGGAGGAACGAATCTGGATAAATGCCTCCAATGTCCATGCACCCCGTCTGGTCAAAGCGTTCCATGTGAAATTTCCTCATAAACCAAGGAAGTGTCCGGTGGCCACTCTTGAAGAAGGGGGTACTGTCACACGCCGGCCTGGAGACCCCAGAATCAGACCCTGTCGCTTACCTGTGCGGGCGCTGACCCGCGCTGTCTTCCGGCTCCCGCGCTGTACGCTGTTGTCCTCTGGAGGGTCCCGCTGCTGTGCTGCTCCCACGCCGGCTCCTGCTCACCGCTGGTCCCCGCTGACTACCTCCAGGAAGCGCTGTCCTCTGGTCCATGGGCGCGGCCATCTTGGATTGCCCATGTGACCCCACTTCCACCAATGAGGAGCCTTCTCCTTCTCTCTCAGCCTGTCAGCTCCCAGTGTCCACTATAAAAGGATCCCCAATGCTCACACAAGTTGCCAGTGCAACTAGTTTCTTAGTTTAGCTAAGTAGCCTTCCCACTGCGCTCCAGCCGCTCCACGTAGCCGCTCAGCTACCAACGTCTACCCACGGCTATCCAGCCGCTCCACGTAGCCGCTCAGCTACCAACGTCTACCCACGGCTATCCAGCCACTCCACGTAGCCTCTCAGCTACCAACGTCTACACACGGCTATCCAGCCGCTCCACATAGCCACTCAGCTACCAACGTCTACCCACGGCTATCCAGCCGCTCCACGTAGCCACTCAGCTGCCAACGTCTACCCACGGCTATCCAGCCGCTCCACGTAGCCTCTCAGCTGCCAACGTCTACCCACGGCTATCCAGCCGCTCCACGTAGCCACTCAGCTACCAACGTCTACCCACGGCTATCCAGCCGCTCCACGTAGCCACTCAGCTACCAACGTCTACCCACGGCTATCCAGCCGCTCCACGTAGCCACTCAGCTACCAACGTCTACCCACGGCTAACCAGCCGCTCCACGTAGCCACTCAGCTACCAACAATTACCCACGGCTATCCAGCCGCTCCACGTAGCCACTCAGCTACCAACGTCTACCCACGGCTATCCAGACGCTCTACGTAGCCACTCAGCTACCTACATCTACCCACTGCTATCCAGCCGCTCCACATAGCCACTCAGCTACCAACGTCTACCCTAGGCTATCCAGCCGCTCCACGTAGCTTCCCAGCTATCTCGTTACTGCCGCATTCCTCAAACTCCTGTCAGTTCGCTGCACCCTCTCATGCGGAGAAACTTCATTAAGCCAAGCCTCCTCCAGCGAGCGTCTGCGCCAAATAATACAGATCCAAGGCCCAGTCCGGGAACACAGCTCCTAAATTCCACGTTTGTGACAGGGGGAGGTTAAGGTTAGGCACCACTAAGGGAGGGTTAGAATGAGCACAGGGGAGGTTAGGGTACTTACCTGCCTCTGTCGGGATCTTGATCGTGTCGGGCATTCACTGTTGGGATTTCAATCCCATTCTTATTGGATGAGATGAACCATAAACTAAGATGAGAAAGAAAATGTGCAACCAGTTTACTTTATTAGGTGACCAAATATGACACTGACCCTATCACTTGGAGCTCGTGGCCAAGCAGAAAGATGGGCACACATGTGGCCAGTTCTGTGTATAAAATAAAATGTATATTTAATCTATGCTTATTGTTTTTCTGTTTTATTAACATAGATATGCCCTCCTAGATTGTAAACTCATAGGAGCAGGGTCCTCCTCCCTACTGTCTCACAGCCCTCTCCTCTAGCACTTCAATGACAGCCTTCACATTCCCAGCTGTATTGTGTATGGAGAATTGTGGTGCTAATTGTTACTTGTGCTCTGTTTATGTTTTGGTTACTGTATTGTAATGTTCTGTGTACCTTGTACTGTCCTACTGTTGACGTATGTGTGGTGCTGTAGACCACTTGTTGTGCCCTATAAATAAAATGTAATAATAATAATAATATGCCTGGAGGAAAATCAGAGTTTCACCTGTTCAACAAGCATCTGTCAATCCTATTAAACTGGCTCCCGTGAATGTAAGGTGTGGTCTGCGCCTGTCTCTCACAATTTGTTTCCTGCAACCAAACGATTGTGATAGATACACAGGAATTTCACAGGGCGTCCTCCTCACTAAATCACTTTCACATTTTACTTCTGCACTTTATATTAAATGTGACAGGCCCTGTTGTTTGATAATGAACGTGATGACATTGAATAACCAGCAAGCACTTCTCTCTTTTTGTTACAGGGTCATACACCGTCTTATCCCCGTTTTGTCAGGGAAACAAATCTATCTCATTGTTCATCACAGCATATTCCAAATCTGGAGCCTCGATAAAAGTTGAGATTTGCTGAGACAGCGTTCATATGTTTAGATGGTGTAATCCCACCGGATTAATGGGCTACAAGCGCAAAGATGACTTTGGCAAAAATACGGGCAGTAAAATAAAGCCGAACTAAGGTATATAAGCTTATAAATAAATATGTATTTGTCATCCTTTCAGCTATGTGTTTGGCATTTTTATATGTTCATGTTTTGAAAACTCTGAGATATCCTGTCTGGTCTTCAGATAATGGTACAGGTTACAGTGACCTTGGAAATAAGACTGAAGGTCACTAATCCACACTCCAAAGGACTGAAGGCTAAAATCTATGTTGCTGTCACCCCGTCCAGTTACTGACACACTGCTACTGGATGGAATGGGATGTAGTCAAAATACCTATGGCTGGGATGCTGTCTGTTGAAATCCCGGCATTGGAATCCCGACCCGGGACCAAACATAGGCTGCTAAATCCCGAAAACCAGCCTACACACCGACGCCGGAATCCCGACAGACGGCATCCCGATCGAAGGTAAGTGGGGTGCCCTTGTCTGTTAGCCGTGGGGAGGGAGGAAGGTTAGCATTAGGCACCACAGGGGGGTTAGGCTTAGGCTATGGGGATGGGAGGTTAGGGTTAGGCACCACTGGGGGGGGTTAGGCACTAAGGGGGGACGGTTAGGTTTAGGCACCAAGGGGGGAGGGTTAGGGTTAGGCACTAACGGGAAGGGGGAGGGTGCGGGGTGGGGAGGGTTAGGGTGCAAGAAGGTAGGGTTAGGGTTAGGAAGAGTAGAGGGGAGGGATAGTATACTTACTCGACCCCTGTCGGGATTTCGAGCATCGGGATGCCGCTGTCTGCATTTTAACAGCAGGCATCCCGACTGCCGGGGTATCATACCCAACCCGATGGAACTTTTGTAAAAACGTTTGCACAATTAAATGCAGTTGATCGCTGCCATCTATTCCTATTACAACATGTCCAACCTCTGGGTTTTGAAAACTGTTAGGAATACAGCTGACAATTAGTCCTTTACTGTCAACCAGAGACAAACTAACTGAGTGGAAATAGTTACTGTAAAGGAGCAGACTGAGACATGGGAAGAACAATTAGTAAGAACTATAGTTGGTATTTTCGGGGGTAGAGGTGGTAATGGGGGACAGGGTCCCCAAGTGTATACAGCAGCACCAACACTTACTCATTGTTATTGTTCCACAATGTTATCCCAGATATGCACAACTCCAGACACGTGGACGTTATAACTACCTAGAGTGTATGTTTGTTTTAGCAGATTAGAAACTATTGATATCTCACATATTGACCATTATCTTTAATAAATTGCAATAATGTAAAATAACAGTTTGCTGGAGAGTAAATCTGACATTAGATTAGGATAATTAGTCAACAAGAACATAGAAACATAAATTGTGCTGGAATACATGGGGAAAAAAAGCCTAAGGTGGTATATGAGCCATGGGCACTGCCAAGACTGAGGCATGCTGTGCCAATGGGGACAATAAAATGTGTTACTTTAAAATAAGCCATAGAGGTATGTTTACTATATCATCTCAATGTAAGACATATTGTATATGCTTTTTCTCCTACTAGCAAATGGATAACAGTCAAGAATATTATTGTGAGTGGACCTTTGTTGACCATGTTCTGCAGGTCACAGTGTATCTGGTACAAGTCATAGGGCCAACCCATCACCGTTCTTGTGGGCACAGCAAATCTGGCCCTCAGTTACCATTCCTATGTCTACTGAACAATTGGCAAATAGGGTCCTTTACGCCGCCCCAATTGCTCCTGTTAAGGGTGACCAGTAAGGTCTACTATAGTTATAAAGTTTTTGTTTCCTGCTGTCTTCACATGATAGGGGACACAAATGTGATGCTGATAACAATGGGCAGGCAGATATAAAGCTAAAATTGGCTCTGCTCCACCACACATGGGAGTTCACTCTTGTTCCTCTTAGAGTGATGCTTGTTTTTTTTCCACGGATGATCACTCTGGTGATGGTTTCAGCCTCCAGAGGAGCATCCATGGAGGAAATTATTTGAAGTTTGCTGGAAGCCTATGCCATCAGGTCTGCAGCAAGCTATCTGCAGTCATAGTGGTCAGAAGACGGTATTGATGACATCATTGGATATAACTGAGACAATTCTGCTCTGGGTAGACATAAGTGCAGTACTATACATGTTAAGAATGTCTGAAATCTAAAGAAATTTATTTTTGCAAGTCCACGAAGCTGGAAGCCTGAACCGTCAGGATCCCGACTGGAGCTGGTAAGTACCCTAACGCTCCCCTCTCCCCCCCTTACCCTAGCCCTCCCTTAGTGGTGCCTAACCCTAACCTCCCCCGGTGGTGCCTAACCATAACCTTCCTGCACCCTAAACCTAACCCTCCTGGGGGGTGCCTAACCCTAACCTCCCCCCAGTGGCGCCTAACCCTAACTCCCCTCTCCCTGCACCCTAAACCTAACCCTCCCCGGGGGGGGGCTAACCCTAACCTCCCCCCAGTGGCACCTAACCCTAACCCCCTCTCCCCTAGTCTAACCCTCCCCGGGGGGTGCCTAACCTTAAGTCCCCCCGAGGGTACCTAAAACTAACCCCCCCCCTCCCCAGCGGCTAACAGCTAAAGAATGGTACCAAAACTTCTTCCAAGAGCAACTTCTCCCAACCATCCAAAAACCAGTTTGGTGATGAACAATGCCTTTCCCAGCATGATGGAGCACCTTGCCATAAGGCAAAAGTGATAACTATGTGGCTCGGGGTACAAAACATCTAAATTTTGGGTCCATGGCCAGGAAACTCCCCAGACCTTAATCCCACTGAGAACTTGTGGTCAATCCTCAAGAGGCGGGTGGACAAACAAATACCCACAAATTCTGACAAACTCCAAGCATTGATTAGGAAGAATGGGCGGCCATCAGTCAGTATGTGGCCCAGAAGATGAGTGACAGCATGCCAGGGCGAATTGCAGAGGTCTTGAAAAAGAAGGGTCAACACTGCAAATATTGACTCTTTGCATAAACTTAATGTAATTGTCAATAAAAGCCTTTGACACTTATGAAATGCTTATAATTTTACTTCAGTATACCATAGTAACATCTGACAAAAAGGTCTAAAAACACACTGAAGCAGCAAACTTTGTGATAATAACCAATACTTGTGTCATTCTCAAAACTTTTGACCATGGTTGTAGGGGGAGGGTTAGGGTTAGGCTGCTGGGGGGGTGGTAGGCTGCAAGTGGGGGGTGGGGGGGTTTAGGCTGCTGGGAGGGAGGGTTAGGTTTAAGGGCAGGGTTAGTGTTAGTATACTTACCTGCAGGTGTCAGCCATGTAACCCAGACAGGATGCCGGTGTCGGGATCCTGAGCGCCGGCATCCCGTACCCAACCCCTTTTTCCCTTCCCATTATTTCAATGCCAACATTTGTACCCACCGCCACAAGAAGAGAAAAGAAGAGAAAAAATAAAATACGTAATTTAGCCTTACCATGATTTTCTTATCTTGGACCAAACATGGCAGAGGGCACGAACCTTTCATTACCCCTATTCCTATGATGGGGTCAGATTAAGACTGAGTTAGGTGCAGCTATAGCTTTCTAACTTCCTGGCTTTCACATAGCGTCAGCTTTAACCTGTTAGCTGCCAAAGCAATGTTCTAGTCTGCGACAAGAACAGACCCACTGCACATGCCGCCCATACCTACAGGTCCATAGAAAAGCGGGGGCAAGCTGTCATACCATCCGAAGGCCCACCAGGAACCCATCAGCACACTCTCCAAACAGGGATCCTGCTGAGTGCCCCAGTGGATTCCGGACGCGCCAGCCCGACATACTACAAACGAATTTACCTACCAGGTTCATAGAAAAACTGGGGCATAGCTGTTTTTCCATCTGTAGGTCCACCGGGCACCCGTCAGCACACTTTTCAAACAGGGATCCGACTGAGAGCCCAAGTGGATTCCAGACGCGGCAGCCCGACGACCACTATAAACATATACACCTACCAAGGAATACTCACTACAACGTTCTCATTGTATTGAGTTCCTGACTATCGATCTGCCTACAAACAAAGGGATATCCCTCAGATATTGTGCGGCTATTACAGAAACGGATGAGCTCCCTTTTTTTTCTACAAAACTATATTTATATTATGCCGACATAACCAAGATTTTTTCAGCCGATACATTATTCTAAGCTCCAATGAGCTTTTTGAATGAGCGTATAAATATAATAATTCAAATTGAACTATACACCCTCAGTGACTCTGAAATATTTGAACAATATGTGCATCAGCTCATTGTTCACAAGTAAGTATAACGGAAGCCTTTAAAACACACTTTTTATTTATACACAGGCTCTATACAAGCAACTTTGAAATATACTTTAAAGACTCTGGGGCCTATTCATCAACACTAAAATAACATTTTTAAGGACATTTTCCTTAATTAACGTTATTTTAGTATTCACGAAGTATCTAAACGCAGGCGATATCACTGATATCTCCTGGTTAAGTCCCCCTGCGTTAATTTCCACACTCCCCATACATTAGTATGGGGATATGGAAATTATGGTATTCATCAAATTCCGAAAATTATGTATTTTCGGAATTTGATGGTGTTACTAACCGCCACTGCGAGGTGGCGTATAGTAGGTTACACTTACCTGTGGTTAGCTGAGCAGGTCCCCCGACGTCTCCCTCTGTTGCTCTGTTCCCTCCTCTGGCTCCTGTGACTGCTCTGACACTGTGGGCCTGATTCAGACCCGGACACTATTTGCGGACGCTCGTTCTGAAAAAGGGTCCGGATATTTACATTGAGCGCTCGCTCTTTGCAGTCTGTGGACTCCTCTATGTCTGAGCGAGCGTCCGAAAGATGCGCTCGCTATTTTGTAAAGACGCCCCTTTGCCGTTCGCATTATACGTCATCTCCGCTATTTATTAGATTAATCGAGTACATCGAAAGGCGTCTGAACTGCTCAAAGTGCTTGTGGTAGGTTTTACTTCCCGCAATCAGTGCGAGCAGTTCAGGCTAAAAGACAACCAAGTGACGTGGTTGATGACGCTGCTTTGTTAATTATGCACACCCATTAAACGCCCAATTTGACCGTTTGGCACGCCTGCGTTCGGATCTCCACTCCCTGTTTTCAAGCACCTTCCCCTGTTACCACCCACAAACGCCTCATTCTGTCACTCAAATTAGCAGGCCCTCTCTGTTTTACGAGCGCACGATTTCCGACTGCAATGACTGGTTGGCGCATGTGCATTACGACCCATACGCATGCGCAGTTGTGCCAACATCGCTCGGAGCGAACGAGCGGCCGCTTACGAGCGGCTCTAAATCAGGCCCTGTGTTCTCCCAACAGAACACAATAACGTTTTTTTTGCTAGACTGTACTGTGTTCTGCCGGGAGAACATGTATCAGCATAGCAGACGGAGCCGGAGGCGCTGCAGCGGGCAGGTAAGTGCGGGACGGGGGGGAGGTGAGCGGAGGGGGGACGGGGTTTGGGGGGGGCACACAAAATTACCGCAGCTGAAGGCAGTGCTGGGCATGCGCTGGTTTTACAGCTGTAACAGTGCATGCGCAGCACTGATTCCAGCTGTGGTAATCAATAGGGGAAGAGAGCCAGCGCTTAATAGAGATAAATCGTGTTTATGAAGGGGAGCTGCTCCAGAAAAAGAGATGTCCCGTCTCTAAACATCAATATTACATAAATTTTTACATCAATATCTGAGCAAGATATTGCTTTGAGGGTCTGATTCAGAGCCGAACGCTATTTGCGGACGGTCGTTCTGAAAAAGGGGCCGGATATTTAAATTAAGCGCTCGCTCTTTGCGGTCTGTTGACGCCTCTATGTCTGAACGAGCGAACAAAACATGCGCTCGATATTTTAAAAAAAACGCCCCCTGGCCGCTCGCATCATACGTCATCTCCGCTATTTATTAGATTAATCGAGTACATCGAACGGCGTATGAACTGCTCGCTATTCTTGTGGTAGCATTTTCCTACCGCAATCATGCGAGCAGTTCAGGCTAAAAGACAACCAAGTGACGTGGTCGATGACGCTGCTTTGTTAATTATGCACACCCTTAAAACGCCCGTTTTGACCGTTTGGCACAACTGCGTTCGGATCTCCACTCCCCGTTTTCAAGCACCTTCCCCTGTTACCACCCACAAATGCCTCATCCTGTCACTCAAATTAGCAGGCATTCGCTATTTTGCGAACACACGATTTCCGACCGCACTGACTGGTTTGTGCATGCGTACTAAAACCCATATGCATGCGCAGATGTGCGAACATCGCTCGGAACGATCGAGCAGCCGCTTACGAGCGGCTCTGAATCAGGCCCTGAGTTCATTTATTAGCTTTTCATGTATTAATTTGATTTATTTTCTCATTGTGAATGTATATGAAATTTTATTGTATGGTTATCAGTAAAACATTTATACCATATTTTTCTCATTAGTAATTGTTCATCATGTTGCGCTCCAGTACTCTATTACCTTTGTTGTCCAGCTGCGGTAAGTTAGTGTAGATAGGGATAACTATCTATTTCCTGAAAAGCTGCCATCGCAAAATTGACAGCTTTTCGGAATAGATAGTTATGGGGAGGAGGAATGATGAATTCCTCCGGTAATTAGGTAGAACTCCATGTGAGTTCTAAACCTAATTACCTCCAGAGAAAGGTTAGGTATGATGGATAGGCCCCTTTATCTTTAATTTCATTATTGCGTTTTTTAATGTTTCTTTTTTATTTTTATTGTCCATTGTTTTAGATTTTTTATTGGCCATCTATAGTATTTTGTATTCTATAACCGATTGTGTGGTAATGTTTTGATATGTGTTATATATATATATATATATATATATATATATATATATATACATTTCTTTTCACATTAAATTAATTTTATATATACAGTATATAAAATATTGTCATTGGTGGTTTATTAGCGCAGCCAAAATTCCCATATAGGTAGTAATTACATTGTGAAAGAGGAGGTAGATTATAATACAGAAATTAAAGCTTATTTCATGTTTAATATATTTTTTTTACTAAAATAGAAATAGAATTTTGATTTATTAAAGTCTGCTATCCCAATAGTCAAATATTCTATGTGTGCTGTGTCACCACTATCCATTCTATCCTCTATGCATGGAACATTACAGTCACCATCTCCCACAAGTACTGTGCAGGCACCAATGATCAGTGTGCTACTAGTGTCACTGGTGTCCACTCACTATACATGATGGAACATTATAGTCACCATCTCCCACAGGTACTGTGCAGGCACCAATGATCAGTGTGCTACTAGTGTCACTGGTGTCCACTCACTATACATGGAACATGACAGTCACCATCTCCCACAGACACCAATGATCAGTGTGCTACTAGTGTCACTGGTGTCCATTCGCTATACATGGAACATCACAGTCACCATCTCCCACAGACACCAATGATCAGTGTGCTACTAGTGTCACTGGTGTCCATTCGCTATACATGGAACATTACAGTCACTATCTCCCACAGGCACTGTGCAGGCACCAGTGATTAGTGTGCTACTAGTGTCACTGGTGTCCACTCACTATACAGTACATGGAACATTACAGTCACCATCTCCCACAGGTACTGTGCAGGCACCAATGATCAGTGTGCTACTAGTGTCACTGGTTTCCATTCGCTATACATGGAACATTATAGTCACCATCTCCCACAGGTACTGTGCAGGCACCAATGATCAGTGTGCTACTAGTGTCACTGGTGTCCACTCACTATACAGTACATGGAACATTACAGTTACCTCCTCCCACAGGTACTGTGCAGACACTAATGATCCATGTGCTGCTAGTGTCACTGGGGTCCACTCACTATACATGGAACATTACAGTCACTATCTCCCACAGACACCAATGATCAGTGTGCTACTAGTGTCACTGGTGTCCATTCGCTATACATGGAACATCACAGTCACCATCTCCCACAGACACCAATGATTAGTGTGCTACTAGTGTCACTGGTGTCCATTCGCTATACATGGAACATTACAGTCACCATCTCCCACAGGCACTGTGCAGGCACCAGTGTTAGTGTGCTACTAGTGTCACTGGTGTCCACTCACTATACAGTACATGGAACATTACAGTCACCATCTCCCACAGGTACTGTGCAGGCACCAATGATCAGTGTGCTACTAGTGTCACTTGTTTCCATTCGCTATACATGGAACATTATAGTCACCATCTCCCACAGGTACTGTGCAGGCACCAATGATCAGTGTGCTACTAGTGTCACTGGTGTCCATTCGCTATACATGGAACATTATAGTCACCATCTCCCACAGGTACTGTGCAGGCACCAATGATCAGTGTGCTACTAGTGTCACTGGTGTCCACTCACTATACAGTACATGGAACATTACAGTTACCTCCTCCCACAGGTACTGTGCAGACACTAATGATCCATGTGCTGCTAGTGTCACTGGGGTCCACTCACTATACATGGAACATTACAGTCACAATCTCCCACAGGTAATGTGCAGGCACCAATGATCAATGTGCTGCTAGTGTCACTGGGGTCCACTCCCTATGCATTATGGAACATTACAGTCACCAACTCCCACTGGTACTGATCTGGCTGCAGGCAGTGTTATCAGTCCATTCTATGACAACTCTACTGTTAGTACTATTGTTCTTTCCTGCCATGTATATTGTTAATGTCACATTCTATAAAGTTTTTTTTTGTACTGTAATGGTTAAACACCTAGTTACACACTGTGTTTAGTATATTGTCACCATAGGGGCATTGTGTTTGCTAAGAATGGGGTCGGTATATCAATAGAAATTCATTCACACGTCCCCAGGAGCTGTTTGAAAACTTTTAAAGTATTTATTGTTGTAATACCAGGAATTGCAGAAAGGTGCAAACTAACACGGCATTGCCGAGACCCACATTGTTTTGCTTTTGTTTGTAACGGCTCAGACTACAGTTTGTTGAATGTATACAGCATGAATAAAACTATGTACAGGCAGCAGGAGTATTATAGTACACGGATATAATATAAATACTATTTATATCTTAAAATCATAGTTAAACTAATAATATAGCAAACTGTGGCCCTGATTCAGAGACGGACGCTCTGAAATAGCGTTCGCTCTGAATCAGGGCTGGGCTTTTTTTTTTGGAGCGGCCTTGATTTTGGTCGTGATGGTCAAGACCATCGGGCTTGCGACGAGACCCTTGTGGTAGGGTCTCGTGGCCGCAAGCCCCAGAGAGCTCCTGGCTCTAATAGAGCCGGAAGCTCTCCCACTGACATCACTGGTGATGTCAGTGGGGCTGCCCTCAATCGGCAGGCGTTCCTTCGGGAATGCCTCCGTTTGGGCAGCCACCCCCCCCCCCCGCCCGCGTACCAAACGGGGCGAGCTGTCAATCACCATCGACAGCTCGCCCCCTTTGGTGCGAGACCCGGAGCGATGGAGCACCCGTCGCTAGCCGGGTCTCGCGCATGCGCACGACGGAGCCGGCTCCGTCGTGTGCATGCCCAGTGGGCAAAAATCGACCCGGTTGCGAGCGTTCAGCGCTTGCGACCGGGTCTGAATCAGGCCCTGTGTTTGATGGTGTTTATCATCCATTTATACCTAATACAGTAATTAATCTAATGCCATTTTGCTTTTCTCTTTAGCTTTTGTTTGCATGATAGATGGTGATGGGAATTTGTCACTTCAAAATATTAACCAAAAGGAAAGGTTACAATGTAAATGCCATGTATCACCTGGTTATCATTCTAAGGGGCCCATTTATCATTGATCGCTTTTGCAATGCCAGTAACGCCCCTGATCGCATTGCAAAAAGCGATCTCTTCGGACGGATGTATCATCCGGGACATACAGGGACACTGCGATGTCTCCAGAGAGCGGCCGGCCAGTGCAGGGGGTGGTGCACATGCGCAGTCTCATGGACTGCACATACACATCCGCCATAACCGGGGAGGGTTCCGGCGGATCCCTATGCCGGCTAATAGTGCACGGTGTAGCCCATAGGCTGCAGCGGCTAATGCATGTTCAAATGGCGTTAGCTGCTGGGGCCAATATCTGGAATGCATCGCATTCCGGATATTGATACATTTGGCAGCATCGCTTCCCTCATAGAAACCTATGGGGGAGGTGGCTGCCAGCGGTAATGGAGGGATAACAGCAGGTATTGCGGTCCCTCCTTAATACATCTGGGGGATACTTAGTATTTGAGGTAAACCCCCGAAAACATGTGTTTTCAGGGCATAGGCAAACGCAGGGGGGGGTTCCGTCTGCCTGGAAACCCCCCTTCCCAGCCCACACCATTACCACAATAGAAATAGTAATATAATAGAATTTTATTGCTGCATATTCTTGGAATGGTGCCCACATCTAAAATAAAAGCATTCAGCTCAGGCAGGATGGACCTACTGCCGCACGTAATGGCTTACTGTGATCGCTGGTCCTGTATATGCTGGAATTATAAACCACAATACACTATGTATGACACATATTATGGGTTACAGTGATCGCTGGTCCTGTATATGCTAGAACTTATGACACACAATACACTTTGTATGACGCATATTAAAGAGCAGGTTAAGTGCTAATTATGCCCTCCTCCTGGACTCACCATACTCACTCTAAAATCAAGCATTTGGAAACCCCCCTCTATAAATCCTGTGTTTGCCACTGCAGGGATTTTACCTCAAATACATTTTGATAAATGGGCCCCTATATGATTAAACTAGGAGTACTAATAAACCAAACCCAGATTCACCTGATGCTCTTACTCTGTTTATTTATTAAATTTTTTTAATGCTACCTGATAGGTCCAGGACAGGTCTACTATAATAGCTGCAGACTTTGATTAAGCCTCCATCACTCTCCTCATTTGACTGCCAGCAGCACCATTGCTTGGATGCTTTGCATGATAAATGGGATGCGGGCAGAATCCCAATGACAGGGCTTCCGGTGTTTATATTGCCGACACCAGAATCCTGACACTTATTACAATACCAACGCCGGCATCCCGACTGCTGGCATCTCGTAGGTAAGTACCGGGGCTAGGCACTAGGGGGAGGGTTAGGTCTAGGCTGCGGGGGTGGTTAGGTTTAGGTTGCGGGGAGGGAGGGTTAAGTTTAGGCACTGGGGGGAGGTCAGGTTTAGGCTGCGGGGGGGGGGGGGGGTTAGGGAGAAGGCTAAGCTTGGTACACATTACAAGATATCTTTAACAATTTGGCCGATTCCGACACATCAGAATGACAAATCGTTGGTGTATGCACTACATTGTGTAGTGCGTGCTCCCGTGGGATCGTCGGCCTCATCGCCTGATCTTATGTGCAGCATGTAAGATCAGACAATGCAGCCGACGATCCCATGCAGCGCTATGCGGGGGGCGGCATATCGGGCGGTCAGGCACCGGATCGCCCAGTGTGTACGGACCACCCAATATGTTGGCCCGTCAGCGTTGGGATCGTCACCGGCAGCACTTAGTGTGTATCCAGCTTTAGGCGCCGGGATTGTAACCTGGTCGGGATGCCGGCGTTGGGATTCTTACCACCGGGATCCCGAGCACCGTCATCCCGTACCCATCCCTGCTAAACAGCTGAGCATAATATCTTTATATCCTTCTGGGTGAATCGGATTGAGGAAGGGAACATTTTCTCTGTTATAGGATATAATACCCCAATGCACTAGTGACGGATTGTCAGGATCCTGCGATGCAGAGATGCCGGGTTGGAGGATTGGTGATATCATACATTTTGGATTTCATTGATTTGCCGATCATGATCAAAAATATGATCGTGATTTGCAAATTGGTGACATTTAACATGTATGATTTCACCGATCCTCCGTCGGATCGCAGAACATCGATGGCCGCCATCTGCGCTTCCGATCCGATCACAGGATCGGATAATACGTCGCCTGTTGTATGGTGGCCTATAGACTTGTGCAAAACCTGCTGGACAGGACAATTTAATATTGTTATACAGTGCAGCCAAGGCAGACCATAGGGAACTAAAATCCCCATCATAGCATGATTATTAAACTTGGTTTTAATATTAAATGCATTTTACATCCAAATATTTAGTGAAGACCAACTTATAACACCCATAGAATAAAAATATATACTGAGAATTACACCTAAAATAAAATATAAGAGGAACGACACCGTACAGTTGATCTACTATGTAACAAGACATCAAAGATACTCCAGTATGTAACAAGACATCAGAGATACTATAGTATGTAACAAGACTTCAGAGATACTCCAGTATGTAACAAGACATCAGAGATACTCCAGTATGTAACAAGACATCAGAGATACTCCAGTATGTAACAAGACATCAGAGATACTCCAGTATGTAACAAGACATCAGAGATACTATAGTATGTAACAAGACATCAGAGATACTACAGTATGTAACAAGACATCAGAGATACTCCAGTATGTAACAAGACTTCAGAGATACTCCAGTATGTAACAAGACATCAGAGATACTCCAGTATGTAACAAGACATCAGAGATACTCCAGTATGTAACAAGACATTAGAGATACTCCAGTATGTAACAAGACATCAGAGATACTCCAGTATGTAACAAGACATCAGAGATACTCCAGTATGTAACAAGACATCAGAGATACTCCAGTATGTAACAAGACATCAGAGATACTCCAGTATGTAACAAGACATCAAAGATACTCCAGTATGTAACAAGACTTCATAGATACTCCAGTATGTACTGTAACAAGACATCAGAGATACTCCAGTATGTAACAAGACTTCAGAGATACTCCAGTATGTAACAAGACATCAGATACTCCTGTATGTAACAAGACATCAGAGATACTCCAGTATGTAACAAGACATCAGAGATACTCCAGTATGTAACAAGACATCAGCGATACTCCGGTATGTAACAAGACATCAGAGATACTCCGGTATGCAACAAGACATTAGAGATACTCCGGTATGCAACAAGACATTAGAGATACTCCAGTATGTAACAAGACATAAGAGATACTCCAGTATGTAACAAGGCTTCAGAGATACTCCAGTATGTACTGTAACAAGACATCAGAGATACTCCAGTATGTAACAAAACATCAGAGATACTCCAGTACGTAACAAGACATCAGAGATACTCCAGTATGTAACAAGACTTCAGAGATACTCCAGTATGCAACAAGACATCAGATACTCCTGTATGCAACAAGACATCAGAGATACTCCAGTATGCAACAAGACATCAGAGATACTCCAGTATGTAACAAGACATCAGAGATACTCCAGTATGTAACAAGACTTCAGAGATACTCCAGTATGTAACAAGACATCAGAGATACTCCAGTATGTAACAAGACATCAGAGATACTCCAGTATGTAACAAGACATCAGAGATACTCCAGTATGTAACAAGACATCAGAGATACTCCTGTATGTAACAAGACATCAGAGATACTTCAGTATGTAACAAGACATCAGAGATACTCCAGTATGCAACAAGACATCAGAGATTCTCCAGTATGCAACAAGACATCAGAGATACTCCAGTATGTAACAAGACATCAGAGATACTCCAGTATGTAACAAGACTTCAGAGATACTCCAGCATGTAACAAGACATCAGAGATACTCCAGCATGTAACAAGACATCAAAGATACTCCAGTATGTAACAAGACTTCAGAGATACTCCAGTATGCAACAAGACATTAGAGATACTCCAGTATGTAACAAGACATCAGAGATACTCCAGTATGCAACAAGACATTAGAGATACTCCAGTATGTAACAAGACATCAGAGATACTCCAGTATGTAACAAGACTTCAGAGATACTCGAGTATGTACTGTAACGAGACATCAGAGATACTCCAGTATGTAACAAAACATCAGAGATACTCCAGTATGTAACAAGACATCAGAGATACTCCAGTATGTAACAAGACTTCAGAGATACTCCAGTATGTAACAAGACATCAGAGATACTCCAGTATGTAACAAGACTTCAGAGATACTCCAGTATGTAACAAGACATCAGAGATACTCCAGTATGTAACAAGACATCAGAGATACTCCGGTATGTAACAAGACATCAGAGATACTCCGGTATGTAACAAGACATCAGATATACTCCGGTATGTAACAAGACATCAGAGATACTCCGGTATGTAACAAGACATCAGAGATACTCCTGTATGTAACAAGACATCAGAGATACTCCAGTATGTAACAAGACATCAGAGATACTCCAGTATGCAACAAGACATCAGAGATACTCCAGTATGTATCAAGACTTCATAGATACTCCAGTATGTAACAAGACACATCAGATATACTCCAGTATGTAACAAGACATCAGAGATACTCCAGTATGTAACAAGACATCAGAGATACTCCAGTATGTAACAAGACTTCAGAGATACTCCAGTATGTAACAAGACATCAAAGATACTCCAGTATGTAACAAGACCTCAGAGATACTCCAGTATGCAACAAGACATTAGAGATACTCCAGTATTTAACAAGACATCAGAGATACTCCAGTATGCAACAAGACATCAGAGATACTCCAGTATGTAACAAGACATCAGAGATACTCCAGTATGTAACAAGACATCAGAGATACTCCAGTATGTACTGTAACGAGACATCAGAGATACTCCAGTATGTAACAAGACATCAGAGATACTCCAGTATGTAACAAGACATCAGAGATACTCCTGTATGTAACAAGACATCAGAGATACTCCAGTATGCAACAAGACATCAGAGATACTCCAGTATGTAACAAGACATCAGAGATACTCCAGTATGTAACAAGACTTCAGAAATACTCCAGTATCTACTGTAACAAGACATCAGAGTTACTCCAGTATGTAACAAGACATCAGAGATACTCCAGGATGTAACAAGACATCAGAGATACTCCAGTATGTAACAAGACATCAGAGATACTCCGGTATGTAACAAGACATCAGAGATACTCCGGTATGCAACAAGACATTAGAGATACTCCGGTATGTAACAAGACATCAGAGATACTCCGGTATGTAACATACTCCAGTATGCAACAAGACATCAGAGATACTCCAGTATGTAACAAGACATCAGAGATACTCCAGTATGTAACAAGACATCAGAGATACTCCAGTATGTAACAAAACATCAGAGATACTCCAGTATGTAACAAGACATCAGAGATACTCCAGTATGTAACAAGACTTCAGAGATACTCCAGTATGTAACAAGACATCAGATACTCCTGTATGCAACAAGACATCAGAGATACTCCAGTATGCAACAAGACATCAGAGATACTCCAGTATGCAACAAGACATCAGAGATACTCCAGTATGTAACTAGACATCAGAGATACTCCAGTATGTAACAAGACATCAGAGATACTCCAGTATGTAACAAGACATCAGATATACTCCAGTATGTAACAAGACATCAGAGATACTCCAGTATGTAACAAGACATCAGAGATACTCCTGTATGTAACAAGACATCAGAGATACTCCAGTATGTAACAAGACATCAGTGATACTCCAGTATGTAACAAGACATCAGAGATACTCCAGTATGTAACAAGACATCAGAGATACTCCAGTATGTAGCTAGACATCAGAGATACTCCAGTATGTAACAAGACATCAGAGATACTCCAGTATGTAACAAGACTTCAGAGATACTCCAGTATGTAACAAGACATCAGAGATACTCCAGTATGTAACAAGACATCAGAGATACTCCAGTATGCAACAAGACATGAGAGATACTCCAGTATGCAACAAGACATGAGAGATACTCCAGTATGTAACAAGACATCAGATATACTCCAGTATGTAACAAGACATCAGAGATACTCCAGTATGTAACAAGACATCAGAGATACTCCTGTATGTAACAAGACATCAGAGATACTCCAGTATGTAACAAGACATCAGTGATACTCCAGTATGTAGCAAGACATCAGAGATACTCCAGTATGTAACAAGACATCAGAGATACTCCAGTATGTAACAAGACTTCAGAGATACTCCAGTATGTAACAAGACATCAGAGATACTCCAGTATGTAACAAGACATCAGAGATACTCCAGTATGCAACAAGACATGAGAGATCCTCCAGTATGCAACAAGACATGAGAGATACTCCAGTATGTAACAAGACATCAGAGATACTCCAGTATGTAACAAGACTTCAGAGATACTCCAGTATGTAACAAGACATCAGAGATACTCCAGTATGTAACAAGACATCAGAGATACTCCAGTATGTAACAAGACTTCAGAGATTCAGACTTGTACGCTATTGCACAGTTGCTGCAACTTTGTATGCAGCGGCTGTGCAATAATATGCCAATACTGCATGAGGCGTCTTGTGTAAATAGACTCCCCATGCGGCTCATATGCAAGCACGCCAAAAGCCGCGCCGGGCCCGGGTGAAGGGGGCGTGACCTAATCGCAGTAGTCATGACCACGCCCCCTTAGGTAAAAAAAAGATGTTTGCAGGGGGGTGCTGTGAGCCCCTCAGCCCGGTGCATAGCCAGTGGGGGACGTGATCAGTGTGATGCAGCTGCGAGCAGTCTCCCAGTGCAGCCCAGCACTCGGCAGCGTGTGCTGGGCTGCTGTGAAGTAAAAGGGGGGGCGGTCACTGGGCCCGGGCTCCTCCAGCAAGCCCGTGCCCGAGTAATTAGTACCGCTCCCCCTCCTTCTCGGCACCCCTGCTCATATGATCTTGCGTGAACATCGGCCATCTGAGTAACCCTCAGTTTATTCAGGATGGCCATAAAGTTAACGCTTCCAGAGCCAGTGAAGCTGCGTTTAAAGATGCAGACACCGGCCTCAACACACCACCGTTTTCTTTGACGCTGGATGTCGCCGCCCCTTCCCCACACCCAAACGGCTTAGGGCGCTGCGGGTTAGGGGGCACTGCTACTGTCATCATAGATACAGATCAGCTCATGCGTCGATTGGCAATCATTAGAGTTGTACGAAAACCATTAAGGTTGTGTACAACTCTGAATCAGGCCCAATAACTGTAGATGCTCTGAGCCTACAACATACAAGTAGATTCATTGCCTTCTGACAAAAATTAGCCCTAGTGCAGGAGT
Source organism: Taudactylus pleione (assembly GCA_031769625.1). NCBI lineage: Eukaryota > Metazoa > Chordata > Amphibia > Anura > Myobatrachidae > Taudactylus > Taudactylus pleione. The sequence goes on along the minus strand of JAUIMM010000312.1, from coordinate 13,652,822 downwards.
ATTCAGCATGTGGCCCTCCAGCTGCTGTGGAACTACACATCCCAGCATGCCCTGCAACAGATTCAGCATGCCCTAATAGCAAAACGGCGGCAGGGCATGCTGGGATGGGAATGTAGTCATAATGTTGAAATAACACCACAATGTTGATGACCTTGTTGAAATGTCGACATCTGAAGAATGTCCACATGTTCACAGTGTTGACATGTGAAATATGGACATTATACAGGGACCGGAGGGTTAGGGTTAGGCTACGGAAGGAGAGGGTTAGGCACTAAGGGGATAGTTTGTGTTAGGCTGTGGGAGCAGAGCTTAGGCACTAGGGGGAGGGTTAGGATTAGCAATACCGGAGGAAGTCATAAGGACGTCACTGCCAGACACGGAAGTCACCGCCGGACCAGGTAACTTACTGCTTGACCACCAGGGACGTTTTGATGACACTCTAATCACGTCGACATTTCATCAGTGTTGACATGATGATTGTTGACCTGGTCAATGTCAACATGACAAAATGCTGCAGGTCGACAAAATGTACCACACCCGCTGGGTTGTGTAGTTCCACAGCAGCTGGATGGCTGCATGTAAATGCATGTGTGTATGTGGTAGGGAATATAGATTGAAAGTTCCACTAGACTGGGACTTAGGGGCCCATTTATCAAAGTGTATTTGTGGTAGGGTTTACCTCAAATACTAAGTATCCCCTGTATGTATGAAGGAGCGACCGCAGCAGGTATCTCTGATATCTCTGATACCTGCTGTGATCCCTCCGTTGCCGCTGGCAGCCGCCTCCCCCATAGGTTTCTATGGGGGATTCTATGCTGCCAAATTTACCAATATCCGGAATGCGATGCATTCCGGATATTGGCCTCTGGAGCTCACGCCATCTGAAGATGACATTAGCCGCTGTACCCTATGGGCTACACCTCGCACTATTAGCTGGAAACCTCCATGGCTATGGCAGATGTGCATGTGCTGTCCACGGGACTATGCATGTGCACCACCCCCTGCACTGGCCGGCAGCTCTCCTTTCGGAGCCCGTGTCCCTGCATGTCCCGGATGATACATCCAGCTGATAGGATCGCTTTTTGCAATGCGATCAGGGGCATTACTGGCATGCCCTGATCGCATTGCAAAAGCGATCATTGATAAATGGGCCCCAAAGACTGATGTGAATGACTGAATATTCTCTGTAAAGCACTGCGGAATATATGTGTGCTATATAAATGATAATAATAAAATTCTCTGAGCCATCATTCCAGATAATTCCCTGAAATGTTATGTTAAGTGAAAATTTATTTTTTGTTCCTCAAAGTCTGGCATGCAGCATGAAGATCATTTCCACAAGTACAGTATAATAATTACAATAAAGGCTATCTGGACTCCTTGTGTGCCTGTATATATGATATTAGCACCAGTATCCTAATGTTAATAAAGTTTTAATCTACTTTTAATTATAGCCACATGAAGTAAAACAAAGTATAAAGTAGACTAAAAAGTTACACCTTAAGCATAGATTGCGGTGGCCTGTTGCTATAGCATCGCTCTAATGTTGCTTGAGCTTTAGTACATGCAGTGTAACACAGTATCAGCCCCGGGCTCAGGGTGACTGACGGCTGGATGACGCATGCGCAAAAGCTGCCTGTACCCAGTGGCACAGTGCAACCCTCTGCTCTGGCTGCAGCACTGGAATAGACTGAGGGCTGTGTACTGCTGCTCATATGGCAACCGCTCTGTGCACATCATCCTCTGCATAACTTACTGCAGGTGTACTCCCAGCACCAGTCCTGCCGGCAGGCTGAGTCGGACCTGCAGTACACTCTGCTGCCACTGGCTGCTGGATGTGACCTCTGGATACACTGTATCCCTGTGTGCCCTATCGGAAATACCTAGTTCATCGGCTCTTATTGCCCGTCACTCACACATTGGGAGTTATGGGTTGTTCAAGCAGCACTCAGACTCTCCCTCAGGGTAACAGACCACCTGCAAGAGCAGCGGAAAGTAACGGGCCCAAGAAAAGTGGTGAGTCTATAACATGCCTGTGAGATCAACATTTATGTCCTGTATAGGATGCACGCATGTATGTTTTGTGAAACAATTTTATCCTGTATGAGATGTATGTATGTATGTGATGCATGCATGTATATATGTATGTTTTGTGAAACAATTTTATCCTGTATGAGATGTATGTATGTATGTGATGCATGCATGTATATATGTATGTTTTGTGAAACAATTTTATCCTGTATGAGATGTATGTATGTATGTGATGCATGCATGTATATATGTATGTTTTGTGAAACAATTTTATCCTGTATGAGATGTATGTATGTATGTGATGCATGCATGTATATATGTATGTTTTGTGAAACAATTTTATCCTTTATGAGATGTATGTATGTATGTGATGCATGCATGTATATATGTATGTTTTGTGAAACTATTTTATCCTGTATGAGATATATGTATGTATGTGATGTATGCATGTATATATGTATGTTTTGTGAAACATTTTTATCCTGTATGAGATGCATGTATGTATGTATGTATTGTGAAACAGTTTTATCCTGTATGAGATGTATGTATGTATGTATGTATGTATGTATTGTGAAACAGTTTTATCCTGTATGAGATGTATGTATGTATGTTTTGTGAAACATTTGTATCCTGTTTGAGGTGTATGCATGTATATCCTGTATGAGATGTATGTATGTATGTATGTTTTGTGAAACATTTGTATCCTGTTTGAGGTGTATGCATGTATATCCTGTATGAGATGTATGTATGTATGTATGTATGTTTTGTGAAACATTTGTATCCTGTATGAGATGTATGCATGTATATCCTGTATGAGATGCATGCATGTATGTATGTTTTGTGAAACATTTGTATCCTGTTTGAGGTGTATGCATGTATATCCTGTATGAGATGTATGTATGTATGTATGTTTTGTGAAACATTTGTATCCTGTTTGAGGTGTATGCATGTATATCCTGTATGAGATGTATGTATGTATGTATGTATGTTTTGTGAAACATTTGTATCCTGTATGAGATGTATGCATGTATATCCTGTATGAGATGCATGCATGTATGTATGTTTTGTGAAACATTGTTATCCTGTTTGAGATGCATGTATGTATATCTTGTATGCATGTATGTATGTATGTCCTGTATGAGATGCATGCATGTATGTTTCTACTTCAGGGTCCATAGGGTATCCACAGGATACCTTGGGGTATAGGTGTGACGTCAGTCGCAGGGCACCAAAGAGTTAAGCTTTCAGCCTCCCAGGATGCACTAGGTCCCCCTCCTATACCCCGCCCCCGGGCCAAGGCACCTCAGTTTAGTTTGGTGCCCGGCCGGAGTCGGGTGCACCTGTTGGAGTGGGGGCTAGAAGAGCCCCTGAAGCTTATTCTTCATGCAGCTGTGGCTGCACATCTGGATGAACAGCATGGACAGTCAGTCCTGACGTCCATGCTGTCTTCCCTACACCCCGCCGGTACCAGAACGCCGGTACTGATCCGGGGATGCTGGTGGGCGTCTGGGGTCACAGCTAGCGGTGACCCCAGATGCTCCGGACCATGGCCGGATTCAAGGGGGACAGAGGTAAGCAGCGGGGTCCCGCGGTGGGTCCCCGCTGATCACATGGTCCTAAGTCCCCAGGCAGGGGGCTCCCTGGGGACTGGCTGCAGCGTGGAGCCAGGCGACCAACCTGCGCTTCCACTACCCCCTGGGACAGCGGACCGCAGCAGAGCGGTAGCGCTGCGGCGTCCCAGGGGTTAAATGCATGCCAGGGGAGCGCGCCTTCCCTGTCTCACAGCCGGCGCCTCCCCCGCTGCACACAGCCCTCTCTGCATGCTGCCGACTGGTCCTGTGGCAGCGCTCCTCCCCCAGGCCAGCCTCCTCTCTGCTCCTCGGCGGCCATCTTCTCCAGAACGCATGGTGAACGCTGCTGGAAGCGCTGGACGGAAGCATCGTGGTCTGGGTCCCCCCGCATACCTCTCCTCCGCTGTGGTCAGGTCTGTGTATGCAGCGCTGTGTCCTACCAGGCCCTGTGTCTGTGTAGTTGAGTGATCAGCGCTGTTAGTGCAGGAATTGTTATTTTTCTGCATTGTATGTGACTGTGCTAGCGCTGCTGCCTGTAATCTTTTCTTCTCTAAACTGTCAGCTTTATTACTGTCCCTGTTCTTTCTGCTAAAGCCCTTGCGGTGCGGTGCTGCAGGGTGGTCTCTCGCCTATTTAATACTTAATTGGTGAGAGAGGTCACATACGTGGTGCCATCATGTCTGAAAGTGATTTTCCCCTCCGGCTACAGTGTACCACGTGCAAAGTACCGTTAGCGGAGGGGGAGGGTAGCGCGGAGGGCCTTTGCCGGCAGTGTTTGTCCATGGCGCGGCCTATTACGGTTACAGCACCGGTACAGGAGCCGCCCTGGGCTTGTTTCGCTCAGGCGTTAACAGCTTTAGTGGGCCAGTTAGCTCCGCAGCCCGCATTTACTCCGATGGGTTTGTCCCAGCAGTCTGTGGTGTCGTCACCCATGCAGGGGTTCCCACGACAATTGGTGGTACCCCACAGTCTCCCTATTTCCCCGCTCCCGGGTTCTCAGGAGCCAGCGTGGGTTAACTCCCTGACAAGTTCTGTACAGCACTTGTCGGATGTGTTGCAAGGGGAGTCTGTGATGCGGTCTCATAAAAGGCCGGTGGCGTCTCTGTCCGCTCCTTATGAGGATGACGAAGGGACGTCTGATGATGGGGAGATTCTAGATCCTTACGATCAGGAACCTCTCCATACTAAGGACGCTGATGCTAAGTCCAAAGTATATATTCCTGGACTTATTCGGGCGGTCCGCACAGCCTTGGTGATTGAGGACGAAGTTCCCCCAGCGGCTAAATCTAAGTATGCCTTTTTCAAAGATGTGAAGGGCGATGCCACAGTCTTTCCTCTTTTGGGTCAGTTGGTGGACCATTTAGAGGAGGCGTGGAAACAACCTGGCAAAAGATACCAGCCGCAGAGACGCCTGGCGGTGGCTTATCCGTTCGCGGATAATTATTTTGCTAAGTGGGAATCCCCTCCACAGGTGGATTCTCACGTGACCCGTCTTGTCCGTAGTGCCACATTGCCGATGCCATCCATGTCCTCCCTTAAGGATGCTACGGACCGCAAGGTAGAAATCTGCCTGAAGTCCGCTTATTCCCTTGCAGGGGGGGCAGCACGGCCGGCTATGGCCATTTGCTGGGTTGCCAGAGCGATGGAGCGCTGGGCGGATTCATTAGAGGCTTCTTTTGAATCCGACTGTCCGGCCGATCAGGCGGAGTTGATTGGCAATCTCCGTGATTCGGCCACCTACATCAACGAGGCGGCTCTAGACATTAGTACTCTGGTGTCTAGAATTTCTTCAGCAGCGGTAGCTGCTCGTCGCACCTTGTGGCTGCGATCCTGGAAGGCGGACGCAGATTCCAAGAAAGGTCTGGAAGCGTTGCCGTTTACCGGAGAAGTTCTCTTCGGTCCGGATCTGGATAAGATTGTGGCCACGCTGGCGGCAGCCAAATCTGCCTGTCTCCCGTCGGCCGCTGCTCCTTCTGGTTCGGGACCATCGTCCTTTCGGTCATCTAGGGCCCAGGGCAGGCCCAAACCACAGTCGTTTCCTCGACAGGCTGGCCCTAAGAAATCGGTCAAGCCCCGGAAGCAGGCATGGAGTACCAGACGTCCGGCCCCCAAGCCAGATGACAAGCCTGCGGCCTGACGGTCCGGGCCTCCCTTTGGGGGATCCCAGGGTGGGAGGCCGCCTGCTACAGTTCGCCCAGTGTTGGTCGACCACTACGACAGACACTTGGGTTCTGGAGGTGGTTTCCCACGGATACGCCCTCTCCTTCCGGCACAGACCCCCGGCTCGCTTCTTCACCACGGGTCTCCCATCAGACCGGAACAAGGCTACGGAGCTGCGGAAGGTATTGCACACTATGCTCCAGGCTGGAGTTATAGTGGCGGTTCCATTCTCCCAGAGGGGCCAGGGTTTCTATTCAAATCTATTTTTGGTACAGAAACCCAATGGGTCATATCGTCCGATACTCAACCTCAAAGCACTCAACAAGTCTTTGCGGGTCCCGAAGTTTCGGATGGAGACCCTACGGTCCATCATTCTGGCGCTGGAACCTGGGGACTACTTGGTGTCATTGGACATACAGGACGCTTACCTGCATGTCCCTATTCTTTGGCGCCATCAACAGTTCCTCAGGTTTGCAATCAGCAGCGACCACTTCCAGTTTCGGGCGTTACCTTTTGGCCTGGCAACAGCACCACGTGTTTTCACCAAGGTGATGGCGGTCATGGCGGCTTCTCTGCGGCTGCAGGGAGTCCGCATGTTGCCGTATTTGGACGACCTGTTATTGGTGGCAGGATCTCCAGAGCTCCTGTTACGCCACTTGGACCTGACCATTGCACTGCTGCAACGGCACGGCTGGCTAATCAACTGGCAGAAGTCCACTCTAATCCCGTCTCGGAGGATTCTGCATCTTGGAGCCTTATTGGACTCGGGACAGCAAAGGATCTTCGTGACGGAGGACAAGATCTCTGCTTTACAGTCAAGGGTGCGCAGTTGTCTGCACAGCCGCCGGGTGTCCTTACACTCGGCGATGAGGTTACTGGGCTCCATGGTGTCGGTGTTCGACATGGTGGAATACGCCCAGTTTCACTCCAGACCTCTGCAGCACCTGATCCTGTCCAAGTGGAACGGGCTGACTCAGTCTCTGAAGTCCCAGACGATTGTGCTCACCCAGGAGGTTCGCCTGTCCCTTACGTGGTGGTTACAGACGACCCACCTCAACAAGGGACGTCCGTTCTGGGTTCCAAATTGGGTCCTGTTGACAACGGACGCCAGTCTTCGGGGCTGGGGAGCAGTTTCGGGTCCACACTTGTTCCAGGGCAGGTGGACGCCGACAGAAGCGGAGCTTCCAATAAATATCTTGGAACTCCGTGCGGTCTTCAATGCTCTCCAGCAGGCACAGCGGTTTCTCCAGGGTCGCCCGGTGCAGGTCCAGTCGGACAACGCTACCACCGTGGCCTACATAAACAGGCAAGGAGGAACTCGCAGTCGGGCGGCTCTCGTAGAGGTCTCTCGGATCCTGGTTTGGGCGGAGCGCAATCTTCCGGCCATATCAGCGGTCTTCATCCCGGGAGTGCTCAATTGGGAGGCGGACTTTCTAAGTCGCCAGGACGTTCATCCGGGGGAATGGTCCCTGCACCCGGACGTTTTTCAACTACTGGTGGACAGGTGGGGTCTTCCAGAAATCGACCTCATGGCGTCCCGGCACAACAACAAGTTGCCGGTGTACGGGTCTCGCACAAGAGACGAAGGGGCGTCTCTGGTGGATGCTCTGTCCGTCCGGTGGACGTTCCGGTTCGCATACCTGTTCCCTCCGGTCTCCCTTCTTCCACGGGTAATCCGGAAATTCAAACAGGAAGGAGGGACGCTCCTGTTGATAGCTCCCGCGTGGCCCAGACGGCACTGGTTCTCAGACCTTCAGGGTCTGTCCGTGGACATTCCTCTGCGGTTGCCGCTACGACCGGACCTTCTGTCTCAGGGTCCTTGCCTTCACCCGGACCTGACTCGGCTGTCTTTGACGGCGTGGCTGTTGAGACGGCCATGCTGAGGTCCCGGGGGTTTTCCAGCTCTGTGGTGCGTACCATGTTACGAGCTCGGAAACCGTCTTCCGCGAGGATATACCATCGCGTGTGGCATACGTTCTTCCAGTGGTGTCGACCGAGAGGTTATGCACCGCGGGAGTTTCGTCTGTCTCGGATTCTCGCCTTCCTGCAAGCGGGACTAGATCATGGGCTTCGCCTTGCTTCTTTGAAGGTACAGGTTTCGGCCCTATCTGTCTGGTTTCACCGTAGGATTGCTACAATCCCGGATGTGCGCACCTTTATGCAGGGTGTTCTCCGCATTCAGCCGCCCTTTGTTCCACCTGTGGCGCCTTGGGATTTGGCTGTGGTCCTGAGGGCTCTCCAAGGACCGCCGTTTGAACCACTGGGCTCAGTGGATCTTAAATGGCTAACAGCTAAGACTGTTTTCCTTCTGGCCATTGCTTCGGCCAGACGTGTTTCTGAGTTAGGGGCTCTTTCTTGTAGACCCCCTTTCTTGGTTTTTTATGGGAACAGGGCAGTGCTCCGCACTCGGCCCGAGTTTCTTCCAAAGTTATTTCCCAGTTTCATATTAACGAGGAAATAGTTGTTCCGGCCTTTAACTCACCGGGTCTTTCCGTGGGTGAGGCCTCTTTGGATGTTGTGCGGGCCTTAAGGACTTATGTTGACCGCACTTCTTCGTTTAGGAAGTCGGACGCTTTGTTTGTCCTCTTTGGCTTCCGTAAAAAGGGTTGGCCTGCTTCAAAGCAAACTTTGGCAGCCTGGATCCGTATGGCTATTTCTGAAGCTTATCTTCATGAAGGCCTACCGGTCCCTCCTTCTCTGAAGGCTCATTCCACTAGGTCTGTGGGTCCTTCGTGGGCAGCTCGACGTGGTGCCTCGGCAGTTCAGATCTGCAAGGCTGCTACGTGGTCTTCTGTCCATACCTTCGTGAGGTATTACAGGTTTGACACCTTCGCCTCTCAGGATGCTTCCTTCGGGCGGCGGATTCTCCTTTCTGCACAGGAGCGTCCCCACCCTTAAAGGATACTGCTTTGGGACATCCCCAAGGTATCCTGTGGATACCCTATGGACCCTGAAGTAGAAAATATGAGATATGGTAAGAACTTACCCTTGTTATCTCTATTTCTACGAAGTCCATAGGGTTCCACAGGACTCCCGCCCTGTCGCACCTGTGCTGCAGATGGGCTTTGCTCTGGTCACCGGTTTTCCGTCTCCCTCTGGTGAGAATGTGATTCTTGTATGTGTCCAGATCTTTGTTCTCTCTCTTCCTTCTCCTCCTCCGGCCTATGGCTTGGTAACTAACTGAGGTGCCTTGGCCCGGGGGCGGGGTATAGGAGGGGGACCTAGTGCATCCTGGGAGGCTGAAAGCTTAACTCTTTGGTGCCCTGCGACTGACGTCACACCTATACCCCAAGGTATCCTGTGGAACCCTATGGACTTCGTAGAAATAGAGATAACAAGGGTAAGTTCTTACCATATCTCATATTTTTGTGAAACATCATATATTCATATCTTATATGGAATACATGCATTTATGTGATGTATTTGTGACATACATCTCTATCCTGTATGGAAATCAGGCATTTATGTGATGTATTTGTGCCATACAGCTCTATCCTGTATGGAAATCAGGTGTTTTATGGGATGTATGTGAGCCTCAACCATACATTCTCATATACTGTATGGGATGCATGCATTTGTTATGTATGTGAGATATACATTCATGTGACATGGAATGCTTTTATGTATGTGAGCCATGTATTCATATAACATATGGGATGCATGCATTTATTTGATGTGTGTGAGTAATGCATTCAGATCACGTATGGGATGCATGTATTTATGTATGTGAGCCTTGCATTCATATCATGTATGAGGTATGTGATCCTTGCATTCTTGGCATACCCTATATGCGATCCATGTCTTGGGTAAAGAGCTTGTGATCTACGGTGCTTTACAGTATATAGTATAATATTCTCGTTCTAATTCTGTTACCAAAGTCACACTAAACTTTCATTGCATGGTGCACAGAGTATATCATTACAGTTGCAGGAGTTAGCCCAGATCCAAACTTGCGCAACGGTAATATGGAATCACAGTGCAGTTTTCTGTAAGGGTAAGACAGACAGGAAAAATGTGTATTTATTATTATTATTGGACAGAATCCAGTAGTGATTAGTCCAGAAGGTCACATACTTTGCTGGTGGTGGGCTGGTGTTTATAATACATCAAATGTTTTGGCTCATTATTATTACTTTGCTTTTCATATTCTCATTGCCTGTAGTAGTGTAGATACAGTTTGCCCTCTCCTCATTGCTGAATCACAACTTTGCAGTGTCTTCATACTTAACTATATTATATAGTGACAGTCTTTTGGTGAAGAGTTGCAGCTGACTCCAAATTAAAATCCATCCATCCATCCATCCATCCATCCATCCATCCATCCATCCATCCATCCATCCATCCATCCATCCATCCAGTAACAAATGCCACCACCATTCCTCTGTTTGTTGCTGGTTCATAAATGTCCTTATTGTGTTATAAGGAGGGAGTTCCAACCCCTTATTTTGATGGAAAATGTAAATGGAAATCTCTGTGTTCAAATACTATAATCTTTATTTACATGTTATGTTTAGGGAACAGCACAGATTGGAATCACAGCGCAACAGGAAATGAAACCCTGATTCTTTATTCCCATAATTATTCATCTAGAATAGTATTCACAACTGTTGAGAAACACTGATCTAGATGAACGTGATCATATAACTTGATAAAAAATAAAGAAATAGGATAGACCAATGTTATTGTACATCAATATAATGTACATGTCCAGTTTGCCAGCATCACTTATTAGTATTGACCCATATACTGCTTATTAATATAATATTTCTTATAGTCAGGAATTCCAGATGTGCACAAAAAACGTGCATAATGTTAATAAATGAGTTAATATGTCATGCCTGCAGTATATACGAGGGTGAGTCAAAAATGATCCGCACTCCAGTCATATTAAAATCTTCTGTTGGCCGCACTGTCTTATCAACGCTGTTCGTACTAGGGCGCTGTCTCCCCAGTCACTTCTGTGCAGGTTTGAACGTGTTACGTCAGTTCATTTGTGACTGCAGTGCAAGAAAAAATGGCTGCCCCACTTGTGATTTGCACGAAAGAAGACAGCGTGCAGTGATTTGTATCAGTGCAAGTGAAGGGGTGGACCACTGATGGCAGGGTTGGACTGGCCCACAGGGGTACAGGGGAAACCGCCAGTGGACCCCACTGCCTGAGGGCCTTCGTTTAGGGATCAGGCCCCAGACTGTGCACTTGAATTCTACATATGTAACATTATACAGGACAATGGTGTATTATTAATCAAGTACATTATCCTGCATGAATTTATATATATATATATATATATATATATATATATATATATTGCTTGAAAGTTTGTGAACCCTTCAGAATTTTCTATACTTCTGCTGAGATTTGACCTAAACACTTGAAAAAAAATCCCTAAATCCCGAGATTCCTAGGATACCTGGCATTGGGTTGGTTTTTAAAAAAAAAAAAAAAGCCTCCCGGTGACTTACCGATGGGCAGCTGGGGCTTTCGCTGGCAAGGTTTTTGGCGGCGGTGTCCTGTAGAGAGGTGGGAGCTCCAGGTGGCACAGAGCTGCACAGCATGACCCGTGTCCTCACTTCACGCTGCGCAGTGTGCACAGCCGGGGGAAGGGGGAGCCGGGAAGGGTCTGAGCACTCTGCTGGAGGTGCTCAACGCTGCCCCGCATCTAAAATAAAAACAAAACCTTTATGGCCATTTCTGGGATCGGAATTCCAAGCTCAGCCATTTTTAGGCCAAAATCCCGGGATTGGCCTCCCTAGGTGCAATATTGCAATTCCTGATCTATATAATAATTGAGGATGGCTATTGTGTCTCTGACATGTGCATTGGGAGCCAGGAAGCATGAACCCCCCACAACGACTTCCACTGCTGGCACTAGAGACATGACAGTCGAATGAAGGCCCCTCTTCAAGGTAAGTATAGAGAGACAGGGGTGAGGACGAAGTACGGAAGTAGAGTATGGGCGGACCTGGACCTGTAAGACAGGTCGTAAACTACTAGTAAGTATATAGTGTTCAAATATACGTTATGGGGAGTTTGGAACTATCACTTTAAAAGCCCTGTAAAAGATGCTAATTTCAGTGCGTGATGCCTGGAAAGCTACACTCATTTATTTGCTATATTCTCTCATTTGATCTTGTGTCAAGCACAGACTGCTGGGAAATAATGGATTAAATATTAACTGTAAAGTTAATGGACAGCTTATTAAGTTCTTATGACACCAAATTCTTCAAACAGTATGTATTTGCATGCAGGGCCGGTTCTAGACATTACGGAGCTCAGGGCGAAAGTTCCAAGTTGTGCCCCCTTCCCCCCCAAACCCCCCCCCCAAACCTTTTTTTAGATGGCGTTCCTCTGTGCACGCGCTTCCGGAATGGGGGTGTGTCCTTGCGGAACACCCCCAATTCACCACACTGTGGGGCACTTACAAAGGTGCTGGGCTTCCCCCAAGCTCTCCCCTCATGGCGAATAATTGCCATGTGCAGTAATGCGCCTTACACAGTATGTCTTGCACAGTAATGCCCTGTATAACACATTATGCCACATACAGTAATGCCCTTTATAACACATTATGCCACATGCAGTAATGCCCTGTATAACACATTATGCAACATGCAGTAATACCCTTTATAACACATTATGCCACATGCAGTAATGCCCTGTATAACACATTATGCCACATGCAGTAATGCCCTTTATAACACATTATGCCACACGCAGTAATTCCTTGTATAACACATTATGCCACACGCAGTAATGCCCTGTATAATACATTGTGCCACACACAGTTTTCCCTTTATAATACATTATCCCCAATTGAAGTTATAACACACAGTAGTCCCTTATTCATGTTATGACACACACAGGGGTATTCAATATGGGTGCGATAACATCGTTTTTCGTTAATATCGGAGCTATGACGTCATTATCGCAGGTTTTAGTTTTACACTGTATTCAATATCAAAGACTTATCGCAGTTTTGAAAAGTCTTTGATAAAAAACGGTGATAACTTTTCACCATTGAATAGGTGTCGAAAAAAAGTGCAGAATTGGGGTTTAGGGGTGCAGGCTTAAAAAAAATAGCCTGCACCCCTGGGAATGACATTTAAAAAAGAACTGTGTCAAAAAAAGTTTAAAAGAATAATTAATTTAAAAATTGGGGTGAAAAAAAAAATGGGAAAAAATTGTTTAAAAATAGGGAAATAGGTTCAGGGCTATTCTGCATGTATGCGGCAGGTGTTTTGAAGAATAGAATTATAGCGGCAGGTGCAGAAATGCAGAATTTTTAAAAACTTACTTTAGGGACATCAAAATATGCTAGTACCCATTTTCATGTACCCCAAATTTGATGGGGCCACTTAAAAAAACGAAAAAAATAACCTAAGTGCTCTTCTGCAACACTTCTTCAATGTCGGGGAAAAAACACCCGCTGCGGCTATTTAAATCCCCGACTTTCAATTAAAGGCTAAAACGGGGGTACCCATGGTGTTCCCCCATGTTTTTACAACTTTAGGGGGGTCTTATAATTATTTTAAGGAAAAATTCGTAACTTTACGCATATCCAACTTCGGAGTTTCCCGTTTTCGTTAATTTTATATTGAATACGGGGATAAGCGGGAGCGCGCACCATACTTTAACGCAGGTAAAAACTCCGATATGAAATGTTAACTTCGACAGTGAAGTTAACGTTTCATATTGAATAACCCTCACAGTGGTGTCCCTTTTACACAATGCCCACATTACTGCCCCTTAAACACAAGGCCCACAGTAGTAGTGCCCCTAATACAATGCCCACAGTAGTAGTACCCCTTATACAATGCCCACAGCAGTGGTGCCCGTTACACAATGGCCCCCCAAGTGGTGCCCCCCATGCAATGCCCTCATTAGTAGTGCCAGCAGTGGTAATGCCCACAGTGGTAATGCCTCTATAATAGTGCCCAGTTGTAATGCCCACATTAGTAGTGCTCCCTATAGTAGTGCCCAAAGTAGTAATGCCCCCTATAGTAGTGCCCACAGTTGTAATGCCCCCATTAGTAATGCCCACTATAGTAATGCCCCCATTAGTAGTGCCCCCAGTAGTAATGCCTCCATTAGTAATGCCCCCTATAGTAGTGCCTCCAGTAGTAATGCCACCTATATTAATGCCCCCATTAGTAGTGTCCATTGTAGTAATACCCCCTATTGTAGTGCCTCCAGTAGTAATGCCCCCATTAGTAGTGTCCTCTGTTGTAATGCCCCCTTATAGTCATGCCCCTAGTAGTAATGCCCCCCTATAGCCATGCCCCCAGTAGTAATGCCCCCTTATAGTCATGCCCCTAGTAGTAATGCCCCCTATAGAAATCCCCCCTATAGCCATGCCCCCAGTAGTAATGCCCCCTATAGAAATCCCCCCTATAGCCATGCCCCCAGTGCTGGTGCATCTGAAAAAAAAAATACAATTAAAAAACAAACACAATACTTACCTTAAGCTCCGCTCATCCGTCCGCTGCCGTCCGGTCCGACCGCGGTTCCACCACGGATCTATGGGAGGGATGTCATGACGTCACGAAGTTCATCCCATAGCGCTCTCTGCGGGAGCCGGAGCTCAGGTGGGAGCTCCGGCTTCTCGGATCTATGGGAGGGACGTCATGACGTCACGAAGTTCATCCCATAGCGCTCTCTGCGGGAGCCGGAGATCAGGTGGGAGCTCCGGCTTCTCGGATCTATGGGAGGGACGTCATGACGTCACGAAGTTCGTCCCATAGCGCTCTCTGCGGGAGCCGGAGCTCAGGTGGGAGCTCCGGCTCCTTGGATCTATGGGAGGGACGTCATGACGTCACAACGTCCCTCCCATAGTGCTTTCTGCCGGAAGACGGAGCTCAGGAGTGAGCTCCGGCTTTCATCTGCTGCTGCAGGGAGCGAGCCGGGTGCCCGCTGATAACAAATATCAGCGGGCGCCCGGCAAATGAAGCCTCCCTGCGGCGGCTAGCGGGGGGAAGACCGGTGATTTTTTTTTTCTCCCGGGGACTCAGTGGCGCCCTCTAGGGGCCGGCGCTCCAGGTGACGGCCCTGTTAGCCCGCCCCTAGAACCACCACTGTTTGCATGATCTCTGCAATAACATAATCTCACAAGACAGAATTGGCCATTATGCATCCTTTATGGCACACAACCACTAAACCAGGCCTGGCCAACCTGTGGCGCTCCAGCTGTTGTGAAACTACACATCCCAGCATGCCCTGCCACAGTGTTAGCATTCCCTAATAGCAAAACTGAAGCAGTGCATGCTGGGACTTGTAGTTTTACAACAGCTGGAGAGCCACAGGTTGGCCATTCCTGCACTAGATGATTCAGTTGAGCGGTTGAACGATAACGATATCGTAATTGTTCAATAACCATTTGAAAATTGTTTGCATATTGTTAAAAAACAATGTCTAAAACGACCAGCGATGTGCGCTTCCGCTGGTCATGTAGACATCTATCATTGTACAAATATGTTGTACAACCTGACAATAACGTCAGCTTTAACATGTTTGCAGATGATTGATGTGCCTACACTGAACGACTGCTCGTTCAGTGTAGGCATAGCGTTCAGTGGGCCTGATTCAGACCCGCACGCGAGCGCTGAGTGCTCGCAAGCGGGTCGATGTTAGCCCAGTGCGCATGCGCACGAGGGAGCCGGCTCCGTCGTGTGCATGCGCACGTGCGAGACCCGGATAGCGACGGGTCTCGCTACAAAGGGGGCGTGCTGTCGATGGTGAGTGACAGCACGCCCCCTTTGGTGGGCGTGGCTGGCCAGACGGAGGCGTTCCCATGGGAACGCCTACCGTCTGGAGCCGGCCCCACTGACATCACAAGTGATGTCAGTGGGAGTGCTCTCGGCTCTGATAGAGCCGAAAGCACTCCAGGGCTTGCGGCAATGAGACCCTACCACAAGGGTCTCGTCGCAAGCCTGACGGTCGTGATGTTCTTGACCATCGCGACCATCATTTTGGCTGCTCGCTATAGCTGTGGGTGGTTACCCACAGCTATGCGAGCGGCCAGGAGGCCCTGATTCAGAGCGAGCGCTCTGTCAGAGCGCCCGGCTCTGAATCAGGGCCAGTGTTTGTACACTGACAAACGACTGCACGATTACAATGTCGTTATCGTGCAGTCGTTTGCCTGTCTTCTAGTGGATGTGTGCCATTAGCCACCAATATGCAGATAATAGCGATGACACCCATTTTAATCATTTAGAGCTCATCAGTGCAATATATGGATCAGCAGCATATTAGCAGGGGTGAAGCAATACAAATCCTCATAGATTACACTTGTATAATCTATGCTTTAAATCCCCTCTTCCCACACACAAGCCTCAGTTGTTTAGCTCTCTTTGAACAATATCTTAATTCCATTTGGAACTTCCACTTGTGCGTAGATTATCTGAAGATTTCTACCATCCTCAGCGCCTCCTTTACACAACAAAAACCTCATCTACAAAAGGGCATACCCCTCCCCTTTGTGATCTCCAGGGGCGTCGGAACGATTTTATGTTGGGGGGGGTATAACACAATATTTATTATATTTTCTTTTGTATTTTCACTGTTTCCAGCACGTGCATTTCCTGGAATACCTGCAAATTAAGGCATTGATTGAGTTTACTGGGATGGTCTACAGACATTTTGAAAATACAAATGTGCTTGGTGGACAATGGGGCAATTTTACACAATTGGACAATTCTGTAAAAAGAGTAAGAGTGTAGTTCCACAATTTTTGCCGTCTATAAATGACCCTTAGACAGTTCTGTATAGTAGGAGATGTACCCAGAACCTCGTAATAATAGGTGCGCACTTCCAGGCAGTAGTAAAATAACATTGGGCTAGATTCAATTCAACGTGAAATGAATAGCACTGGGAAGGAGCTCCCGGACCTACAGTATTCAATCCAGCGTGTTGTTATGTCGGGGAATGCTGGTTCTAGCGCCTTGAATATGGTGTTTAGTCGTGAGAACGGGCAGTCTCCTACTAAACTACCTGGCGCAATGCTCTTTCCGCAGCACTAAGGGCAGAAAACAGCATCTCGCTGGTAGTTTTGTTGGATTTCTTCTCGCCCCTGGAGGGGTGCGAGAAGAAATCCTTAGTCGGGCTTAATAGCGCGCTGAATTGAATAGCTCCACGGAGCTCATTCTGGCGCTATTCAATTTGCATTCGATTCTATTGAATCGAGCCCATTGTAGGGTTGGCCTATACTTGTTGCTCAGGGAAAAGAGTAGGGAGAATTGCGTATTGAGGAATCATGGGGTGTATTAAACTCTTCATGTTATTTATTAGCATATAGGCCTACATACAGAACTATGATCTCTTGGGACAAGGTTTCCAAACTCCGCCATTACAGTCCAGGTTTTAAGGATATCCTTGCTTGAGCTCAGGTGACTTAATTAGTACCTCAGTCAATTTGATTTAACCATCTGGGCTCAAGCATGGATATCCTTAAAACCTAGACTGGAGTGGCAGAGTTTGGGAACCTCTGTCTTAGAAGATATCCTACCATATTTTGGGCTTCCTGGCCTGCACATGTAAGCTATTCTAATGAACATGGGACTGCAATATAATGACATTGCAGGTAAGATACTCTGCCAGTCATTGTTATTAGAGAGTAGGTTGGTTGTGTCAAGGGGAAAGGAATAGAAATGACCGTTTTCGCTCAGCAACTACTTCAGAGGTGCCTATTAGTAAAGAGCAGTGGTTCTCAAACTCTGGGCCTGATTCGCTCTGAATCAGGGCGGGCGCTGTTTTTTTTAGGAGCGACCTCTTGGCCGCTCGCATAGCTGTGGGAGACCACCCACAGCTATAGCAAGCGGCAATGATGATGGTTGCGATGGTCAAGACCATTGCGACCATCGGGCTTGCGAGGAGACCCTTGTGGTAGGGTCTCGTGGCCGCAAGCCCCAGAGAGCTTCTGGCTCAAATAGAGCTGGAAGCTCTCCCACTGACATCACTGGTGATGTCAGTGGGGCCGCCCACAAACGGCAGGCGTTCGCCTGGGATTCGCATGGGAACGCCTCCGTTTGTGAAGCCAACCCCCCGCCACGCCTACAAAATGGGGCGAGCTGTCGATCAACATCGACAGCCGCCCCTTTTGTAGTGAGTCCTGGAGCAAGTGCTTTTTGCGCTCACTCCGGGGCTCGCGCACGCCGCGCGTGCGCACTGGGCCACCATCGACCCGCTTGCGAGCGGGTCTGAATCAGGCCTCTGTTCTCAGACCCCACACACGTCACGTTTTCCAGCTCACTCAGCAGGTGCACAGGTGTATTTATTACGCATTGACACATTTTAAAAGATCCACAGGAGGAGGTAATTATTTCACTTGTGTTTCTGTGAGGAGACCTAGAAAGCATGCGCTGTTTGGGGTCCTGAGGACCGAGTTTGAGAACCTTTGGTATAGAGTAACCAGTAATGTAGTGTTCATTCTAGTACCCTTATGAATACCTAATAATCTTTATACCCAAATGATGCTATTTAGCGTTGAAAGTCGCACAAGAAATAATTGCTGTCCAGACTTTGAGTGTGGTTCCAAAGCACAAAAAGTTATTATTCACATAAAAGAATTCAGTTACACGCCTTGATCTAAATACAATTTGCACAAAAGATTATACATTCGCAAGGTACAGTCGATACATACGCAAGCGCTCTGGATCCAGATTTCCCGGCATCAAAGGCGAAGCCTCCGTCAAAAGAAATGATGACTAACTACTGGACGTAAAGCGCTTGAATATATACTGTACAGAGAGTGGGCAATACAATAGGAACGAGTTGGCATAATCCCATTGGTTCTTCCTCTTGGTTCTTCTGTTATGATACAGTTCATAGGTCAATTTGTACAGTAGTGGTTCAGCCCTCCAACGGCTCTTTGTGTGTGTTCTCCCGCCGAATAACTAATCAATAGACTCTACATACAAAGTACATTCTATCACCTAATTCTCTATAATTCATAACTTGCAGACGCATGTTGCGATCTCCTTGCCGATGGAACCGGAGATCTGCAAATAAACAGTGGTTTAGATTAGCACCAAACACGGCCTGCTTATCATGTACTAAACCTTAGATATCAAATACATTAATTTCTCAACATAATTGATAACGAATAAAACCTCTATAAGTAACCTTAACGCTAGGGAACCTTTTAGTGTAAGTGCGGGGATATTGCGTGTAGTCGCTAATATGCGTGGTGCGTTTATGTGTAGAGTGCTTTGATAAACAGCGCAACTGCGCTGTGCGTCTTATATATTATATGTATGATTTAATGTGCGTATGGGGTATGGTAGGACTTTTAACAATATGCGGTAGCAATGTAGACGCACAATGCTAATAATAGCATATTAGCATCGCACACAATGGTTTCATGCTGACGACGCAAGATGGCGTCGCCAGGGGCAACATAAGATGGCGTTGCCCGATATTAACTTGAGATCTGGTCTCAGCCAATCATCCGGCTTCGACACCCTGCGCCCATTCAGTTCCTCTTTCCTGACTGGGGTGTTGCTCTCTGTTCTGGTAAGCAATTAATTGTATCATTTAAATAAACATTAGCGCATGTTACTCAAGGTCTTCATATCTTCAGCTTATCTTAAGCCAATGAAGCCAACTTACTAATTAAATACCCTGTACTGCTAGAAGCCCAATTCTCAAGGTACAGGTTATTACACTAATTGGCGTCCCTGCAATTACGCAGTTCCTATTTAGGAACCATAACAGTTGCTGTGTATTTGGAATTCATTTTTCTAGCTGATGCAATTATCAACTGTGAATGCAAACATGTGTGACATTAGAGATGCTTTATTAAGCCCAGGTGACTCCCTAACCATTTATTGTCAAAACATAGATACTGTATGGTAAAGCACTTAGTAGAATACTCCGCAGGCGGCCCCCAGACCACACGCTCATCTCAAGCAGCAACATTTCAAAGTTTTCAGTGGCGCTTTAGCTTAAAGGAACTATGACTAGAAATCCAGAATTGTCTGTTTTTTTTTGTTTTGTTTTCGTTCTGCAAGAGCAGGAATGTGGGGGAGATATCTCAAGCTTCTAAAGAGGCCCCCCGCTACAAAAAGTCCGGTGCTGGTTCTGGAAAATACAGGGGAACCCTACTCATTTTTTCCCCCTGGCCCGGATCAGAACCCAGTGCTGGTTGCGCATAATTTTGGGGGACCCCTACGCCATTTGTCCCCCATATTTTGGCAACCAGGGCTGGCTCTGACTAGCTCGGTGTTGGTTGTGCTTACATACGGGCGACCCCTACATCATTTGCCCCCCGTATGTTGCCCAACCAGCACTGGGTCCCTTAAAGCCTGGGGCTGGTTGCTCCTTTTTGGGGGGGGGGGGGGGGGTGCACGCATTTTTTTTTTTACAGATGCACGATGGTTCTCACTGAACCATCCATGCATCTGTGCTTATTTTATTACCGACAGATGCATGCATCACGAATGTCCAAACCATATCTTGCTTAAACTGTTCAATCTAATCTGACAAATGATCTGACCAACAACCTTAATCTTGTTAACGAGATTGGCAGATCTTGCCTGCTGTAGGCAAGATCTGAAGATGCATTGTACAACCCGCGGGGACGTGCATCGTTATCGTGAGTAGACACACACGATTTGAACATATTTTACACGATTTGTCGTTTCGATGCGTCGAAATCGGGCAAAATATCGTCTAGTGTGTACGCACCTCTACATCCAAATGTAAACAAACACCAAAGCAGTTAGGCAGTTAGTAAGATCTATTTGTTGATGAAAACACACTGATACTTTTTCAGGGCTTGCTCATGTATTTTCGTTTAACATGGGTTTCCATAAAAGTGATCAAGAGAAACCTTATATGAAAATGCATGTAGCCAAAGGGATCATTGTGCCTATAACCAATGCAGGGTAATGGCACTGATTATACCATTTGAATGTATATATATCTCTGATTTCTTTTTCCCAGCATATAACAGCTACATAATGGGGGTAAGGTACAATCAGGGAGCTTGCTAGACTCTTCAGGGAGTCAGGGATATAGCTGCTCTTTCAGGGAGTCTTCCTGACAATCGGAGAGAGTTGGCAAGTATGCCCTGTGTTATGCCTTAACCCTGATTTTTGTCTAGACTTCCTACATCTGTATATAAATGCTTGGACTAGCTGCCACGTTGGGTCTCAGCAGCTTTATGTGCTGGTGGCATTTGAATACAAAAGAGATCATCTGGAAGGGAAAGTTGGCTATTCTAAGCTAAGGTGTATGTCTGGAATCGGTATGAAATACCACTGGCCGACAGAAGCTGGAAATCCCGATCATTCCTAAGGTAAGTATAAACTAACTTAACCTAACCCCCTAACCCTCCTTAGGGGTGCCTAACCCTAACATCCCCCCCAAGTGCCTAACCCTAATCCCCCTCTAAGTGCCTAACCCCCCCCTTCCCAGCTGCCTAACCCTAAGTCCCCCCCGGGGTGCCTAACCCTAACCCTCCCTCCCCCTAGCCTAACCCTCCCGGGGGGGTGCCTAACCGTAAGTCCCCCCCGGGTGCCCTAAACCTAATTCCCACCCCCCCCCCGCGGCTGTCCGCTCGCGGCGCCCGGCATCAGGAAAATGTCAGACGTCGGCAGCGGCAGCCCGACATCAGCAGAGATCCCGGCAGCGGAAGCCCGACAGCGCTGGAAATCCCGATCATGGATAGGTAAGTATTGTCTAACCTAACCCTCCTTAGGGGTGCCTAACCCTAACCTCCCCCCCAAGTGCCTAACCCTAATCCCCACTCTAAGGGCCTAACCCTAACCACCCCCTTCCCCGCTGCCTAAACCTAACCCTCCCGGGGGGGTGCCTAACCCTAAGTCCCCCCCGGGAGCCCTAAACCTAACCCTCCCCCCCCCGCGGCTGTCCGCTCGCGGCGCCCAGCATCACTACGATGGGGATGCCGGGCGCAGGTCTCCCAGCGTCGGGGAAATGCCGGGCGTCTACATCTAGACGCCCGGCATTTCACCCTCGCCGGGATATGACAGTCGGGAAGCCGGCTGTCAGTATTAAGGCAGCCGGTTTCCCGATTATATCCCGTATGTCTGGCCCGTGGTCTCTTCTGATCATCTGATATCCTCCTTAAGGGGCCTATCCATTAGCAGATAAATTGAACGACTGAACGATATATCGTTCAGTCGTTCAATTTATCTGCTAATGGGTAGGCCCTGAACGATGACAGATGCGCGCTCCCGCAGCCGATAAATTTTATCTTTCGTCTCTCCAACATGTTGGTCAATTATCGCATATCGCTGCCAGATATTCGAAATATCTGGCAGTTTATATGCGGTGAACGACGAACGATATTTACAGCAGCTACAAAGCACTGGAGAGAAAAAAATCCACTCCCTGAATGATGTCATGCGATATCTTTCATCGCTCGGCTTTTGACAAAATCTGTCATGTACATGACAGACATCGTTCAGCACAGCCATTACTGGTTATGTGTTGAAAAAACAACTTGAAATAACTTGCTTGACTTCACTTGAATATGATTGGGATCCCAGGGATGATTTGTCTTATTGTCTGTATTATTGTCTGTATTATGTCTGTATTATGTCTGTATTATGTCTGTATTAAAGTTATTTTCTTGCTGCAGACTGTTTCTCCAAAATTTCAACACTTCAAGCAACTAAGAAAATACAGACGTGTACTCATACCTATCCCTTTTGCGCCATATGGAAAATAAAGTGGAAGCTCCCCGTATACTGAGTTGTACCCATCTTGCGATGCGACTGCCACTATATTTAGGCATGTTTTGCTACTAGTTCCCATCATAGACCCCCTTCCCCCCCACCTGTGACACAGACCAATCCCCCCCCCCTAGAACATAGACTTACGTCCCATCCCTTGGGACATAGGACCTGATTCAGAGCCGCTCGTAAGCGGCAGTACGCTCGTTCTGAGCGATGTTCGCCCATCTGCGCATGCGTACGGTTTTTAATACGCATGCGCGATTTAGTCAGTGTGGCCGAAAATCGTTTGTTCGCTATATAGCGAATGCCTGCTATTTTGAGTGACAGAATGAGGCGTATGTGGGTGGTAACAGGGGAAGGTGCTTGAAAACGGGGAGTGGAGATCAGAACGCAGGCGTGCTTAAAAGTCAAAGCGGGCGTTTTATGGGTGTGCATAATTAATACAGCAGCGTCATTGACCACGTCACTTGGTTGTTTTATAGTCAGAACTGCTCGCAATATAATGGTAGGAAAAACCAGCCACAAGAATAGCGAGCAGTTCATACGCTGTTCGATGTACTCGATTAATCTAATAAATAGCGGACATGACGTATGATGCGAGCGGCCAGGGGGCGTATTTTTCAAATAAACGTCCGCATGTTTTGTTCGCTCGTTCAGACATGGAGGCGGAACAGACCGCAAAGAGTGAACGGTTCATTTGAATAGCCACCCCCTTTTTCTGAACGAGCGAGCGCTAATAGCGTCCGGCTCTGAATCAGGCCCATAGACTCTGCCTCGCCCTTACTTGTGTGCTGACATTTTCGAAGCATTGCTGTGCAAATATGCAAAAGATGCGCTCTGCAAGTGGGCATACATTTAACTCTGTGAGAGACCCAGAATGTTCCCATTACAGAAGATTAAAGCCCAGAACAAGTGATATCCTTGTTATACTTTGTTACTAATCTTAAATAGTGCTCCAACCAATTAGTTCCTAACTGTCATGCGTTTGAAAAATGACAGTTAGGAGCTGTTTGGTTGGAGCACCATTTAAGATTAGCAACGAGTGATAACAAGAGTATCACTTATTGATAAATCTGGGTCTAATTTACCAAATAAACCAGCAAAAATAACTTGGCAAAGTAAAGTTCTGATCTTTACGGAGGAAAAAGAGACCAGCAAGAATATCCAATAAAAAGTTTTATGCAGCTCTTGGAGATCTAGTTCCATCAAACTTTGGGAAATATATATGACCTTATATGCAGAAATGTTTATTTAAAACAATGATAGGCATCCTGATCCTCTTCACGGTCTGCAAGTATGGCATTCTAGCTTTCTAAATGGCAGCATATCACCCACAGTGTTAGTAATAAGTTGAAACTCCATTTAATCTATGAAAGTCGCCAATCTATAATAACATAACAGGCATTTTAATGTAGGGTAAAGCTTTGCACACACCTATGCAATTATCTGGCCCAATAATTGCAGAGCTGTATATGTAGGAGCGTTAGCTAATAAGCGGTTTCAAACGCTCTTGCAATGGTCGGTTTAGGAGGTCGGAATTTTTTGTCCCCGACCTCCTGATTCCCTGGAAGAAAGCACAAAGTGAACTATAATTAGGGGTACATTTACTAAAGTGAGAGTTTTTATAAGTAGAGATGGTGCCCATAGCAACCAATAAGATTCTAGCTATTATCTTCTAGAAGGTGCTAGTTAAATGTGAAGTAGAATCTGATTGGTTACTATGGGCAACATCTCCACTTCTAAAAACTCTCACTTTAGTAAATGTACCCCTTAGTATGTACAAGGTGCACACTGAACTAATGATTGATCCAATAGGCAAATGTTACAAACTGTGCCACTCAAATCTGGCAATTCAGTGGGACTTCTAGGGAACAGGATTTTCTTCCAGCTTTTGAAAGTCTGGAGCAGGCACAAGAACGTTCTGCAGAAAGGTTTCCTTTTGTCGACCCATATTTATTCAAATATCTGTGATATATTATCTAGAACATTATTATAATATTGTCATCTTGTGTGCTTTTATTATATGAGGGAACACTTGTAAAAATGGCTTGTTATGGCCGCCTTCTCACCTGCATTCTGTTGCCAGTTGGATTGTTAGCATTTTTACCTAAGCAGGTTCCTCTAGGCTTTTTTAATACTGTACATTATAAAAGTGGTGATTTAGATGTTTGATTTGATTTTTTTTTTGTTGTAAATGGATAATTAGGTGTCCAAGGCTGACGTGACATCATTGTGTGCAGAACAAGCACAGGTCAGGAGATAGTAAATGTTTAACATGGGAAGTCAGGAACTGGAGCAGTGGGACCACATCACATTTATAAAAACATTTTTAGTTGTCCTCTTTTTTTCAATTCAGGAGTCACAACAATGATTTTTTTATTTTCTTGTCACCTGATTTATCAAAGAATTATACTACTGATACCCCATATCATTGCAAAATATAATATTGCCAGTGACTTAATTATATCATGATGTTTTTCTAAATAACGTTCTTTGAAAATCCTTAAGGATGGTTGCATGGACCATTAACTGTGTCACCATTTTGGCGGTTTTTGGGATAGATCTACTAAAATTTTTGAAAAATGAAATAGGAGCAGTGTTACCCATAGCAACCAATCAGATGCTGTGTATTATTTTCTAGGATGCAATAGAGAAATGATAGCTAGAATCTGATTGGTTGCTATGGGGAACACCTCCATTTGTCAATTTTAGAAGCTTTAGTAAATCTACACCTTTGTTTACTTTTTTATATTTTTACAAAACAAATTGCAAACTTCATCTTTCTTCAATCACTTACAGCTAATGCTGGCCATACACTATACAATTATCGGGCCGATCCTGCCGATATCCGCGGATCGCCCCGATAATTGTACTGTGTGTGGGGGCGACCAATATCAAAATATCGATCGGTCTGGCATGCCGATTCGACCAGCATGTCGGACTGATGCGATATTTGCAAGTTTGTAGTCGGCCGCATCGGGCAGTGTATGCGGTCACTGCCCGAGCGACCAACTTTTCCCCCAGTTCTCTCCATGTGCATGTACTCACCTTTCTATCCCCAGCGACTGCAGAGCTGTGCGCTGAGCCGAAGAACTTCCGGGTAGCCGCTGTTCACTTCCGGCATCATAGATTAGTTGAAGTCTAGGCAGTGAGTAGATGGTAAGACAGCGCTGTTCTGACATTGCAGTCCCGTGAGCCAATCAGCGGTCGCGCTGACTGTAGAGAGCCTGCTGATTGGTTCCGGCTACTGACAGTTCCCACGTGGTGTGACTCAGCCCACGTGGGAACTGTCAGTTGCCGGAGCAAATCAGCGGGCGCTCTACAGTGAGCGCTGCCGCTGATTGGCTCACGGGACTGCAATGCCCCGTGAAGAGCCGAGAGCTGCCATTCGGGAGCTATGTGTATGTGTGACAACACACATACACATAGCTGTGTTTCGTGGATCGGGTAAGGACGTTTTTTTGTTTTTAAACACCCATGGATTACTGCGGAGACCAGCGCTGGATGTAGGTGAGTATGAAATCTTTCTTTGCAGGTCCATTTTTTTTGGATATTCTACGTGGAGAAGGGGACAGAACATCTGGTATAGGTAAGTATGTGTGAATGGGTAGGTGTATGTAATAAACTTATACTGGGCACGGTGTGTGTGTTTTGGATTTTTTTACCTATTTATTTTACAGTGAAATTACACGTGCCGCATGTCTGCTGGCACTTGTAGTTCCACAAGTGCAAAATGGCAGGCATGCTGGCACTTGTAGTTCCACTGTAAAGTACAATAGTGCTACATTATTTGGCCCCCCTATTACCCCCATACCCACCGCTCCAGGGGTATGGGGATGAGCCCCAGGCTTCAGCGTAAGCCGGTGGTGCTCGGGAGAGGGGGGACCCTTTTTTGGGGGGTCCCCGACTCCCCCGAGATCACCGGCTTGCGCTGACCGACTTGGGGTGTAATGCTTTGGACCTGGAGCCCTGGTGATTGGGTCTCCGGGCTGTGGCATTACACCCCGGTCGGTTGGGTCTGGTGCTGGTCTTAAATATAGGGGGTACCCCACGTCTTTTTTGCCCCCTATATTTAAAACCAGCACTAGTCCCTGCAGCCTGGTGTTGGTTTCTAAAATACGGTGGAACCCTACACATTTTGTTCCCCGTATTTTTAGAAACCACCACTGGCTGGCAAGCCTGGGGCTGGTTTGCCTTTTGGGGGGAGACCTTATGTCATTTTTTTTGTAAATTTTTGCTACTTTTTTTTACAGGTTCAACAAAAACGGGAATTTTTGGGAAATATTCTAGGGACCCCCCTAAAGATGTGTAGACATGGGGGATCACTATGGGTCCTCCATTTATAACTACTGAACGAAGTCGTGGTTTATAATTGCCGCGGAAAGTGCATAAATGCGACTTTGAAGAAAGTGATGCAGAAGAGCATTTAGAATTTTTTGGGGTGAAAATAACTATGCCCAGCAAATTTGGGGTTCTTGAAAATGGGGTCAGCATATTTTATAGTTGCTAAAGTGCAAATTCTTTTGTCCCTCCCCTGTGAGGGAACAAAAATATGACAGAGCCTGGCAGATTTTTGTTTGAAAAAATCTGTTGGTTGTGTTAAAATATCTGTCCGTGTATGGGCAAGATATCTGTTGCTTTTAAATTGGTCTGTTGGTCAGACAGATATTTTTATCTGTCAGTGTATGGGCAAGATATCTGTTGCTTTTAAATTGGTCTGTCGGTCAGACAGATATTTTTATCTGACAGTGTATGGCCAGCATAAGAAATGAGCCTTGCCTCATAAAGGAATACTAAACCCATACTTACTTGCGGGGGAGTGCGCAGCAATCACGTCAACGTGGCCCTACCCATTGGGGGGGGTCCGTCTAACATTCCAGGAGATTTGACTACTCTTGCGGGGGGGCGCGAGCAGCACCCGGTTTTTGGGAGGCTCCCGGCAGTCCCGGGAGAGTAGGCAAGTATAACTAAACCTAAAATTCACATTGCTTGCTATATAAAAAACAGCTTTGTATATTATGATATTTAGAAGTAAGTCTCCTTATATCAAGACAGTTGACATCCTATTTACATTTCATAGACAGTTGGCTACAAGATATAGATCTCGGCTGCAGTACCCTCCATTTGGGAATATTTATTCAGTAATGATTATTATATAGTGCACACATATGGAGCAGTTTTATAGAGGCTATTTGTCATTCACAGTGCTGTACCAGGGCTTTACTGTGTCCTGTGCTGGTCCCGCCCCCTTTGCGCATGACGTCGCACATAGGGGGTGGGCACAGCCAGCACTTGGAAGAGCGGCAGTCTTCTAGACGCTCCGTGCAGCTGTATACATGGCAGGGTGCCTGCCTGTAGCGTCTAAAGGAGGCACTGCCGCCCGCAGCGTTATTGGCTGCAGGGTGCCATTCCAGAAACCTTGCTGGCCGGAAGCAAGGGCCATGGAGCAACAACAGTGCCACCCACATAGCTCTGTACAGCAGCACTAGTCAAACACCCCTAGTTACGCCTCTGGTCATTCACATCAGTCTCTCTATATTCATTAATACATGGACATAAATTCACTCTAGGGTTAATTTTTGCCAGAAGCCAATTAACTAGCCAGTATGTTTTTGGAGTATGGAAATAAATTGGAGCACACATCGAGTTTACAGTGGCCACAGAAAATTTGATTATTAGTATCGGCACTTGCGGCAGCCCCATACTAGGAGCAAGAGATATGACAATAAACAGTTTCCCTTCCCCGCACAGTGCTTTTAATATACTCCTATGACACTCCCTCAAGTCAGGGTGATTATGTGCGATCGCATTGTCACTGCTCCGTACCTGCCCTGAAACGCCCTATTTCACAGAGAGACAGATCCGGCCAAGTTCCACCTGACTCGGAATAGGATGGAGATATGCAAAAATGCGTAAATCCGCTTCTGCACATGCACTGTATGCAGACACTCGCTATTTGCGTCCGTTCTAGGAGATCCGACAGACTGAGATCTGGCCAAGTGTGTTTAACTTTTAACAACAGTGCTGTCTGGAATTTAGATGCGAAGCCTGTCGTGAAGGTAGCCTGTATAAACCCTGAAGTGTTAAGCCGGGTACACACTAGACGATTTTTTAAACGTTTTGATGTTTTCCAACGGATCAGAACGACAAATCATTTAAATCGTCCAGTGTGTACGCACTATCTGCTCTACCGCGGCATCATCCGTCGCATCTTCAGATCTGCCACATTTGCCGTCGGCTGGGTACACGGGTCGTCTAAGGTATACCCAGCTTTAGAATTTACACTAACTCACGGAGTCTTTTAAATACACCATCAGTAGAGATCGCATATAATTTGTCTCATCAGTTGTACACCTATGGCTACATTCCCTGGCTAGATCAGTTGGACACTGGCCATTCACTGTCCCATCAATCAAATCACAGTGCATACACTCAGCACTCAGCATTAGGTGTGCATATTTATACGTAACCATAAGGAAAGTACTGGAGGTTTTTAAAGGTGTCAAAAGCATGATTTTTGCACTTTTTATTAATGGTTGTAAAATGATAGCCAGCAAGTGTTTTTCAGCAATAGTAGCAATTTTTCATAGAATATACACTTTTACCTCTCATGTGCAAGTTCAAAAACCCCTCTCCATTCAATACACCACCTCCACATACCTGCCCTACATTATTTACACCTGTACATACCTGTCCCACATCATTTACACCTCCCCATACCTGTCCCACATCATTTACTCCTCCACATACCTGTCCCACATCATTTACATCTCCACATGCCTGTCCCACATCATTTACACCTCCCCATACCTGTCCCACATCATTTACTCCTCCACATACCTGTCCCACATCATTTACATCTCCACATGCCTGTCCCACATCATTTACACCTCCTCATACCTGTCCCCCATCATTTACACCTACACATACCTGTCCCCCATCATTTACACCTCCCCATACCTGTCCCACATCATTTACACCTCCCCATACCTGTCTATCATCATTTACACCTCCACATGATTGTCCCCCATCATTTACACCTCCACATACCTGTCCCACGTCATTTACACCTGCACATACCTGTCCCACATCATTTACACCTTCACATGCCTGTCCCCCATCATTTACACCTCCACATACCTGCCCCACATCATTTACTCCTCCACATACCTGTCCCACATAACTTACACCTTCACGTACCTTTCCCACGTCACTTACACCTCCACATACCTGTCCCATGTCATTTACACCTCCCCATACCTGTCCCACATCAGTTACACCTCCCCATACCTGTCCCACATCATTTACACCTCCCCATACCTGTTCCACATCATTTACACCTCCCCATACCTGTCCCACATCATTTACACCTCCACATGCCTGTCCCACATCATTTACACCTCCCCATACCTGTCCCCCATCATTTACACCTCCACATACCTGCCCCCATCATTTACACCTCCACATACCTGTCCCCCATCATTTACACCTCCACATGCCTGTCCCCCATCATTTACACCTCTACATACCTGTCCCACATCATTTACACCTCCACATACCTGTCCCACATCATTTACACCTCCACATACCTGTCCCACATCATTTACACCTCCACATACCTGTCCCACATAATTTACACCTCCACATACCTGTCCAACATCATTTAACCCATTATTAAGCTTTTTTTTTTTCTTTTAGAGAAATTCAACTGTAAACTGACATGTCTTTATTGGCCACATTATGCTATTTAAAACCCTCCTAGTGCATGAATATTCATTGGGAGGGTTGTACCAGAGGTTCTATGTCCTGATGTTTGTACCTTTAAATGGGATGTAGTCAGCATCCCAGCGTGCGGGATGCCGACGGTTTAAATAATGGCACCGAAATCCCAGTATCCCGTCCGTCGGCATCTCAAAGGGTAAGTATCGGGGTGTAGGGGGAGCTTAGCCTTAGGTAGCGGGGTTAGGTTTAGGCATTAGGGGAAGGGTTAGGCACCGGGGAGGGAGGGTAGGATTATGGTGCGGGGGGGGGAGGTTAGGTTTAGGCACTAGGGGGGGAGGTTAGGTTTAGGCACTAGGGGGGAGGTTAGGTTTAGGCACTAGGGGGGGAGGTTAGGTTTAGGCACTAGGGGGGGAGGTTAGGTTTAGGCACTAGGGGGGGAGGTTAGGTTTAGGCATTAGGAAGGGGGGGGTAGGTTTAGGCATCGGAGAGGGAGGGTTAGGTAGGGGTGGGGAAAACATGTACCTTGCTTTTCTATGGGTGTCGGGAATCTGGCTGTTGGCATTCTGAACAGCGGCATACCCAACCCCTTTAAATAACAATTTTTCTTACCTTTTTTCCTGCTCAGGGGGGTGCGCACTAAAAAAAAGCAATTTCCTCTGAAAGATTGATGCGTTTTGAAATTGGATCGCATATGGAATTTGCACTGCAAAATCGTCATGAGAACGGCTCACAGGACCCAACTCGCACCTAATAAGATTGAGCCCAAGGAGATTTCAATATGTTATTCGACAAAAACAGATAATTTAATGTTAGATTGTAATGCTCCTGTAAGACAGCAATATGCTCCTGTAAGACAGCAATATTACATTTCAGAAGGCTTCAGCCACACTAGGAATCGCACCTGGGCCAAATGGTGGAGGAGGATGTTGTGTGCACCATTAGGAAAACACCTGTGTAATGATAACTTTATTTAACCACACAATTGCTCATGAACCATATGTGTGCTTTCAGCATCTGAGGGCAGCGACCAAATCATAGACGACATTGAAACTATTCCAGACCAGACAAAGCTGACAGAAAATGAGCCATCGACAGCGGAGGAGCTGACTGAAGCCGTAGAAGCTATAGAATGCGATGGAGTAGAGACCTTGGCGCCTGCGCCAGAAGAAAGCAATACCACCTGTGCACCATCACCAGCGGAGGAGCCAGCGCTTTTGATTACTGACCAGGACAACTCAGTGGTTGAAGGTCAGCACCTCCTTGCTTTTCCTTACCTGTTTGGTTTAAATGCTTGTTCTAAAATGCTGTACTCTGTAGAGGTATTTAATTATTAAAGACTTAAGATACAAGTTGCTGTATAAGAAAGACTAATAGTAACGTTCACACATATACATTGGTAAAAGTTTGACAACTGCACAAGAATAAAAAAGTGTACAACTAGCCCAGTTCTTCATGAATGCAATGCAGCGATTCAGTTATAATCATATTTACGTTAGGCAGTGGTGGGCAACACCCAAGGGTCTTCCAAGGGGTCACGAGGTCCTTCTGACGAAAGTAACGTCTCTTAGTGAATCTGACATTACAGTGAGCGCAGTGCATTTTCATGGACTAGGTAACAAGTCAATCTCTGGTTGGATGGGGAGATAACTATAGATTACCCTTCTGCCGGGTTGCAGTTCCGAGTTCAATAATCATCCCAAACTCCACAGCCGATACTGTGTGAACACTTCCCGCTAGTTCTGTGATAATCATAATTGCTTCTGGATTATAGCATACAAGACTGAGCAACCAATGTGAATATACTGTCTAGTAAAAGACAAACTAGCTGACTAATGTTAAAAGTCTTCAGTGTGAGTGTGTGTGGTGGGAAGCGATCGTGGTCACACGCTGGGAGGGGGGGTAAAGTGAAAAGTGTGTGTAGTGTTTTCACAGGGACACTCCCTCCCCCTAGCCTAAACCTAACCCTCCTGGGGGGTGCCTAACCCTAAGTCCCCCCCGGGAGTCCTAAACCTAACCCTGCCCCCCCCCCCGCGGCTGTCCACTCGCGGCGCCCGGCATCACTACGATCAGGATGCCTGGCGCCGGTCTCCCGGCGTCGGGGAAATGCCGGGCGTCTACATCTAGACCCCCGTCATTTCACCCTTGCCGGGATATGACTGTCGGGAAGCCGGCTGCCGGTATTTAGGCAGTCGGCTTCCCGATTGCATACCCTCCTCTACAACTACTCACAGGGGAACTGGTCATACATCATTTATCAATGAGTTTTATCATACGCCTATAGCTAAGATCCGCCAGAGGTAGGGATCCTGTTTGGACATCCCCTTTAAATATATTCAAATATATTTCACCCCAAAGTGATTGCTTAATAAAGACCTTCCCAAACCTACACGAAGAACGTCATAAAGTCAAGACTCTACCTGTATTTTAATTTTAAGATAGAAGTAAAGTGAAATGGTTCTCTCCCCTCCTGTGTCTGTGGTATGGTAGCTTGCTCTGAGAAGTCAGGTTACACTGGCCTCTGACAACCATGCTATGGATAGACCAAACACTGCTAATGATATCTCTATGGTGACTGTAACCAGGTGAGATTGAAGATGCTGTAGGAGCCGAAAGGAGACAAGATATAGCAAGCGAGAGACCGGAGACAAAAGAGAATGAAACGGGACACCCAGGAGACGCGGCACAGCCAGAGATCAGTATGTCCGTAGGGGAGTGAATGTCTTTTTTTTTTTTTTTTATTACTCAGGTGACACAATGAGCAGATCTGTCCCTGCTGGTCTTTGGTTACCTGGTTCCCGTTAACAGTTATGTAACGAGATACAGGGTCTTACACGTGTCCAGCGTCTATATGTGAACTGGTTTGCTTGCAAGTGAGCCAAGCATACATGTTCTCTACTTTAAAATGTCATGCTTTTTAGGCCTCCTATTTTTTTGCGACTGTGAACTTGACCCCGTTATGGTAACGAAGTCACCAGCTTAAACTACAGGTGAGGCCTGGATTAAAACCAGCAGTCACCACATGCAGTAAGCACAAATGTGTTGCAATGCAGAGCCACCGGGCTAACACTGGCCACACATTCAGCAATAGAGACAGCGGTATGAGAATATTCACCACGTGTGGCCTCGTACCAAGCAGTGTCTGCAATCAGAAGTCGTACCTGCGTACGGTGCTTTTCTTGCGGTGGTGCATCGTACCTGCACAGTTTTGTGTTTTTTTTTATTGGTTTACAATCGGTGAAATAATACATAAATTAATAGATATATTTGCACTTTTATCCAGAGTATAGAAGCTAAAATTAATCTTGTATAAACTTTGGAACTTTAGGTGCATACTGGCATCTTTTATTATCATGAAGAAGCACTGCTTGTGTATCTTGCAAGGGTTGGGTAGGGGATGCCTGCTACTTACCTTTGGCGGTCTGGATGCCAGCGCCGGGATTCTGAACACCGGAATCGCCGTGGTCTGTATTAAGACCGCATCCCTCTTGCAGGGTATGCTGTCATGTGCCGACTGGCCAATACGTGATCTAAATGCTCCGTCTGCACTCTGTAGCCAGATGTGTTTTACTTGGCCACCCTTGTATGTAGCCATGTTGGAAATGGCCGCTGTCGCTTGGACCAAGCATCTGCGTAGCCCCATGTGGCTAGGCCTGCTGATGTTACACTAGTTTAATCAAAACGAATGTGATATTTTCGCTTTGGGATACTGCTCATATATATATTCTTTAAAGTGTATTATCAAGAAAAGAATCACAGTTGTCTCTGGTTTTCAAGTATTTCCTGCATACGTCATATACAGTTGTGGCCTATATACAGACAGAAGGCATTAAGCACTGCTATTATAAACATGTTTCAAGCTTTGGAAGATCTCAGGCAGGTTGCGGATTTAAGTGAATGATGTACATTGTTCCATTAATTGGTAACCTGGAAGGAGAAGGCAGAGCATACAGTTTCCTTATTGAAATGAATACTCTTCTGGAGGTAGATCTTGGGTGATGAGTGCTACTAGCTGCAGGTGTAAGAAGTCTGACCATGAAATGTAAATGTGTATGTATGTATGTATGTATGTATGTATGTATATGTGTGAATATATGTATGTGTGTGTGTGTGTGTAGTTTATTTGTGAAGCTTGGAAGCAAATTACACTAGCACTACGGCATAGACCAATCACACACTATAACCTTCAGCAACCAGATAACAGCTTTTAGAAGTCCGCTGTAGTTGGACAAAAGCCATTATTTAAATGTTGTTGCTATGAGTTACAGCAAATTCTGTATTTATTTGTGCATAATAGTAATTGACTGGCTTATAAAAGGCAATAACGTGTTCTAACCCACAACAGCCTATCAACTCAGCTTTTAGAAATCTACAGTAATTAAATTAACATAGATTAATATCTTATTGGTTGCTATAGTTTACAAAAATTCTGCTTGCAGTTGTGCATATTCATCATTGATTGGCTAAGAAAAAAATAAAAGGAGTTATTTAATGCAATAGTAGAACACATTCACCCCATACCTGTCCGACATAATTTACATCTCCACGTACCTACCCCACTTCATTTACACCTCCACATACCTGTCCCACATCATTTACACCTCCACGTACCTGTCCCACATCATTTACACCTCCACGTACCTGGCCCACATCATTTACACCTCCACGTACCTGTCCCGCATCATTTACATCTCCACATACCTGTCCCGCATCATTTACACCTCCACATACCTGTCCCGCATCATTTACACCTCCACATACCTGCCCCACATCATTTACACCTCCACATACCTGTCCCACAGCATTTACAGCTCCACGTATATGTCCCACATCACTTTCACCTCCACATACCTGTCCCACATCATTTACACCTCCACGTACCTGTCCCACATCATTTACACCTCCACGTACCTGTCCCACATCATTTACACCTCCACGTACCTGTCCCGCATCATTTACACCTCCACGTACCTGTCCCGCATCATTTACACCTCCCCTACCTGTCCCGCATCATTTACACCTCCACGTACCTGTCCCACATCATTTACACCTCCACGTACCTGTCCCGCATCATTTACACCTCCACATACCTGACCCACATCATTTACACCTCCACGTATATTTCCCACATCACTTACACCTCCACATACCTGTCCCACATCATTTCTCTGGAGACAGGCTATTCGGCGCAGAGTTGGACAAAATCGTGGCTACTGTGGTAGCCTCAAAATCTGCCTTTCTGCCATCAGCAGCTGCCCATAAGCCGTCCTCTTCTCTGTCCTATCGTCCCTAGGGTAAGGCAAGAGGACAGTCCTTTTCCAGGCAGTCTAGTTCTCACAAGACTACCAAGTCGCGATCCAAGCAATCTTGGTCGGCCAGACGTCCAGCTTCTAAGTCTGACAACAAACCCTTCGCCCGATTGGGCGGGCCTCCTGGGTCCAAGAAGTGGTCTCTCAGGGGTGCGCCCTCACCTTCCTGAGGTGTTCTTCCCAGCTATTTTTTTGTACAGGTCCCCCATCAAGGCACTGGGCCTCCAGGAAGCCATTCACTCCATGCTGCGTTCAGGTGCGATAATACCGGTTCCTTCGGCTCAGCAAGGAATTGGTTTTTATTCCACTCTCTTTTTGATTCAGAAGCAGAATGGGTCTCACGGCCTATTCTGAATCTCAAATCTCTCAACAAATTTATCCGAGTGCCCAAGTTCCACATGGAACCTCTACGATCAATTGTCCTGGCATTGGAGCCTGGGGATTTCATGGTTTCTCTGGGCATTCAGGATGCATACCTGCATGTGCCTATTATTCCAACCCACCAACGGTTGCAACGGTTTGCTGTCCTGCAGCAACATTACCAGTTTTGGGCGCTGCCCTAGGGTCTGCCAACAGCTCCTCGGGTCTTTACCAAAATAATGGCAGTTATGGCAGCCCACCTCTGGCGCCAGGGAGTCAGAATCCTGCCATACCTAGATGACCTCTTAATCTTGGCGCATTTACCAGTCTCCAGGTGACCGTGGACTGCCTACAAACACACGACTGGCTCATCAATTGGAAAAAGTCCTCACCATCTCCAACACAGCGGATGGTACATCTGGGGGCACTCCTGGATTCTCTAATACAAAAGATCTTTCTGCCAGCGTACAAAATTTTGGCACTGCAATTGCGTGTGCTCAACTGGCTCCACAATCGGAGGGTATCCATTCACTCAGCAATGCAGGTCCTGGGGTCCATGGTATCCACCTTTGATATGGTGGAATACGCACAGTTCCACTCCAGGCCCCTTCAACATCTGATCTGGTCCCAGATGATCCTCCTCTCTACGGAGGTTTGGCTTTACTTGTCATGGTGATTACAGATGTCCCATCTGGATAAGGGTTGCCTCTTCTGGATTCCAAATTGGAAACTTCTCACTACAGATGCCAGCCTTCGCGGATGGGGTGTTATAAACGATCACCATACCTTTCAGGGATGGTGAACAACCCAGGAAAGTCGCTTGCCCATTAACATTCTGGAGCTGTGAGCAGTGTACAGAGCGGTCACTCTGGCACAAGATCTCCTCCGGGGCAGGCCGGTCCAGTCCGACAACGTGGCTGCGGTAGCCTACCTCAACCATCAAGGAGCCACACGAAGTCAGGCAGCCAAGTGGGAAGTAGCACACATCCTGGTCTGGGCCAAATGTCATCTCCCGCCAATCGCGGCAGTGTTCATCCCTGGATCGTACTAATTCCTTTAGGAAATCAGATTCTCTCTTTGTGTTGTACAGCTTTCACAAGCGAGGCTGGCCAGCTAACAAACAGACTCTGGCTCGATGGCTCCGCATTACAATCTCTCAGGCCTACAAGCAAGCTAACCTTCCTGTTCCAAATAGGGTTACAGCACATTCTACTCTGTCTGTGTTACCCTCGTGGGCGGTTCGACGTGGCGCTTCTGCTGAACAATTGTGCAAGGCGGCCACATGGTCTTCCGTCCACACCTTTCTCAGGATCTACACATTTGATACTTTTGCCTCTTAGGATGCCTCCTTTGGGCATCGGATTCTCCTTTCTGCTCAGGAGTGTCTTCACCCTTACGGGAAACTACTTTGGGACATCCCCATGGTATCCCTGTGGATCCCTATGGAAGAAGAAATTAAGAGTTATGGTAGACTTGCCTTTGTTAACCCTATTTCTTCAAAGTCCATAGGGTTCACAGGGCACCCACCCTGACTCACCTGGCCTCATATTTTTTCTCTTGATCACTGATTCCTTAATCTTATGGGAGAGTATTTCTTGAGTGTACTGTTCTTCCTTCTCCTCTTTCCTACTCCTGCCTTGGGCTTGTTTACAACACTGTCTGCCTGTGGCTGCGGGTGGGGTATTTGTGGAGGAGGAACGTTGCATCCTGGTAGCTTTAGCTTTCACTGTTTGGTGCCCGGATCACTCCAATCACACACACCCCATGGTATCCCTGTGGACCCTATGGACTTCGAAGAAATTGAGTTAACAAAAGGGAAGTCTACCATAACTCTTAATTTTGACGTATCAGTCCAGAGCACCAGCTGCCATTTTTCTGCACCTCAGTTCCTATGTTTTTGTGCATAGTTGGCCGCCATTCTTCCATGAAGACCACTTTGGCCAGACTTCTACGAACAGTAGATGGGTGTACCTGGGTCCCACTGGTTTCTGCCAGTTTTGAGCTGATGGCACTGCTGGACATCTTCCGATTTCAAAGGGAAGTAAGCATGTGTCTTTCATCTGATGCACTGTTTCCTTGGCCGACCACTTCGTCCACGATCCTCAACTTTGCCCATTTCTTTGTGCTTCTTCAAAAGAGCTTGAACAGCACATCTTGAAACCCCAGTCTGCTTTCAATGTTTGCCTGGGAGAGACCTTCCTGATGCAGTATAACTATATTGTGTCTTGTTGCTGTGCTAAGTCTTACCAGGGTGTATGACCTGTGACATGAAACTGTCTTCCTCAACCTCGTCTTTGTAGCAGAGTTTGGCTGTTCCACACCCAGTTTTAAGCCTCCTGCACAGCTGTTTGTTTCAGTTAATGACTGTTTTACCTGCATATGAAAATGATGATCATTATCACCTGTTTGGTATGATTGGTTAATCATACGCCTGACTATAATCCTACAAAATTCCTGCCTTTGTGCACATGTACCTACAGATGCGTCCACATACATCTAGCCTCCTTGCGTGTTAAACAGCCCTTCTAGTCGTGCCATGCCGTGGCGTGACTCGGTAGCGCCAAAATACTGTGTCAGTAACACTGTAACGTAGAGTTTTGCATGCAGAAACACCCGCACTCACTTACAGAGCAGAGGCATGCTGCATATCATTTTAATCAGCAGAAGCTGCTGGTGCTATCTAGTCGCATTGCTGTGCAAATAAGACGCATTTGAAGGTAAAAAAAGATGCACAAAAAGACGCTCAGCACTACCGAGTCACACTAAGCTCCTGCGTTGTGTGGCACGACTTGTAGCGCATGGAGGATAGATGTGTGGGGGCACATCTGTAGAAGAATTGATGCTGTTTTGAAGGTAAAAGGGTGGTAACACCAAATATTGATTTGATTTAGATTTCTCTTCTGTCCATTCACTTTGCATTTTGTTATTTGATAAAAATAAACTATTTCATTTATATTTTGAAAGCATTCATACTTTGCAGCATTTTTACCAAACCTGCCTAAAACTTTTGCACAGTGTGTGTGTATTATTTATTTATTACCAGTTATTTGTAGCGCACACATATTCTGCAGTGCTTTCCCATATTTGTCCATTCACATCAGTCCCTGCCCCAGCGGAGCTTACAATCTATGGTCCCTATCACATGCTCACACACATATTTAAATAGATGATCGGTTTGGGGAGATTTCTAACTTACTGTGTTTTTTTTTTTCTCTCCAATGCAGCTAATGTAGAAGAGTAAATGAATTCTGTGATACACATGGACTCTTATGTAGGTGACGGAGTGTTACTGAAGAATGTAGATCTGCAAGCTGTGCAAGAGCGAAGCTCATCCAAATTCATCTCCTGATGCAAGTGACATTGCCAAGACTTCATCATTTAGTTACAGGCTGCATACTTTTGCTACACTACAATGTTGTGCCTTATGTACAAACTCAACTCAAGGAAGATTTACTGAACCTTTTTGTGTGAGATTATTCTCTATGTAGCCTCAAGCACTAAGAAGCCTTATTCTTCAAGATGAATAGAAATGTCGCCCCCTTGTGGTTTGATGTAGTAATGATCACATTATAATATAGAGTTAAAAAATGTGTTGTCATTTTCTAGACCTTCATACGAACGCTATTTCCCATTTTCTGTTCTCCAGTATGGATGTCAGCAAAGCTTGATCAGCTAGGTATGAAAGACGGGTAATTATTCTCATCTCCTCTCATCTGTAGCTAGAAACCATCTAGGATTAATAGGGTAACCCGGTAACGCTACTTAAAAACTTTGCCTAATTAAAATAATTATACTGAATTCTACAACTTACTGGAATACCTGCTGATATTTGAAATAGGACTTCTGCATGAAATAGCCTGGCGAAACCACAGGAGCAAACAGTTACTGTAATTTAACAGAAATGGATGACTGCAATGATTTTCATCTATTCAGTGCAATTTGTAGATGAATAGGTCTCTAATGGCCTAATCTGCAAAAATGCAGTGTGTTGAAAATTTGCATTAGTCTTAAGCAATAGCTCTCATACTCTGTCCTCAGGACCCCAAACAGTTCATGTTTTCCAGGTAACCTGTGACAGTTGGTCCGATTGGTGACCTGCAAAATGTGAACTGTTTGGGGTCCTGAGTACCAAGTTTGAGAACCACTGGTTTTAAAGAAGTCTAATTCTAATTTCTCTCACATAATAAGAGATACCGGAAGAAACCAGCAGCTAGAATTTGTGGTTTTGAGGTAATGGACATTTCATTCTCCATTTAAATGTACAATATGAGAATTTGATAAATATAGTAAAAATAGATTCCTAAACTTACTTGAATCACGGTGCCCTAGAGTATCAGCAATTTTTTCACAGCACCCCTAGACCAAGGGTTTCTTATTGAGAAATTCATAAAAAAATATTACATTCAGTAAATTGTGTAAATTGTGGTTACCTGTCATCCTTATGTTCAGTTATATAGTGACAGCCACCAGCACAGGTTTTGCCTATCACATGGACTATAAATAATTAGATTTGGCCCTGGACCACTAAACCGTGGCTCCCCCAGTTTGGAAACCACTACTGTAAAAAACAACGCAGAGTGTGGTGTTAGAAATGCAACTCTATTTTTTTAATGAACTTTTTAGACAATACATAAGTGCTTATTGTAATATACTACTGCTGTGTGCACAGGGGTAGACTGGCCAGCTGGCATTTTTGGCAAACGCCAGATGGGTTGATGGGCCAGTCCCAATACCTGAATGCCTGACAGAGCAACTCCGCTGGCAAGCTGAGATAGGGGTGAGCCGCAAGCCCATGATCCCTTGACTTACGGCACGCCCCTGTGACACATGGCCATGCCCCTTAATACATCTGTGCGTGCATGGTCCCTGGGAATTTTTGTGGTAAAAATTACTGTGGCCTTTGCTGTAATTTTTTGTAGACCAGCCTGTACGCCATAAAAAAAAAATATTTAAATATTGGGTAACAGTGATAATGTTTATTGCTGTCCCAAAGAAAAAATATTTTTATATTTAAAAATACTGCAAATGGCTGATTTGTGCATTTTTTTTTTTTTTTATTTAATTTAATTAAATTAATTTAATTTTTGTTCATTTACAAACCAATAAAATGAAGAAAAAAATATATATTTTTTTTCTTTTTTGGAGGTTAATTAAAAAAAAAATTTTAAAACTTTTTCGTTTAAATAAATAGTGTAATTAAATTTAGGGTGCATAAATAAAGGAAAAGGTTGTAATGATGAACTAATTAGCCTTTGGGGGAGTGTTCACGGGGATCTGAAGCAAGTTGACATTTTTATTGTAAAACAAGAATTTTCGCTGACTTTGCACCTGCGCTAGGGCTGCAAAAAATAAGCCTTTCTGCAACTGATTTTTTCCCTGATTAGAAAAGACCTCGCGGCTGCAGGAAAAACCCTACACCACTGGGTTTTTCAAAATTGCTTGCAATTGAATATTGCCCTTAGTGTTCATATTTTCTTCTTTTGAGACCTAGAAATGCAAAAGCAGCTGTACATGAGTGAGAATAGCCCATCATGTTGTTATTGGAAGTGCTTCGCAACCTATAGGCTGGCATACAACTAAGGCAGTGGCATCGCTATGGGGGTGCGGGCCGCACCGGGTGTCACCACAATACCGGCTCCTCCTCAGTGACAGGAGCCAGGTGCTGCAGTGTGGCATGTTCCTGCAGCATTTGGCTCCTGTCACAGAGGAGAAGCCAACAGTGCAGGCACTAGCCTCTGGGGGGAGCCCAGCATCACCGCCCGAGGGTATTCCCCACGAGGCCATACTCCCTTTAATAGGCAACGCCCCTTTTCGGGTGCACGTGGCTCCGCCACACGATGGGGTTATGGAGTGCGCACGGGGTGTCACCAGACCCGGTGATGCCTCTGAACTGGGGTTCCTAGAATCTGTTTCTGGGGTCCCATTAATATTAGATTTTCAATAAATTGTATTTTTAGCAAGTCACCTGCACACTAACAATTGATGTCCCTGTTAAAAAAAAATAAATAAATAAATAATTGAGCGTAACTACATAAGTCTGGTATATGCATTGCAGTACAAACATTTAAATGGCAAATCGTGCTTTTGAATGACTTCTGCTCTTTATACACCCATTTAAATTAACTACAATGGGTCCACCACATACACCATGAGAGATAAGAGGAGATTGGCTACATATGCTAGGCCTGCCCTGATCTAGGCCTGCCCTATGTATCACGGGGATGTAGTCTTTGTTCTGTTTACAAATAACCAGCTGAATTGGGGCACTGGATAACTCTGATGGAGGGGGACTTTTGCGCCGCCCCTGGGCACATGCCTAGTGGTAAATACGGCACTGAGTATAACAAGGCTAAATACAGCCACATGCGGGCAGAACCAATACATATACAGTGCCTTGCAAAGTATTCACCCCCTTTGCATTTTTAATATTTTGTTGCCTCGCAACCTGGAATTAAAATGGATTGTTTGAAGGTGTGCATCATTTCATTCACAGAACATGCCTACAACTGTGAAGTTGTGGGGGGTTTTTATACTGTGAATCAAACAACATTTAGGACAACATAACAGAAAACTTCAGCGTGCACAACTATTCACCCCCTTAAAGTCAGTACTTTGTCGAGCCACCTTTTGCGGCAATTACAGCTGCAGTCACTATGAGCTTGCCACATCTTGTCCCTGGGATTTTTGCACATTCCTCAAGGCAAAACTGCTCCAGCTCCTTCATGTTGGATGGTTTCCGCTTGTGAACAGCAATCTTCAAGTCTGACCACAGATTCACAATTGGATTGAGATCTGGGCTTTGACTTGGCCATTCCAACACATTTAAATGTTTCCCTTTAAACCACTAGAGTGTTGCTTTAGCAGTATGCTTCGGGTCATTGTCCTGCTGTAAAGTGAACCTCTGTCCCCTTTACAAATCACAGGC
Source organism: Taudactylus pleione (assembly GCA_031769625.1). Lineage (NCBI taxonomy): Eukaryota > Metazoa > Chordata > Amphibia > Anura > Myobatrachidae > Taudactylus > Taudactylus pleione. The sequence goes on along the minus strand of JAUIMM010000312.1, from coordinate 13,610,056 downwards.
AGACTGAAACAGGTTTTGCTCAAGAATATCTCTGTATTTAGCACCATCCATCTTTCCCTCGACTCCAATCAGTTTCCCAGTCCCTGCTGCTGAAAAACATCCCCACAGCATGATGCTGCCATTACCATGTTTCACTGTGGGGTTGTTGTTTTGGGGTGATGGGATGTGTTTGGTTTGCGCCAGACATAGCGTTATCCTTGGTGGCCGAAAAAGTTAAATTTTAGTCTCATCTGACCAGAGCACCTTCCTCCATACATTTGGGGAGTCGCCCACATGCCTTTTGGCAAACTCAAATTGTGTCTTCTTATTTTTATCACTAAGTAATGGCTTTTTTTCTGGCCACTCTTCCATAAAGCCCAGCTCTATGGAGTGTACGGCTTATTGTGGTCACATGCACAGACACAACAGTCTCTGCTGTGGAACTCTGTAGCTCCTTCAGGGTAACCTTTTGGTTTCTGTGCTGCCTCTCTGATTAATGCCCTCCTTGCCCGGTCTGTGAGTTTTGGTGGGCAGCCCTCTCTTGGCAGGTTTGTTGTGGTATCATGTTCTTTCTATTTGATGATGATGGATTTGATGGTGCTCCGGGGGATCATCAAAGATTTGGATATTTTTTTATAACCAAACCCAGAATTGTACTTCTCAACAACTTTGTCCCTGACTTGTTTGGAGAGCTCCTTGGTCTTCATGGTGTGATGCCTCTTGCTTAGTGGTGTTGCAGCCTCTGGGGCCTTTCAGAGGTGTGTTTATACTGACAGATCATGTGACACTTAGATGTCACACAGGTGGACTTCATTTCACTAATTATGTGACTTCTGAAGGTAATTGGTTGCACCAGAACTTTTGAGGGCTTCATAGCAAAGGGGGTGATTACATATGCACATGCCATTTTTCAGAATTTAATTTATAAAGATTCTTTTTTAGATATATTTTTCTAATTTCACTTCACCAAATTAGATTATTTTGTACAGATCCATCAAATAAAATTCAGATTAAAAAAATAAATAAATTACAGGTTGTAATGTAACAAAAAAGGTAAAAAGCCAAGGGGGGTGAATACTTTTGCAAGGCACTGTATATGTATATATAAAATAAAAATAACGGGTGCACTCACTAGTCTTCATAGAAAAATAGGCTTGGGAACTGTGGGTGGATTTATAGAAAAACAATTATATATCTTTTATATATACATATACTTCCAAAGAGGTCCACACTCACGTTTTAATGGTCCAGTTTGCTGGGGTAGCTACCCATATAGGACAGTCAAATAGGGTCCTTACAAAGATAAAATCTAAATAACAGGGGTGCACTCACCAGTCTTCATAGAAACATAATTATTTATTCCATACAAAAGTGCAATTTACAGCAGCATCGACGTTTCGTTCCTATGCCTGGACCTTTGTCAAGTAGCTTGATGTGCCCCATTCCACCTTTCAGCCTCAAGGGGAGATGTGACTGAACTGCGTATGACTGCATCACCTGTACTTGTGTACGCCCAGTTACTATTTATCATGTTTCTTGTACATTCTATAAAATGTTAGCGAGAAGCTGATTGGTTGCTATAGGCAACTTCGCCTGTCCCCTTTAGAGGGTTTGGTACATCTCCCCCAGAGTCACCACTGATGTGCTCATGAGTAAATGCCTGTGAGTGTGTCTATTATGTATGTACCATATTTGAAGGAGTTGGGTATGATATCCCGATATATTCCCCACCCACCCCCAACGCGGCTAACAGCTAAGGGCGCCCTGCTTACCTTTGATCGGGCTGCCGTCTGTCGGGATTCCAGCGTCGGTGTGTAGGCTGGCTGCAGGATTAAGCTGTCTGTTTAGTCCCGGCCGTCAGTATTTTGACTACATCCAATTTGGTCATTGTACCTGGATTGTTGCATATCGTATTGGTTATAATACTGTGATGATGGTATATCCAGAAAGTTAATTGGTGATTATACCTTTATTTTCATTTTTGGTATTACCTTGAAATATTTCACTAGCTTTCTTGTATGTGAAATTATTCTTTTCAACCCTTTGTTTTTTGCTTTTGTGTTCTTTGTAATGTTCCGCGTCTGATGTGTGAACTCTGGCGGCTATTAACTGTTTTAATGCATATTGAAATAAAGGCTATATTTTAATTTCATATATATCTGTATTTGAGTGCTCCCAAAAAGGAGAGTTCTGATTTTTTTCTCCAAAACATATTATATATATGTTTTGGAGAAAACATATTATATATATGTTTTGGTCTCAGGGGAGCATCTCCATGTATGTTATTCACTATAACCTGATCAAGGTCTAATTCAGAATACTGTGGATTGATATACATAGTGTTTTACATCATTTATACAATTTCTATGATCCTGTACTCAAATGATGTCCCCCAATTTTCCCTTCCCTGGTTTTAACATCCCATTTGAAGGTGTCAGTGCTGGAAGTATTTGATAATGTTAATTAGATACGTTGTTACCGGTTTACTAACTGAATTTGCAAATAATCTAACACTGTTGCTGGGCAATTCTGATGTGTTTTTAATCTCTCTCTTTCTAATAACAAGTTATCACTTATTTTTAAACATTGATTGTAATTGTTACTTTTGTAGAGTTTTATGCTGGCCATACACGGTAAGATTTTCTGTCCAACCATCCAACTAGTTGGTTGGTTGGAATGAAAATCTGGTAAGGTATGAAAGCAAATGACAATCAGCAATTTGCTCCCAAACGCAGGAAAATGGACAAAAGCTGTTGTTTGAACAAATTGTTTAGAACAAACATTTAACAAACTTGTCTGAACGACCAGTTTAATCTATTTTATGACATTTAGGAGCAAATAGCTGATCATCATTTACTCCCATACGTTACCAGATTTTCAAACCAACCAACTAGTTGGATAGTTGGACAGAAAATCTTACCGTGTATGGCCTACAGAGTGTTCACAACTGACTGTTATATAGCCAAATGTTTCTTATACACAGTGATGTCAGTGGGCAGGTCTTAGCGATAAAAAAATCCTTTCATGGTAATCCCACCAATAATAAAAGGTAGTTCGATCTCTCCAGCTCCAGTGCATCATGTTCAGGGCTGTTAAAGCCACTCCCCCTGAACGTCTCATTTTTATCAATGAGGAAATCGTGGAGGGAGGGGCTTTGACAACCCGAGCAAGGCGCATTTGAGGCAGTAGACTATTTCCTGCTCAGACTGGTTAATGCACTTAGCATCCACAAAGCCCAGTACATTTTAGTATTTTACTCTGTCACCTTTTACCACCTAATGCTACATTTTTGTATTGGGTGGATTTAGTCCTTGGCAACAGAAATGTATTTTACAAAAAAAAAATTTCTAAAAGCAAAATGACTAAAAATATTTAATGTTTTAGATAAAGTTTTAAGCGCTTCCGGGGGATTGTAAACGTTTTTCTGTGCAATAAATGTTTTTAGAATGTGTTTGAAAGTTTAATCTTTACCAATTTGGTACATGTGTTGGAGATGACCCAAGTTAACTCAAAGAGAAATACTGCAACAACAGTTTTACTATAAAGCCATAGAGGAATCTATGCAGCAAAGTGCATTCCCTCTGCTGTGTGGAGCTGGTCAGCATAGACCCACCCATTTGTACACCATTAAAATCAAAACACAATAGCTTGTAGTCTGTTCTTGAGGACGTTCAGGATTTTGGTGGTCATCAAGTGAATTGGGAGAACACTGAAAAACCTAGACAAGTATGAGTACAAGGAGTTTCCTGACAAAATAAGAACTTTGAGTAGCAGGTTTCAGATAGATTGGTTAAAGTTTCAAAAATGGAGAGCCCCAAAGCATCAACAATACATTTCTGGAGAAGTTCAAGATGATTTTACATTGATAAGAATCCTGGAGATGTCAGATGACCAATGGAACAATCTGACCTCATGTCAAAATGTCGATTTCCCGTATTTGATGCAAATTATATTTCTGCATTAATAATAAAAACCACAGGGTATAGGAGGAATATTAAAAATAATCCAAGACAAATCTGACTGATAAAAGATGTTTAACCTTTATTACCGACATAATTCCATTACTACCTGGTCGAGTTATTAAAGATTTTAAGCACAATATGTATAATCGAGAGTTGAACGTAAGTCGGTTTTGCTGGTGTATTCTTGCGTGTTTTGCCCTGAGCATTGTCTGGAGCAGAGGGTATGGCAAGCATGGGGCGATGTAGAGTTGTAGTAACACTGGGCGGCTGAGGGGGCATAACTGAGTGGTAATGGGGCATTTGTGCATATGTAGATTTCAGAGAGGGTGTGCCAATGGAATTTTAGGCTATGCAGGGTTTTCATACGCCTAATAATAATTGTTTTCAGACAAATATTTTGCACCAGTGATGATAACAGCTATGAACCCAAGAGTATGGATAGGGGCGGTCTATCCATGAGATGCATACAACACTGCATATGGGCGAATATACACATTTCTTTTCTGTGCGAGCAATTCCAGCCGACTTGTGTCCAACGCTGGCAATGTGCTTGAAGCATCGTAGGACTACTGCATAAAACATTGCTTAGTGCTTAATAAAAAAAAATAAAAAACTCTCCCATAACAGTGTTTCTGCCAAATGCATGGGCACTGGTGGTGTTTTATGTATGATTTCTCCTTATAGTGTAGAAGAAACATCGGTTATAGGCCCGAGGACTGCCACAGCCTCGATCTCCACTCTTCCTCCCTTAAACAAAAAATTAAACAAATGAATGTTTATATGAGCAACTAAAGTTGTTTCCAGTATTAAAAGTAATACTGGCCTATTTATTTAAGTGAATTCCTGTATATAACCTCCCACAGACAGATACATAAAATCCCATATGCAGATATATAATATCACATACACAGAAGGGGTTAGCAGTGACACTTGTGGAGGAACTTACATGAAACTGGTGGATGCATCATTAAAAGACACAGACAGATTAGCTGGTGCCCTGTTTACCTGCCCAAACTGACTCAGAGATTTGGGCAGATATGGTTTTAGCTTAATCTTCCAGAATAGCAGAGCACAGGAGGGGTAAGCGGTGGATGAGGTTCCCCTTAATAATTCTCAAAAGTACTCATCATGTTGGGGGCATGCTCTACATTCCATGTAGGCACTTATTCCCCCCATGTCTCTCTCCCCAGAGACCAGCCCACTGCCGCATACCACCCTGCTGTTCATTATTGGCACGCTACCCTTGGAAGCTAGATTAAGAGGGAGAGAGCGCAGGGGACACTTGCCCCAGGCCTCCCCATCCCAGGGTATTCCACCAGGAGCGTGCAACAGGTACTCTGGGCGAGATGCAGAATAAAGTGTGCGGCAGGTACTTGGGCAGTATGCAGAAAAAAGCGTGCGGCAGGTACTTGGGCAGTATGCAGAATAAATCGTGCGGCAGGTACTTGGGCAGTATGCAGAATAAAGCGTGTGGCAGGTACTTGGGCAGTATGCAGAATAAAGCGTACGGCAGGTACTTTGGGTAAGATGCAGAATAAAGCGTGCGGCAGGTACTTGGGCAGTATGCAGAATAAATCGTGCGGCAGGTACTTGGGCAGTATGCAGAATAAAGCATGCGGCAGGTACTTGGGCAGTATGCAGAATAAAGCGTGCGGCAGGTACTTTGGGTGAGATGCAGAATAAAGCGCGCGGCAGGTACTTTAGGTGAGATGCAGAATAAAGCGTGCGGCAGGTACTTTGGGTGAGATGCAGAATAAAGCATGCGGCAGGTACTTGGGCAGTATGCAGAATAAAGCGTGTGGCAGGTATTTAGGCAGTATGCAGAATAAAGCGTGTGGCAGGTATTTGGGCAGTATGCAGAATAAAGCGTGTGGCAGGTACTTGGGCAGTATGCAGAATAAAGCGTGCGGCAGGTACTTGGGCAGTATGCAGAATAAAGCGTGCGGCAGGTGCTTGGGCAGTATGCAGAATAAATCGTGCGGCAGGTACGTGGGCAGTATGCAGAATAAAGCGTGCGGCAGGTACTTGGCAAGTATGCAGAATAAAGCGTGCGGCAGGTACTTGGGCAGTATGCAGAATAAATCGTACGGCAGGTACTTTGGGTGAGATGCAGAATAAAACATACGGCAGGTACGTGGGCAGTATGCAGAATAAAGCGTGCGGCAGGTACTTGGGCAGTATGCAGAATAAAGCATGCGGCAGGTACTTGGGCAGTATGCAGAATAAATCGTGCGGCAGGTACTTGGGCAGTATGCAGAATAAAGCGTACGGCAGGTACTTTGGGTGAGATGCAGAATAAAGCGTGCGGCAGGTACTTTGGGTGAGATGCAGAATAAAGCGTGCGGAAGGTACTTGGGCAGTATGCAGAATAAATCGTGCGGCAGGTACTTGGATAGTATGCAGAATAAAGCGTGCGGAAGGTACTTGGACAGTGCAGAATAAAGCATGCGGCAGGTAGTTTGGGTGAGATGCAGAATAAATCGTGCGGCAGGTACTTGGGCAGTATGCAGAATAAAGCGTGCGGCAGGTACTTGGGCAGTATGCAGAATAAAGCATGCGGAAGGTACTTGGACAGTGCAGAATAAAGCGTGCGGCAGGTAGTTTGGATGAGATGCAGAATAAATCATGCGGCAGGTACTTGGGCAGTATGCAGAATAAAGTGTGCAGCAGGTACTTTGGGTGAGATGCAGAATAAAGCGTGCGGCAGGTACTTTGGGTGAGATGCAGAATAAATCGTGCGGCAGGTACTTGGGCAGTATGCAGAATAAAGCGTACGGCAGGTACTTTGGGTGAAATGCAGAATAAAGCATGTGGCAGGTATTTTGGGTGAGATGCGGAATAAAGCGTGCGGCAGGTACTTTGGGTGAGATGCAGAATAAAGCGTGCGGCAGGTACTTTGGGTGAGATGCAGAATAAATCGTGCGGCAGGTACTTGGGCAGTATGCAGAATAAAGCGTACGGCAGGTACTTTGGGTGAAATGCAGAATAAAGCATGTGGCAGGTATTTTGGGTGAGATGCGGAATAAAGCGTGCGGCAGGTACTTTGGGTGAGATGCAGAATAAAGCGTGCGGCAGGTACTTTGGGTGAGATGCAGAATAAAGCGTGCAGCAGGTACTTGGGAAGTTTGCAGAATAGAGCGTGTGGCAGGTACTTTGGGGAAAGGAGTAGAATGAATATATATATATATATATATATGTATATATACACACATACACACTAGCTTTGCCCAGGTTAAATCTTTACGCTATTAAATTTTACTATTATGTGGTGTCGTCCAAATTCATCCAGTGGAAGGCCCAGGCTTCCTGGGTCAAAGTTCCGCATGAGGTCTGACCGGGAACCCAACCACTCCATTAGGCATCCCAAACGAATTGCCACCCCTCTGTGAAGTTTTCATCCAAATTCATCCAGTGCAAGGCCCAGAACAGGCTCCCCAGGTCAAAGTTCTGCCCAGTGTCCGGGAGTCAAAGTTCTGCCCAGCGTACACCAACGGGAGGTTCGACTGGGACCTCAACCCCCTAGTATAACTTCTGGGACCCAATGTTACCACTCTGAAGTTTTAGTCCAAATACATCCAGGGGAATGCTCAGAACAGGCTCCCCAGGTCAAAGTTCTGCCCAGCGTACACCAACGGGAGGTCCAACTAGAACCCTAACCCACCTAAAACCTGGCCAGGATCCACTCGCGCTGGTTTCATACCAATCGGTGCAGGGGTGTCCGAATGCATAACCGGACAGACAAATAAACAGACCAATGAATTTTATATTTAAGATTTGTTTATATGTAACCCCCCTTCTATCACTAAAGGGTAACTGGGTTACTAACTCCTATATAGTCTACTGTACCCACCCTTACCCTCTCTCTAAGTGGTGTACCTTTTCCCTATCAGTGCCTCCACCCAAGCTGTATTAACTGGTATTCTGTTCACCGGGCTCGCTTGGGTAAGCCAAGTGCCTAGTACTATACCCTCTATTTCCTATCGTGTAGGATACTGTGTATTGCATACTGTTACCAATATAAAATTGTTATAATAACAAACCATCTGTGTTTATGGATTTCGATGACCACAGATTACCCTCATCGCTCCTCTAGGTAAGTAAGACAATAGTAGATATATCTCAACACCTTTTCTCTTTATAGATATAGGTAAATACTGTACATATTAATAACAATACATTACTACTATGTCACAATCTGTTACATTTATAAGAACATACTACTCCATAACTGAACAATATATATTATATAGATAAACAAATTCCCTTTAATATTGTTGAGAATTTTCACAAATTAGTATTGTAGGTAGCATCTCTTTCTAAGAACAATGAAGCCAAATCCTTTCCTAGAAGTATCCCTTTGGAGAAGCATATTGTAGTGAGGTCCTTAATGATGTCCAGCTGCACTTTAGTGTTCCTGACGACAAATAATTGATATATTTTATCAGTTATGCTGCTGGCTGAAAGATAGATGTGTTTCCTCCATAGGTAGTTTCCAAAAGCTACATATTCATATACTGAAATTGCTGAACATGAGAGTCCAAACTTATCCGGCTCTTAGTTTTGGCTGCAGATGACTGTGCTCCCGTTCCCATCTGTGACAGCTGACCTGTCCCTAGCACAGTGCTTATTTCATTAAAGATACAATCAGCTCATACTGTAGATCCTGTAGTGGTAAGTCAGAGATGCAAGCCTTGGACTTATAAAACTGTATATAATTATTCTATGAGCTTCCCAAATCCTATCACTGCTTGTTTGCTGTAGTTCAGTTATACACTGTTAAATATTCAAGTCTCTCCTTATCCCAGCTTATACTCCCCCAAGGTCTCATTGTCCCTATGCCGCTGGGGATGCGGTGGATATATATATGCCGCTGGGGATGCGGTGGATATATATATGCCACTGGGGATGCGGTGGATATATATATGAATGTAACTGACACCCCTGCACAGGCTTCCAATCCCAACCCTCCACAATATTCTCAAGTCTCCTGATGCTCTGTGAGACTTTGTATGGGATGCAATGTACTGCGGTTACTCACTACTACTGGTGGGCACTACTGCCACTACCAGTCATCCACCTGTCACTATTGGAGCTTTTCACTGATTTCCCTAACGAAGGGGAAATCCCACCTCCACTGACAGCATCCAGATCTGCCTCTCATACCACAGGATGGCTCCCGGCAACCTGGCTCTGGTTGGCAGCTGACCTCTTGATGCAGCCGCTGCTGCTCCACATCCACGCCTGCAGACATGCCCCTCTTCGGGACCACAGCCTCTCAATAGCGGGTGTGTGCCTTAACTCCACCCCACTCACAGCCTCCACCAGTTGCCACCAGTCCCTCTGCGCTGCTCCGCCACCGGGACCTCTGCCTCCTGTCAGCGGTGGGCTTGCACCGCACTACTGACAGCCAATGCTGCTGCCTCCTTCCTGGCTCCACCCCCCTGTGCCCAGCAGCCCACATGGCCATGCTGCCTGGGTCACAGGGAGGTGGGCACACAAGTAGGGTAATGTCAGACTCCTGTCAGCTGCTGCTGATAGCCCTAATCTCTTTATCAAAACCGGACCCTTTTTCCCTGACAGAAACCAAATCACTCCCACCTATATCACTCCGCTCCCTTCTTCTCCAGTGCATGTGCATCCCATACACTGTGCACATCCTCACCACAGGGAAAAAAAGTACCACATAAATTTATATGTAAATACATTAAATATATATATATACATATCATGAACTACAATACTCCATTATAAATACATGACACACATACATTTTACCTCAAGAACTGTGACTGCAGTACATATATATTTAACTCATATATGTACTTATTAATATAGTATGTTATTTAACCCTTAACCAGGGTTACGTATATATATATATATACATACCTCCCAACAGTCCCGTTTTTTTGGGACTGTCCCGCTGTCCCGCCCGCGGGCCGCAGTGTCCCCCGGTGGGGGGGAAGTTGGGGAGAGCACACCCACTGCTCTGCCTAGCAGAGCAGCGGGTGTGCAGAAGGTGAACAGATGCCATGCGCATCGCACGGCATCTGTTCACTAGCGTAGGGAGAGCCTGGGGGGCTGCCCAGCATCTCGGAGAGTGCTGGGCACGCCCCCTATAGTGACAAAAACGGGGGGAAGCCGCGAGGCTCCGCCCCGGTTTCATTTGGCTCCGCCCCCTTTCAGGAGGCCCCGCCCCTTTTCCCTGTCCCTCCTTCCCATCTCCAAAAGTTGGGAGGTATGTATGTATGTATGTATGTATGTATATATATATATATATATATATATATATATTAGTAACGGCGGCAATCCACAATACAGGCAGGCAATACTCGCCTGGGTGCCCTCCAATGGTTATGAAACCAAGCATATACAAAAAAAAACAGCGGCACTCACAGGACTTGAAATAAATGAGACTCACGACTCCAAAGGATCTGCGTTCAACGTTTCAGTCGGCGTGACTTTTATCAAGAACAACAGTGAAATGATACACAACATACCTAAATACCCAGTGACATCCTATAATGTCCACGCTTGACCGCCCGGCCGTCCACCGAGTGAGTGACGTCACAAGGGCAGGACCGGCGCATCCGTGATGACGCGGCTTCTGAGAGCTGCAGGTGCTGCATGTTGGTTCCCAAGGCAAGTAGAAACCACGTGCTATGACGCGGCTAATACGAGCATCAGGTGCCACTGTGGATTACCTTGGCAACCCGGCTCTGTATGAACTCTGCGTAGGGCAAAACAAACCAGCAATCTGAGTGACGCATGCTCAGTAGAGCTCAATGGTGAACATAACATGATGTATGAATACATGTAAAATGGACACATAGTCAAGTTGGTATGAATACAACATAAGTAAATACATGAAATACACAGATGTACGGGCAATGGAATAAATATACTAGCAAGACAAAATGAAAACAATGAGTGGACAGACCTGAAAGGTGAGTGAACAAAACGCTGCTATGCAACAGGTGGTGCATATATAGATTAAAATAAAAATAGAAACCAAAAAATGTGAAACATGCTGTAGACAGGCTATGATGGAAACAAAGCAGATGGAATGCAAGTAGCTAAATAAATATAGCACGTCCATAGCCAAATGGATGGTGAGTGGTACTATGGGGACAGCACTGTCAGCCCTGCATGTGTAGACTGACATACTGATATCATGACAAAAGTCAGTAGTAAGTACAAGCATCTATAAATACTGGAAACAACAAAAAGGAAATGATACTCAGAATCATTGTAAAGCAGCCCAGGTGTACCAATTAAGCGGCCAGGGTTGGACTGGCCCACCGGGGTACAGGGGAAATCCCCAGTGGGCCCCACTGCCTGAGGGCCCACCCCCCTACTCTAGGTGTCAAATTCCAGACCTCAAATCATACATTGTTACTCAATGATATGGTCAGTTACCTGGTAGAGTATTACCACTATAGAAACTACAACCATATTTGCCTATTGGTTAGCCAAGCAGCTCTGGTGGCTGGCCATACCCTCTCTGGGGTCTGGCCACACTCCTTAACCATGGGCCCCTACCACAGCATTCCCCCTGGGGGGCTCTTTATGCCCCAGTCCTACACTGTAAGCGACTGTGAAGCACTAACATGGAAAGGACTAAATATAAGAATATATATATAAGGCATCCAGAAAATAGATGGGCAATGGACAAACACAGGGGAAATGGGAATGGGAAAGTGAATGTATTGACTCAAAGTGTAACCATGGATGATGCCATCTTACAGCACCAGGTATTCCGAGGAGGTGTCCCATCCAAGTACTAGCCTGGCTTACACTGCTTAGCTTCAAAGATCGGACGGTATAAGGCGTGTCCAGTGTATAGTGGCTGTAATCCAGGCATGTATAATCCAGAATATAGGTACGGCCCCTAGGCCTGATTGAGACAAAAAACATCCACAGGGAATGGGAAAGAAGGAATGGAATGACAAGGGAATAATCAGGGAACGATGTCAAGAAGAAAAAAACTAAAGCAATGGCACAATAACAGGCATGAGGTGAAAGTATCAAATTGAACCATGGGGGGTAATTCATACCCAGTAAGTGGTAATAGAGCAATATTGCTCCAGCCAGAAATAAATCGCACCTTAGTAAGAGCATGAGAAAGATAATTGTTCATTGAGTCTGAATGGGGAAACAGTGTTCATTTTATGAATCCAAAATGTCTCAAGTTGGAGAAGTCTTTTCTCTCTATCACTGCCTCTCTTGTTTGGAGGGATGTGATCAATTACTTTATATACCAAGGTGGATAAAGAGTGTCATAGGTTGTTAAAATGGCGTGCCACAGGTTGGTCTACATCTTTTCCTTCCAATGCTTGTCTTATTGCTGTTCGGTGTTGGGCCATACGAATACGGGCCGTGCAGGTGGTTTTTCCTATGTAGACCAGTCCAAAGGGGCAGCGAATCATGTAGATAATGTACTTGGAGGTGCAAGACAGAACATGTTTGATGGGTATGCGTTTTCCGGAATGTGGATGTACAACATCAGGACCTGTTTCTAAATAACCTCAGGTGGTACAACCTGTACAACGATAGCATCCCGTTTTTTTGGTTAGGAAGTGATCAGTGTTTAAAGGCCCACTACTGACATCATTGTATACTAGCCAGTCCTTTAGATTTCTTCCATGTTTGTAGCCAAGCATGATCTTTGAGTTGATTAAGGGTTTGATGGTGTTGTCTGTATTGACAATAGGCCATAAATGTTTGGAGGTGGTATTGATGAATTTACTGGCCACATTGTGTTGATTCACAAATAACATGGTGTTGGTGTTCTTAGGTACGGAGTCGGTTGGCCTGATGGCCAGTTTGTTAGAAGATAGTGCTCTGTGGGCCTGATTCAGAGCTGAACGCTCTGACCAGAGCGCTCGCTCTGAATCAGGGCCCTCCTACCTGCAAATGGAGCGGCCTCATGGCCGCTCGCATAGCTGTGGGTTACCACCCACAGCTTATGTGAGCGTCCATGATGATGGTCGCGATGGTCAAAGACCATCGCGACCATCGGGCTTGCAACGAGAGCCTGCGGTAGGGTCTCGCTTCCGCAAGCCCAGGAGTGATTTTGGCTCTATCAGAGCCAAAATCACTCCCACTGACATCATTACTGATGTCAGTGGGGCCGGACTCAGACGGTAGACGTTCCCATGGGAGCGCCTCCGTCTGGCAGCCACGCCCCTGGCACGCCCACCAAAGGGGACGTGCTGTCACTCACCATCGACAGCACGCCCCCTTTGGTGCGAGACCCCGAGCGACGTATTACTCGTCGCTCGCCGGTTCTCGCGCATTTAAAGTAAGGAGACATCACTCCAGGTCTTGATTAATCAAGTCATGGAGTAGTGTCTCCTTACTTTACTATTTATTGGTGTGAAGTCCTGTGAGTGCTGCCCGCTTTACCTCTCTACATATCCGGACATAGCTGTGGTCTATGGCCAGGAGGGGCTCTCTCTAATTTTATATATATATATATATGATTTCCTTTTTTGCGATTTGTGGCATTTTCAAATACCCAAGCCGTCCGGTCCAAGCTTCAGGTAAAAGGGTTTTATTATCAGATAGCTCAAATTAATTTTTTTGGGAGACTTTGGGCCATATTCAATTAGCCGCTGGAGATCACCTGCAACTAATGGGGGGGATTCCTTGTGCGGGAGTCCACGAGACCCTGCGCGAGAGTCCCCGCAGTTGGACTTTACCACGCGTATAAACGGCCTAATCGGCCTCGTGTGCGAAGGAAAAATACACTGATTACACAGTTATCGCGGAATCAGTGTGTTACGCGCACGAGTCCTGATTTTACGACGCGGGTAAAAAAGCTATTAAATTGAATAGCTAATCCCCATGTTGCGTGTCTTTGGGCCAGCAATTAGTCACGGGTGAACTCCCGCGGCTAATTGAATATGGCCCTTTAAGGTTGTTTATAACTTTTGTGGAGGGACTAATTAATGATGAGGGGATGATGATATATGGCTGTCACTGGGATGGTCTCTGTATTATATGATTTTGCTAGAATTCTCTTTGTATTGTATGGCAGTTATTGGGAATGTTATCTGGGTTGTATGGCATCCATGGAGATGTTCTCTGTATTGTATGGTGGCTACTGGGATGCACTCTGTATAACCCCCTCCCACCCATCTTAACTACTCCAGGTCCCACAAAGTCTTAATCTATCTCTACTACACATGGCGGCTCAACCACTGAAGCTAGAGTCAGGTGTGCAGTCATTGTCCCAGACTTATTACTAGGCCCTGCTGGCTCTCCCTCTGACCACTGTGACTTGTACACAGTTTGCTAAATATTGTGACCATATTCAGACCTGCATGCAACTTAGAACTAGGCCCATTGTGTGCTATCACAAGGTCAGGCTCTTGCACATAAAATATATACACATTTGTTACATTAATACACCCAAGTTGGCCGACTGGTCCACAGTATTGTAGAACCAAGATTATCAATAAGTGTACAAGTATTGGAATAGTTAAATTGCCAATGTATACTGCCACTGTAAATATATTCTAGATGATAATTCCATTAGTGGGCAAGTTCTCTTTGCAGAGCCGAAACTATGGGTGTGCGAGTGATGCTGCCGCTGAGGGCTCTGTGGGTGGCACCATTGCTGCCCCACAGCCCTTGCTACTGACTAGCAGGGTGGCTGGAATGGCACCCTGCAGCCAGTATTTCTGTGGCAGTGACACCTAGAGCATCAATTGAACGCTCTGGGCATGCACCCTACCGTCTGTACAGCCGATCCAGGCAGTGTGGTACTTCTGGCGGCCCCACCCCCTCTGCGAAAGGGCGTTTTAAGAGAGGCCTCCTCTCTCTAGCAGTGCCGCGGCGGCCGGCGGGTGAAGTAGATTCTGGCTTAGTGTCAGAATCTACTGCACATGCGTGGGTCTCCAGGAAAATGGCACCCGCGCTGTGTTCCCGGGGACACCAGTAGTGCGCATGCGCGAGACACCGTGAAATGGGCCGCCGCCATTTTCCCAGTGATTTTTGCAATGGACAGGTAAGTATTAAGACTAAATGGGTGCAGGGTGTGCAGTGTGGGCCCCTCTGGACCCAGGGGCCCATGTGCTCCGCACACCCTGCACCCATTATAGATACGCCCTTGCCTCTGCGCGATGTTGTCACATCATGCACTTAGGGGGCGGGGTCTGCACAGGGTGCTCCGGAACCTTGTAACAGCACTGCCTCTTTGCACTGGAGTATACTATTCCATACAGGAACTATTAAGGTTAAATGTATAATAAGTGCAAATAATTCTGTACTTACTTTTGGCAGAGCAACAACCTGGTAAGCGGCCCTTGCCGGGACATTATTCTGAAAATCTGAGAGACAGACAAAATTGTGTTTAAAGCAAAAAGACAACAATATCAAAATAACCACAATTAAATAATGATTGCTCACACGTGTGCGTGCGTGCATGTGCGTTCCCAAATAATATTTTTTTTAGCTTTTGGTGTTGAGTGTAGTTGTCCACCAACCACATTTGGTTCTTGGAAAACATCACTTTAAACTCTAACCCCCTGTGGTACCACACCTTTCATTACATTTATTTCAACTTTAAAAATTGAGGTTTATGCCTAAATAAATCAAGGGATTTGAAATGACTCTTACAGTGTGCCTGCCACTGCTGCCAGGAAGTTTTGATGAAAAACTAACAAACAATACAGCGTGATAAAAAAAAAAAGTATAATTGTAATATATAGCCAGTAAAAAAAAAAATCTCATTATTTAAAAAAAACAAAAACAACAACAAAAAAAACAACTCAGTGTGTTGCTCTCTGGGTCATAACTGCATTAAACATTATTTAAAATAGCTTTTTGTAGGGGGCAAATGTTCCTGTGGCAGTAATTTTCTGTGATTATACACAGCCAATGTACTGAGTAGGGATGGCCATTGACCAAACATGGATGGTTAACCACCAGTGGCTGATGGTTTCGCCATCGAAGGCAGAGATCCAAAGGTTCACATCCGATGTTTCATACCATCGATATCAACCACCAAAAGTACCATCAATGGCGACCATCGAGAGTTAACCTACCGATGGCCATCCCTAGTACTGACAGCAGGCAGCTTGATGATGTCATAGGATGCTTACCAGGGAGTATACTGTGCATGCTCCTGTCAGTACTTGGGCTGTTCACACTGTCATTAACCACTTAACTGACAAAGCCAACTGTGCTTCAGCTGACAAGGTGCGACTGCACCCACTGTGTTTTTAAATAGGAAATCCGTTCTACAGATGTGCAGGACAGATCTCCTCTGACTCCTTGAACACTCCTGCGGACCCGGCGATTTAGTCAGTTAAGTGGTTAATACTATACAGAAGATTACAAACTTCACATACAAATACAGACGATCCTATACAGCTGTAACATACAGTAAATCTAAACAACTGTTTTGTTACATACTGCCTACTGAAATATCTGTTTAATGAACAGTTGTGTGAAGGTTACCAGTATGCTTTAATGTCCAGCTATTGTTAATTTTTCCATCTGTTAAACATTGTGCCAAGCTTTCAGTAACAGACCATTTATAGAGATGTATAGATTTAGGTACTGAAGATTCTAATATGAATATGTACAATAAAAATTATTATTTAAGGTAGAGAGTAAAGAGGGGTATTTGCATGGGGTGGTGGGGGGACCGGGACAGAGCAGCAGAGAGGGGGCGGAGGATCAGACTTTACTAGTGATAATAATGTAATATGAAAGCTTGTGTTACTTTTTGTTTTAAGTCAGGGGTGGGGAACCTTTTTTCTGCCGAGGGCCATTTTTATATATATAACATTATTTGCGGGCCCGATGCAGGCCACGCCCCCTCCGTGTGATGTTGCACAGGGAAGGGCCACAATCGCCAGTGATTACAGCAATGCCTGGAGCATCCTGAGGATGCCCCGGGGAGTTGTAAGGGCAGAGGTGTGACCATCTGAAGCATCCTAAAGACTCTCCAGGCGGCACTGCTGCATAGATTCTGGCTGCAGGGTGCTGTTATAGGCACCCTGATAGCCAGATGAGGCTAGCAGAGAAAAGCTCAGAGGGCCAGACCAAATGATTCCGGGGGCCTTATACGGCCCCCGGGCCTGAGGTTCCCCATCTCTGTTTTAAGCTTTAACTCTCTGAACCGAAGTTACCTTTTAGCACAAACAGTATAGATGCAGATAACGTGTGTGCCTTATTTTTTGATTAATGCCCAGTCGCCAGTGAAGCTATTTACAGAGGCAAAAATTAACACAGATCTTTACCATATGGGTAAAGAGGAATTTGGTTATATCTTCATTTATTTGCTGTTTTCTTACAAATACTTACACTGCTTGTAAACTTCATTAACGTCATCAAAATCCTTGATATCAGCCAATAATACGGTTGCTTTCACTACTGAAAAAGACACAGAACATATATATTCTTATAATGGTATACTTCAATTATTAACGGATAACAGAGGACAATAGTGTTCAGATAGGTAGCATAGCTTTTCCACAGGTAACCCAATGGTTAGGTGCACACATCTGTACCACAGATATCCTATGCTGCCAAAATGGTAATGCCGATATATTTGTTATGAGTAAAGCTAGCCACCCACTCTGTTCCATGTTGTAGATCCGGGCCAGATGCAATTAGCCTGGACCTATTCAATTATTATGCATTTTCCTCGTGCGTAAAGCTGTGGCTAACACGCGTTAACCCATAGACTCTGCGTTAAGTGCCCAAAATCTGTGTCTTACAGCACGTGTTAATCCCCTCTCTGGGGCTACACACGCTCGGTACTAGCATTCAATTTGGTAGCTCAGGGCAGAGCAATTAAACCTTGTGGCTAACTGAATCCGCCTCTGAATATGGAACCTATATAGGATCCTTGCTGGGCATCGCGGCCATTCTGGGGCCACACACATATTAGTAGAGGTCCAATTGCACAACATCATGATACCTCAGCATACTGTACATAGCCAGCAACTGGTAAAGGAATGGATTACAAATCAGCAAGACATACGGTATCTGATAATGTTCATCTCAAATAATGTACAAAAATTAATGTGCAAGAATATGCTAACCTTGCTGTGATAGTAAATAGACAGGAGGCCTCCGTCCCCCGGAACATATGGTTCCTAATTGCTAATGTTGTGATTAGGATCAGGTGTTTTATTGCCATCAGAATGGCCTATACATGGGGCATATCTGGTCATAGAGCCTGAGCACTAAGGGCAGGGGCATAGCCAGATCTATAGGGGCCCCATAGGTCTAGCTACACCCCTGGTCATGACTGGACTGTAACAGGGCATTCTTACATAGTAAAAGTACAAAAAGGACATGTTGATGAAATTGCAGGCTCTGCAGACATATCGGGCAGGATGTAATAGGGTCAGAGTTTTTTGTGTGAGACAAACTCGGACTCTCTCGCACAAGGTCTGAGCGTGTCTCACAACTCGCCAACTGTAATAGCCTGCGAATTGTGAGTTTGAGGCTATTACATTATGCGAGTCCGGGTGAGTTTTCTCCTATGAAAACCGACTAGTTAATGCGACTAGATTTGTGAAGATCCGTGAAGGCTTCTGTGTTTTTAAAAAAAGCAAACAGAAAAAACAAATGATGTGCGTTTCCCCCTCCCAAAAAAAAAAGCATAACCACCCCAGGGCTCTGTTGAGCCTGTTATGGTTCTTAAAATACAGGGGACATAAATCGTAGTGGTCCCCTGTATTTTAAGAACCAGCATCGGGCTCTGTAGAGCCTGTCCTGGTTATTAAAATACAGGGTTTTTTATGAACCAGCACAAGGCTCTGCTGAGCTGGTCTTGGTTGTGGAAATACAGGGGACAAAATGAGTAGGGGGTCCCCTGAATTTTCCATAACCAGCACGGACTCTTTCTAGCGGGGTTTAATGCCGCAGCCTTACACCATACCGCTAGTCAGCCATGTCCCTGGATCCCTGGGGAGTTGGGGACCCCCCCAATAAAGGGGTTCCCCCTCTACAGGGCACCCCAGGTCTGGGCAGATAGCCCGAGGCTATCCCCCGCACCCCTGGCCAGTGGGAGCCGGTTTGATTGTGTATAAAAGTGTGTGCATAAAATAGATTTAATAATATTGTCATTTGCTGAAGAACTAGAGGTCCCAGCAAGCTGTTCCTGCAAGCTGGTACTTGGAGAACCGCAAGACAACTTCACACGCTGTGACTACCGGCGATTATCAGTGAAATATTACCGAGGTGCAATTTCCTGCATCAAAGAGTGAGCATATTACATACTGGATGTTATTGTACTTAATAAACACAGTGTAGACTATACATTTATTTTTTTTATTTTCGGTACCCGCACAATACAAAACTAACAGTTGGAGAAGCATTAGAGCTACCCTTCTTTCTACATATACTCTTTGTGGAACTTTATTGGATGAAGTTCGTCAGTTCACAGCCGCATACTCAACCTTTGGTGTGTCTTCTTCCTTTGGCGCGGATCTTTCTATCAGAACCTGGGATAGACACCTAATAACACTAATTATATTATGTCACATTATACTTTTTCAAGCAAGAAAACAACCCACATACCATTGCTATAATCACATCCTGCCGCCTTCAGGATTTCTCCCATATTCAGCAAAGCCTGGTTACAACATGAATATTTAAATATAGAGTTAAGGTTTGAATTTGTTGCACAATCTTATATTTTTGTATTTTATTTACTTGCTCTTAAAGTCACCACATATGTTAAAACACATATACATCACTAAATTTAAGCACAAGAATCACATACAGGGGCATAACTAGATATTTCAAGGCCCCATAGCATAAGTTTATAAGGAACCCCATGTACCACCCAATGGTGAAAAAAAGTATATAACACATGTAACTTTCACAAGGAAAATGGCCCCTGATCACGTCTGCAAAGTCAGAAAATAATGGGGACGTCTATGAAAATAAGTGTGTTGGAAAACTGCTTTTCACCATAGCAACCAATCAGATTCTCCTATTGCAATTTAGAATATGAAACAGAACACCTGATTGGTGGTTATAATGGTAGCACTTAAAGTTTTAATTTAAGGGGGCCTTTTATCATTAACTATTTGTGGCATATTCCCCAAAAGACGCCAATTTTCGGGGGATATCTGCAAATAATTAGCATCTCCGATATCAGCTGTGTTCCTTCCATTTCCGACAGCAGCCACAACCCCCATTGGTTTCTATGGGGGATGCAATGCTGTCAGATTACCAAGCTCTACAATGCGAAGGCTATGGGCTACAGATCGAAAAAATAACCGGCATAAGGGTTCCGGAGGAATGGCCGAGGCGCATGCGTGGTCTATTGACCACGCATGCGCTTGACACCTGCCACAGGAATGAAGGGACCGCTGGCGCGGTCACTTCACTCCAGGCACACCACCTTTGGAGCCCCTGTCCCTGCGGGTGGCCCTGTGATACATTTGGCCGATATGATTGCATACTGTGTATGTGAGCATTGATAAATGGGGACCTATGTCCGGCGGTTCAAATCCCAACGCCGGAAGACCGGCAGCAGTGAAGATCCTGACAGCTAAAAAGGTAAGTATTACTAACCCTACTCCCCACCCCTAACTCTAACGCTCCTTTAGGGGTGCCTAACCCTAACCTCCCCCCCTAGTGCCTAACCCTAACCCCCTCCTAAGTGCCTAAAGCAAACTCCCCCGTCCCCGCAGCCTAAACCTAAATCTCCCCCCGGGGGTGCCTGACCCTAACCCCCCCTTCCCCTAGCCTAACCCTCCCGGTGGGGGGTGCCTAACCCTAAGCTCCCCGCAGGAACCCTGACACCTAACCCTCCCCGCAGCTGTCCACGCCCGCCGCCCGGCTTACCTTTGTTCGGTATGCCGGGCGTCGGGCTTCCGGTGTAGGTATAATGACAGGCATCGGGATTTCGACGCCTGTCATTAATACCCTGCCAGTACTTGACAGTTGGGAAGCCGGCAGTCGGCAATTCGACCATTGGCTTCCTGACTGCATCCCGATAAATGAGCCCCTAAATGTCCCCCATTGGAACTATAACCTTGTATAGTACATTGCTGATCACTGGAGGGCAGGAGTGGGGGCAAGAAGCTGCTGTGGAGATGTCCTGAGGTCCTGATTTAGCAGTACACGGGAATCTGCGCAGGCGTCTGACCGGTTCTGCGCATGTGCAGAACGAGTCTGCAATCCCGCACGGCAGCAGACTGTCATTGATTGAGAGTCTACTGCTGCTTGTGGGTGGGGAGGGGGCAGAGACAGCTTCCTTTTCTTAAAATGGAGGCGTGTCGCCACCGTTGGGGGGGTGGGAAGAAGCCAGGATCTCTGTTGGCTGACGGCGATTTCCTGGCTTCTTTCTCACATCTGCGGCGGCCGGCTTGCGTGACCCCATGGGGTCACTTAGCTGGCCGATGTTCCTGCAGATTATACAATGCTAGGAGTTGTACAACGCAGCTCGGATAAGTAATGAAGCAGGAGGTGTGATGCCTCCTGCTGCATTACCACATCTGCAAAGATGGAGTTGCAAAGCTGCCTGCGTACAGCTTTGTAATTCCGTATAGTACTGTATCCAGCCCTGAAGTGTAAGCAGCATCTGGCATTCCGGGCACTATTTGATCCCAGGAGCATACCTCTATTTTGTCTGACAGTATGGTGGATGTAAACCACAGCTCTGAGGCTGTGGACGGCTGTAACAGTGAGTAACTTAATAACATGTATACAGTATATGGACAGCAATTAGAATTACGGTTCCGTCAACATCTTCTCTATCCGAGCTGCCAGGAGTCAAACAATACAATTTTTATTTTTTATTTTTATTTGAATGTCAGTATATAAAAACGTTATGGATGAAAAAGTGGCACATAAATATTATTTTACCTGCTTTGCCTCATTCTTAGTCCCACCAGGCACAAGCTGTCCACTCGTAGCATCTATACCAATCAGCCCAGATACGTATACGGTCTTATCCACCACCACGGCTTGACTGGAATGCAGGACCGACACCGTACATTACCAAACACGTTTATGTTTCATTAAACACAATATATAATGTTATCTAATATTATAAGGTCCTGAACATCAAGCAATTCTGATCATGTATTAATTTGGTACTCCAGACACAACACCTTGAAGGTTACATGTTAAATCAATATCACGTAGGTTCTCCAGCCGTTATGGAACTACAAGCACCAGCATGTCCTGCAACCCCTATTTTGCAAATCATGATCTCTATAACTGTAATCTGTATGCTGTGAATGGCAGCTACTGACAGATCAGATGTGTGCTATGAGGACATGCTTGGTGCAGGGTGTCAGCCCAGGACTGAGGCAGAGAGGGTGGTGATGGGAAGTGATGGAGGCCTGAGGTCTGATTGGACATTACAGGACGACTCCCCGTCTATTTTGTGTCACTTATTTAGAAACGGGTCAAAGGTCCTCATTCCACGGCTAGAAGTAAACGGCTCGCACTTCACAGACTCCTGTGTTGGTCCCCTAAATCACACACGCCAAAGCTGTCTCTTACAGATCATACATGTAGTATGTCTATTACATGTAACATACTTCCTATGTATATCCAGCATTATTATGATCATCATCAAACATTATATTGCAAAAAATTAATCATTGACATCAGTCCCGTTCCCAGTCTATATTCTCTACTTTTTGCTGAAATGTTGAAGGAAGCTGGTGGAACATACAAACTCCACACAAATAGTGCACTGCATGGAATCAAACTCATTTTCCAACACAGCAAGGCAGCAATGCCAATCACCATAACAAGGGGTAAATTTACTAAGATGGGAGTTCTATTTAAGAAGTGATGTTGCCCATAGCAACCAATCAGATCCTACTTCTCATTTATCTAGCACATTCTAGAAGATAATACCTGGAATCTGATTGGTTGCTATGGGCAACATCACTTCTTAATAGAACTCCCATATTAGTGAATGTACCCCTAAGACTGCAAAGCAATTAAAAAGCTTAAACAGCTACAATTGAATAACTTTTATGAAGTCTAGTTATCTGAGCTAAAACAAAGTTAAATTATTACTTGTGTTACACTGGGGGAGATGTATTATTAAGGCACATATTGTGCAGCTAAAGGTGCTCCTGCTTCACAGATTATCGAAGCAAAGCAGGAAGCAATAACGCCAAAATGTATTAACGTCTCAGCAGCCGGAGTGGAGAGAGAAAACTACACCCTCCCCAATGAGTACACCCCTCTGTGCAGCGCCCTAGACTTTGTTGCTGTAACAATGTTGCGTCTCAACATCTTCTGTGAGTACCCTATAATTTAAAGTACGGAGAGCATTATCCCATCTCTCTTAAGGTAATTATCAATTTTCTCCTGAAATGCTAAATAATCTCACTCTGTGACCTATGTATTATGTAATATCTGCAGGACATTCCTCCAGAACAGACATTTTTGGGGGATACACGCAAATATTAAAAATCCCCCATGTGTGCTATGTAGGGATCGCAGCAGATATCTCTCATATCTGCCGTGGGCAATCCATTTTCATCCACAAATGTAGGTTTATATGGGGGCTGCTGTGCTTATTGACTTACCAAGGTTTGGAATCTAAAGCATTCCGGAACTTTGCCCTATAGGCAGGGCTGTAGAGTACCTTCCCGGGTCTAGGTAATGACAAGGGGGTGTGACCTAATGTAAGGAGGCGTGGCCACGCCCCCCGCTAAATAAAAAAGAGATATTATGGGGGTCTATTCATAAAGCAGTGATAAGTCCTGTTTAGCTGGAAACAGGGCTTTTCACTGCTTTCGGAAAATCATAGAGAGGGTTACCGTGGAGATGGTTCTTCCTTCTCCAGCGGTACCCTCGTTTCGTGAATGAATAGCATCACCATACTGTTGTATGGTGAGTGTGATTCATGAAGGAATGGAAAGTTCAGCTGTCCATTCCTCTCCTGTGGTACAGATTCGCTATCTCTACCGCAGGCCGAACAAAGCAGGAAACTGCATACTTCCCTGCTCTCTGCCCTGCACCCGGCGCTGGCTCCGCTCCCTTTTCCCAGCGTCCTTTGCAGCAGGTCCTACCTGCTGCTCTCGGACGCAGACGCATGCGTAGTAAGAATACATGCATATCGTGCTCTCGATTTGTCTGTATTCTCACTGAGCCCAGGGATCGCGGAGGGGCCGGACAGCGCCTGAAGACGCCGGAGAGGTAAGTATACATGAATGGCTACTGAACATCACTATATATCGCATCAATGTGATGCGATATATAGTGATGTTTATCGTGAGCCACTTCATGTTCTTTATGAATAGACCCCTATCTGCGCTCCACAAGGTGGGGGAGCATAATTTTGTCCCTCATCCAGGGGCAGATCCGGGCTGGGGGGGGGGAAGGGCGCGATCAGTGCGTTCCCTCTCCCCTCCTATCTGGCACAGGCGACTGCTGCTGCGCTCAGAGACAGCAGAAATCTCCCTGTACGCACTGCAACCCAACACACAACAGCGATTGCTGGGCCCTGCTGCCACTGACAAGAGGGGGGAGCAGTGGACCCTGGGCCCCTCCAGCAAGCCGGGGCCCGGGTATTCGGTACCTGTTCCCCACTCATGGCGCCCCCGCTATTAGGTAATGCCATCTCTATATGGAGTTATTCTATAGTAGCCTTTGGGCTTCTATTTCACATTTCTTTCAGAAAGGGATCCTCCGGAACCCTCATCCGTTGGGCCCCGGTGATACATGCTCCGGCCGACGGATATCACGATGCTTCAAGCTCTCCGCCAGGATGGGCTTTTACTGTAGCCCGTCTCCTTGCAAGAGACAAGTAAAAAATTCATGTGAAAATATTACTTTACCTGTTGCAAATTTACACAAAAAATATTTAATCACATCTGCAGTAAATATGCAGATTGTGATAAATATGCACCTCTGGGTCCTGATTTGCCTTATTGTAGCTCAGCACCATTTACAACAGGCTGTACTTGAAGGTCTTTTTTCAACATTGCTAACTATAGAAACATTAATACTCAGAGAATACAAACGATACAAAGATACATTCAATAGAACAGACAAATATTTCTAATACAACGGGTCATACACGACAGTTACAGTAAAATAAACAGCACGACTTCATACCTGTAAACCCCTTTGATAACAGGTGCTTTTGGTGTATAGATAATGCGTCGTAGTGACATGATATATTCTCAGTCACAGATTCTGGATTAACAGCCGGATGATTTCAACAGCAGATGTAACCTTTGGTTTTTACTGACAAGAGGAGTCACCCAGGTTGTGATCAGAAACCTGACTGGCTCTGGCTGACCAATGAAAATAACATTACTTTGGGAAATGCTGAATGGACAATTGTATAATCTGAGGTTAATTATGATTAACCATTTACAACTTCTACTGTACGTATTTCCAGGAATATTTGACTGTATACATATATATTTGAAATTATAAATTAAAAATTGTGCTAAATAGATCATCTCTTTGGCCTAGGAGTGCCGTCAAAATAATTTTAAGGGCCTAAGGGGGAGATGTATTAACGGCAAATTGCGGTAAAACCCCCGAAAATGCAGTTTTCGGGGGTTTTACCGCATTCCCCGTATGGTGGCGATACCCAATAGAAGCCTATGGGCTTCTTAGCGCGACGCTCGGGGCTGGGAGGGATCCGATCGGATCCCTCCCATGAGCCCCCGCGGCCCGCGGCCTTCTGCGCATGCGCAGAAGGACTTCTGGGTGTTCAACCCGGAAGTCCCTCTGCCCGGCAGCATCGCAAAGGACAGCTCTCATCGAGAGAGCTGTCCTTTGCGAAATCCTTAGTACATACCGCGGTAATGAACCGCGGTATGTACGTGAAGTCGGGGGGGATGTACCGCAACGGCGATGTCGCCGTTAATACATCTCCCCCTAAGAGAGTCGTGAACGAACACTGAAAGTATTATTGCGGCTTTTACATGAGCAGAACGGGTCCTGCGTACGAGCAGAGTAGAAAACATTGGAGAAGTGCGCTAACCATCGGATTAGCGTACATCTCTGAATCAGGCCCACAGATGAGTATCCTATTGTATATCTAACGTCAGCAGTCCGTGTACACACAATTTTTAATAAATACCATTATTAGTATTTTCATATGTCATTTTTATGGGATGTAGTTAATTTACCGGCGTCCGGGGATGCCGGCCGCCAGAATCCCGATGTGGAAAGCCCGATTTGGGTTTAAAGATAGGTGTTAAAATCCCAACGCCTATCTATAGCCCGACGCAGAGATCCCAACAGCCGCCACACCGAACAAAGGTAAGCAGGGTAGGTAAAGTGTTAGCTGCAGGGGGGCAGGTTAGGTTTAGGCATCACCCGGGGAGGGTTAGGCTAGGGAAAGGGGGAGTTAGGGTTAAGCACCACCGGGGGGGAGGTCAGGGTTAGGCACCCTCCCGGGAGGGTTAGGATCAGGCTGTGGGAATGGGGGGGGACAGGGTTAGGCACCACCGGGGGGGAGGTTATGGTTAGGCACCACTAAGGGAGGGTTAGGAGGGGGGGGGCAGGGGAGGGTTAGGGTACTTACCAGTCCCATTCGGGTTGTCGAACGTTCAGGTATCCAGCGTCGGCATTACATACAGATTCCCATTTTTATATCTCTGTATTGCACTGTTATTGTTTCTTTTACACCTATGTTTTCCAGCCTGATTAAGCCATCACTTGCTTAGTGTCACCATGTGTCCGGTTTACCTCAGTTACCATTATTGCCATTGGAAATTTTTGTAATTTATAATATTTTTCTACAATGTGGTTTCCTGATGCAGCTATACTAAAAGGATTAGTAGAAGTATAATTCACAGTATGCAGGAGTTAGAAGGACGCAGAGTATAGGTAAAAGCTGCAATAATACTAAATACTTTCACCGTTCACGGCTCTCTTAGACCCTCAGAAATATTTTCCCGGCAGTGGGCACTTCTAGGCCAAAGACATTCAATTGAGATTGCATAGGAACTTTGGGAACTGATACAATGAGGGTTATCCAGCAGCAAAACCTCACTTGTGTTTGCTTGCACCCAAAAGAGGTGCAAGAACAAATCAGTGAGGTTTTCCTCCCATAATAACCTGCTATGTATGTATAGACGGAACTTAGGCCCTCATTCAGAGCCGTACGCTCTGAGCAGAGCGCACGCTCTGAATGAGGGCCGTCCTCCATAACTATGGAGCGTCCCCCTGGACGCTCGTATAGCTGTGGGTCACCACCCACAGCCTATACGAGCCTGCAGTTTGATGGCCGCGATGGTCTTGACCATCGCGACCATCGAAACTGCGAGCCGGAGCCTGCGGTTGAGGTTTTCAACCGCAAGGCCCGGAGTGATTTTGGCTCTGATTCGGCTTCTGACGGTAGGCGTTCCCTTGGGAACGCCCCCGTCAGGGAGGCACGCCCCCCGGCACGCCCACCAAAGGGGGCGCGCTGTCAATCAACATCGACAGCACGCCCCCTTTGATCAGACACAACGAGCGAAGGACTTTCCTTCGTTCGTCGCGTCTGGCGCATGCGCACGACGGAGCTCCCGCCGTCGTGCGCATGCGCAGTGCACAACATCGACCCACTTGCGAGCGGACAGCCGCTTGCGAGTGGGTCTGAATCAGGGCCTTGATATCCCCCCCAAATTGTCCTATTGAGATACTCAGCAAGAATGATTCAAATCAAAAAAAGTGTACTTACCTGCCATCTTTAGGATCAGTCATGTGGTGTTGGACACTGTTGCCCTTTTGTTTGTTCTAAAACCAGTGGTGGGTGCTGCCAATCACATAGAACAGAAGAGAAGGAAAGAAAGGCATGAAGCAGGAGAAGACAATGGTCATGACAATGGTCATGATGGCCCTCCCATCACCTGCTGTGGGAGAGTCGGAAGGCGGAGCTCATGAGTGAGTTCCAGCCGGCTCCCTCCGTGGACTCAGCAGCCAATGAGAGTCTGTCTATAAGATTCATATAATGCTTTTCTCTCTATACATAACTAACCTCTCACACAGATACTCCCATGGCCCCCCTTAAACCAGAAAACATAAAATTATGCTCTTTTAATGTGAAGGGCCTTAATATCCCTGAGAAGTGTTCCACCTTGTTGAGAGAACTTCGTTTAGAAAAGGTAGATGTGGCATTTGTGCAAGAAGCACATTTTAAACAATTAGTTGCCCCTAAACTTGGGAATTACTATTATCCTCATGTTTTTTGCAGCAATAATTCTCAGAGCAAGTCCCTGGGAGTGGCTATACTCCTCTCTCGTCGGCTTGCCGTCTCAGACATATCTCATCACATTCTAGTTGAAGGTAGATGTCAGATTTTGAAATGCAAGATATACAGTCAGATATATACTATTGTGAATATTTATTCCCCTAATCGAAAACAGAGGCAATTTTTTAATAAGGTCTTAAAACTTTTGGAGCCATTGAGGGAGGGGTACGTAATATTAGGTGGGGATTTCAATTGGTCTTTAGACCCTGTGTTAGATTGTTCTTCAGGATCGTCTCGAGTCTCATTCCGAGACCACCGTAGAGTACATCAACTTTTTTCTGAATCTCAATTGATAGATTTATGGAGGACTCAACACCCAACGGCTAAAGATTATACGTTTTATTCCAACCCACATTCTATATACTCACGTATTGACTACTTTCTTGTAGATCATAGAAACCTTCAATATTTTCCTCATAGTCAAATAGGTCATATCACATGGTCTGATCATGCCCCAATTTTTGCAAATATATGTTTTCCTAACATGACTCCTAGACCATGGACATGGCGCTTTAATGAGCTTTTACTTAGTGATCCTCGTACTAAAACAGATCTTCTTAAAGCCATCACTGAATATGTTGATATCAATGATGCTCCAGATATATCTAAAATAATGGTGTGGGAGGCGCATAAATGCGTGATTAGAGGACATTGTATTCAGTTAGGCTCCAGACTAAAAAAGGAAAAGATGGCTCAAAGGCAACAACTTTTGGCCTGTATTAAGTCCCTGGAAATATCCCATAAATCTTCTTTAGATGAGTCTATTTTACGAGATCTTACTGAAGCGAGACAGGCTCTTAATAAGCTTCTCCAAGATAAAACTAAATTAGATCAACAGAAATGCAGACATAAATTTTACCAATGGGGAAATAAACCTGGCAAAATGCTTGCCAAAGCACTGAAAACTTATACAATCTTATGTCTCTACTGTTCGGGACTCCGGGGGGAACACTGTCCATACATTTCCCCAAATTGCAGCCGCCTTTCAAAACTATTACATGGAACTTTATAATTTACGAAAGGAACAATCACCTACTAATCCCTTATCACATCAGGAGGCGGTCAGAAACTATCTTTCCTCGGTCGACTTTCCACGAATTGAGGAGAGTGATCTGACCTCTCTTGATCACCCCTTTACTTACGCGGAACTAGATTTAGCTCTGTCAAATACCCCACTTGGAAAAAGCCCTGGCCCAGATGGCTTCCCTGTGAGCTATTATAAGACGTTTCGATCTATACTTTTGCCACTTTTTTTGAAAGCTTGTAATGAGGTGTCCAACAGGGTAGATTTTTCTCCTCAGACTCTTAAGGCCCATATTTCAATAATCCCCAAAGAGGGAAAGGACCCTGCCCAATGTGCAAGCTATAGGCCTATCTCTTTATTAAATAATGACCTAAAATTATATGCTAAAATGCTGGCAAATAGGTTGAGTTTCCTTCTCCCTGGTTTGATACATGGAGACCAAGTGGGATTTGTTCGGGATAGGGAAGCTAAAGACAATACCTCTAAGATCATTGATATAATCCATCATATCAAAGGTACTAGGTCCCCTGTTATCCTTCTATCAACAGATGCAGAGAAGGCCTTTGACAGGATCGATTGGCAATTCATGGAAGGTCTTCTTCGGTATATGGGGTTAGGCTCTCACTGTCTCCACCGTATTTTGGCCCTTTATCATTTTCCTACTGCCAGAGTACGGGTCAATAGAGCCCTCTCAGATCCTTTCCCGATTAACAATGGCACACGTCAAGGATGCCCACTGTCTCCCCTTATATTTGTGCTCTGCATGGAGGCGTTGGCGAGGGCTATCCGGTGTAACAAGGATATTAAGGGTGTGCAGATTGGAGACCATGAATACAAATTGGCACTATTTGCCGACGATCTCCTCGCTACCATCTCTGCGCCGATGACCTCTATCCCTGCCCTCATGCATGAGTTTAATAGATTCAGTGAGGTCTCTAATTTTAAAATCCATTACTCCAAATCTGTTGCCATGAATATATCATCCCCCGACAGTACTGTGACAGGTCTTAGGAGCGCATTTACCTTTATTTGGACTTCTTCTAGTCTTAAATATTTGGGTGTTCTTCTATCCCCTTCGAATAATAATTTATACCAGCTAAATTTTCCCCCTCTTATTACACAATTTAAGACAGACTTTCAAAGATGGTCTCTATTGAAGCTATTATGGTTGGGTAAGATTAATACGGTTAAAATGTCTATTTTACCTAAGGTCTTATATTTGATGCAAGTGTTGCCTATTACAATACCAGTCTCCTTTTTTAAGGAATTACAAAGTCTAGTGGGTCACTTTGTGTGGGGTTCAGGTCGGCCCAGACAGTAACAAGCTGTATTAACTCAAAGTCGCTCAAAAGGCAGGGTTGCCTACCTTTAATATTCTCTTCCCGGGAGAAGCCCGGGTAAGAGAAGCAGCAGGGGGCCTACGGGGGCGGGGCTTGACGATTCGCGTAATTAAGCCCCGCCCCCTCACTGTAAAATTGCCGCGATTGGGCACAATTTACATAGGGGGCGGGGCCAAATGCTGTGATTCGTGCAGAATCACAGCTTAAGCCCCGCCCCCTTCACGGAGATCCGCGATCGCCGCGGGTATTCTCCTAATTCTGCCCACTTCACTAGGAAGTGGGCAGAATGCGGGAGAAATGCCTACCCTTTCGGGGGTGCGGGGGGTTACCCGAAAAATCGTGAGCCTCCCGCGAAAACCGGGAGGGTAGGTATGTATGTCAAAAGGTGGTCTTCAGCTACCTCATTTTCTTAATTATTATTATGCGATCCACCTGGCCAGGATTGTTGAAATGTCTAGAATATCTGAAATTAAACAATGGACACTTATAGTGGGTCATACAGTCGGTAAACGTTCCCATGTACTCCCTTGGATTGTCAAATGTCCATCCCTATCTCACCCGACACTAGGTCCCACTCTTCGTTGTTGGAACAAATTTAGGAACTCCCCTTTGTTTAGCCCATGCGCTTCATAACCTACTCCGCTGGTAGGTAACCCAGATTTTCCCCCAGGTCTTACGGCCTCTAATTTATCTGGTTGGTCCGCAGCGGGTATTACACGTATATCCCATCTAGTTACAACTAGTGGAATGCGATCCTTTACAGATCTCCAACAACTGTATCAACTTCCATCCCGTTCATTTTGGGTTTATCTCCAATTAAGGCACTATATTACTTCTCTTAAGACTGGTGGTCCTCGCTGGATCCCGACTAAGTTTGAAGCTCTATGTATGACAGAAGATTCGCCAAGACACCTTATTTCTTTAACATATCAATTATGTCTTGAGTGTTCCAATCCATCTATACCTTCCTATGTTTCTGCTTGGCATGGTGAATTGGGAAGGGAACTAACGGAAGACCAGTGGTCACAAATATTTAGTTTCACCTTTGCTAGTTCCTCTTCACTCCAAGTTTTGGAAGCTCAATACAAGATTTTGGCTAGGTGGTATAGGTGCCCTGTTCACATTCACCGGATGTTCCCAAATCTATCTAATTTATGCTGGCATTGTAGTTAAGCAATAGGCACTCCTCTCCATATTTGGTGGCAATGCCCAATAATAGCTGACTTTTGGAGGAAGGTCCGGCAGATATCGGAATTGATCACTGGTCTTCCTTTATCTGATAAACCTGAGTTTTGGTTACTAACTTTATCAGATCTTCCTGTCTCCATATACAAAAAATCCTTGCTACGTCATCTGGTGAATGCTGCAAGGGCTACTGTACCGTGTTATTGGAGATCTTCGATTTGTCCTCCTATCTCTCGATGGTTTCAGAGAATAGATCAGTATATGTTTATGGAAGATCTCTCCTCTTTGAAAACATCTCCCTCAGATTTTACAATCACTTGGCATGGCTGGCTGAACTTTAAAGAGTCTTCTGAGTACAAAATACATACAAAATACAGAAGGACATAGCGACCTTCTTCTTTTCTTCTTCCCCCATTACTTTTCCTTCTTATGTATACTTTTTCTTTCTCAATATTTATATATTTTACTCTATTATGTTTGTTTTTATTTTATTTAGCAATGTTTAACAATACGATTAAATACTAGTCGATCTGGGACTTTTCTTTCTCTCTTTGTTTTGTGACTATATTTGTCCATTGAATTTGTATTGTTATTTGTACTTATTTGGTGTTTATGTAGGCCGTTGTAAGCCATATATGTACTATGCTATTTTTGATTTAAATAAAAACAGATTATACAAAAAAATTTTTTTACAGTGACAGACACCAATTAGTCAGTGTGGATATAAAGTTGTGTCCTTTGAAGTCCATAGAGGTGGGGTCCGCAGATGCTTAGGTAAGCCAGATTCTGCTTCCAACCTACACCCCAGGACAAAATGGAGGTCAGCAGGAAACAAACAAACTGCAGCAGGAAGCTACCAGAGCTCAGCAGGAATCCACCAATGTGCAACTGTTGGCCTTGGAGACAGCCCAGAGGCAACAAGTCACCATCGAGAAAACCCGCCATGCCTTAAAAGAGGTAGTACAACACTTGGTTGCCCGGACTGGAGATGCTTCCACTGACCCTCCAACCCACACTCGCTCTATACGAGCCAGTCACATTTTGCAGATGATGACCCCGAGTGATGACGTGGAGGCGTATCTTGCGGCCTTTGAGAGAACCTCGGAAAGGGGGAGTTGGCCCAAGGAACAGTGGGCAAGTCTTGTGGCACCCTTCCTGGCTGGAGAACCACAAAAGGCCTACTATGATTTATGCCTGGATGATGCCAAGGACTATGCAAAGTTAAAATGGGAGATCCTAACCCGCTTGGGAGTCACCTCATTTGTTCGGGCCCAACGAGTCCACCGCTGGGAGTTCCAAATGGAAAAACTTCCACGCTCACAGATGCATGACCTCGTCCATCTAACCACAAAATGGCTGTAGCCCGAGACGCTGATGGGACCACAGATTGTGGAGAGTCGTGATGGACCATTATCTACGATCGCTACCTGCATCTCTGTGCAAGTGGGTGAGCCATGCAGACCCTAAGTCCGCAGACCAGCTAGTCGAACTGGTGGAGAGGTACGTGGCTGCTGAGGAACTGTTGAGTCTGCCCCACCGAGCCCCGATGATGCAACGGCGAACTCCCATCGGCACTAAGACTGTTCCTGGGGAGAAGGGTGCTTGGCGATGGAATGTACCTAAGACTGAGGAACCTGGAGACAGGCCAGCCAGGCCAGGCAGGTTCCTTCCCCGTAAAAGACTAGATTATAATGTGATTCAGTGTTTCTGATGTGGTGGCTTCGGCCATATTGCAGCTAATTGTCCACTTACTTCTGAACCTATGCAATGTGATACTGCCCGTGTATACCGCAGGGGGTCTTTCATTGCACAGCCAGCCTGTACTGCCGACCGGCGGGCTGAGACTGATAAGCACATCTGTACTTACTGTAGAAGGCAACCGTGTAGAGGCTCTGTTAGATTCTGGTAGCTTGGTGACACTTGTGAAAGCTGAGCTGGTGAACCCCTGAAGCGTAAGGGGAAAACTGTTGGTGTGACCTGCATACATAGGAACACTCGCTATTATATTACTGCAGAAGTGAACAACGAGACATCATGTGGTTCCGCGATAGTCTCTGTGGGTTTGGTACATGGCTTAATGTATGATGCAATATTGGGGAGAGACTTTGCTCACTTCTGGAAGTTGTGGGAAAGCCGATATTGGACAGAGGTAAATCACCCCGACTTGTTTGAGAGAGTTACTGACGTAGTAGCAGAGTCAGAGATGTTCCCTTTTTCTAGTATGATTGGCGAACTAGAGAATGCGTAGTGTGATGGTGGCTCGCCAAGTGATGTGCCTCCCACTGAGGTGGGTAGTGTTGTTGAGCCAGTTGATCGTCTGCCTGATTTAGAGGTCAGAAGAGAGGTCTTTCCCGTGGAGCAGTTAAATGACCCTACTCTGGTAAAAGCCAGGAAGAATGTCAAGGTGATCAATGGTAAACCCATAGACCCCGATAGTTCTTTGTCATATCCTCACATGGCAGTATGTCAGGACTTGTTGTATCAGGTGACTAAGAAGGGGGAAGATATTGTGGAACAATTAATAGTTCCCAAAGCATACAGAAGAACAGTGTTAGATCTGGCCCATGGTCATAAAACGGCAGGCCACCTAGAGGTAGAGAAAACTACTGAGCAAATTGTGCAGAGGTTTTTTTGGCCCGGGGTCCATAAAGAGGTATCTGACTATTGTGCATCCTGCCCCGAATGTCAGTATCATGCTCCAAGGCCACATTTCAAAAGTCCCCTGGTTCCGTTACCCATTATTGAGGTTCCGTTTGAAAGAATAGCTATGTATTTGGTTGGGCCATTAATGAAATCTGCCCGGGGCCATCAATATATTCTGGTGATAATGGATTACGCTACCAGGTACCCGGAAGCGATACCGCTACGCAATACGTCAACCAAGACCATTGCTAGAGAATTAGTCCATGTCTTTAGCAGGTTGGGAATACCTAAGGAGAGCCTGACTGACCAAGGTACCCCATTTATGTCAAAAATCATAAAGGAGTTACAGTATGCCGCCTGTTTAAAATTGACCAATTAAGAACCTCTGTGTACCATCCCCAGACCGATGGGTTAGTGGAGAGGTTTAATAAAACTTTAAAACACATACTAAGGAAAGTAGTGGACAAAGATGGTAGAGATTGGGAATACTTGTTACCTTATTTGCTGTTGGCCATAAGAGACGTTCCCCAATCCTCCACAGGGTTTTCCCCTTTTGATTTATTGTATGGGAGACATCAAAGGGGGTTACTTGACATTGCCAAAGAGACATGGGAGGGGAAGTCCAGTCCATATAAAACAGTTATTGAGCATGTTTCTCAAATGCAAGAAAGAATTGCTGCTGTGGTGCCGATAGTAATAGAGCACTTGGAACAGGCCCAACAGGCACAGCAGAGGGTATACAACCGCAATGCTCGCTTACACAACTTTGCTCCTGGAGACAGAGCGTTGGTGTTGGTTCGCACAGTAGAAAGTAAACTTTTGGCTAAATGGCAAGGACCCTTTGAAATCTTAGAAAAAGTGGGGCAGGTCAATTATAAAGTTTACCAGCTGGGGAAAAGAAATCCAGAACAGATATACCATGTTAATCTTATAAAACCCTGGAAGGAAAGAGCAGCACTGTCAGCTGCCCGAGCCCCTCCAGTAAACCCAGGGCCCATGGTACCTGAAGTGACAGTGGCAAAAATCCTGTCAGCCAATCAACAGCAGGAAGTTAAGGAATTTCTGATCAGAAATAGGGGGCTGTTTTCTGACCTGCCAGGGAAAACCACGGTCATCAAACGTGACATAATCACTGACCCAGGGGTTAAGGTTAACCTAAAGCCCTATATGTTACCAGAAGCCCAAAGAGAATCAGTGTCGAAGGAAATTAAAGAAATGTTAGAGTTGGGTGTAATTGAAGAATCGCATAGTGAGTGGTCAAGTCCCATTGTGCTTATACCAAAGCCCGACGGGAGTGTGCGATTCTGCAATGACTTCCGGAAATTGAACAGTGTGTCAAAGTTCAATGCCTACCCTATGCCTAGGGTGGACAAACTAATTTAAAGGCTGGGGACAGAGAATGCCAAAGAAAAGACAGCGGTTTCTGCACCAGAGGGATTGTTTCAATACAAGATGTTGCCCTTTGGGCTACATGGGGCACCTGCTACCTTTAAAAGAATGTTGTATAGGATTCTAAGGCCCCATAGACAGTATTCTGCTGCTTATCTGGATGATGTGGTCATTCATAGTCCTGATTGGCAGTCTCACTTGCCCAGAATGCAAGCAGTGTTGGACTCAGGTTTGACAGCCAACCCAAAAAAGTGTTGTCTGGGAATGGAAGTAGTAAAATATCTTGGGTACACCATTGGCAGAGGTTTGATAAAGCCACAGCTCAATAAGATTGAGGCAATCCAAAACTGGCCACGACCCCTGAATAATAAGCAGGTGAAAGCCTTCTTAGGGATCACTGGGTATTATAGGAGGTTTATACCCAATTTTGCCACCATTGCAGTCCCACTGACTGACCTTACCAAAGGCAAACAGAAAGTCATGGTGGAATGGGGTCCTGAAGCAGAGAAGGCTTTCCAGGAGTTAAAAATAGCGTTATGTACCCAACCAGTTCTGATGACCCCTGATTTTGACAGAGTTTGTTGTACAAACCGATGCATCAGATGTAGGCATCGGAGCGGTCCTGTCCCAAAGCAAAGAGGGTGAAGAACACCCAATTTTCTTCTTAAGCCGAAAATTAAATTTACATGAAAGAAACTATGCTACTGTCGAGAAAGAAGCATTGGCCATAAAGTGGGCGTTAGAGACTCTCAGATACTACTTGGTGGGAAGAAAGTTCAGATTGAACACTGACCATGACCTTCTGAAGTGGATGTCAGAAAACAAGGACAGTAATGCGAGAATAACGAGATGGTTCTTGGCATTACAAACCTTTAAATTTACGGTAGAACACAGGCCAGGAAGCCAGCTGGAAAATGCAGATGCTTTGTCACGTGTCCATTGTTTGGGGGCTGCGGTTGTTCCACCCCACAGGTCGAAACAAAGGGCGGGGATATGTGATAGAAGCACTGGTAAAGTGGTCAATGGCAGGTACATTTGTCATAGGTTTTTGGCCTATGTGTTCTAAAAATCCCCAGGAGAAGTCTGTTTTGTAAGCAGACCAGAGTATCAGCTTTTGGAAAGGCCGGTTTGGGTCCTGGGGGTGTGGATGTGAGGAGAAGGAAGGCTCCATCCACAGGCCACTCCAGGTTTTGGGCCTTTCAGCCTGGTAGCAGGCTCGTTAGGACTTACAGCTGGAACTGGCTGATATAAGCTGTGTTCAGTTGTAGCTGAGTCTCACACCTGGGGAAGTAGGCACGCAGGCTAGGATGTAGAGACACTGTTATGACAACCCAGTAAGTACTGTGCATGTGCTGGTGTTGACTGTGTGGGCAGTAGGCCCTACCGTCCTTTAGTTATTGCCCATACGGGCTAGGATTTTGGTTTATGATTTGTTATATTCATTTGGCACAATAAAGACTGGCGCCGACCAGTTTGTACGAGACCCCCCGACTTGTGTCCTGTTTCTACGGCTGCTGTGTGTGTAAAGAGGGAGTTCATCTACCCCAGGAGAGGGACCCTTATCCCGACTGTGTCACAATACCCATATCACAGTGGCTGTGTATATTATATTTAGACATTTTTATTATTTTATAAAATACTAAGGGCTCAATTTACTACGATCTGCATTTAAAATGCGGTTGTAGTGTGATATTACCGACAGAATTCGCATTGTAAATTCAGGCAATATCACAGGGATTAAAAATCCCTTGCAGGGACAGAGCTTGCATTAAAGCTCTGTCCCTTCGCATCACCTCCGCCGCCTTATCACTGTATTTTTCTGAAAAAATACAGTGACAAGCTGCCGCGCATTCGCCGACCGGCCGCCGCTAAACAGGCCCCCCTCGCGCCTCCCCCTAACATCTACTTACCTCCGGTCAGGTCAACAATGCTCTGGTGATGTCCTCCTGGGCTCTGGTCAGCTGGTCTCCCATCCTGCACTGTGACTCGGTCAGCTGTTTAATGTGATACCACCACACTGTATTGACTTAACAGACCGGAATAACATCTTGAACCCCCTACAAGTTCATCTCGCATACACTTAGACATTGTACCATTCTATCTATTCAAGGATATGGAGCATCTTTACTAAAGGAGAATCCGACTGCTCCATTACGATCCCTGGATTCCTTGACATTTACATCATCCTTTTTATTGCCCCAATTCATTCTCTCTTATTCCATTGCATATCTGGACGTTTATAACTGCCTACATAATTACTCCCATTTTTATGCCCTCCCTTGTCCACCCCCCCTCTTTCCCTAGTGTGTCGCTATTGTGATAGTAATTGTAACCCCCCTTTTTACCACTAAAGGGTCACCAGGTTACTAACACCTCTATTACTCCTAATGTACCCACCCTTAACCTCTCTCTAAGTGGTGTACCATTATTTTATCAGTGCCTCCACCCAAGTATTGGTTGTCGGTATGGGTCTACTTGGGAAAACCCATAGAATATATATAGGACTTGCCTATGTAAGCCCAAGGATACACTCAAGTATTAATATTACTCCCTATAGTGTAGTGTGTAGAAGGGGCATGTTAGTTGAAAACAATATTATAACACAAAGACATCTGTTCCTTATACTTTTTGGATGCTTGCATCACACCTCCAGGTAAGTAAACACAATTACATATAGATATAACGTTCTTTATATTGACGAAATTCCAAGTAAATAAGAACATACATTCATCTCATTATATGACATAACAGTGTACTGTGTTGTATATTGACATACATATGTTTATCTGAACAATGCAGTAACATCATGCATAAATAATAACAATATATCAATATAGATATCCTCCTAAATACTAAGTTCTAAAAGTCCGGTTGCAGTTCCTGTGGATCTCTGCTATCAGAAGCCAAAACTGAATAGTTACTTTACTGTGTGATCAAATGTCAATATACCAGTTTTCAGCTTTGTCTGAATAAGTGCAGTAAACTGTTCTCTCCCCCACCTCTTTAGTCAGTCTGGTATTAATGAGAGAGTATTAGAGATATAGTACATGAGGCTAGTAACTGCAGGTAACACGGCCTGCTATTGGTGTGACTGCACAGCTTTTTCTGCATCCTGTAAGGGCACAAGTTATGGTTTCTCACAGCCGATGACTGGTGCTTTCCAGGGAGATAGACAGCTTTATGACCACGTCAGCGTTTAGTGCCTGCCCCGGCAGGACACTAGTCTGCTTCACTGACAGGGGCTGTGTGCACACAGGCTCTCCAGCTGCTTGTGCAGGGATGACTGCTGATAGCCTCACCCCATCAGCTGCAGTGTCTCCCTCTCCCCCGGCTCTGTCATAGCCTGCCACCAAGCAGGCAGCCCTCCTGTCACTGGACAGTAGCCAGAACTTCCGGAGCTGCCTCCCCGCTGATGTGGCGGCTGACGCCGGGACTTCCTGCGTGGCTCCTAGCCACTTCCACTCATGCTGCCTAGTCCACGTCCCACAACACTGCCTCTCTGGCATCATCAGGTAGGCAGGGTGGGTGCCACTGTTCCACCTTCTTCCCCAGCTCCGGCTGGGCTCCATCTCCGGCTCTGCCCCCCTGTGCCCGGCAGCATATAGCCGCTCACTGGCTGCCCGGGTCACAGGAGGGCAGGCACTGGAGGGAGGGATCAGCAGACTGCCTCTCAACTGCTGCTAACCACTGTTATATCTCCTCCCTCTCACCGGATCCTATTTTCCTGACAGGAACCAATTCACTCCCATCTATATTACTCCGCCCCCTTCTGCAACTATCACCAATGTCTGTGAAATGTATATCTGCAGCATGAAGCACCAAAGTCCACTGACATCATAGATATCTTACATGCACAGGGTACATACATTTCCACATATTTACTTATATTTATATCACATCACATCTATCCCTACAGTATATATAACATTTACCTCATAAATGGCATTTTTCTGTAAATAGATGAATGAAAATATATACCTGTTTCAATTGTATATATGAATTATCTCCGTAACCCTAACCAGGGTTACATAATTGTACTGTGGAGTTATTTTATTGAAATATACCCACTACCTTCATGTGGGAATAAAACTTATACAGTGTTTCATTGATATAATTTCCTATTGTATGCTGCATGTTTAGTTTAGGTATTGTGACATTATTGTATATTATTCCCTGTGAGTAGTATCTCCTCATCAAACATAACATAGGGCTAACTTTCATCTACTTTTGTGTATAAAGGCAGAACACTATACCTCACATGATTGAGCGCTTACTGTTACAAACATATTTGTATGTTTGTTTCTTACTTTGTATATCTTAAAGGTTGAGTGGTAACCTTGTCAGTAAGCTGCTCCCATTCATACCAATAGTACTGTTGACTGGAGCGCACTTACCTACCTATATTTCTTTTAATGCAGCAGCTGACCGGGTCACAGTGCAAAATGGGAGACCATCTGACCGGAGCCCAGGAGGACATCACCGGAGCCCCAATCACCGACTCCGGACCCAGGTAAGTTTTTATTTTGTTGCAGTAATCAGCTTGTAGCCTGTTTAGACCACACAGCTGATCACTGGGGCCGCTCCGGGCTCTGCTATGCCTGTTAGAGCAGGAGTTCGGTAACTGGGGGAGACCCTGATAATAACGCCACCTCCAGGTGGCGTTATTATCACAGGACCTCCCCCAGTATTTTTTCGCATTTTATTTTTAGTAACTTTGGCCAGATCACATTAACCATTACAAATTTTGGGAAATGTGATCTGCTTACTAAAAATGTGTGATAATTAGGGGTTGGAGTACAATTTTACGAATTCTACTCCAATTGCCCTTTAGTAAATAGACGTGATACTAAAATAATGTGAAAAGGGTGTGAAAACACCCTTTTTCACTTTATTTTAGTAAAAATAATGTTAATAAATAGAGCCTTAAATGTATGTTTGTAATATGATATTGATAGGAGTCTATTTTTACATTTGATATTTACTATAGAACATAAACTATGTGCTGATTTTTTTTTTTTTAGTACTGGCTTTGTTCTCCGAATGTTTTGGAGAAGGCAGCCAGCATTTAGTACACACAACTCATCCACCTCTTCATGGTTTTGTTGTTTGATATTTTATTTGTATTTGCTATTGTTTTCTGGTATCAGCTATTTTCTACTACCTGAGACTAATAGCAGTACTTATAAATCTGATGTCTTAGAACAGGGGTCTGTGGGCCACATTAAAAAATTCAACGAAGCCGAGGGCCACTAAGCTAAACTGCAGTATTTAAACACTGCCCCCTCCTCACACAATTATGACCCATAACTGCCCCCTCCTACAATTGTGTACCATAACTGCCCCCCTCTGCAGTGCCCTCAGTAATGGCACCCATTATGCGGTGCCCCCAGTAGTAATCCCCCTATGCAGTGCCCCCAGTAGTGGTCCACCTTATGCAGGCCCCCACTAATGCCCCTAATAGTGGTCCCCCCCGATGCAGTGCCCCCAGTAATGGTGCCCCCCAGCAGTACAGACAAAGATACACACATACAAAAAAGAAAAAAAAAACATTTACCTGAATCCCCGCTCCTGCTCCCGACGCGCCGTCCGCTCCTCCGTCCACCCGGGCCGGCCGCTCTGAATTATGGGAGAGACGTCATGACGTCTCTCCCATCACCCATTGCGGGAGCCGGAATATGGAGCTCATGAGTGAGCTTTAGCCCGGCTCCTGCAGTGGCGCAGCAGCCAATGAGAGTCTGTCTGACTCTCACTGGCTGGCTGTCAAAACAAACACACAGCTGCCGGTAGCGGTGTGTTATTTCTGTGTGTGGTGCAGACTGCACTTACTGCTGTATGCACTACAGCAACCATCGGCGGGCCACGGGGAGTAGCTCCGCGGGCCACGGGTTGAAGACCCCTGTCTTAGAATAACTCTGTTAGGTTTAAAAACAAATTCTTCCTCATAATCACTAATTTATCTCAAATAACAAGAGATATGGTAAGAACTTACCTTTGTTATCTCTGTTTCTACGAAGTCCATAGAGTCCCACAGGGTTGACCTTGGGGTATAGGTTGGGAACAAAATCCGGGCACCACGCAGTTAAAGCTTTTAGCTCCCAGGATGCACTGGGTCCACTCTCCCTATAACCCCACCCCAAACCAGAGGCACCTCAGTTTGTAAGTAGAAATAACAAAGGTAAGTTTTTACCATATCTCGTTTTCTACTTCAGGGTCCATAGGGGTCCACAGGGTTGACCTTTGGGATGTCCCAAAGCAGTTCAACCAAGGGTGGGGGCACTCCTGTGCTGAGAGGAGAATCCGTTGCCAAAAAGGAAACATCCTGAGAGGCAAAGGAAACCAATGCCTAGAACCTTAAAAAGGTGTGGACAGAAGACCACGTGGCCACCTAGTAAGGCAAAACAGCCGAGGCGCCATAGCGAGCCGCCCACGAGGGTTACATGGCCCGAGAAAAAACAAGCATCAACAACAGAAAGGCCCTGAGGAAGACATAAGAGGCCATCCAGCCAACATTTGGTTATAGGCCGGCCATCCAGTCCTGTGAAAACTAGAAATCTCAGACCACAAATAAGGAGCCCGACTTCCCTAAGGAACTTGAACGGATCACAGAAATCCAAAGAGGCCTGACCACAGTCAATGAGGCTACACCAGCCGAGAGGACTGGGGACTGAATGGCCGTACCATAAGTTCCAGAATAATATGGAACCTAAAGACCACTTTAAGAAGAAACACAGGGCGAGAGCCACTCACACCCTGACATGATGCCCTCCAGAAGAGGGAGCCACATGAGAACGCTCCCAATTCAGACACTCTCCTGGTTGATATAAACACCCTGAGAGAAAGAGAGAGCCTAAGCAATAGACCATGTAATGGCTATCGCAACCAGCGGTTCCATTGACTGTCCCCGGAGGGAACGAAGAACCACTACTGACTCCCAAGGAGCCCCTAGGGAGGACAAATGGAGGCATAATCCAGAAAACACTCCAAAGGATGAACTGGATATCAGAGTGGAGCAATTCCATATCCTAACCATACTGACAGTGTAGAGATCCGCACTGTCAGGAAGGCCAGGCCGAGGGTGAAACCCAATCCAGCCGGAATGCCAGAATATCTGGAAATCCAGGACACTGGAGGATCGTATCGACAGGTACAATACCATAAGAATTATGGCTGCAACCGTTTGTGGTAGGTCCCAGCAAAAGCTGATCTATGTGCTCTAATCATTCCAACGATGACAAAGCCAGGGAAGCCGTAAGACCACTGTAGGGACGCAGTCAAAGACCAACGACCCAGGTCCAAGGCAAAACCAAGGACCCTAAGACAACAGGCCCGTGCAGTGAAGCATCAGGAATGGAGTATCGATGGAGAGACTCAGAAAATTCAAGTACCCCCTGGGGCAATCAGGAGCCACCAGCAGGAAAGCATCTCCGTCTCGATAGAAACACTTCCAAAGACCTTGAGGAAGAAGGGAGACCGGAGAACACAGGTACACAAAGTGGAAGGACCACTTTACCGACAAAGAGTAACTGAAGGTTGCTTCAGAATTCCCAGAGCTGGACTGTAACACCATAATGTGATAAAGTCAGAAGGCCATGAGGGTCACCTCAGGGGAGCCCCCCTGCTCACCAGGAGATGAAACCTCTCTTGGGGAAGAGACTAGTCCACGGGATGCAT
This sequence comes from Taudactylus pleione, assembly GCA_031769625.1. Classification (NCBI taxonomy): domain Eukaryota; kingdom Metazoa; phylum Chordata; class Amphibia; order Anura; family Myobatrachidae; genus Taudactylus; species Taudactylus pleione. The sequence goes on along the minus strand of JAUIMM010000312.1, from coordinate 13,566,652 downwards.
GTCGTAATGGCTGAGGAATCCCGCTTCCCAATGGAGAGCTCCTGAAATGAATGATGCCGAGATGGTCGGGAGGAGACCCTCGGACTATGTCCGAATGTGTGACATACCTGTCATTGCCACCCAAGAGTGAAGGCCCAAGACAGCCTAAAGTTCCAGCAAGTTAATTGGCAGGGTGGAATCGACAGACATCCAACAGCACTGAAATGGATGCGAACCAGACACTGTCCATAGCAAAGAATACCCTGGACGAGATGGCCAGAGCCACCCGGACAGGGATCGATTTGCCTCCGGAGAGAGCATCATTGTTTGAACAGTGATCCGACAGAAAAAACTTGTTTCATCTGGAGATGAGCCAATTATGGAAAGGCATGGAATGGAACTGAGCCCATTCCACCCTTTCAAAGGCAGACACTGAATATTTGACCACGCATCCCAGAGTGTAAAGACCTATGTCGACTGCGTAGACATCCATGTACTCCTAATGGAAGAGTGGAGATTCCGTCCTACGCCAGAAGAATTCTCAGATTCTGAGAATCCAGCAGGGCTCCGAGATGAGGAATACCCAGAGAGGGATGCAGGGAGGACTTTTTCCACGTTGATTAAACGTATGCACCCTGAAGAGGCCACGGTCATCCTGACGTGGCTGTAAAGTACCCCAGTGATCCCGCTAAGAGCAGGAGGCCGTCCCGGTACAGGAGCATTGGGATATACTGAACAGGAGAACTGTCAGAAAATCCAAAACGCTGGTAAACCCCTGTGGGGCTGAGGACAGTCCCAAAAGGCAGAATCCGAAAAAAATTGTAAGTGTTGCTGTGATACAGCAAACCTCAGCCCATGCTGATGAAAGGTCTCTATAAGTACCCGTAGGCACGTGCCATGTATATCCAGTGATACCATAAAGTCCCCAGGCTCCAAACATCGTATGATGGAGCATGGGAATTTCCTCCTGAGCCCAGGTAGCTTTAGGAACTGGTTCAGGGAATTGAGACAGAGAATAGGCCAAAGAGGAACATTCAGCCACCGCACCAGAAAGAAAGCAGAACAACCAGTCCCTCGCTGAGATAGTGGGGAGGGCGTACCCACCTACCCACATAGCCGCGGCAACTTGACACTAGTTCAAGTTGAAGATATATCCACAGGTTCAGAAGCAGGATCAGCTGGCAGTCCAGGCCTGCTCGGTACTGGATATGGCGGCCCTTGTAGAGGCCGACAGTCTAGGAAGAAACAGACCTTTAGGCTGACCCTGAGGACAAAAAGACTTAACAGACTTAGTCTGAGGCCTTGTAGTGGGCGTAGCTGAAGGCGGTAAACTTGTCGTTAGTAATACTGCCAATGTTACTACAATCTTGTCAAGGTCAGGACCAAACAAGATCTTCCCTATAGATGGTATCTGCACCTCTGCATTCCCAGAGCGCAGTCATAGGGTATTACGGAGGATACAGTCGCAGCCGGAACTCTGAAAGTTAGGAGACTGGTATCCAATAAAGGTATTTCCACCTACGACAACTGCATATATCACGTGAGCGACCAAAGACATTTGAACCCCAGACGTGTTGGAGGGGAAAAAACGTTACAAATGCATCAGCCCAGTATTAACCAACCATGCTATAGCCACGGTAGGATGGGTAACAACCCCTGAAAGCGAGTATACCGATTTTACCACCTACGGATCCGAAGAATCCGACCACGCAGGAATGGGAGGCGTAGTAACATCTGTAATCAGACGAGTAACACGCCATCCACCCCAAGAGGGGCTCGTGATGACCCTCAGGGAATTTGGGACAGGAGGCCAAAAGCTGTTGTAATACCTCGTATCTGGCAACAGCCAGAGTCCCGCCATGCGATCCACCCGCTAGCCAGCAACAGGGAACCCAAAGGCATGTTAGACTGAGGGTGTATGATACAGGTGCAGGTCAACATTCACTCTAACCAGAACGGACCTGCTACCAGCCCTAAAACAGGGATAATAATACCTGAAATAGGCTTCCCCCCCCCGTGTAAGTGGGAAAGAGCCCAAAACAGTATCCAGTGCACGGCAGAGCCAACTGGGAAGTAACCACAGGGCGTCTACCACGCCACTTTGCATTTCGTAGAAAAACGACATCCACCCAGGGTAGCTGTAGCGGTAATCCCTGCAAGGGGAATGACAGACTATAGTGGCACCAGGGGGAATTCATATACTGTGAAAAACCCCTGCAGGGAGCGGTAGTCTGTGTCACAGGGGAAGAGTGCAAGAAACTGCGAGATACCCTGAGATGAAAAGGGCAGTATGGTGAAGTAACCCCAAGTGAGGTACAACAATGGGGCCGCCCGGCGATCCGCAATTGAGAGGAACCCGAGAAAACAAACCGCCCAAGGGGGTCGTGAAAGGGGGCCGACATCAGATGGAGCCGCATACAGAACCCTTTATGAGTCAAATCCTCTGCACTAACACCTGCAGCACATGACTTGCAGGATAGTAAAAATGGGTGCAGTATCGTGCTCTATCTCCTGGTCAGACATATCTGACCAATTGCGGAAATATCAAGCAGCGCTATACTGGTCCTGACTGATGCTAAAATTAGCTGCAGGGACCCATTTTCAGCGTATGCAACACACCGTTCCATCTAAAATATGGCAACGTACAGCACGCAACAGTATGTGACAAACCTCACAAATATTAACAAGTATATAAATGTGAGGTCCCAGAACCACCCTAAGTACAGCTGTATTAGGGTAGATTATAAAGAAAAGGGATAGATATACACTGACAGATGAGAGATTAAAGTACAGACAGTCAGCACTAGCATAAGTCACATACAATGCAGACATATATATATATATATATATATACACATACATAAGCATGACATACAATATACTGCAAAATGTCACTGCATTCAACTGCCCAGATTCAGTGTCTGGGAAGGCTACAGCGCTGTGTACACTGACCGAGTGGTGAAGTACGCAGGGGGACTGGACTCACTGCCATCTCCGGAGATCTGCTGCTGCACCATCAGAGAAAATGGCCTCTGGAGACCTCAGAAGCAGCGCGGCCCGCGGAGGAAGCAGCTCAGCAACGCCAGACTTTTGACACTGAAAGGCACGCTGAGCTGAGGAGCGGCTGTAACAGGGAAGGCTTGCTCCCCTGGCCGGCTATTAACCCCCGGGACACTGGCTCCCTGCGCTGATCATTAAGTCCCTGGTGGTCTAGTGGACACACGGGGTATGGGGGGCCCGCCGCCACTGCCGGCGCCTCCGGTCTGTCCCCTGAGACCAGAGGCACAGGACTGCATTAGAAATGCGCGGATCACCGCAAGTGGTGATCCGCGACCTTACCTGCTCCCCGTGGATCCGGCAGCAGTCCTGGGCGCCCACAGAGTCCGGCTAGTACAGACTCTGGGGTCCCGCTGAGATCCCCAGATCTGTACTGGCGTCTCAGCGCCAGCGGGGTGACGGAGCGGCAGCTTAGACGTCCTATGGACAGTCTGACGCTGCCGCTCTGAAAAGTCCAAAGTCCTTAGAAAAAAACTTTGTCCCTTAAAAATAAAATAAAAGAAAGCTTAGGGGCTGCTAATCAGGACTCCAGCCAGGCACCAACTTAAACTGAGATGCCTCTGGCTTGGGGGTGGGGTTATAGGGAGAGTGGACCCAGTGCATCCTGGGAGCTAAAAGCTTTAACTGCGTGGTGCCCGGATTTGGTTCCCAACCTATACCCCAAGGTCAACCCTGTGGACCCCCTATGGACTCTGAAGTAGAAAGTTGTTATTCTATATAGCAGGGGCCTCACGGCCCTCGGTTAAAGTCTGGCCCCCGCCCAGTCCGGGATTCCTCCGGAGTTCCAGACATCTCTGTCCACTCTGGAGGTTGTTTAATAGTTGCTCGTGACAATGCGGCCAGACAACGTCACTGTCGGGCTGGCCACCTCTAAAGCTGCAGGTGACAGGACGGAGTGAGGACTGCACTGTAGTGGTGCGTGAGGACACAGTGGCTGCGCTGCGGACAGACAAACTCGAAAAGTTAAGTAACTCAAAAGGGGGGGGACTCTGGGCTGGCGTTGTTGTCACGAGCAGCTGCTAAACGAGCTCCAGTGTCTGGACAGGGAAGTCAGAGTTCTGGAGGAATCCCGGACGGGGCGCAGACTGTTGGCTGTACCAGAGAGATTTATGCATGCATACCAACAAATCCATTTGCATGTAATGCGTAGAGTTTATCACTTTTTGGCATGGGACTCCACAGCAATGTGGAATGAAAGTGCGTTTTACCCATCTACTCTGGCAGAGGTTGTTATTGCAAGGACTTGGCTTGCGTCTGCTTACCTATCTCCATACCTGGAAGGCACTTGTCAATGACTTTGTGGACCATGAGAGATATTTATACACGAGCAGAAACACCATTCACAGGTATCCTAGGCTCTGGGATTATCTGTGTCGATCTCATCTGGCCTACATCATGATGATTCAGCTTCTTAAGGTGTTTATCTTTGGCCCCCTTGGAGGCCTAGTCTTGCACCCCCCCCCCCCCCCCCCCGCTTTATCTGCAACATTTGGCTGCTCTGGTTATATTTACAATGTTAAATTCATGTGTTTTCATTATTACCCCAATATTGTGTACACTATTTTTTCCTGCCTGACATACGTTTGCTGGTAACTAGCTGTTTCTATTTGTTCATTACCATATTGTACAGCTACGATTATTTTTGCAACACAGCTTATATGTATTTGTTTTTATTTATTTGTGTGTTCACTTCTTTTACACACACACACACAAAAAAAAAAGATTGATTTAAAATATAAAAAAAACAGTGAAGGCATTGCTAAACTGACAGCTGTTTGGAGCAGTAGACTGCTTAGCTGGTGCCTGTGGGTTAGATAGAGAAGTCTCAACTGGAGTAAAGGGGCACACACGCCACTCTCAGAGAGGGCTCCTTGAATTTCCAAAGCTTAACTTCCATTTGCAAAGGGCTCAGGTAGCGCATATGTATTGGTTGTTTAACCGCACCAGATGCAACTGCTCTATTTCTGGGAGTATACTGGTTATGACAAAATAAAAAGCAAAAACTCCAATCCTAAAAAATAACAACATTCTACAGCATATTTCCAATAAATTAATTAGTGTTGTAAAATTTGGGAAGTACTTAAATGTATTTAATTTTTTAGTGGAACCAACTGACCATTTTACTGACATCCTGACAATTTTCCAATTTCACATATTTTATGTGGCAGCAGGGGGAGGAATAGAGAGAGAAATAAATATATATATATTAATTTAGACAAATCTAATTAAACAAAGATATTTAATGTTCATTGCTGACTTGTATAATTACATTAATTCTTGATTGAGACATTAAAGATATTAAATACACTGTCCGTGAAACAGCTTAGGACTACTGATGCTTACAATGTTGTTTAATATCTTACAAAAAAAAACAAAAAAAACAGAAAAACCCTCTCCAAAATAGTGTTTTTATCAAATACATGGGCACAGGTGGTATTTTAGTTAACAGTTATCCTTATAGTGCAGGGGAAATGTCTGTTATAGGCCCGAGGACAGCCACCGCCTCGATCTCCACTCTTCCTCCCTAAAATACAAGGGAAAAGATAATATTTTTTAAACCTATTTCAAGCAGGTAAAACGGGTCTAAGAAATTTATAAAGATTCTTTTTATATATATTTTTCTCATTTCACTTCACCAAATTAGACTATTTTGTGCAGATCCATCACATGAAATTCAGATAAAAAAATAAATTACAGGTTGTAATGTAACAAAAAAAGTAAAAAGCCAAGGGGCTCGAATACTTTTGCAAGGCGCTGTACACATAAAATTTTTCTCTGGGAACGGTGGGGAAAGACAGGTATGCAAATGGGCACCAGGAGGGGGCATCATGCAAAGGTATTAGTTATACCCTGAAGTGTGTGTATGTAAAGGTAATGATATGTGGTGTTATCGTACCGTGACATCTTGGAAATGCCCAGACCTGCATCAGTTGTAATCGGACACTTCGTGGGTCAGGTTAACCATCGGCTACGCTGCTCAACGAATGGTGTGGACTTGAACCCAATCAACATTAATGGGATGTGGTGAGGTCAATTCACACCCAAGATCCTGCACTTACAAATATCAGGGAGCTGTGGGAAGCTATCCAGAGACAGCATGGGCCAACATCTCTCATGAGGTCTTCCATCCACTTGTGGAATCAATGCCACGTCTAGTTGCTGCACTTCGCCTGTCTAAAGGGGGTTCGTCCTACATGATACTAGGCATCTATCCCATGACTTTTGGCACTTCAGTATATTAATAGTCTCAAGATGACCGAATGATTGAACACAACGCCAAAAAGAAATTAAAACAAGAGATATGGTAAGAACTTACCTTTGTTATCTCTGTTTCTACGAAGTCCATAGGGTCCACAGGGTTGACCTTGGGGTATAGGTTGGGAACCAAATCCGGGCACCACGCAGTTAAAGCTTTTAGCTCCCAGGATGCACTTGGGTCCACTCTCCCTATAACCCCGCCCCCCAGCCAGAGGCACCTCAGTTTGTAAGTAGCCAAAGGCCGGAGGAGGAGAGAAAAAGAGAGAGAAAACTGGAACACTCTAGAACCATACTCACAGAAAAAGGAGACGGGAAACCGGTGACCAGTAACACAGCCCATATGAAGCCAGGTGCGTCAGGGCGGGCGCCCTGTGGACCCTATGGACTTCGTAGAAACAGAGATAACAAAGGTAAGTTTTTGCCATATCTCTTGTTTTCTACTTCAGGGTCCATAGGGGGTCCACAGGGTTGACCTTGGGGATGTCCCAAAGCAGTTCAACCAAGGGTGGGGACGCTCCTGTGCTGAGAGGAGAATCCGTCGCCAAAAAGGAAGCATCCTGAGAGGCAAAGGAAACCAATGCCTAGAACCTTAAAAAGGTATGGACAGAAGACCACGTGGACACCTAGTAAGGCAAAACAGCCGAGGCGCCACAACGAGCCGCCCACAAGGGTTACATGGCCCGAGAAAAAAACAAGCATCAACAACAGAAAGGCCTACCCCTGGGTAAGCCCCTGAGGAAGACATACGAGGCCATCCAGCCAACATTTAGTTATAGGCCGGCCATCCTTTCCTGTGAAAACTAGAAATCTCAGACCACCAATAAGGAGCCCGATTTCCGTAAGTAGCTTGAACGGATCACATAAATCCAAAGAGGCTGGACCACAGTCAATGAGGCCACACCAGCCGAGAGGACTGGGGGCTGAATGGCTGTACCATAAGTTCCAGAATAATATGGAACCTAAAAACCACATTAAGAAGAAACACAGGACGAGAGCAACTCACACCCTGACATGATGCCCTCCAAAAGAGGGAGCCACATGAGAACGCTCCCAAGTCAGACGCTCTCCTGGTCAGTATAAACACCCTGAGAGAAAGAGAGAGAGCCTAAGCAATAGACCATGTAATGGCTATCACAACCAGCGGTTCCATCGACTGTCCCCGGAGGGAACGAAGAACCACTACTAAATCCCAAGGAGTCCCTAGGGAGGACAAATGGAGGCATAAGCCAGAAAACACACCAAAGGATGAACTGGATACCAAAGTGGAGCAATTCCATATCTTAACCATACCGACAGTGTAGAGATCCGCACTGTCAGGAAGGCCAGGCCGAGGGTGAAACCCAAGCCAGCCGGCAGGAATGCCAGAATATCTGGAAATCCTGGACACCGGAGGATCATATCGACAGGTACGATACCGTAAGAATTACGTATGCCACAGTCTGTGGCAGAACCCAGCAAAGTCTGGCCTGTCTGCTCTAAACATCTCAATGAAGACAGAGCCAGGGAAGCCCTAGGACAACAGCAGGGGCGCAGTCATAGACAAACGATCCAGGTCCAGGGAAAAACAAGGACCCTGAGACAACAGGTCCAGATAGTGAAGCAGTAGGAACGGAGCTTCGATGAGGAGACTCCGAAAATCCTAGTACCAGTGACGTCTGGGATGAACTGGAGCCCCCAGAAGGAAAGCCCCTCCGTCTCGAATTAAACTTCCGAAGACCTCGAGGAAGAAGGGAGACCGGAGGACACAGGTACACTAAGTGGAAGGACCACTTCACTGACAGAGTCACTGAAGGTAGCTTCAGTACTCCTAGAGCTGGACTGTAACACCGGTAGTGTGTGATAGAGTCAGAAGGCCATGAGGACCAATCACCTCAGGGAGGCCCCCTCTGCTCACCAGGAGTTGAAACCTCTCTTGGAGAAGAGACTAGTCCCCGGGATGCACGTCATGACGGCTGAGGAAGCCCGCTTCCCAATGGAGAGCTCCCGGAATGAACACTGCAGAGTTGGCCAGAAGACCCTTGGACTATGTCAGAATGTATGACATTCCTGTCATTGCCACCGAACTACCAGTGTTGCCTAGTTGGAAGCCACTGTTGTGACACTGTTGGACTGAACCTATGCAGGTTTACCGTGACATAAGGGTTAGGCCAGAGTGAAGGCCCAAGACAGCCGAAAGTTCCAACAAGTGGCAGGGCGGAAGCGACAGACGTCCAGCTACCCCGAAATGAATGCGGACCAGACACTGTCTGCAGCAAAGAATACCCTGGACAAGATGGTGATAGCCACCCGGACAGAGACCGACTCGCCTCCGGAGAGAGCATCATCGTCCGAACAGCGATCCGATGGAAAAAACTCGATCCATCTGGAGAAGAGTCAATTATGGCAAGGCCTGGAATGGAACTGATCACATTCCCCCCTCCCAAAAGGTAGACACTCTGGGAGACCGCGCATCACCAAGAGTAATGACATATGTCGACCGCGTAGACATCCGCACACTCCAAGTTGAAGAGCGGAGAGCTTGTCTTACGCCAGAAAAATTCTCAGATTCCTGAGAATCCAGCAGTTCTCCCAGATGAAGAATACTCTGTGAGGGATGCAGGGAGGACTTTTTCTCCGGTGACTAATTATCTGTGCCGAGAAAAAGCCACGGTTATCCTGACCCGCCGGTAAAGTACCTCGGTGATCCTGCTAAAAGCTGGAGGGCGTCCAGAGAAAGGAGCATTCGGATACACTGAACAGGTGAACCGTCAGAAAATCCGTAAAGCTGGTAAACCCCGGTGGAGTTAAGGACAGTCCCAAAAGGCAGAGCCCGAAACTTGCAAGTTTTGCTGTGGCACAGCAAACCTGAACCCCTGCTGATGAGAGGGCTCTGTATGTACCCGTAGGTACGTATCCTGAATACTCAGAGATACCATAAAGTCCCCAGCTTCCAAACATCGGATGATGGAGCATGGTGGACTCCTCCTGAGTCCAAGCACCCTTAGTATCCGATTCAGGGATTTGAGACAGAGGATAGGCAAATGAGGACCAGTCGGTCACTGCCCCAGAAAGAAAGTAGAACAACCAGTCCCTCGCTGAGATAGTGAGGCTGGCCGAAATAGCTCTGCTTACCGCAAAGGCTGTATAGCTTTCTGGGTTTGTAAGGCCCTGATCGGAAGAAGGGCCCGTGTAACAACGCCTGTGAGGAGGCCGCCTGAGCAATGAGAGGCTGTTGAGAATCAGTATCTCACTCTGGAATCCCCCAGATGTAGACCTGCCCCGTCAGGCTGAAGTTTATCCTCCGGCGTAGAAGCAGGGCCGTCCAGAAGTCCAGGACAGCTCGGTACTAGATATGGTGGCCCCCGTGGAGGCCAACAGCCTAGGAAAAAACAGGCCTTTAGGCTGACCCTGAGGACAAAAAGACTTAACAGAGTTAGTCCGAATGTAGTGGGAGTAGCTAAAGACGGCATCTCTCCATTAGTGATACTGCCAATGATGCAACAATCTTGTCAAGGCCGGACCAAACAAGATCTTCCCCATGGTAGGAGACTGCACCTCTGCTTTCCCATAACGTAGCCATAGGGTATTGCGGCGGATACAGACGCAGCCGAAACCCTGAAAGTTAGAAGACCGGCATCCAATGTAGGTAATCCCACATATGACAACTGCATATTTTATGTGAGCGGCAAAAGACATTTGAATCCCAGACGTGTTGAAGGGGAAAAACTTTACAAATGCATCAGCCCAGTATGCAACAGTATTAACCAACCATGCGATGGCCATGGTAGGACGGGCAACAGGCCCTGAAAACGAGTACATTGATTTCAGGTAAAGTTACCACCTACGGATCCGTAAAATCCGTCCAGGCCGGGATGGGAGGCATATTAATGCCTGTAACCCGACGATTAACATACAAATCCACCCCAGAAGGAGATTTCTATTACTTGTGAGGACCCTTAGGGAATGGGAAACAGGAGGCCTTTGAGACCCCTCGTATCTGGCGACAGCCAGACTCCCGCCATGAGATCCACCCGCTGGGCAGAAACGAGGAATGTATGATACAGGTGCAGGATCGACATTCTCTATATCCAGAATGAACCTGGCTACCAGCCCCAAAGCAGGAATAATAATACTTGAAATTGGCTCCCCCCATGTGAGGGGGAAAGAGCCGAATACACCCTCCAGTTCACGGCAGAGCCACTGGGAAGTAACCACAGGGCGTATATCACGCCATTTAGTATTTCGTAGAAAACGACATCCACCAGGGTGGCCGTTGTGGTAATCCCTGCAAGGGGAATGACAGACCGATGCGGTACCGGAGGTAATTCATGTACTGTGAAAAACCCCGGCAGGGAGCGATAGTCTGTGACACAGGGGTAAAGTGCAAGAAATTGCGAGATACCCCGAGTTGAAAAGGGCAGTATGGTGAAGTAACCACAAGCGAGTTACGACAATGGGGCCCGCCTGGCGATCCTCAAAGGAGAGGATCCTGAGAAATAAACCGCGCAAAGGGGTCGTGCAAGGGGCCCGGCACCAGATGGCGCCGCATACAAAACCTTTCTGAGTCAAATCCTCCGCACTAATACCTGCAGCACATGGCTTGCAGGATAGCAATAATGGGTGCAGTATCGTGCGCAATCTCCTGGACAGATATATTTGACTATCTTGACGGAAATATTAAGCAGCGCCATACTGGTCCTGACTGACGCTAAGATTAGCTGCAGGGACCCATTATCAGCGTATGCAACACACAGTTCCATCTAAAATATGGCAACGTGCAGCACGCAACAGTATGTGACAAACCTCACAAATATTAACAAGTATATATATGTGAGGTCTCAGAACCACCCTAGGTACACCGGTATTAGGGCAGATAAAGAAAAGGGATAGATATACACTGACAGGTGAGAAAAGCAGACAGTCAGCACTAGCATAAGTCACATACAATGCAGAAAATATGAGATATGGTAAGAACTTACCCTTGCGATCTCTATTTCTACGAAGTCCATAGGGCTCCACAGGATACCTTGGGGTATAGACGATGGCGGCAGACATCCAGACACCACAGAGTTAAATTTTCAGCCTCCCAGGATGCACTGGGGTCCCTCTCCTATACCCCGCCCCCGAGCCTCAGGCCACTCAGTTTCGTAACAAGCCATAGGCCGGAGCAGGAGCAAAAAAGAGAGAGAAGACAGTCTGGAACACACAAGAATCACATTCTCACCATAAGGAGACAGAGAAACCGGTGACCAGATCAAAGCCCATCTGCAGTACAGGTGCGACAGGGCGGGAGTCCTGTGGAACCCTATGGACTTCGTAGAAATAGAGATAACAAGGGTAAGTTCTTACCATATCTCATATTTTCTACTTCAGGGTCCATAGGGTATCCACAGGATACCTTGGGGATGTCCCAAAGCAGTATCCTTTAAGGGTGGGGACGCTCCTGTGCTGTAAGGAGAATCCGCCGCCGAAAGGAAGCATCCTGAGAGGCGAAGGTATCAAAAGTATAATACCTTACCAAAAATATGGACAGATGACCACGTGGCTGCCAATCACCGCTGAAGCGCCACGTCGAGCTGCCCACGAAGGACCCACAGACCTAGTGGAACAGCTTTAATAGAGGATGGAACAGGAAGACCTGTGAATCCATCCTGCCAAAGTTAGCGTAGTGGCAGGCCAACCCTTTTTATGGAAACCAGAAAGGACAAAACCGAGAGTCTGATTTCCTAAATGGATTGGTACGGTCAACTTAAATTCTTAGCGCCCGTACCACAGCCAAATAGGCCTCACCAGCAGACAGGACTGGGGAAGTAAAGGCAAGCACTGCCCTGTTCCTAGGAAAGATGAGAAAAAGGGAGGTCTACATGACAGAGCCTCCCATTCTGAGATCCTACTGGCCAAATTAAGAGCCAGAAGGAATACAGTCCTAGCCGTAAGCCATTTGAAATCCAGTGAGCCCAGTGGATCAAATGGTGGTCCTCAGAGAGCCCTAAGGACCACAGCCAAATCCCAAGGAGCCACAGGTGGAACAAAGGGATGCTGAATATAACGTACACCCTGCACAAAGGTGCGGACATCAGGAAGAGTAGCAATCCTACACTGAAACCATACTAACAGGGCAGAAACCTGCACCTTGAGGTAAGCAAGGCGAAGACCGTTATCTAAGCCCACCTGTAGGAAAGCCAACCTCTGGATATTTGGAATACCCGAGGAGCCTAGCCTCTAGAAAGTATACCATACCTAATGGTAAATTCTTGCAGATAAAAACTTCCGAGCTCTTAGCATGGACAGAGCCCCTGTTAACTATAGAGCTGGAAAAACTCCTAGACCTTAAGAGGGCAGTCTCCACCACAGACAACCCAGGTCTGGGTATCAGCCAGGATCCTGAGACAACAGGTCCGGGCGTAGAGGCAACAGCTTCGGAGTGTTAACTGAGAGTAATAGTGCCATCTGGCCTACGCTGGAGCTATCAGCAGGAGCGTGCCTCCTTCTTGCTATTACTGGAGGAAGAAGGCATAACGGAGGGACGAGGCACACAACTTGGAAGGTCCACTGGACCTGCCTATGTCTATCAGAAGAGTCTCATCTCTGAAAGGCTCCACTTGTTCACCAGAAGATTGAACACCTCCTGATAAAGAGGACATTTCCCTGAATGCACGTCTTGACGGCTGAGAAAGCCTGCTTTCCATCTGAGGATTCCTGAATGAACACTGCCGATGACGGCAGGGATATAGCCTTCTACCCAAGCCAGAATTCGGGACACCACTGTTAGTGTCGCCTGACTTCGGGAACCTCCTAGGTGGTTTACATAAGCCATCATGATGGCGTTGTCAGACTGTACCTGCACGGTATTTCCGTGGAGGACCTGTCCTGCATGCTGGAGAACCGTGAATACTGCTCAGAGTTCTCAGATGTTTATGGGAAGCGCAAAAACTACTGGTGTCCACCTGCCCTGGAACAAGTGTGGACCCGTCATGCTTCCCAGCCACGGATACTGGCGTCCGTCGTCAGAAGGACCCTGTCCGCAATCCCAAAGGGGGTGTCCCTAGTTTAGGTGAGCTTTCTGCAGCCACCAGGCCAGAGAGAGACAAACCTCCGGGGAAAGCCTATTGACTTTATCCTATGGGGCAACCCATCCCATCCGGAGAGGATCAAGTTCTTTAGAGTGAAACTGGGTACTCTCCACCATGTCGAACAGCGACATCCTGGAACCCAGGAACCACATTGCCAAGTGAATAGACACTCGGCGACTCTGCAGGCAACTGCGTACCTTTGCCTGTAATGCAGAGATCTTTTCCTCAATCACAAAGATCCTCAGATGTTGGGATATGGAGCATCCTCTGTGAAGAATCAGAGAGGACCATTTCCAGTTTATCAGTCAGCCCTAACGTAGCAACACAGATATTGTCCGTTGCATATGGCACTGAAGTATCTCTGGAGACTGTGTAACAACAGGAGGTCACTCGGATAGGGTAACAAGCGGACCCCCTGCATCCGCAGGTGGGCTGCCATAACTACCATGACCCTGGTAAACCGTGAGGCGCGGAGGCCAGACCAAGGGGCAATGCCAGAAACTGGAAATGCTTATCGACCACTGCAAACCTGAGGAAAACACTGGTGTGCTAAGAAAAGAGGGATATTCAGGTAGTCACCCTGAATATATCCAACGACACCACAAAATTCCCAGGCTCCATTGAATGATGGAATGCAGGGTCCCCCTCCCGAACCGAGGAACCCTTAAGAATTTGTTGAAGGATTCGAGGTTGAGAATGTCCTGGTAAGACCCATTGGGTGTCTGTACCAGAAAGAGGATGGAGTAATACCTCGTTCCCCTTTGGGGAAACGGAATAGGTACTATAACTCCTGCCTGGAGCATAGAGTGTAACACCCTCAAAAATTACAGGGCCTAGTCCTGAATTGACAGAAGACCTGTAACGAAAAACCTTCTGGGAGGCTTTTACCGGGAGGAAAGGACATACCTTCAAGAAAATACTTCTCTTACCCCAGTGTCCGTGGTGGTCAGACACCAGCACTGGGCGAACTGGAGAAGCCGGCCTCCAACTCTGGGGGCTCCCGAGAGGAGGCCCGTCCCGGGAGGCTGAAGGCTTATAGTCCAACTTGGGAGTAGGACGTCTTGTACTCCAAGCCTGTTCTTATGGCTGAGCAGATTTCCTGGCTACTGTCTGTCTTGGAAAGCTGTATTTTAGACTTACCCTGGCCTCACAGGGCCGAAAAGACAAAGTCCCAGACCCTGATGGGACTGTAGCCGATGGCAGACACGCAGACGTAGCTGCTGCCTGCAGGGCCACAATTGCGTCCAGACGAGGGCCAAACAGGACTTGTCCCGTAAAAGGCAAAGCATTCAAAATGGAATCTGCGTCCGCTTTCCAAGAGCGCAACCACAGGGAGCGGCAAGCCGCTACTGCTGCCGAGGAGATTCTGGAAAGGAGTAGGCTATATGTAAGACCGTCTCATTATGAACGTGGCAAAGTCTCTGAGAATTTGCCACTATCCAACTGCTCTGCTGGAGAGTCAGTGTGCAGAGATCCAGTTACCTACTCAGTGTTCCATGGCTCTGGCCCCCCAGCACACGGCCATAGCCGGCCTGGAAGCCCCTCCAGCAAGGGAATATTGGATTTTAGATCTATTTGCACCTTGCAATCTGGAACCTCCTTCAAAGAGGACCTGGAGGGCATGGGCAACATAGCACTCCTCACTAGGCGTGTAACATGAGAATCTACCCGTAAAGGTAACTCCCATTCGGAAATGTAATTATCTGCAAAAGGGGTATGCAAAAGGTCAACCGTTTTTGAGGCTGGAACCGCTTACCCGGATTTTCCACGCCTCCTCTAAATGATCCACCTGACCAGATAGAGGAATTACAGTGGCAACACCCTTATCCTTAAAGAAGGCATATTTGGATTTAGCCACGGGGGATATGTAATAACCAAAGCCGCACGGACTGCCCGTAGAAGGCCAGGTATATAGACTTTAGACCTAGACTACGCCTCCTTTGCACTAAGGGGCTCGTGTCTGAAAAAGTCAATAATGTCACCGTCCTCAGACGTCATGTCTTTACCCGTCTGAGACCCGAAAGGCCGTTTAGAAGGCCGAAATGGTGACTCCCCCTGTAAAACGTCCATCAGGTGCTATACCTTTTGGACAATAAATTCACCCACACAGGCTCCTGCGAGACCTGGGGGGGCGAAAAACAGGATACACTGGGGTACCATCAACTGTCCAGGGACCCCTGCATGTGATGAGACCACCACAGGCTGCGATAACCCCTTGGGGAAACGCAGGGGGCGTTGCCCACAAAGGCTGTAAGCATCTTAGCCAGCCGAGGACGGTCCCCTTTTTTGTGCAGGCACAGTGACAGAAATGGGGCGTGATATATAATACAACATGCCCTCCATAAACCCTCAGCATCTACATATCCCTCCGCTAACTGCATATGATATCAGTACATTATAGCTGGAAGAGGATATCCTCGTTCACTTTCCGATATGAGGAGTGTGAACGGAGCGTATGTGACCTCCCACACAGAAAAACCACGTTTACTGTGAGGTAATAAACACCCTGCGACACCGCACCGCAAGGGCTGTAGCAGAAGAACAGGGATAGGAAAAGGCTGAGAGTCAGAAATGAAAATACAGGCAAACAGCGCTAGCATTTAAGTCACATACAATGCACAGATAACATCCAGCATTACAGGCACTGCAATCAACTACACTGACCAGTGCCTGGTAGGAAACAGTGCTGCATACACTGACCTTAATTGAAGGAGAGGTATGCGGGGGACCCGGACCTCAATGGCATCTGTATCAGCTTCCAGCAGCGTTTGCCATCCCCAGCACATGTAGTGAGAAAATGGCCACCGAGGAGCAGAGAGAAGGCAGGGCCCGGGAGGAGGAGCGCTGACACAGCCCGCTCAGACCGCTGTGGAATGGCACTGTACAGCGGGGGAGACGCCGGCTGTGAGACAGGGAAGGCGTTCTCCCCTGGCGTGCTATCAACCCCTGGGACGCCGCGCTGTACTGCACATGCTACGGCCCGCTGTCCCTGGTGGTCTAGTGGAAGGCGCAGGATCAGTACCTGGCCCCACGCGCAGCCGGTCCCCAGAGAGCCCCCTGCCTGGGGACCAAACAGGACTGTGTTACCGGCGGGTGCCCACCGCGGGACTCCGCCGCTTACCTGGTTCCCCGTGCATCCGGCCACAGTCCAGGTAGCCGGGGATCACCGCTAGCTGTGACCCCAGCTACCTACCAGCATCCCCGGATCGGTACCGGCGTTCTGGTACCGGCGGGGTGTAGGAGTGACAGCATGGACGTCAATACTGACTGTCCTATGCTGGAGCACTCTAGTTGTGCAGCCACAGCTGCGAAGAAATATTCAGGGGCCTTAAAAAGACCCCCCTCTGTACGGTGCGACTGGTCCGGCCAGGCACCTACGAAAACTGAGTGGCCTGAGGCTCGGGGGCGGGGTATAGGAGAGGGACCCCAGTGCATCCTGGGAGGCTGAAAATTTAACTCTGTGGTGCCTGGATGTCTGCCGCCATCGCCTATACCCCAAGGTATCCTGTGGATACCCTATGGACCCTGAAGTAGAAAAATATATATACATACATTTGCATGACATATAATATACTGCACAATGTCGCTACATTCAACTGCCCAGATTCAGTGTCTGGGAAGGCTATAGCGCTGTGTACACTCACCCAAAATGGCCAGGTACGCAGGGGGACTGGGCTCACTGTCATCCTAGGAGCTCTGCAGCACCACCGAGAGATAATGGCCGCTGGAGACCTCAGAAGAAGCGTGGCCCGCGGAGGAAGCAGCTCAGCGATGCCAGACTGCGTGTTAAAAGGCGCGCTGAGCTGAGGGGAGGAGCCGCTAGACAGGGAAGGCTTCCTCCCCTGGCTAGCAATTAACCCCCCGGGATGCCGGCTCCCGCTGCCGCTATAATCCCTGGTGGGCTAGTGGACACGCGGGGTATGCCTCCATGGAGGGGGAGCCCGCCGCCACCGCTAGCGCCTCCGGTCTGTCCCCAGAGACCGGAGGCATAAGGCTGCATACACACGTGGATCACCGCAAGCGGTGACCACGCGACTTACCTGTCCCCGTCGATCCGGCAGCAGCCTAGGGATTCCTCCAGAGTCCGGCTAGTACAGACTCTGGGGTCCCGCTGCGATCTCCAGATCTGTACTGGCGTCGCAGCGCCGGCGGGGTGTAGGAGCGGCAGCTTAGACGTCCATTGGACAGTCTGACGCTGCCGCTCTGAAGAGTAGTAAAAAATAATAAAACTTTTTTTTTTTTAAATAAATTTTAAGCTTAGGGGCTGCTAATTAGCTCCCCACTGCACTAACGGTGACCCGACTCCGGCCGGGCACCAACTTAAACTGAGGTGCCTCTGGCTGGGGGGCGGGGTTATAGGGAGAGTGGACCCAAGTGCATCCTGGGAGCTAAAAGCTTTAACTGCGTGGTGCCCGGATTTGGTTCCCAACCTATACCCCAAGGTCAACCCTGTGGACCCCCTATGGACCCTGAAGTAGAAATAAATGTACAGGTATGAGAAGAGTTAAATAGTTAACATATGATTCAGGAGCAGGCAAGTCCTCTTAAACTGAAATATACTATTCCAAACATGAAATATTAAAAGTTAAACATACAAGAATTCCAGATAAATATGTATTTGGAAAGAATGCCTTGAACAACTTACTTTTGGCAAAGCAACAACCTGGTAAGCGGCCCTTGCCGGGAAATTATTCTGAAAGACTGAGAAACAAAAAAAAAAAAAGTTTTTGAATTAAAAATACAACCCTTAAACTAACCATACTTATTCTACCACTTTAGTGTGGGGTTTCAATATAATTATTCCTTACTCTAGAGCTAACCCCATTTTTTTTATATTAATTATTTCATGTCGGCATTGACAGTGATGACATGTTAGCATATTAGCATGTTGACATATCATCCCTGGTGGCCCAGCGGTCACTTACCTGCTGCTTAATGGCAGTGGCTCCCATCACAACTTCCAGCGGTCATGTGACCATCACATCATGCTCCAGCGTTCCGATGAGTATTTCTCCCCTATCCCTAATTGTTATCTCTAAAGCTCTCTCCAGTGCCTATCCCTAACACTCCTTCCCCCCCAAGCCTAACTCTAACCTCTCCTTAGTGCCTGACCCTAAAGTCAAAATGTTGCCTGTCGTTATTTCAACAATGTTTACATCATAACCCTTGACATTGTGGTGGTGACATTATAAATGTCAACCTATTGACTACAACCCTATTAATGTAGTACAACAATATATACCTAAGGGCATATTCAGTTGCAAGCACAATTTTGAAAAAAACATGCGGTGTGGGGATTTTTCCACAGCCGCAAGGTTTTTCCTGTTCAATTGCTGGGGAGAAAATCTGTAGAAATTATCGTGACTTATTTCTCACAGCCCCAGAGCAGGTGCAAAGTCAGGGAAAACCCTTGTTTTAGGTTAAAATGTCAGGATATGCTTCAGAGCCCCCTAATGACTAATTAGGCAATTTGTAGTTTCCAATTTGCTTAATTAGTCAAATAATTAAGTCATTATTGGTTGTAAAAAAAAATGGCCTCAAATTACCTCAAAATCAACTTTTTCGTTAATTTATGCACCTCAAACTTAATTACACTATTTACTTACATAAAAAATAAATTGTATTTTATAATTTTCTTAAAATCAACTTTTTGTATACATTTTTTATTTTATTCATTTGTAATTAAACGGAAAGTTTTTTTTCTACTTTAAAAACAAACAAACAAACAAACAAAAAACACACACACACAAATCAGCCATTGCAGCATTTTTAAAATATCAAAATATTTTTCTTTGGGATATTATTACTGTTACCCAATATTTATTTTTTCTTTTTTTGGGGTACAGGCTGTTTCACAAAAAATGTTTAAATGACCAGCAGGTTTTTGCAGTAAAATGACAGCGACCAATTTTTTTTTTTTCATTGGATGCCGTGGGTATCTGGAGCGCACATACCTGCCATAATGAAAAGAAATGTGATAACCGTGGCAATTTTTAATGCAATAATCTCGCGTCCAATTGAATATACCCCCTAGTTTTCTTTTTGTTTTTTTTACAGAAGACTATGCATTTTCAGTAAACATCTTTAGGGGGGAATTTGTTTAGCCGCTGTACTTTACCGCCGGTTAATTGATTCCCCGGGCTAATTCAATTAGCCTGAAGATTTAGGGATTATTGGGGGCATGGCCATATCGTGGGAGATGTGGCCAGGCCCCTCTTAGGAATAAAAAAAAGAAAAGAAAAACCCATGCGCTGAGGAGGGGGTGTCAGAGGCCCTCAGTCAGGGGCAGATCAAGGGGGGCTGCGATCAGTGTTATCCAGAGGAGAGGAGACTGCTGCTGCTCAGCGGCAGCAGTCTCCATTGTCCCACTGCAGCCCAGCATACAGCAGCGTGTACAGGGATGCTAACCGGAAGCCGGCACCATTGGGGATTTTTTTTCACCTGCCTGGAGGCAGGTGAAACAAAACCCCCGATAAGTGCAGTTTTTTCACAATTGCGACAACACATGGATCTGGGAATTTTTTTTGTGCTGTAAAATCGGAGAGTAACTGGGTTGCAAAAAAAACAAAAATTACTGGAAAGTCCAATTTTTGCCGCATGAAAAATTATTGTGGACAATTGAATTCCTCCCTTAGTCTATTTGCTCCTTCTAACAAATACAATATATACCAAAATATGGTCAAACATTTACTTTGCTAGGGAACTAAAAGCAAAATGTGCGTGCATCTTTTTTATACAAACCACAAAGGAATCATTTGTAGCTCTTGATTCTGCATTAATCCACCTTTCTAAAATAGGCAATGAGCTGGACTCAATTTGGAGGTTTTCATATTAAAATCTGCACTTGATTGTGTTAATGCATATTTTTCGTTTTTTTACAAACACATGTGCAGTGTCTATGGGTAAAATGGCAGTATGACAAGGCGTACCATTTTTGACCTGACACAGGTTTGGGAGATCTGGCTTTCCTGTTTTAGTTATGCTGCAATATCACCAGACGTATGGACTGGTGATACCTTTGCTTTTAAACATCTTTTTACAATTATACAACTGAATGGAAATGATATATAGTCACGGCAAAGTCCGCGTAACAAGTATACATGGGATTATAAAATTGATGTTTTTTTGGTGAATTTTAATACTATTAATAATAAATATAACAAATATTTTATTTACATTTTGGAGTTTGAATTGTTGGATTTAGGACAGAGTGCTGTATTCTCTTCTATATTTTTTTTTTTGCACATTTTGGTAAACAGACGAGCCTCAGTTCTCACTAATTGCTAGCCCTAATATTACGTTTTTTATTGATTTACAGCTGATCAATAAGCCCCGGGGCTTGTTTTCTTACTAAACATAGTGTCAAGCTTGCAGTGTAATGGGACATACATACAGATTTATAGGCTTATGAAATGATGATATAATTGAGAAAAACACATTTAAATTTGCTTCAAAATATACAATAATAAAAGGTAAGTTGTAAATAACTGGCAAGCAGAAATAAAATCAGCAATATAAATGTATGTTTTAAGTAAAAAAATATAAAAAGTAAAAAGAAAATTTTATGAATCATAATTACCCTTTACCATAAACAGCAGAGATACAGATAACATGTCTTATATTTTGCCTAATGCCTTGTCTCCTGGGAAGGGGAAATTAGCAGTGGCAAAATAAATAAAAAGGGGCTGATTCTGAGTCATATGCAAAGTGGTTGCGTTTGCGGCAGCCGTGGAAGCCTGACTTACTACCTTATGCTAATGCGAGTTTCCACAGGGCTAATGTGAGGATCAGCAAGACAGAAAAGCTGAGTGCAATCGCTCTGTCACTGCCCAGTTCATGCCCTGAAACTCCCATTTCACAGAAAGACAGATACGGCAAAGATCAGAACAGGACAGACATTTGCAACAGCGCTTGCGCTGTATGCTACAACTTCATCCAACTCACTCAGAATCAGCCCCAAATTGTGCAGAAGACACTAATTTGTTATGTCATTTATTTGCTATTTTCTTTCTAATACTCACACTGCTTGTACACTTCATTAACATCATTAAAATCGTTGATATCAGCCAATAATACGGTTGTTTTCACAACTGAAAAAGACACAGAAAATAAATAATATATATTAATATTAATATATACACATACATACACATATACTTTTTTTTCTAAATCGAAAAGGGGGAGAGTAACATACTGAATAGGAATGTATATATACAATCAGTCGTATAGGAACATAGAAGAATAGATGTGGGTAAGAGGCACGGATAAATTGGAGAACACGTATACAAATGTTAACTTCCAAAAGGAGAGCAAAATTGTAGAGTACACTAATAATAGCAGCTATACTGAAATGAGGTATAGGAAAGAACCTTCGCTGAAATGCTCATGCAACAACACCAATAGATCGGGCACAGCTCTTGGTTTTAACCGAGAAATTGTACGATAGTACAATAAGCTGGAAGGCAGAGCAGGTAGTGGGACAGAGGGAAAATGAGAAAAACAAAATCAGGGGTACAGGGATGAGGGGCAGTGGGGAGGACTGGACTAGGAACTAGCTCTCAAAGCCTAATGGGCTTATTCCAAAAGAATTTGCCACCACGTGAAGGCCACGAACATGGAGACATAACTGGAGGGCAGGGAAGGTGGTAACCAGTGGCTACAGCTTAATGAAGCATATTGATCAGTATCCTTAAATCTGAATAGAACATTACCAGTGATCGCGAAATACGCGCTGTAGCGCATATTTACGCGATACAGGCAGTTGAGGACCCATTTTTTAAAACAGAGTGGGTCCTTGAGGACGCGCTGTGTGTGTTCTGTGTCCGCAGCAGCCAATCACCGCCGGCAGCGTCTCCCAGCCAATCACTGCCAGCAGAAATTGGTTTGGGAGACGCTGCCGGCAGTGATTGGTTGCTGCAGACATAGCACACACAGCGCGTACTGCAGGCCCCGCTCTCTCAGCCAATTGCTGCCGGCAGCGTGTCTCAACCAATTGCCGCCGGCAGCGTGTCATCCATTACTAACCAGAGACCAG
Source organism: Taudactylus pleione (assembly GCA_031769625.1). Classification (NCBI taxonomy): domain Eukaryota; kingdom Metazoa; phylum Chordata; class Amphibia; order Anura; family Myobatrachidae; genus Taudactylus; species Taudactylus pleione. The sequence continues at coordinate 13,544,272 of JAUIMM010000312.1, read as the reverse complement.
GTCGGAGCATCCCCTTCCCTCCCTGCCCGCCAGCTTACTCAGTCCTTCCTGACATCGGTGCAGACGGATCCCCCTTGCTTGGCTTCAGCAGCGCTGCCTGCGCTCCGTCCCAGCTCACTACATGAAGGAGTCCACCCGGAGGAAGGAGGTAACTGTACCAACTGCTATCTCTTAACCCCTTCCCTACCGCCAATGCTGCCCCAGCTGTATCCTGACCCCCTCCCAACCCCCAGTATTGCCTGGCCTTAACTCCCTTCTTGCACCCACAGTACTGCCATCTACCCTTACCCCCTTCCTACCCCCAGCACTGCTTGCCCCTAGCCTCTTCCTTGCCCCCAGTACTGCCCCAGCTGCTACATACCCTTACCCCCTCCCTACCCCCAGCACTGCCTGCCCCTAAACTCCTCCTTGCCAAGTACTGCCCCAGCTGCTAATTACCTTTGCCCCCTCCCTACCCCCAGTAATGCATGCCCCTAACCCCCTCCTTGCCCCCCAGTACTGCACCAGCTGCTATATTCCCTTGCCGCCCCTCCCTACTCCCAGCACTGTCTGCCCTAGCTCCCTCCTTTCCCCCCAGCAATGTCACAACTGCTGTCTTCACTTATCTCTCCCTACACTGCCTGCCCTTACTTGCCTCTAGCCACAGCTCTACCCCAACTTCTCCCTGCCTATACCCCCAGCTCTACAGCAACTGCTGCTTGCCCTTAAACCCCTCTGCCCTAACTGCTACTTGCCTCCAGCACTGTCCCAACTGCTGCCTACCCTCACCTCCCATAATGTGTGATGGGACCCAGAAACTGTGGAGTAGGACCCCAATTTTTAAAAGTGAGTGGTCCCTAGGACCCACATTTTTTTCTGCTTAGCGCTATACTCAAACTTGTCAGCCAAAGATAGAATTAGGCTGTCCATACTCAAAGAGTCCAGTCTCGAGAACCAGTCTTAGAACTTTGGGGGTGATGTAGATCTCCAATAGACCAGTATTACTGCCTTCACGGCACTTTTAAGAAATTTCAAGAACGACTTTTTAGTTTGATTTTGGTACAACACTCTACAGTATAGCTTTGGATGTGGCAACCACCTCACTCCAAAATGGGTGACTATGGGGTTGTTCCGAACATATATGGAGAGATGTCCTAGAGTACCTCCAGCAGTTATTCGGGATCACTGGCTACACTTTGGAAAGAAGGTTTGGACAACAGTACAAGTGGGATGGGACCTTGTAATGGCACTCTATAACCTGTACACCTACTGAGTACTAAACGGTGGCCCGGAAAACAGTGGCAAATTATTTTCATGGGTCCCATACAAAACGTCGACAATGAAAAGGTTGACAGTGATTTGGTGGATACCAAAAGGTCAACATGTACAAAAGGTAGACATGGAAATGGTCGACACACATGGTCTACAATTTTTTTTAAATATATTTTTAGGGTTAGGTTTAGGCACTTACCGGAGGGTTAGAGTTAGGCTCTAGGAGGGGTTACATACCCCGATGGTTAGTGTTAGGCACCAAGGGGAGGGATAGAAAAAAAAAAAGTGTTGACCATTTCCATGTCAACCTTTTGAACCCCAACTCTATTTTCATCAGGTACATTTCCCAGCTCAAGCTCCCAAGCTCTAGTAAATTTAGACAGTCCCTTGATAACCCTCTCTATGATCTTTTTTTCTATAAAAGGTATCTGTCAAGCATTTTTTGTGACATGCAACTTCTGCTAGCCAGGTGCAGTAAGGTGAATAGAAGATATTTGAAACACTGCTTTGAAAGTTGGGCTTTAAAAGTAGTGTAGTAAGTCTTTCTGGTCCACCATTATCTGATAACAGAGGACAACAGTGTTCAATTACGTAGAAAACTAAGTCACATACAGCCATATGATATATGATATGATATGGTGGGTACATATTGGTCAACAGACATCCTGTTCAAAATAGGCCTATAAATTTGTTATCAGGAAAGCCAGACACCAAACTGCTCAGTGTTGTAGATCCGTGCAGCTCGGATGGATGACCGGATTACAATTACCATTGTTAGTGCAGGTGGAAAGTGAAAATATCTCAAACTCAACATCGAGCATGTAGATACTGTATGTATTCAGGTAAGGTGGTGCCTCTTAAAGAGGACACGGTATCCACAGCCAGGGGAACCTGGGATACCTACAAATGATATTATGTTACATGACAATCCTTTAAAGCAAGAAAACAATCCACATACCGTTGCCATAGTCACATCCCGCCGCCTTAAGGATTTCGCCCATATTCAGCAAAGCCTGGTTACAATAGGTAGATTTTAAAATGGTCAAGTGTTTGACTAAGCAGTACATTTTTATGGTTTTATATTATTTACTTGTTCTTAAAGTCACAACACATTTTAAAGCCACCAACAAGAGTCATGCTTGCAAAGTGAGAAAAATTGATGACATTTATGAAAACTAGTGCTGAGCACAGCAACCAATCAGATTCCAGTGCTCACATTCTACGGCAACATCAAAATTAACATTTCTTGATTGGTCATCGTCTCCCCGCACCATAGTGGTTGTTTGTTTTTGTTTTGGGTTATCCCCCTTATAGACCAATAGCCTTGTACCTTGCTGATCATGGGGGGAGGGGGCGGAAAAGCAGCTGTGGAGAGTGGGCCTCTCCTAATGCCAAAATGGGCCTGACCAGCTGCTACAGGGCAAAAAGTCTCAATGTTCTCCCTGACCACATTTTCAGATGTTCGGAAACTGTAAACATTGCAGAATTTAGCAAACCATCAATGTTTTAGTACTGCAACAATCCCAGAAACACATCACGAGAGGTACCAATGGCATCTCATGCTTCTCCTTCGAGAAGTATTATGGCTGGATCCCCAATGCTGCTCACATCCCTCCTGATCTCCTCATGCATTCTGCTTATCCACTCCAACTATGCCATACCAAACGACGCAGCAAGTTGACCCCTCTAATGGACCTTGGTTGTGGCCCCCAAATCTTGAGGCTTGGTGAAATTTTGATCAACTCATTGTCCTTTCCTCTTAAGTTTAAACTAACCTTTCCATAAATGTTAATTACTGTCACCCTTGTATCCAGCCCATCTGTGTCACCCCTGTCTGTCTGCCCCCTCCCCTTAGAATGTAAGCTCTCACGAGCAGGGCCCTATTCCCTCATGTGCTTCTCCTTCACTTGATTATACTTTAATATACAACAAAACCCCACCCTTGGTTGCCGACGCCATGCTGCTTATCTAAGTGTTATGCAGCAATGTATAAATAATGTATCTGTCCTGCATTGTTTGTACTGTTAATAACTGTTTTCTTGTGTGCTCATTTCTTTATGTACATTGTAAGGTGCTGCGGAACCCTTGTGGCGCCATATAAATAAAGGAAATAATAATAATAATAATGGCTGCCCGTGAGGTGAATGTATAACCACTGACTCCTCCTTAATAGATATTTGGCAGTGCAGCGGTCATAGTGGGTGACTTAACGACATGTATGTGGGTATGGATCTATGTATCAATGTATGGACAGTAGATAAATATAGTTAATGATGGTTCCCCCAACATCTTCTCTATACCAGCTCCCAGGATAAGTCACATGGTATGATTCAATCCTCTGCTATGTACCACCGACATCAACCCAATGTCTGGCTGTTCACATTATGGTAAGAGCCTCTGATCAATTTACTATAGGGTACGATAGAAAATGAGTGAAGATATATCACCGCAGAGTGCCTACACACAGCACATTGTACAACATGGAATCACCCCCAAAGTACTTAGGCTGCAGTAAGTGGTTTTTGATTATCAGTATTTAAAAAGGGCTATGGAATAAAAGTGCTACATAAATATTGTTTTACCTGCTTTGCCTCACTCTTAACCCCACCTGGCACAAGCTGTCCACTCGCAGGATCCATGCCAAGCTGCCCAGACACGAACATGGTCTTATCCACCACCACTGCCTGACTGCAATACAGAACAGACACCGTGCATTAATGGGGCACTTATAGGTACAAAAGGTTACAAAGTAATGATATATATTCCCTTTATTAAACACTCAAGGTGCATACACACTAGACGATATTTTGCACGATTTGGCAGTTTCCAATGCATCGGAATGACAAATCGTGCAGTGTACACCAACGATAACGATTTGCGGTCCCACGTGTCGTTTGTCATATGTTCAGATCTTCCCTACATGAAGTCAGATCAGGCAATCTCATTAACGATTCGTGGCATATTGTTCAGTGTTTAAGCACGAACTATACGTCGTTCCGACCCGAACGATGCCGACAGGCATTTCCCTAATGACACAGATGCATGCATAGATCAGTGAGATCCGTGCATGCATCTGTGTAAAAAATGCTTGTAATTTTTTTACACAGCACAACCAGCCCCCCCCCCCCCCCCCCCAAAGCACAACCAGCCCCGGACTTTTGAAAGCCAGTGCTTGTTGTGAAAATATAGGGGACAGAAGATGTAGGGGTCCCCAGTATTTAGTACAGCCAGCACTGGGCTCAATGAGCCGGCCCTGGTTTTGGAAATACAGGGGACAAAATAAGTAGGGGTCCCCTGTATTTTCCATACCCCCCCCCTTTCTAGTGGGGGGGGATTCCACAGCCAGGGGAACCCTTTCACCAGGTCCCCCAGCCAAAGCATTATGCCTGACCACTAGTCAGGGTAGGCTGGGGATTCCCTGCATGCTGGTACCATAAGTACCAGCATGCGGGGCATTAGAGGTATATTTACTAAAGTGAGAGTTTTTAGAAATGGAGAGGTTGCCCATGGCAAACAATCAAATTCTAGCTATTATCTTCTAGAAGGTGCTAGTTAAATGTTAAGTAGAATCTGATTGGTTGCTATGGGCAACATCTCCATTTCTAAAAACTCTCACTTTAGTAAATATACCCTTTAGAGTCCAGCACTTACAAGTCTCTGACCTGCTTTCCCCCATTTGCCTGTGGCACTGAACAGGGGGTGAGAGAGTAGGCAAAGTGACTAGGTGAAAATGAGATTTGGGAAAAGTTCTGCATCTACTGTTGCTGTGATGCGGAGGCAGCGGATACCACAGTAGGGGAGAGCAGTTGATGATAGCGCACCAGATTGGAAAATACCTTTAAAAGATTTGCTAAAGAAGGGGACAGTGGTACAGGGGTACTCAGAGACCGGAATATGCATGTTTCGCTGGTGAACGCTCATTGGTGACTCTCCACGCAAACAGAGAGAGAAGATTAAACTCTACACATATCGGCCATGACCAGGAGTGTTGTGAGGCAGTAATGCTAACCACTACACTATCCATGCTTCCCTAATCAACAACAATTTCATTTTAAAAACATGTTACAGGTAATGTGCAGAGCAGATAGTTTCCACATGTGTCAACAAAAGGAAAAGGGGGAACACTTGGTGAGGCACTCAATTTTGTACACCAATTAAAGATTGTATCTTTATTAGAATTATCTAATTTAAATTGAACTTTTCTGAGCCAGTCTTATTTCAATTTGATTTTATTTCTTTTATTTTTGCTAAATATTCAAAATAAATACTCAATGATACATGTAAGAGAAAATTTGTAGCAAATCCCCCCCCAAAAAAGGGAGTAAAAAAGGAGCAATTTGCTCCTGGGACAAACACGATTACAACGCATGGGTGCAATTGCTTTTTGTTTTCTTGCATGCTGGGTAAAAACTGGCAGATTTTGCATGAACCCCACAAACGCTGGGCAGCTTTATTTTTCTACTGAAATTTAGAACTAAGTTGAGATACGACCTATCCAAATATCAAACATTACTGCACATTTTAAATCTGCATTAGCTGCAGTGCAACACAGTTTTACCTAGACCACTGCACAAACTCCTCCATTCTTGAAGTTCCCCACTCTGAATCAGGCCCAAAATATATATAATAATCTGCTATTGTCTGTCCTGTCTCCTACATGCAAACGCAGTGGGAGCAAGGAAGCAGCAACATCTCCAGCGCCTCCCTCTGCTAGAACAACTGGATAGAACCTAGCAGGAGAGGAGGGGGACATGCCAGGAGGTAAGTATGTAAGCTGCGGGAGGGTAGGGGGCACATCAGAAATAGGGAGGGGATGCAGCAGTGGACAGCACGGGGTGATGGGTCAGAGGAGCGGACAAAAAGTTGGTGGGGAGGTAGAGAGTAGGGTGCTAGGACAAAGCAGCAACAGAGGGAGGCAGGATGGGAGGTGGACGGTCCGTTGTTACCCAGCATATCCCTTTACTAGCCTTCGATATAATGAGAATATGCTTGAAAGAAACTGTAGGCTACCACATCTGCGCAGAAAGCGGAGAATTGTATTTATTTACAGTTCCCAAATGACAAAAAACAGGGTGGACAATGCTGCTCACCGGAAAGAGCACTGGTGGTTTTACACGACAAACTTGTCGATCTTTGTTATTGCTAATAGTAAATAAATTAATACCCTGCACAGTTTGTCCACCATATACTTTTTTCCCTACTTTTCTCATTATTTTGCAATACGCTCAATTCTAGTGCAAACAGGTTTTTTTTTCCAAATTGCTAAGCGGAAGGACAACAGTAAAACCTTGTTATTTTTATTTATTTATTGTTATTCGTTTTTTTTTTCTCGGTAGTCTAAACAAATTACCTAAAGGTTACACGTTCTATTTAAGAAAAAAAATAATATTTTACTAAGAATTAACAATGAAACAATAACACACAGGTTCTCCCATTGTTATGGAACTACAAGCACCAGCATGCCCTGCAACCCCTATTTTGCAAATCATGATCTCTATAACTGTAATCTGTATGCTGTGCATGGCAGCTACTGACAGATCAGATGTGTCCTATGAGGACATGCTTGGTGCAGGGTGTCAGCCCAGGACTGAGACAGAGAGGGTGGTGATGGGGGCCTGAGGTCTGATTGGACAATACAGGACGACTCCCCGTCTATTTTGTGTCACTTATGTAGAAACCGGTCAAGGTTCTCATTCCATCTGCTAGAAGTAAATGGCTCGCACTTCAGGCTCCTGTATTGGTCCCCTAAATCACACACGGCAAAGCTGCCTCTTACAGATCATACATGTAGTATGTCTATTACATGTAACATACTTCTTATATATCCTGTATTATTTTTATCAAACAACATATGATGCTAATATCTGTTTAATCATAAACTTCAGTCCTTGCACCAATCTAAATTCTCTACCACTATAATTTTTGATATATGGAAACAAAAAGGAACATACAAACTCCACACAGATAGTGCCTTGGTTGGAACTGAACGCATGTCCAGTGGCAGCAATGCCAAAAATGCAAATCCATCCTGTGCTTAAAAAACTGTGTATAAATACATTTCCTTTTTTTTTTTTATTGAAATGTAAAGAAAAAGAAAAACAAAACATTAATACACTGCAATATTTCCACATAATAAACAAAAGTGAATATCTGTCAAAGTACATGACTCTGCCTAAACTTTGTTGTGAAGTAAAACAATTTTAAATGACTGCTTGTAACATTGTTTGATATTATGCAAGAGACACTTTAATATGGTCAGTCACTGTGAATAGCGGGGCACGTCAGGTATGTCCAGGCAGAAAGTAGTGGGTTGTGTTTTTGGCAATATATTAGGTGAATTTTATATTTGAACTGTTTCAAAAATGCAAAATAGGGGCAAAACAAAAAAAAAATCACTCTGGAATTAGCATAATTGAAGCGCCTTAGGTCTGATCGGAGAAAGAGCGCTATATACTGTATATAAAATTAGTATTATTATTATTGTCATCCTAGCTCTATCTACCCCAGAATAAAAGTATGCAATCTAATACGTTGCCTCCAGACAAAATACACAGAGAACTCTTCAGGTGCCCATACACGGTGCGATATAGCAGTTGATCCGACGGATTGGTACAATATCGCTATGTCGTACTGTGTGTGGGCAGGATGTCGGCCAGTGCGCGCTCCCGTGGGGGTCGTACATCGCACCTCCAGATCTTACTGCTTGTTCAGTTGATCTGGGGATGCGATGTACGATCCCATGCAGCGCTATGCGGGTGGGGGGTGCCAGCATATCGGGCGGTCGGCCACCAGATCGATCCATGTGTGGGGACCACCCGATACGTCGGCTGTCGAATTACATGTCACATCGCAAGGTGCATATCGCACCGTGTATGTCGGCTTTAACCCTAAAAATATATAAAAAAACATGTCTAGACTATGTGTGTCGACCATTTCCATGTCTACCTTTTGTACATGTCGACCTACTTCCATGTTGACCTATTGGTATCGACCAAATCACTGTCAACCTTTTCATTGTCGACCTTTTGTATGGAACCCATAAAAATAATTGCCCACTTTTTTCCGGGCCACCCTTTAGTGCTCAGTAGTTGACCATACAGGTTATAGAGAGCCATTACAAGGTCCCATCCCAGTGGTACCGTGGCCCTAACCTTCTTGCCAAAGTGTAGCCAGTGATCCCGAATAACTGCTGGAGGTACTCTGGTACGAACTCATGCAGCGCTATGCGAGTGGGGTGCCAGAATATGAGGCGGTCGGGCAGCGGATTGCTCAGTGTGAGGGGACCACCCGATATGTCGGCCATCGGATCAGACGTCGCGTCCCAAAGTGCATATCGTACCGTGTATGGGCACCTTAAGTATTATTTTAGAATATAAGGGGTATATTTACTAAATTGTGGGTTTTTTTAAGTGGAGTTGTTGCCCACAGCAACCAATCAGAATCTAGCTATCTTCTAGAACAGTGGTTCTCAAACACGGTCCACACAGGTCACCCAGGAGTTGCACAGGTGATTTCATTACTCACTAACACACACCTAATTATTTAACTTGTGATTCTGTGAGGAGACCTGGAAAACATGCACTGTTTGGGGTCCTGAGGACCGAGTTTGAGAATCTGTGTTCTAAAAGGTGCTATATAAATGATAGATAGAATCTGGTTGCTATGGGCAACAACTCCACTTCTAAAAACCCGCACTTTAGTAAATATACCCTTAAATCTCACAGCTTACACAATGTATTTACAGCGGTTAATACACGTATTCGTTAAAGTGCTAGGGACGGTTTACCCCTGTCAGATATAAGAAACGTACATACCTGTAAACATCCCTCCATGCAGGGGCATTTGGGGTATAGATAATGCGCCTTAGTCTATCAGACATGATCTGTGTCTGAACGTCTGCTGGGAATTTCTGAGTCTGTGGCTCCAGCGCAAGATTTAACCTTTGATTCTTACTGACTCGCCGAGTCAGCATCATTGATCCTGCTGTGTCACTACGAATACTGTGCAGCATAGTAGCTGTATCATGCACCTGTATATATTACTGTGTGGTCTTGTTTTTGACTTACCTAAAATATTGAAATAGTGCTTTTTTGCAAGCATATAACGCCTAAGTCCGTGGTTCCCAAACTTTCTTGATTCACAGCGCCCTAGAGCATCAGCATTTTTTTCACAGCAGCCCTTGGCAAAAAGTTTCTTTTATTGAGAAATTCTGCAAAAATTATTAAATGAAGTAAACTGTGCTTAGATTCATCCATAGGTTCAATTATGTGGCCTTAAGTTCAGTGACAGGGTTGCCATTGTGTTTGCTCACATATTTTATGAATGGCAGCCACTAGCTCTGTCTCCCTTATCACATGGACCATAAATAATTTGATTTGGTCCTGGACCACCAATCTGTGGCACCTCTGCAAGTGCCCCGTATGAAGGTAAATAAAAATAAAGTAATGGTGGTTTCTGACTACTGACTTACAGGAATCATCACACACAAAAAATATATTTTTTTAAAAAATGGTCAAGCAATCAATTTAATTCTGGACCATTTGATATGGATTGACCCTTTGTGTATGTTAGTAAGGTCAGATCTGCATGTGACGGTGTTATCTTCTAAAAGTCTTAACTAAAATGCCACTGCCCTCCCAGATAAGCATAGACATTTGTAATATTAATAACGTAAACTACAAGACAAACATATTGCCACATTAGATATCAAAGAAGTGGCTTCAGGACAACTCTGTGAATGTCCTTGAGTGGCCCAGCCAGAGCCCAGACTTGAATCCGAATGAACATCTCTGGAGAGATCTGAAAATGGCTGTGCACCGACGCTTCCCATCCAACCTGATGGAGCTTGAGAGGTGCTGCAAAGAGGAATGGGCGAAACTGCCCAAAGATAGGTGTGCCAAGCTTGTGGCATCATATTCAAAAAGACTTGAGGCTGTAATTGCTGCCAAAGGTGCATCAACAAAGTTTTGAGCAAAGGCTGTGAATACTTATGTACATGTGATTTCTTAGTTGTTTTTTTTTTATTAAATTTTCAAAAATCTCACAAAAAACTTTTTATACGTTGTCATTATGGAGTATTGTGTGTAGAATTTTTAGGACAAAAATGTATTTATTCCATTTTGGAATAAGGCTGTAACATAACAAAATGTGGAAAAAGTGAAGCGCTGTGAATACTTTCCGGATGCACTGTAGATCTGCACAAATCTATTCATTTAGAAAAATTTAATTATATGAATTACTAATAAGAAATTGGTACGCTTCCCAAAATTCTATAGACCCTCTGTGTTCTTTTGACACCTTGCTAACATTCAGTGGAAACAAGCTATACAAAGCTACAATTAATAGAACAAAGAGTATCTCTGGAAATCCTAATATTCAAATATAAAACTCTTTGAAATATAACCGGTTACACAAGGCAGTGACTGAAAAATAAAGAGCAGACTTCATACCTGAAAATCCCTTTGAAAACAGGTGCTCTGGGTGTACAGATAATGCGCCGTAGTGTATATGACATGATGTACTAAGACTCATCCGACTGTTAATCCAGAATCTGCGAATGAAACAGCAGATGTGACCTTTGATTTTTATTGACAAAAGGAGTCACCCAGGTTGTGATCAGACACCTGACTGGCTCTAGTTGACCAATAAAAATAACATTACTATGGGAACTGTTTATGATAAACACAGTTGGAGCCTCCTGATTTCCTGACTGCTGAATGGACAATTGTATAATCTAAAGTTAATTATGATTAACCATTTACAACCTCTACTGTAGTTCCAGGAATATTTCGCCGGATGGTGATTTAGTAGGAGCAATAAATATCTTTTAATTTCTCTTTTTCAACTATGGGCTTGTAGACCTGAGAGGGTTTCTGCAGATCTGGTGACTGGGACCTATGTTTTGCACTACGAGTAAAGCTGGGTATACACTGGACATGAATCTTTAAATGTACGTATACTCTATGGTCTGGGTACATATCTGATGTTTGGGAATCTGCGCATGTGCAGGACCTGTTCCGAGCAATCGGCGCTCGCAGTCCCCCCTTACCCGCAGCATGATTGTCATGCTGCGCCATTTTGGGGGGGCGACGACTGGGACCATGGGCCTAGACCTGGCAGAGGGATTCCGACGGGCCAGGCTGACTAAGCGGCTTCCTTGCGGCTGTGCAATACCGTCCACATCGGAATCAGGTCCACTATATAATGTAACAAACAGTGCGACGGTCGTTCCAACTTCACTACATCTCAGAACACAGGATATTGGGCCTGATTTAGAGATAGACTATTTTGCACAGCGCAAATATGCCTAATGGCTGCAGGGGGCGTCAGGAGGAAAAGGATGTCTCCAGCTGGCATCTCAGATCTGAGGTCTGCGTCGAAAGATACAGGATAGGATCAACATCGCCACTCCCAGAAAACGAGGCCCACGCCCAATGTGTGGAAGCAGGCGGTCGGCATTCCGTCCGCCGGCTTCCTGAACGTATACCTCCCCCTCTCCTATATATTAGTTTATGTGCATGCCTGATTTGGATTAGGTACATGTGCATTACTCAAATCAGATGACAAATCCAGCACAATGTCTTTCAGACATCAATAACAATCCTCTCCGTGCAACAAGATATTGGAGGGGCTTGTCCCAGCACCTCAAATTTGATAAATTTCAATGATGAAGTAGCGATCTGCAGCCATATGAAATGGTATTTAATGCATTATTATTATCCTTTATTTATATGGCACCACAAAGGTTCTGCAGCGCCTTACACAGTACATAAATGAGCACACAAAAAACAGTTAATAGTAATATAAAACAATACAGGACAATGGGGGTCATTCAGACCCACTCGTGAGCATCAGTACGCTCGCAAGCGGGTCGATGTTCCCCACTGCGCATACGCACGACGGAGGGAGCTCCGTCGTGCGCATGCGCGAGACCCGGCGAGCGACGGGCTTTCCATCGCTCCGGGTCTCGCACCAAAGGGGGCGTGCTGTCGATGTTGAGTGACAGCACGCCCCCTTTGGTGGGCGTGCCGGGGGCGTGCCTGCCAGACGGAGGCGTTCCTATGGGAACGCCTACCGTCTGAAGCCGGCCCCACTGACATCACTAGTGATGTCAGTGGGAGTGATTTTGGCTCTGATAGAGCCCAAATCACTCCAGGGCTTGTGGCAGGGAGACCCTACCGCAGGGTCTCCGTCGCAAGTCAGATGGTCGCGATGGTCAAGACCATCGCGACCATCTTTTTGGCCGCTCGCATAAGCTGTGGGTGGTCACCCACAGCTATACGAGCGGCCAGGAGGCCGCTCCATTTTCATGGAGGAGGGCCCTGATTCAGAGCGAGCGCTCTGGTCAGAGCGTTCAGCTCTGAATCAGGCCCATGGTTCATACCAGTGGTTCTCAAACTTTGCGCCTTGGCAACCTGGGGTGCCTTGGGGCACTTGCAGGGGTGCCTCAGTTTGGTGGTCCAGCACCGAATCAAATTATTTATGGTCAATGTAAATTAAATATGTGGACAAACAGAAGCGCAAACCTGTCCAACACCACATAACTGAACATAAGGATTGCAGGTCAGCACAATTTACTTTACTACAGTACTTTACATTTTTTTCTGAGTTTCAATAACAGACTTTTGGCTCAGGGGTACCGCGAAAACAATTCTGATACTCTAGAGTACCGTGGTTCAAAAAAGTTTGGGAACCACTGGTTTATACACATAGCTGCCTAAGACAAGCAGCAGGGCCTCAGCAACCAAATGTTAGGTGCCAATTGGGGAGTTAAGAGTAAAAGATACTATAAGTAGGGGGAGGAGAAGCACGTGAGGAATGAGGGCCCTGCTCGTGAGAGCTTACATTCTAAAGGGGAGGGGCAGACAGGGGCGACACAGATGGGGTAGATAGTGAGGAAGGAGCATGGAGCAGTGGGTTAGGATATGTGCTGAGGAATGTGTGTGTATAAGGTGACCTGATGTTATGCCAAACTTAAATTCTTCATACATCTATCCCTATGACAGAAAATAGATTTTGTTTATATGCTAAGGCCCCCATACATCAGCAATTGATTGCAGAAATCGTGCAATTTGCAATCGATTGTGTATAAAAATCTTTCCCTTTTTCAATCGATTGCAGAATTGCCACAATCGATTGAAAAAGGGAAATATTTTTATACACAATCGACTGCAAATTGCACTATTGCTGCAATCAATTGCTGATATATGGGGGCCTTTAGTAATTTGAGATATGTAGCGCTTTAATTTTTGTGTGTTCCATTTTAGCAGCTACATACATCCAGCTAAAAAAATTATGGAACTATCCCGCTATCCTAATACAGTAGTGACTACTTTAGTCCCAGCTGCTGGGTGCTATGCCATGCTCCTGTGAGTGGGTGCATAATAAATGCGAGTGTTAATACATATACCACATCGTGTTTTTTTTTTCTACAATGCCTTTTATTGATGCAGCCATACTAAATGTATTAATAATAGTATGATTTACAGTGTGCCGGACCTATAAAACAGGACACATATTGTGAAAATTCTATTAAAAACAAACAATGTTATTTTGTATTTTGATGGTTATGATTATTTTACATTTTTTATTTTGCTCATGGACCTGACTGTTCAGCATCTGTGACGTGGCTTCTTCTGTGTATAAAAGTGTGGGTTGGTACTAAAATTCACTTTTTATCAAAGGTTAAGGGGAATAGATTCAACAATTTGTTTAATTTACCTTCATGCATATAGGGAGAAAACATAAGGATAGGACCAGCCCTAAACCTTAAGCAAAGGAATCATAACAGTTAAACATATGAAAATATATATATATATATATATATATACATACACACATACATATATACACATACACACAGTGGTGGTCAAAATTGCGGACACTTTTTGAAATTTTAATGTTTTTCAACTTCAAATGCTTATAAAAACTGTTACACTTCACGCAGTGCAATGATTCATATATCAAATTATAGGAAATTTAATGCTGAATTCAACACAATAAACAGAGGTCAAATATTTGCATTACAAGGGAAGTTATGCAGTGAAAACAACACTTATACCACTTTTCCACTTAAATTCCGGGTCTGATCCGGAGTTGGAACAAAGGGTCTCAATCAGACCCGCTCTCAAACGCTGAGCGCTCGCAAGCGGGTCGATGTTTCCCAAATGCGCATGCGCACGACGGAGGCTGCTCCGTCGTGCGCATGCGCGAGACCCGGCGAGCGACGGGGAAACCGTCACTCAGGGTCTCGCACCAAAGGGGGCGTGCTGTCAATGGTGATTGACAGCACGCCCCCTTTGGTGGGCATGCCGGGGGCGTGGCTGCCCAGACGGAGGCGTTCCCATGGGAAAACCTACCGTCTGGGTCCGGCCCCACTGACATCACTAGACCATCTTGACCATCTTTTTGGCCGCTCGCATAAGCCGCTCCAAGTTTAGGTAGGACGGGCCAGATTCCGAGCGAGCGCTCTTGTCAGAGCGCGCGGCTCTGAATCAGGCCCAAAGTTCCTATCCGGATCAGACCCAGAATTTAGCCGGCGCCGACTCGGGGTATTCCCGAGTTGGAGCCGCTCACGCCGGAGTCGGGTCTGCATAGACCCGGCTTGAAAGTGGACGCTTGGAGATGATGTCATCTCCAAGCGCCACTGAAGCCGGACCAATCGGCCGGCTAGCAGTGCACTCCAGGTCATTGTGACCCGGAGTGCGCTGTTCTCACAGCAGGGTTTCACGGGCTAAGCCTGTGTTAAACCCTGCTATATACTTGGGTTGGATTGCCGGGTCACTCGTCCCGGCGATCCAACCCTCTCCCCTTTTACACCAGGGAGCTGCCCGGGTTAACCCTTCAAAAACCCAAGTTTTAGCTCCGGTGTAAAAGGGGTATTAGGGTGAAAATCCCTGTGTACTTATGATGTTACTGTCCTATCAGTATTTCGTTGGGTATCCTTTATTTTTCAAGACAGCAGCACAGCGACGTGGCATTGAGCCAACCAGTGTTTGGAGCTCTTCATTCTTTATGATGTGGTGCCATAAGACAATTATAGCCTCAATTAATTGTCTTTTATTGGATGGACGCCTCAGATGTACCAGTTTTTTCAAACTGAACCACAGATGTTCTATGGCAGTGGTTCTCAAACTCGGTCCTCAGGACCCCACACAGTTCACGTTTTGCAGGTCACCAGCAGGTACACAGGTGTAATCATTACTCAATTACACATTTTAAAAGGTCCACAGGTGGAGCTATTTATTTCACTTGATTCAGTGTGGAGACATGGAAAACATGCACTGTTTGGGGTCCTGAGGACCGAGTTTGAGAACCTGTGTTCTATGGGGTTCAGGTCTGGGCTGTTTCCTGGGGGATTGGTATGAAATACCGCCGGCCGCATGACCGGCGGTTCGATTCCCTTCAGCGGCAGCCCGACAGGAGCAGAGTGCGACGCAGCGGAAGCCCAACAGCTCTGGAAATCCCGATCGTGGATATGTAAGTATTTACTAACCTAACCCTCCTTAGGGGTGCCTAACCCTAATTTCCCCCCCAAGTGCCTAACCCTAACCACCCCCTTCCCCGCTGCCTAAACCTAAGTCCCCCGGGGGGGTGCCTAACCTCCCTCCCCCTAGCCTAACCCTAACCCTCCCGGGGGGGTGCCTAACCCTAAGTCCCCCCCGGGAGCCCTAAACCTAACCATCCCCCCCCGCGGCTGTCCGCTCGCGGCGCCCGGCATCACTACGATCGTGATGCCAGGCGCCGGTCTCCCTACAGGGTGAAATGCGGGCGTCTACATCTAGACGCCCGGCATTTCACCCTTGCCGGGATAAGACAGTCGGGAAGCCGGCTGCCGGTATTTAGGCAGTCGGCTTCCCGATTGCCTCCCGTTTCCTGGCCATCCCAGCACCTGCATGTCATTCTCTGTGAACCACTGTTTGCATATCTGTGCAGTGTGGCAAGGAGCTGAATCCTGCTGGGAAAAAAATGGGGCATTATCTGGAGAAAGATCCCTGATAGAAGGTAGTAGTTTTGGTTGTAGGATGGTGTCAATGTACTTTCTGCTGTTCAGTGTGCCATCTATGACATAAATGCGGCATACAGCATCTGCTGTCATACATGCCCAGATCATCAGAACACTTGTAGGATTCTTTGTTGTCGCTTGAATGCAATCTGGATGTACCTCTTCCCCGATGCGACATCTTCGATATTTTCTCCCATCACTGCCTAATATTGATATCTTAGTTTCGTCACTCCATATCATTTGTTTCCACTGACCTTCTGTCCATGCAATGTGTTCTTTTGCCCACTGTATTCATTTCTGACGCTGCTTTTTATTCAGCAATGGCTTTTTTCAGGGAATCCTACCTTTTAGGCCAACCTCCATTAGTCTTCTCCGTACCGTTCTTGCACTGACAAAAACACTAGTTGCACTCAGGTCACTGCTAATGGCCGCAGATGACATCCATCTGTCCCTGATGCAAATTTGTTTCATTCTCCTATCAACAACAGCTGTTGTGCACTTTTTCCGACCATTTCCTTCTTTGTTTTGTATAGATTGTGCTTCCTGATAGCGTAAACAAAACTTTCGTACTCCTGATGTTATCACATTCCCACCAACTTTTCTCTCAATTGCTGCATACGAAAGACCATTTTCACGTAACACCACAATCCTGGATCTCTTCCTGGTTGACCAGTCACCACTTTGCTTGGATGACATTGTTGTATTTATTTTTTACACCGTTGTTAGCACTAAACAATACACACAAACATCCAACCGTAATTGCACTTCAGTAACCAACTTTATTCTGCAAAAACAAGAGATATGGTAAGAACTTACCTTTGTTATCTCTGTTTCTACGAAGTCCATAGGGTCCACAGGGTTGACCTTGGGGTATAGCTGGATCTGGATCCACGGGCACCACGCAGTTAAAGCTTTGCTGCTACCAGGATGCACTTGGGTCCATCCTCCTCTATACCCCGCCCCCGAGCCCAGGCACCTCAGTTGGTAAGCAGCCAAGGCCGGAGGAGGAGACTAAGAGAGAAGGAAGACTGGAACACACAAGAAACCATACTCACAGAAATGGGAGACGGAAAACCGGTGAAACAGCCACACAGCCCATATGAAGCCAGGTGCGTCAGGGCGGGTGCCCTGTGGACCCTATGGACTTCGTAGAAACAGAGATAACAAAGGTAAGTTCTTACCAGATCTCTTGTTTTCTACTTCAGGATCCATAGGGGGTCCACAGGGTTGACCTTTGGGATGTAGCAAAACAGTTCAACTAAGGGCGGGGACGCTCCTGTGCAGAAAGGAGAACCCGGCGCCCGAAGGATACATCCTGAGAGGCGAAGATGTCAAAGGCATAAAACCTCAGAAACGTCTGAATTGAAGACCAAGTGGCCGCTTTACACAGCTGAACAGCAGAGGTGCCACGTCTAGCAGCCCAAGAGGGACCCACAGAACGAGTTGAATGAGCCTTAACCGAGGCTGGCACAGGTAAACCCTCCTGTGCATAAGCCTCACAAATAACGGAACAAAGCCAACGGGCTAACGTTTGTTTGTTGGCTGGCCAACCCCTCTTGTGAAAACCAAAGAGGACAAACAATGAATCAGACTTCCTAACAGAAGCAGTCCAGTCCACATAGATTCTAAGTGCACGGACTACATCTAAGGAAGCATCACCATCTGAAAGATCAGGAGACTGAAAAGCTGGCACAACAAGTTCCTGATTGATGTGGAACTTCGAAACCACTTTAGGTAAAAACTCAGGACGAGTGCGGAGCACCGCTCTGTCCTGGTGAAAAATCAGAAAAGGGGGGCGACAGGAAAGCGCCCCAACTCTGACACCATCCTGGCAGAAGCAATTGCCAGGAAAAAAACGGTCTTAAACGTCAACCACTTGAGCTCCACCGACTCAAGAGGCTCAAAAGGAGGACCCTGCAGGACCCGAAGAACCACCGCCAAGTTCCAAGGCTGGATTCAGAGAACACCTTGGAAAAAGGTGTGAACATCTGGCAGTGTAGCAATCCGTCGTTGGAACCACACGGACAATGCGGACACATGAACCTTCAGAGAGGCAAGGCGTAAACCTAGGTCCAAACCTGATTGAAGAAATTCCAAGATCCTAGAAACTCGGAACACCTGAGGATCATAGTTTCTGGATTCACACCACTGAAAGTAAGTGTGCCACACCCTGTGGTAAATCCGTGCGGAAGCAGGCTTGCGTGCCCTGAGCATGGTACCAATAACCGAACTAGAGAAACCCCGAGACCTCAAGACGGCTGTCTCAAGAGCCACGCCGTCAAAGACAGCCGACCCAGATCCGGGTAAAGGCAGGGCCCTTGAGACAACAGGTCCCGACGCTGAAGAAGAAGGTAGGGAGCGTCGATGGAGAGGCTCCTCAGATCGGAGTACCATGGACGTCTGGGCCACCAGCATGAGCGTGCCGCCGTCCTGCTTGAATTTCCGCAGGACCCGAGGAAGTAGGGATATTGGAGGAAACAGATACGCCAGGTGAAACGTCCATTTCACCGACAGCGCGTCTACCAGACAAGCGCCTACATCTCTGGGGAATGGAACTGGGCAAATTCCACCATGTCGAATGTCGACACCATGGACCCCAGAACTCTCATAGCCAAATGGACCGACAGGCGGCAACTGCTCAGGCAACTGTGTATCCGCAGCTGTAGGGAGGAGACCTTCTCCGGAGTCAGGAAGATCCTTTGCTGATGAGAATCCAGCAGGGCTCCCAAATGAACCATCCGCTGTGATGGAATCAGGGAGGACTTTCTCCAAGTTATCAACCACCCGTGTGCTTGCAGGCAAGCGATCGTCAGGTGGAGATGTTGAAGCAGTACCTCCGGGGAGCTCGCCAGCAACAGGAGGTCGTCCAGATACGGCAGCAGCCGTACCTTCTGGTTTTCGAAGATGTGCGGCCATGACAGCCATAATCTTCGTGAATACCCTCGGCGCCGTGGAGAGGCCAAAGGGTAGCGCCCGGAACTGATAATGATGTTGAAGGATAGCGAACCTCAGATACCGCTGATGCGAAGGTGCTATCGGAACATGGAGGTAGGCGTCCTGGATATCCAGGGACACCATGTAATCCCCAGGTTCCATCGCCAGAATGATGGAACGTAACGTTTCCATCCTGAATTTGGGAACTCTGAGGAATTTGTTCAGAGACTTCAAATTGAGGATAGGGCGATGAGAACCATTGGGTTTCTGCACCAGAAACAGAGACAAATAGTACCCCGTCCCTCGTTGTGATTGAGGAACGGGAACAATGACCCCTGCTTTCAGCAAGGACTCTATAGCCTCCTGAATCTGTAAAGCCTTGGTTTTGTCCTGTGAAGGACTCATGCAGAAAAACTGGTGGTGCGGTCTGTGCCGAAAAGACAGGGCGTACCCCTGGGAGACCACTTCTCGTACCCAGGCATCCGTGGTGGTATTGTGCCAGCACTGGGCAAATAGAAGAAGTCGGCCTCCCACTCTGAGGTCCCCCAGAGGGAGACCCGACCCATCAGGCTTGGAAGAAGGGCGCCTGGCACTCCAAGCCTGCTTCTTGGGCTTAGAAGCGGCCTTGGTCGCCGACTGCCTCGGGAAGGACTGACCCTTGGCCTTGCCCTGAACCCGAAAGGACCGAAAGGCAGAGCTCCGTACCTTGGTAGGTGCAGAAGCCGAAGGGAGGAAGGCTGATTTAGACTTAGCCAGAGTATCCACTATTTTATCCAAGTCTGAACCAAAAAGCAACTCTCCATTAAAAGGTAAGGCCTCCAGGCCCTTTTTGGAGTCTGCGTCAGCTCTCCAAGACTGCAGCCACAAGGACCGACGCGCCGACACAGCTGCAGCCGACACCCTAGAGGTCAGCAGGCTTGCATCCAACGATGCTTTCCCAATGTAGGAAGCCGCATCTCTCATCTGTCCTATCAACGCTCTCTGGATATCCGGAGCATCATCCGGAAAGGTATCCTCCAAAGCATTGGCCCATCTCTCGATGGCCTTAGCCACCCAAGAGATGGCCATGGACGGACGGGCCACTGCCCCAGAGAGAGAGTAGATAGACTTTAAACAAGTCTCCACTTTCCTGTCCATGGCATCCTTCAGGGAGGAGATAGACGATAAAGGCAACGTAGCGCTTTTAATTAAGCGGGTGACATGGGAATCCACCGCAGGAGGAGTTTCCCATTTCCTGCAATGAGCCTCAGGAAAAGGATAGTTGGATGCCAACCGTTTCTGCGGTTGGAAGCTCTTGCTGGGCAACTGCCAGGCCCCCGCCATATGATCCGTCAACTGGTCGGACAGGGGAAAAACAGTCGAAGCTACTTTGGCCTTTTTAAAATTAGGATACTTCGACCTGGGAGCCGGCGCATCCTCCTCTATATGAAGGATGGCCCGCACTGCCCTAACCAATGCCGGCACATTAATGGAGGACTTAGTCTCCACCTCCTGGGCCCCGGCATCCGAGTCAGAGTCTTCATGGACCTCTCCGTCATCCGAAGACACGTCCGTGTCCGTGAACTGCACCGCCAGTGAAGCCGGAACGGGTCGCTTGGTCGCCTTTGGGGGCAAATCACTGTGTAACATCGACTGAAAAACCGATGACGAGGCCGCCAGGCTCTGAACAGAGCTGGAGAGGACATCCACCCAGGGAGGGGGTACCACCTGAGGATACCCCTGAAAGGGTACCATTGACTGCTGCGTGGGAGACTGCACATACACAGGCGATCCCGCACAAGGACCCACGGTCTGAGACCCGTGGAGGAGACTGCACCAGATGCGTAACACCCGGGGAACGGGGGATGGTAGGCTGGGGCAACGCCCTAGAAGGGACCGCAGTCGGGACCACAAGCCGGTCCGTGATCGATGCCAGCACTTGTGAAAACATCGCCCAAGGAGGATCCTACGCCACCGGGGGTTTAGAGGGACCAGGTACCAGCTGGCACCGCCCGCACAGACCGTCCTGAGACAAATCCACCCCATCAACCCCTGCCGAACAGCGCCGGCAGGAAAACAACACAGGAGCCACGGAGCACTCATTCTCCTCATCAGACATGACACAATAACTTTGCAATAAAAATGTATTACCGAAAAGAGGTGAGGCGTATAACACCTCCACACTCCCAAGTATGTAATACAAACAGCCCACAATATGGTACTGTGTAGCACACCACTGTATGTGACGGACCTCACAAATACGTAGATCTATGTAAGTGAGGTACACAGAAAAAAACACCCCTCCCCCAGACACCTGCGGTTTGTAGGAGAAGGAAAGGGATAGTGATAAGATGACAGTCAGCAGAAAATTAGCACAGACAGCAGCACTAGCAAAAGTCACATACCATGCAGGAAGATATACTCACTGCACCTTTCGCTACAATCAACCTCCCAGATTCAGTGTCTGGGAGGGCTATAGCGCTGCGAACACTGTCCTTTTGCAGGGGAGAGGTACGCAAGGGGACTGGTCCACGCACCGCCTGGGAGATCTGCGGTGCCACTGAGAAGATGGCCGCCGGAGAGCTCTGAGGAGTGGCCGCAAGAGGAACAGCCCAGCGACGCCAGCACGCATGAGAAGGCATGCTGGGCTGAGGGGAGGAGCCGCTAAACCAGGGAAGGTTGCCTCCCCTGGCTAGCAATTAACACCAGCAATTACTCCCTGGTGGTCCAGCGGTCACACGGGGTATGCCTGTGAAGGGGGAGCCCGCCGCGGCTACTAGCGCCGCCGGTCTGTCCCCAGAGACTGGCAGCTGAAGACTGCATTTGTTATCCCCCGCGCAGCTTACCTGGCCCCGTGCGTCTGGCAGCAGTCAGTGGGAGGTCCCAGAGCCACGCTAGTACTGAGTCCGGGGTTCCGCTGCGATCCCCAGATCAGTACTGGCGTCGCAGCGCCAGCGGGGCTGTTGGAGCGGCAGCGTGGACGTCCAGATGGACAGTCTGATGCTGCCACTCTGAAGAAGCAAAAATAAATAAATAAAAGTCTTCTTTTTAAAAAAATAAAGCTATGGGGCTGCTCATGCAGTCCCACTGCCCAGGGTGACCCGACTCCGGCTGGCACAAACTAAAACTGAGGTGCCTGGGCTCGGGGTATAGAGGAGGATGGACCCAAGTGCATCCTGGGAGCAGCAAAGCTTTAACTGCGTGGTGCCCGTGGATCCAGATCCAGCTATACTCCAAGGTCAACCCTGTTAACCCCCTATGGACCCTGAAGTAGAAATGAAACAGCCAAACTGACCTTTCCCACCTTTGTACATGACCTTGCACCTGCTCATAAACCACAGCTGATTGGTCCTCAGAACGACGATTCCGATTGGCTGGTAGTAGCTGTCACTACAATCCGCTTCTTGAATCTCACGCATCTGTGCTTCTTTGTCTGACTGAAAGTAGCATAACTTCCCTTGTAATGCAAATATTTGACCTCTGTTTATTGTGTTGAATTCAGCATTAAATTTCCTTTCATTTCATATGTGAATCATTGCACTGCATGAAGTGAAACAGTTTTTAAAAGCATTCAAAGTTGAAGAACATTAAAATTTCAAAATGTGTCCGCAATTTTGGCCACGTGTGTGTGTGTATATATACATATATATATTATATATATATATTTATCAGAATGTATAAATAATGCAATGGCTGCACTGAGCATGCAAAGTTACCTGTATGGTCCAATAGCAGCTGGAGCCCTAGCACTGCAAATAATCCTCTTGACGATAGAAGCCATAGCTGCTACTGTGGAAATGACCTGTAGTACTACGTGTGAGTGTACTCTGTACCGGACTGCACTGGTCTCTGCTGCACATGGGTGTTGCGCATGCGCCCAGTATACAGGATGCAAACGTAGTACCATTCCAACGTTCTTACTACGTCATCGCGCCTCATCAACCACCTATCAGATTGCCCGCTGGAGTTTTAGAAGGAGGCTTGGAACGCAGCAGCGGGGCATGTGTGGCCCATGTGAGAATGGAATACTAGTGTATGGCAGAGCCTGGGCAATGCTGGTACTGAGTGACTAAGCAGGAGCATCGCCACCACATGTAGGACTGGTATGCTAATCTCATATATGTAGATAGCAGTGTATGGCATAGCCGGCCTTGGTAACCGTAGTACTGACACTGTGCAGGTTCGTTGAGTTGTAGTCAGCATGCAACATTATGAACGTAGCCAGAACCTGCTGAGTTAATCAAACTCATACTGCATGTAGGGAAGCTGATGGGGACAGCTGACAATGCTGGTGGTCATTTCTTCAGGGTATATGTAGTAATCTAGCATTGCTTACCCTTGGTCTTGTAATATACTGTATCTATCATTATCACGTTAGCACCTGCCAACTTTTTTTTTTTTGATCCCGCTACCCCCCTGTCTTTGATTAGAGACTGTCCCTGTTTTTGTCATATGTATATATCTGTGTTTGGCAGAACTCACAGTATGGGTTGTTTCCAGTATATACATCCTCTGCTCTGTAATATTTGTTTTGGTGCTTTTTGTAGTTCCTGACTGTTTTTCTGTCTGATGTGCAAATAACAAAAATGCGCTGTGTGCCGCTTAGGTTATATTAAGTCTTACTCATTATAATGCTTTATTCTGACTGGTTCTTACAGATGACCATTCTCTAGTGATATTGTGGCTAAGGGCAATGGTGAGTGTTTCCGTGACACAAGAGTTGTCCTTTGCATTCCTTTACAGTGGTGATGATCACAACTGTAATGTCCCCATTGTAGGTATTACGAATAGTGTTCATTCTAGCACACTGCACCTGTTAAAACCCATGCAGTTCCTCTTTCCTGCCTGGGGTGTCACACTCTGCTCTGGTGCTTCTAGCACACAAACTGATGAATCTCAGCAGCTTGTTGTATCAGCAGTGTGTGCTAGAAGTACCAGAGCAGAGAGTGACACCTCAGGCAGAATAGAAGAACTGCACAGGTTTTGACAGGTGCAGGGTGCTAGAATGAAGACTACAATTGCAGTAATGCTTAACTTGGATACTGTTATGTGGAAACCGTGTTGTGGGAGAATCTGCAAATGATGTTACTGAATTGGTCCTGGGTAAGTGATTAGGCATGATAAAATATTTTAAAGTTTGGAGATTTAAAGGCATAGGCTACCTACCACCCTGGGGATAAGACCACGTAGACCTACCACTTTTTCAGTGATGTAGTACGTGTTGGTTCTATGTAATATATAAGCAAGGAATTTAGGGTCACTAATTATTGCAACCTCACAGTCTGTTGTAATGGGATGAAATTATTTGCTTTTCCTCACTACCCATGATATGGAAATAATTTGGCACTAAACTTCTGATACAGATGCGCAAGCTGTCACTGCGGGTACTGGTTGCTGTTGCCAAATTTGTGTTGCTTTCAATAAGCAGTTACTGAAGCAATGTCTACTGCAAAGGAGAAGAAATATGCAAAGCGGATGCGGAATCAACCTTCCAACGTGAGCTTCGATCAGAGTGGCCGGCCACCCAAAAATGGAGGACGCGGAGCTTTTCATCCACACAGCGGTAAGGGTATCTACGGTCTGCCCTTTGGCAGAGCAGCATCTACTGACTCACATTACATTTACATAATTCAGAAAATTCCTTTTGTTGTTTTTGATCCATCGTGTTCCCTTCTTCCTACATATAAACAAACAAATTGTGATAATCCTATGCTTTTGTCCTTTTTGACCTCGATTAATGGCTAATTAAATTGTATTCTGTAGGCAGCGGTCCTGGCTCATCCGGACAGCAGCAGAGGGGTCAATACCAGTCTAGAGGAGGTAGAGGAAAGGAAGGCCCCAGTGAAGCATCTCAGGTTCCAAAATATATCACCGGTAAGTGTGTATAATCTTACATCTCTGGTTGAGGGAGTTTTCTTAAACGAGATTAGTTATCTTCAGTGGTGGAATGGATGATAAATCGTGTTTCTCTCTCTCTCTCTCCATCATGTCATAGTAACATATAGGTTAATAAACCTTAGTTTATCTTGCCTACCTTGGGCTATGTGCTACAAAGCCACATATACATTGCTGTATGCTTAGCAGCACCCAAAGTCTAAAATGCTTTAATACTTAGGGCAAAGGTTCCCAAACGTGGTCCTCAATGCTCCCCAACAGTCCAGGTTTTAGAGATATCCATGGTTGAGCACAGGTGACTTCAGTCAATTTGATTTAACCACCTGCGCTCATCCATGGATATCTCTAATACCTGAACTGTTGGGGAGCCTTGAGGACTGTGTTTGGGAATCCTCTGACTTAGGGGAAGATTGAATTAACCGCGGGTTGAGTCGCATGGTCTGTTCTCCTGGGTAAAAGTGCCCGGAGCTATTCAATAACAGACACACAATCAATCTGAGATTGTAATTGAATAGCTACCGGCATTTTTCCCTTCCCATCACTCATTAAATATCTGCCTCTGTTTTTTTTTTTTTTTCTACAAAAATAGAAGGAAGCGGAGGTGGTGGAATTATTAACTGACGGTAATAAGATAATATATAATGATAAAAAATTTCACTTTCCTTCTATATTATGTAGATCAGAGTGCTGAATAATCAGGCACTAAGAGTACCACCGTTTTTAGATTTCAATTGTTCTTGGCTGCAATAGATCTAGCTGCGAATGACAACACTCCCATAACTGAGAAGATTATCTGTAAGCTCATTGGAGCATATTCTATTTTACTTATATGGTGCCACAAAGTGTTCCATAGTGCTGTACATAGTGGATGGAGCAACATCTATATAATAAGCGAGAAAGTTTGTTTGTCTGTCCGATTGTTTGTCATTTATGCAAGGCCAGAGTTTTGGACCTAGCCCCACCAAATTTGGCATGGTGGTGTATTTTGACCAGGATTAGGTTTTTGCCTAGGTTTGAACTTCACCAGGGTCACACACTGTCCCATAATCCCTAAAATTGGGGACACTGTAAAATTACACAGGTTCTGGGGATGGCTCCAGTGAAAGGCAGTCTAACCTGTAAGAATGCTACACAAGTATCCTCTTCACCTCAGTCTGAGCAAACTTGATGACATGCAAGTTCATATTAAATCCAGAGCCTCTGTGTTTGCATGCAAGGATGTTACTAGAACTTAGTGGGCCACATAGCAAGAGCTTAAAAGGCCCCCCCAGAGGTAAAAAAAACCCACATACATTTGTCCCCACACAGCCCATTCATGTTATGCCACACAGTAGTACCCTTTATACACATTATAACTCGCAGTATTAGTGCCCCTTATACATACTGCCACAGAGTAATGCCCCTTACACTACACAGTAATGCCCTTTGCACATTACGCAACATGGTAGCAGTGCCACATATAACACATTATTCCACACAATAGTAGTGCCCCTTACACATTATGTCCCCCCAGCAACTCGCCTCCCAGTGTCAATCCAGCAGCCTCTCTCCTCCACCTGTGTGCCATCAGCAGCCAGCAGGTGTGGATTTGGGGTTGGGTCATCAGCTAATTACAGATGGCGCAGCTGCAAACATGGACAGCAAGAGGAGCTTGAATCTGGCGCCGTTGGTGAGCCAATCTGGAGCCGTCGCTGATTAAATGCCAGTCTGTGAGCTCTGATTGCCTCGCGACCAGTGGCGGGCGCTGTCTCCATGACTGCCTGCCAGTATGCCAGCTGTAATCTGCTGACGCGCTGGCACCAAATCAACACCGCTGACACCAGGTCCCCCCTCGGCGGCTCTGACTGGAACGCCCCCCCCCCCCCCGTGTGTGTGACTGGGTGCTGGGGGAGTGGTGGCTCACAGAGGCAAATTGGGCACCATAGCAGCCGCTCCCCTTGCACCCACGGTAGTTACGCCACTGTTTGCATGTATGTTAGCAAACAGTGGGGTCCTTTTCAGGATCAATGGAATGGGGTTATAGGCGAGGACAATGTAAACAAAGGCTGCAAGTGTAATTCAGGGTCCAGTCTTCAACCCGGGCAACGCCAGGTATCCCAGCTAGTTACAAAATTACAAAGGTGTCCAAATAGGGTAGTTTTGGACCACTTCACAAATTTTACATGTATACATAATTTACATATTTACAATCCACAAGTTTCACAATCACATACTGACTACATAAGGAGAGAGGACCCTGTTCACATACACTCTAGAGTGGCCATAGGTGAGCACCTAGATAGAGAGGGCAGCAGCAGAGGTAAAGCAACGAGAGCGCCATTTATCCGGGCAGCGAATGAATAGGAGTGATCCAGTGGCTTATGTACTATGTTAAACAATACCGTAGGGTAGTGATCTCAAATGCTGTGGAACAACTACCACTCTCTCTCTGTAGACTTGAGACAACTATTGTTTAGCGATCTTATTTAAAAGCTGACCTTTGACCTCCCGCTATGCCACAACTTAAACATTAATTAATCACCTGGTGTCTTTGGGGAAAATTTACATCAGACCAGGGCAATGTGTTACCAGCTAATGTTGCTGCCACTGCGACTTTTTACGCGGCGCAACTGTATTTATGCTAATGCCACAGCCAATGGGATTCATGCAGAGGTGCCCACCGTCTGCGTAAAATGTTGCACCATCAAATACTGAGCCAGCCCCATGGAGGCGCAGAATGTCTATCTGAACATGGTTGCTAGAATCAATACAAATGTGTAAATCGCTGACCGCAACACGTCTGCGCCTAGCCAGCCACCCCTCTGTTACCATCCAGAAATGCCCACTGAAATTCCACCTCTGTGTCCAAATGCCCTATGCCTCCTCTGGCAGTACCCATCAGGACGCATGCGCAGTTTGACTTGGACTCATGCGCAGACTAAAAACGTCACCCGCTTGCACCCAACACCGACACTACGACCACCACTTTATATTACAGTGTGACCCTAATGCAAATATTGCCATTTTCCAGGTGTCACCATGGTGACTGCATCCCTATCTAGCTTTATTATCTTATTGCTCTTGGGTATTTTGCATTATGCTGTGCCGGTATCTCTGCTATTGTATCATCTTCTTTTTGTACTAATGGGGTGTTATTATTCCAGCCACGATGTTTGCTCAGGCCCGAGCCGCGGAAATCAACGCCATGGTTAAGGCAGTGTCGCAGAAATCTACCAACTCCTTGGTGTTTCAGTCTTTGCCCAGACACATGCGTAGACGAGCCATGGGGCATGACATTAAACGGCTGCCCAGAAGACTCCGCGAGATTGCTAAGAAAGAGGTATCGTTCTTTTGGTTAGCGTTCAGTAAGTTATGGATTTTTATTATAGCGTTAGATCTGTACGAAAGCCTTCTAAGGCAACATTTATGAAGTGGAGTGTGGTTCCTTATGTATTCTGTATGTATTATGGAAGTAATAATCCTAATAGGACATTACCAGCCAATAATTCCCTGTCTAAAACAGTTGAAGACCCGAAGGGAAGTGAGTAGACCCAGCGTTATTGGCTAGTAGTTCCCTGTTTTGTGGGGGTTATTACTACTAGAGGCTAAATTTCTCCCACGCTATACCGGCATTCCACCAGGGACCCAAACTTGCCTAGGCCCAAATGTAATAGCCTGTGATTTGTGGCTGCCGTTCATGATTTCTGTGATATAACTGCTACATCTAAAGTCAGGGGTGTAACTAGATCTAGGGGGGCCCCATAGCAAAATATGGCTAAGCCTTCAGGCCACGTCACTGCTTCCCTGATACTGGAGGTCCCTAATACTATTAGGTATTAGGGACCTCCAGTTTTAGAGAAGCTGTGATGTGGCCTGGAGGCTTAGCCATATTTTTGCAAATTATACGCAACTGAGATCTCTGAATTATCTACCCCCATGTAGTTTTTCAAATCTTATTGCTGATTTAATTTTGAGTGCTGGAGAAATACTCATACTGATATGAAGAGTATAAATCCACCCGGCCACTGAGCATATAACTGTCGGAGTGACACTCTCTGGAATACATATATCGGTTACACTATAGTCAGAGTTGCACAATGATAGCTGATCACCAGCAAGAGTCGTCTTCTTTTCTTGCAGCTGGTGAACAGGATAACGAGGAGATTATTTTCTAAATTATAATGCCAGGCAAGTGGTTAAACAACCTGAGCATGAGCAACATGAGATTGTCCAGTATATAATTCTAATCCTTATGTCATGTCTATCAGTACTTGTACGATCACTTGTCCTACAGTATTGTTGGAGGGGAGTCCTCGTGGAACCTGGGATTATGGAAACATTTAAGAGTCACTTTATCAAAATATTGGACATAAACCAGTTTTACTGTTGTCATTTCGGTTACAGCTTGAACACAGTCGAGCTCTTGTTGTTTATTAATTTTTAGATTGAGAAATCTGTGCACCAGAAGAAAGAGCAGCCGAAAAGCAAATGTCGCAAGGCGCGTAGACGCCACGGCAATCTTCTGGTGGAATTTAACCGCAGGCAGCGGAAAAACATGTGGCTGGAAACACACATATGGCACACGAAGCGGTTCCACATGCTGAAGAAGTGGGGGTTCTGCTTGGCTGACCGGCCTACGATGAAGAATTACAGAGCGTGTTATCGGGCCATGTCCAATCGCTGTCTGCTACAGGTAACTGCGACAAGATGGCGGAGGCGGGAGCTTAATGATAGGAGTTTATCCTGCTGGACACCTCTTCTCATACCAATTGTGTTTAATCTTGTATAGTGTTGTGTTAACCATATATGTCGTTTACGTCCATTGTACCATTCTTAAATGTAATTATCTTTTCATTGAAGGTCTCTCAGATTAATATTACATGTTGTACACCTTTTTAGACTTCACCTATAAGTTGTAGCAAATTACAGCAAACTATTTAAATACATGACCCTAGCTGGCACGATATGGCTTGTAGAAGCAAGCAACGATGGATTGTAGAGTGGGGAGTAAGAAGCAAACAGCACTTTAAAGAGCCTGTACCTATTAAGCTAGCAGATACAGGATCATTGTCCCCATAGGGGAAAATGGAGGACAAAGGTGCATCGGTGACAGGGATCGTGTTGGCAGCAGAGAACAAAGAGAGAGGACCTTGCACGTGAGGGTTTAGTCTCAGTGGGAAGGTGTAACATGGAGGGTGAGTTAGGAGAGAGGAGTGGTCAGAGGAACAGAGAGTTATATGGATGCTGATAGGCTTGTATGAAGAAGTGAGCCTTCAGGGCTCGTTTTCATGGTTCAACCTGTGTGGCTACTGCACAAGGTGGATAGCAATAATTGGTATCAATACAATGTATTGTATGTACTCTCTGTTCAAATGAATAGAAGACTGGATCAGTAAAATAGTCTATTTAATAACAATTAATTGCACATAAACAATTACAATCTTAACGCTAAATACTCCAGATGAAAATGAATATTATAGCGACAATTGCAGCTAGATAAAGAACACTATATTAAACCTAAATAAAATGTTAAAAGGAGTGCTGGCGTCCCAGCTCTTGTAAAAAGCAGGAATAAACTTGATCTCTAAATATACAATTTTAAAGTACTCTGTGCGTGGCCACGCCAGTATACATACGATCCCATGGAGATGTTCACAATTGTCAAAATAATATCCAAATAGGTATATATCTCACGGGATACAGTGATGTAGATTGATGTACACCTCGAAGATGCTGAATGATGTGCCCTTCCAATCTTCTCATAAGGCTGTAAACACAATCAGCATACACCGCTAATGGAAATCATGCAGGGCTTGCTGGGCGTTAAGTCCTCCAGTGACTCCTGCCCCAGGCGCGTGTTACAATGTAGCTGCTCCCGCCGCTGGATACTTCCAAGTGAGATGTGCGCTGAAGGTCAGCTGATCGGCACGTCCCACTGAGCGTGTAACGGGTAGGGCTTGCTGGGCAAGAAGTCCTCCAGCAGCTCCCTATTCCAACACACCTATGAAGGAACAATACCAATTCTTAGCTGGAAATACAGCAAGTCCTGCTAGGCCAATGCTCAGTATAGCGGTTGTAGTAATATTGGATCCTCCTGATAAGCACTTGGTGACTCTGGTCAACGCGTTTCGTCCTATAGCAAGTTAGGACTTTTTCAAGACTGGAGACAAACCTCCATTTGGTCTCCTTTTAAGCTTCCAGGATTGGTTTAATTGATTATTTAACTCCATGCATATGGGTTACCCTTATTTCTTCAATTAAAACTTCAATCAATGAGAGGCAAAAAGAGATCAAGTATACACCTGCATAAGGATAAGGATATAAATTCTTTGGCTTTATCTATACTGCAACATATTGAGAGTATATAACACACATACTAATTAATATTAGCAATAATTGCAATCTATATACAAATGATCGTCAATAGGTCAGATTATTCTATTAACAATGTTAATACTAATCCAGTCTCTCATAAGACTAAATATCTCCATAAAGGAGCATATATAAACATATGATGGATTATTCATTAATATATAATATATAAACACATGAACATATAATTGATACGTATCTAGATTTATTATTGTCTTAAACACATTGGGGTGTATAGGAAATATTTCAAGGAAAGATCATAGTACAAAGTACTTGAAAAAGGGATAAGAGAAGAGAAAGAGACTCAACTAAAAGCACAACTAAATAATACCCCCCCAACACATACAGCTGGAAGAGATACACGAAAGGAAAGAATGACTGATGTATATTTAGGGATACAACACCTGATCAAAAGTTATAGTAGAATTAAGTAGATCCAATTCAAATGTCTAAAGTGAATGGACAGCTTACCAAAATAACTAATGTATAAACTAGAGGGTAACAGTGATATAGGTGTGGGGACCGACGTCCCTCACACTACACTGAAACTCCCTCATTCGTATCTGCAGATGTTATAGTCACTAAACATCCTAGGGATCGTGTTGGGAGCAGAGAACAAAGAGAGAGGACCTTGCACGTGAGGGTTTAGTCTCAGTAGGAAGGTGTAACATGGAGGGTGAGTTAGGAGAGAGGAGTGGTCAGAGGAACAGAGAGTTATATGGATGCTGATAGGCTTATATGAAGAAGTGAGCCTTCAGGGCTCGTTTTCATGGTTATCTGCCAGCTTTCACACCTTCAGTCTGAATTGCACAGCCCCTAGATTTTTAGGTTTAATTTTTAAGAAACTCCTTTTCCTTTTATAACAGATTATTATTTCATTTGTAACCTCCAGTCCCTTTATTGTCTAAAGTACTGGGTAGTCTCTATATACTTCGGGGCATATCCAATTGGGCGCAAGGTTTTGTCCGCAAAAGATTTTTTTTTTTTAAAAATGGCCGCTGGGTTTTATTTCAGGCAAAAATCCCACAGATGGGTTTTGATTTTTTTTCTTTATTCCCAGTCATACTGCAGCCTGCGGACGGCTACCGAGGCTGTGTCCTGGGAGCAGGGATAGGAGTATTGTAGTGTGTCCGGGGAGCAGGGATAGGAGTATTGTAGTGTGTGCTAGGAGCAGGGATAGGAGTATTGTAGTGTGTGCTAGGAGCAGGGATAGGAGTATTGTAGTGTGTGCTAGGAGCAGGGATAGGAGTATTGTAGTGTGTGCTAGGAGCAGGGATAGGAGTATTGTAGTGTGTGCTAAGAGCAGGGATAGGAGTATTGTAGTGTGTCCGGGGAGCAGGGACAGGGGTATTGTAGTGTGTCCGGGGAGCAGGGACAGGGGTATTGTAGTGTGTCCGGGGAGCAGGGATAGGGGTATTGTAGTGTGTCCGGGGAGCAGGATTACGTGTAGTGGGTGCAGGGTTGGGGGTATAGTGTGTGTGTGCGTGGGAAGCGGGTGCAGGGCTAGGGTTAGTGTGTGTGTGTGTGTGCATGTGGAGCAGGGTTAGGAGTATTGTAGTGTGTGCAGAGAGAAGGGTTGGAGGTTTGTGTGTGTGGGGAGCGGGTGCAGGTTTAGGGGTTAGTGTGTGTGTGTGTGTGTGTGGAGCAGGATTAGGAGTATTGCAGTTTGTGCGGAGAGCAAGGTTGGGGGTATAGTGTGTGTGCGTGGGAAGCGGGTGCAGGGTTAGTGTGTGTGGAGCAGCGTTAGGAGTATTGTAGTGTGTGCGGAGAGCAGGGTTTGGGGGCGGGGGGGAGATTTTTGGTAAACTCGTACTTAATTGAATATGCCCCTTTGTGTCATGTTGTACGGTATAACGACCAGCTATAATGCCGCATTACTTTAGTGTGATTGTTATGGACCAACACTTATGTCCACAACACACCGCAAGTGGTGAAGCTGCTCATAACAACCAGTTGGCTTCTAGCTCTCATTCATCCAGTAACCTGTGTACACATACATCTTATTCCTTGCATGTTAAACAGCCCTTCTAGTCGTGCCATGCTGTGGCGTGACTCTGTAGCACCCAGCGTCTTTTCGTGCGAGATATATAGATGTATCTCTCTCTATATTTTATTTTTTTCTCTTCAAATGCATCTTATTCATAAAGTGAATCGGATGTACAAGCAGATTCTGCTGATTAAAATGATATGCAGCACGCCTATATATTATGTGCGACTGCATTTGCATGCAAAATGCAACGTGAGTGTAACAGCCGCTGACAATGTAACGTAGCATTTCGCATACAGATACAGCCGCTGACAATGTAACGTAGCATTTCGCATACAGATACAGCCGCTGTCGCAGAAGCTGCTTGTGCTTCCTATTCGCGTCCTTTTGTGAATAAGACGCAGTTGAAGGGATAAAGTCGTACGAAAATATGCTTTGCACTACAGAGTCTTGCAGTGATCACATGTTACATTTAACGCAACCTGTAGCACACGGAGGTAAGATGTATGTGGAAACATCTGTATATTCTATAAAATTATGGGTAGAATCTGATTGGTTGCTATGGCCACTTGTCCAGACTCTTTCCCCTATGTGCAAAAGTTTTAATTCCACTGTTGTCTTCCTAGGATGTATCGTACCTCTGTTGTGTGGAGCTAATGGGCAAAGAGGAGGATCTATTGAAGGCGCTGTCCAGACTCTGCAGCATAGATACAGGTAATGTGCATCTGGTCCACCACCACTGTTCAGTGAAAATAAATCCGTGAACATACACACAAGTACATACACACTGTGGATTTGGGGACTGTCGGGAAACTGTAACACAAGTACATGTTTTTTTCTTTTGTTTTAGTTAGATGTACATATAGTCAATGGACCTAATTTTTGGGAAAGTTGGGGCCTACTTTGTTAGTGCTGTTCCTGTGGTGGTTTTTCTTTTATAAGCAATATACAGTATTTACGTGGCGTTAACATTTCCTTCCAAGCAATCTTTAAAAACCTACATGGGCAGATTCAGTTGGATGTGGAAGTTGCCATTACGGGTCTCGTTGGCTTCCGTGGATTAACTCTACTGAGATATGAACAGAATCTGCCTATCGTAATGTGCGACAAAAATGCACATTGCGAACTGGCGTGGGCTAATTGAATCCGCCTATTAGTGTTCATGTAACTCATGCATGATAGCATTTAATGTTAATTGGTTTAATTATTTTATTATACTAATTCCCTTCTGTGACAGTTGCTGTTTATAGAGTACTGTAATTATTATCTTCTATTTCCCCCCACCAGGCCCTACTTTTGCTGCTGTGGCCTGTCTGGCTGGGAGGCGTCAGGGCTCCCTAACACTCTACAAAGCTGATAAGTACCCGGAGGAGACATTAGGTCCTGTCACCTTTATCTGGAAGCCCAGATGTGTACCAGAATCAATGGGTGAGAATAGGCAGCTGTGGATCTGGATGCACCCTGCCCTCAAACAGGTACAAATATATAATGTCGCTCCCTCGATCGTCCAGCTTGAGGGAGACTCTCCCACTCTGAAATGAAATGAAGCAGATCTAGTTCTTTAATAAGAAGAAGGTTGAAGGGTGACCTGTCATAGCCGCTGTCCATTGCCCCGTGATGTGCTGCTTGCCTTGCAGCACCAACTGGTTATGCTCTGCCACAGTTCCCTCTCTCCTATGAGTGTTCGCCATGCAGCTCCCGTCTCCTGTGTAAGCAAAGAGCGAGCCCATCCACTCCTGAGGCTGCACAAAAGACAGGCCGATTCGGTTAGACCTTTACACTGCAATGATTATAGGTGAAAGCTATAAATGGAATAGTCGGAGACGCTTGGCCTATCGTGAATACTGCGCTTGTCCTCTCACAATACACTGTGCTTTCATGTCTTGTTGTGTAAAAGGACAATCGTAACTGTAAATTTGCTTAACTTCTTTTAATCTTTGTAATGGCACCGATTTGTGACTTGTGTTTCTCAGGATATCTTGGAGCAGCTGAGGCTGGTGTGTGCATGTGAGGACAGACCGGACAATGCGGTCTCCAGCCCCGAGCCAGCACCTGCTCCTACCCAGGCAGAGAGACCATTGGGTGCGAGGAGGGCAGGAAAAAAGAGGAAACTGAAGGACAATGAGGGAGAGAAGGCTGTTCCTGTAAAAAGGATAATCGGTGATGGGACAAGGGCTATCCCTGAACCTTATCAGTGGACATCGACACAAACCACCATCACCATTCGGTACCGTGGAATCCTTTTAAATTAGACCGTATGAGTAATTGCCTGTGATTGGATAGAACTATTTGTCTGCCTCCTTGCCAGATTTCAACCCAATTGGCTTGAATTGTGTGGGCTTAGATGATTTCTCATGGGCTGTCTTTTTCCTGTCAGGGATGATATCACTCCAGCGGCCACACAGGCTGTGATACCGGACTTTGGCCAGCTATTTTCTGGCAGGAATTGTCCCGTACGGTGTAACTGGGTGCTAGTCGCACCCTCTGTCTCTGGGCTCCTTACTGCCTGATCCCCTGCCTGACCACTTTTTTTAAGTTGCCTTCTAGTTGAGGCTTTTGTATCTGCCGACCGTCATGTGACGTCACACAGCACCAGCTGCTACTAAGCGGGAGCCAGGAGGGATAGTGGCTTGTACACTACACACTGTGCTCCATTTCATTTATAGAGGGTGATTAACATATTGCGGCCACCATCATTGCTTGTCTTTCCTCGCACCACATAGACGTGAGCTGGAAAATTGGTGACGTTGATCTACCGTCATAGGCCTGTATTCAGTTAGCGCGTAATGGCAGTTTATTTCGCCACTAGCAAAATTGGCTGGTTTTCGCCAAAACATGAAATCTGACGATGTTCGCGTAAATAGGTGAAAAACTCTCTCCAAGGTTGATAAATCTCCCACTTAAAAATTGGCTGATGTGCATCGGAAATTATTTTAGAAGTGTACGATTGGCCGTAATAAAAGTATTTTGAGTACTTAAATTGCGTCGGTTGGCGGTAATTTGCTTATACGGAAAAATGTAAAAAAAAAAAGTATAGAAAGCTTGATGTTTTTTTTTTTTCCAGGTAATTACTGTTCCACGTAAATTGTACGTTAAATGGCTGCAAGTTTATTTTTGTGTCTTAAAAGTGCAATTTTTAAAAAAGGTTAAACCGCTTGCTGCGGCCACGTGCGATGTTTAAAACACATGACTCATCCATACAGCCCGCTGAAAAACCAGACCCAATACGTTCAACCCATTTTTCAACTTTTTTTTTCATCCAAAATTTGACCAGTCGTCTTTTGCCAAAGTACGCAACTTCCGAAAAAAAAAATTGGGGTAATTTATCATTAGGGTCACGGGGTCCAAAGTGCTCTGAAGGAAATCTCCACAGTTTTAGGCAAAAGTGGGGATGGATTTATTTATTTATTTTTCTCTCCTGGACTGGGATGCAGAGAACTTTTCTCCTGGTTTTTTTTTTTTTTTGCCTGTTTGGTTTTTTTGGGGGAAAAAACGTCCGTTTTCCCCTTTTATTGAATACGGGACATAGGCGGAAATGTGCACAGCTAACCATTGCGATTAAATTGTTGACCTAGCGTCTGATCAACAGAGTACAAATGTGCCGTAACGATGCTCAGTCTGTGTCTTCTGCTTTCCAGGGATATGACCATGGAATTTGTGCGCTATCGGCTGATTGGTCCCTACTCCCACTGCGTGCTCGCTGCCACTCTGCACGCTGCTTCTCTGCATAAAGTAAGAACGCATGGGCTATATACTTACCTGCACGTATGATTCTATTTCACCGAGTGCCTGAATAACCAGGGAGATCCCTGGAGATATAAGATCGGTTTGTGGAATTTGCTGCCTTTGAGGCTTATGTGGAAATTAGAGCAATCATGAATACTGAGATGTATTTGCCTACTGCTGTAATCCCACTGCTCCATTGTGGACCTGATTCAGAGGTGGTTGGTGATGGGGTCGCAGTCGCTATCACAGTAACTATTGCGGAAATCTGTAAATTCTATTCCCAGCCTTCCCTTTGTGCTCCACGGTGCGATGAAATGTACGAACGGTGAGTCGCCCACTTTTAGGCTGAGTGGTCTGTGCATTTGTGATGAAGATTGTAAACATTGGCCTCACCATGCGGTAGCCTAGCGCCAACTCTAACTACTCTTCTCTAATCCAACTAAACATGGTCTCTGAAGCATTGGATCTGCAATTGGGAACACAACAGTGTTTCCTATGCAATGTCCCCTTTTTGCAGTCACTTTAGGTCAGTGGCATCACAAGGGGTGGCAGTCAGGAAGCCGACGGACATAATCCCGACCGCCGGCTTCCCGACTGTCTAATCCCGGCAAGTGTCTAATGAAGGGCGTCGAAATCCCGACGCAGTCATTAGACCTACGCCGGGAGACCTACACCACCCGGCTTACTGATTGAAGGTAAGCCGGGTGGGGAGGGTTAGGTTAGTGGGCTCTCAGGGGGACTTAGGGTTAGGCACCCCCCGGGAGGTTAGAGTTAGGCTAGGGGAAGGGGGGGGGGATTAGGGTTAGGCACTTGGGGGGGGGGGGGGGGGGGGGCGAGGTTAGGGTTAGGCCTCCCTAAGGGAGGGTTAGGGAGTAGAATAGAGTTAGCAAATACTTACCTTGGACGATAAGGATTTTCACCCCTGCCGGGCAGCCGCTGTCGGAATTTGAACCTCCGGCCATGTGGCTGGCAGTAAATCATACGGATTCCATCACAAGGGGGGTGTGCGGGCCGCAACCGGGTGTCCCCCGCCGAGGGGTGACTCCAAAGTGCAGACTCCGTCCTTCAGTGACAGGAGCCGGGTGCTGCAGTGTAGAATTACGTGCAGCACTTGGCTCCTGTCACAGTGAGGGAGCCAGCACTACAAGTACACTGATCCCCGGGGGAAACCCGCACCTTCGGGACCCCCCGGAGAGATTAAAATCGGGGTTCGATTGTGGCCACACCCCCACCTGTGAGGCCATGACCCCTGCACGAGACCACACCCCTTTCCCCCAGCGTGCGGCATCTGCACTGCTAAGCTGCACACTCCTATCCGCAACGGGTGCATCAAAAGGTAGGGATGCCACTGCTTTAGGTCACCTCCCAGTCTCCACCCTGCAATACCCAGAGATCACACATCCCTTCTCAAGTCTCAGCAATTCCATACGCAGTTGCGAACAGCATCGCGCACATTGGGTTGCTCATGAACGCTTTAGGTTTTCAAATGTCTTTTTGCGCAGTAGCAAAACATCGCTCGACTGCGTAAACCTCTGCACTGAGTCCCTCTTGAGTCAGGCCCTACGTACCAAGATCTGTGAGCTCCTCTGTATACTTAGAGGCGTTAGGAGCATGTCATGATTTCCAGCGCTGTTTTATGCTGGGCCCTGTTCTGATCACTGGGTGCACTGGCAGAACAGCAGGATCCCCCTGTGTGTAACAAGCACTGTGACTGTATGAATTCCATGGAGTAATGTCATACATATATGAGCTACCGCAAAACTGTTTCTGTTTTTCCTTTGTTTTAGGAAGCTGAAAGTCCTGGTCCCCACAGCTGGTGGGCAGATTATTGTAAGAGTCCAGATAATGTTCTGCTCCATAACCGCCAGGAATCCTTGTTCCAGTTACTGCAAGGTATAAATTGCATGCTCATCTAGTCATTACATTGTATTTATGAAGTGCCAACAGAAGCAGCAGCACTGAGAGAAAGCAGACGTGTGTGGATAATTTATTCAAGAACTTGGCTTGAAACACGGGGGGGGGGGGGGCACTTAGCTCAGAAGAACTAGCGATGTTAGATTCTTAGTTTGGCGTACAAGGGACGTTGTGTAAATAACACTACTGCATCACTGCAGCTGACTTGGTTCTCTTATTACACATATGCTTTTTTTTTTTTAAACAACACTATTACATATATTGGGGTCACTGTTGGTAATGATGTCCTCGTTAAGTGTGGCAAATTATCAGAAACCGTCTCCATGTGGCCATGAAATCTTTTTAAGTCATGGAGAAGACTCTCAGGATGTCATTAGTGGCTGAGCATCAGAAAGGCAGAGCTCTGAAATAACAATAATAATAATAATAATAATAATTGTTTCTACCTCAGGGTCCTTAGGGATCCACAGGGATACCTTGGGGGAATAGGGCTTGGCTCCAGCCATGGGCACCACAGAGTTAAAGATGTCCCTCCCAGGATGCATCGGGCCCCCTCCTATACCCCGCCCCCAGGCCAAGGCACCTCAGTTTCAGTAGGTGCCCGGCCGGGAGCTGGGTCATCGCAGAGGGGGGCTGTGTATAACAGCCCCTGAAGATCTTCTAGAGCGGTAGCATAGGACTGTCCAGTGCTACCGCTCCGACACCCCCGCCGACGCCGACCACCGGTAGCGATCCGGGGAGCTCGGCGGGCTCTTGGGGGTTCCAGCTAGCGGAACCCCCGGGGGCCTTGGACTGTGGCCGGATCTACGGGGGGCTACCAAAGGTAAGCAGCGGGCGTCTGCGGTAGGCGCCCGCTGACTCACAGTCCGGCGTCCCCAGGGCTGAGGGCTCCCTGGGGACGGCAGTATAGTGGAGCCAGGCGGATGCCTGCGCTCTCCACTAGACCACCAGGGATACGGGGCTGGAGCGTTGCGGAACACGCTCCAGCATCCCGGGGGGTTAATGGCCTGCCAGGGGAGGATGCCTTCCCTGTAGCGCACAGGAGGCTCCTCACCATCACTGCTCTCCGCCGCCTTACGTTGAGGGTTTGGCGGGCTGAGGCAGTGATCCTCCCCAGGCCCGCCAGCCCTTCATCCTCCGGCAGCCATTTTATGAGCAAGATGCTGTGGTGCAGGGTGCGGAGCCTGGGTGCCCCTTACATACCTCTCCTCCCAGTATAAGGTCAGTGTATGTAGCGCTATCACTGCCAGGCTGTAGGTCTGTGTAAGTGATAGTGCACTTAGTGCAGGGTTTCTGCATTGTATGTGACTTTATGCTAGCGCTGTGTGCCTGATCTTTTCTCCTGTCAGCCATTTTACTATCCCTATTTCTTCCTCCTGACCAGCCCTCTCAGTGCCGGTACTGTCAGGGTAGGAATTTACCTCACAGTTTAAGATTTATTTCTGTGAGAGGAGTGTCACATACCACTATGTCCAGTGAGGACTCTGTTAGAGGAGCACCTCTCCTATTTTCCTGCTCCAGATGTAAAGCAGGTGTGGGGGAGGGGGCGGTACTTCATGATGGGTTATGTGCTGCATGTTTGGCCATCCCTGGTACCTCTGCTGTACCCAGCACCTCTCAGGAACCACCTTGGGCTTGTTTTGCACAAGCCCTGACTGTTCTTGTAAATAGGCTTGCAGCCCCGCCTACGTTTCCACAATTGGGGTTTGCACAGCAGACTGTAGTCCCGCCTCCTGTTCTGGGAGTTCCGGGGCCGATAGTAATGCAGTGCCCCCCGCAACATGTCCTTAATCAGGCTGACCCAGGTTTGTCTGATTCTGTGGTGCGGAGCACTCAGCAGGATCAATCTAGACCTGCTAAAAGACCGTTATTGTCATATCCATCCGCTCAGGATGATGAGGATGACGGCTCGTCTGATGAGGGTGAAATTCTAGATTTGTTGGACACTGACACTCCTCAAGTAGGGGCAGAGGCTAAGTCTAGTATTTACATTCCAGGCCTCATTCGGGCAGTCCGTGCGGCCATGGTAATTACTGACGACAACTTACCTGCAGCTCCTACTCATGCTTATTTTAAAGAGATTAAAGGAGCTGCAGCAGTATTCCCTCTATCTGGTCAGCTAGTTGATCACATGGAGGAGGCCTGGAAATCTCCAGGGAAAATATTTCAACGTCACAAGCGTCTGGCTCGTACATATCCCTTTGCGGAAGATTACTTCACTAAATGGGAGTCTCCTCCTCAGGTGGATTCTCATGTGACGCGCTTAGTAAAGAGTGCAACTTTGCCTATGCCGTCTATGTCTTCTCTGACGGATACTACAGACCGTAAAGTGGAGGTGTGCCTAAAGTCTATCTATTCCCTTGCTGGAGGAACATCTAGACCAGCTATGGCTGTCTGCTGGGTGGCTCAGGCTATGGAAAGGTGGGCGGACGCTTTGGAAGCATTATTTTCTTCTGAGGGTACCAGCGAACAGGTTGTGTTAGTGGGTAACCTTCGGGATTCCGCTACGTACATTAACGAAGCAGCTTTGGATTTGAGCCTGCTTCTAGGATTTCTGCAGCGGCTGTGGCCGCTCGACACTCCTTGTGGTTACGTTCTTGGAGGGCGGACGATGAATCCAAGAAAGGCTTGGAATGCTTACCCTACAATGGGCAGGTCCTGTTTGGACCAGCTTTGGACAAAATAGTGGACACGTTGGCGACTGCCAAATCTGCATGTCTACCTTCATCCCCGACTCTGTCTGGGTCTAAAAATCCGTCCTATCGCCCTCCGGGAAAACCTAGGGTTCAGTCTTTTCCGAGACCTCAGGTCCCAAAAAGACCGCTAAGACCAAGAAGCAAGCTTGGAGTACCAGACGTCCAGCTGCCAAGCCAGACGACAAACCCTCAGCCTGACGGGTTGGGCCTCCCCTTGGGGGATCCCAAGGTGGGAGGCCGACTTCTGCAATACGCCCAGTGTTGATTCAGAACCACCACAGACACTTGGGTAAGGGAGGTGGTATCTCAGGTATATGCCCTCTCCTTCCGCAGAAGGCCTCCTCATCAGTTCTTTGTAACAGCACGTCCTTCAGATCCAACGAAGGCTCTAGCGATCCAAGAGTCGGTGCGTTCTATGCTTCAGATGGGAGTAATAGAACCCTGAGAGGGACCGGATCTTACTCCAACCTTTTTCTGGTTCAAAAGCCAAATGGATCATACCGACCTATACTCAACCTCAAGTCCCTGAACAAGTTTTTAAGGGTCCCTCGGTTCTGAATGGAGACTCTGCGTTCTATTGTTTTAGCTATGCAGCCTGGGGATTTTATGGTGTCCCTGGATATTCAGGATGCTTACCTGCATATCACCATTGCCAGTGTTCATCAGCGTTACCTCAGATTTACAGTGTCGGACCTCCATTACCAGTTTCAGGCTCTACCGTTTTGGCCTTTCCACGGCTCCTCGGGTGTTCACAAAAGTAATGGCGGTCATGGCGGCACACCTGCGGTTGCAGGGAGTTCGCCTGTTACCTTACTTGGACGACCTTCTGTTGTTGGCAGGGTCGCCACAACTCCTTTGCAGCCATCTGCAACTGACAATATCAGTATTGCAGGCTCATGGCTGGATAGTGAACTGGAAGAAGTCCTCTCTAATTCCTTCTCAGAGAATGGTCCATCTCGGGGCATTGTTGGACTCTCAGCAACAGAGGATCTTCTTGACGGAGGAAAAGATAGCCCTGTTGCAGTCCAAGATACGCAATGTTCTAAGCAGTCGCCGAGTGTCTCTTCTCTCAGCGATGAAGTTACTGGGTTCCATGGTGTCAACGTTCGACATGGTGGAGTATGCCCAGTTCCATTCCAGGCCTCTACAAATGTTGATCCTGTCCAGATGGGACAGAAATCCCTGTCGACTAAAGATGCAGATGATCAGGCTCACTCCGGAAGTGTGCCTGTCTTTGACGTGGTGGTTACAAAAGTCTTATCTCAGCAGGGGACGTCCGTTTTTGGATTTCTGATTGGGTCCTTCTAACAACTGATGCCTGCCTTCGGGGCTGGGGCGCTGTGACAGGCCCACACGTCTTCCAGGGCCGGTGGACGTCAGAGGAATCGGACCTGCCAATCAATATATTGGAAATTCGAGCAGTTCAGGGCGCTGCAGCATGCAAGACCGTTCCTGCTGGGGAAACCTGTGCAGGTTCAGTCAGACAACGCCACCACGGTGGCTTACCTAAATCGTCAGGAAGAACTCGAAGCCAAGCGGCTCTAAGGGAGGTGTCCCGCATTCTGACTTGGGCAATCCTCCGGCCATTTCATCAGTCTTCATTCCGGGTGTGCTCAACTGGGAGGCGGACTTCCACGAGGCGGACTTCCACGATGTACACCCGGGGGAATGGTCTCTTCACCAGGAGGTGTTCCAACTCCTGGTGGACAAGTGGGGTCTTCCCGAAATAGACCTCATGGCCTCCAGACACAATCGCAAGCTGTGGCCGTACGGATCCCGAACAAGAGACGCAGGAGCTCTCCTGGTGAACGCTCTGGCGGCACGATGGAACTTCCAATTCGCGTACCTGTTTCCTCCGTTCTCCCTGCTGCCTCGAGTAATTCGAAAGTTCAGGCAGGAAGGAGGCAAGATCCTGCTGGTGGCCCCTGCGTGGCCCAGAAGGAGTTCTCCAGTGTCTATCCATCGACACTCCTTGGCTGTTACCTCAGAGGCCGGACCTATTGTCTCAGGGTCCTAGTCTCTACCCGGACCTGAGTCGGCTATCTTTGACGGCGTGGCTCTTGAGACTTCCCTCTTGAGGTCCAAGGGTTTCTCTATAGCGGTGGTCAATACCATGTTACATGC
Source organism: Taudactylus pleione (assembly GCA_031769625.1). Classification (NCBI taxonomy): domain Eukaryota; kingdom Metazoa; phylum Chordata; class Amphibia; order Anura; family Myobatrachidae; genus Taudactylus; species Taudactylus pleione. The sequence continues at coordinate 13,500,411 of JAUIMM010000312.1, read as the reverse complement.
TCGTAAGCTGGCTTCAGCTAGAATTTACCACAGGGTGTGGCATACCTATTTTGAGTGGTGTCGCCCTAAATCGTACGATCCTCGCGAGTTTAGAATATCGAGAGTGTTGGCTTTCCTTCAGGCAGGCTTGGATTTAGGTCTACGCCTTGCTTCACTGAAGGTGCATGTTTCTGCCCTGTCGGTTTTGTTTCAAAGAAGGATTGCTACGCGGCCTGATATCCGTACCTTTTATGCAGGGTGTCCTTCGCATCCAGCCTCCCTATGTCCATCCGGTAGCTCCATGGGATCTGGCTGTGGTCCTGAAGGCGCTACAGGATGCTCCATTTGAACCTTTGGGTTCTGTGGATCTGAAATGGCTTACGGCAAGAACAGTGTTCCTTTGGCTATTGCTTCAGCCAGAAGGGTGTCGGATTTGGGGGCTCTTTCGTGTCGTCCCCCATTTCTAATTTTTCATTCGCATAGGGCGGTACTTCGTACCTGTCCCGAATTCCTTCCTAAAGGGGTGTCTAGTTTCCACATTAACGAGGAAATTGTGGTCCCAGCCTTTAGTTCATCTGATCTCTCAGCTGGTGAGGCTTCTTTGGATGTGGTACGGGCTCTGCGGATTTACGTGGACCGTACCAATTCTTTGAGAAAATCGGACTCTGTTTGTCCTATATGGATTTCATAAGAGGGGTTGGCCTGCCAATAAACAGACTTTGGCACGCTGGATCTGCATGGCGATCTCTGAGGCATACACTCATGAGGGACTTAAAGTGCCACCCTCTGTGAAAGCTCATTCTACAAGATCTGTGGGATCTTTGTGGGCAGCTCGACGTGGCGCCTCAGCTGTTCAGCTTTGTAAGGCGGCCACGTGGTCCTCTGTCCATACTTTTGTCAAGCATTACGCCTTTGACACATTTGCTTCTCGGGATGCTTCCTTCGGGCGGCGGATTCTCCTCTCTGCAAAGGAGCGTCCCCTCCCTTGAAGGATACAGCTTTGGGACATCCCCAAGGTATCCCTGTGGATCCCTAAGGACCCTGAGGTAGAAAACAGGAGATATGGTAAGATCTTACCTTTGTTATCTCTGTTTCTACGAAGTCCTTAGGGTCCACAGGGCGCCCGCCCTGACGCCCTGTGCTTCCATAGGGTGTTGTTCTGGTCACCAGTTTCTGTCTCCCTTTTCTATGAGAATGTGAATCTTGTGTGTTCCAGACTTTCTTCTTCCTTTTTCCTCTCTCCCAGCCTATGGCTTGATACTAAAACTGAGGTGCCTTGTCCTGGGGGTGGGGTATAGGAGGGGGCCCGGTGCATCCTGGGAGGGACATCTTTAACTCTGTGGTGCCCATGGCTGGAGCCAAGCCCTATACCCCCAAGGTATCCCTGTGGACCCTAAGGACTTCGTAGAAACAGAGATAACAAAGGTAAGTTCTTACCATATTTCCTGTTATTTATATGACGCCCTTTCTCCAATAGGACTCGAATAAGGCCTAGTCTAAAAAATGTTGTGTCCAAGGTATAAATGGTAAATTGCTCACTTACTTAAATGGCGTGTGTGTATATTATATTAGTATGTGTGCGTGTTTATGTGCTTGTCACAGCACAGTACTTCCACTGTGGTCAATTTTTTTTATTTTAATGGTTTTATTATCACTCTTCCTTTTGTCATGTGTGTTGCAATGGCGCTCCTATTCTCTTCTCTTTGAGAACCCATATATTTATTACATCGTGCCCTACTCCCATCTATACTGCCCGCAATCATACACTCGTACAAATTTCAGAATCTCTACCCTTATTTTTAACTCCTACAGATGTGCCCTCATACATATAGCCTCAATATGCCACGCAGCGCGCCTTGCCTGGTGTGAGCCAACCAGGGGCGTATTTAGAGAGGAGGGGGCCCGTGTTCACTCACCATCTGGGGCCCCCTCCTCTCTGTCCGGCGGCCGTGGTGTACTGAGACAGCCATTTTCCCGGCGATTACCCTACTGCGCATGCGCAGAACGCCGGGAAAGTGCCCGCTGCGGCCACTTTCCTGGAGTTCTGTGTAGCGCCTCTCCAGCCGACGTGGAGCATCGGAGAGGTAAGTATTTGGAAGTATGTGTGCGGTGTGGGCCCCCCTGGACCCAGGGACCCGTGTGCCCCGCACCCATTATAGATACGCCCCTGGAGCCAACAGGTTCCATGCTACTTTGCAAGCGTTAAGGCATATATTTTTTTTTTTTCCGAAAAAGCATAGAAGTGACAATGCGATGTGACTAGGATGCACCTAGACTGTGCTGATTCATTTTCTATGTGACACTTGTATACCTGTGTGCATCGGAGTCTGTATATGAACACTTGGCACTTGGAATGAAAAGAGCTGCGGCTGCTACATTGTAGCACTTTGTATACAGATTCAGAGACTCAGTCACACACAGATATACAAGTGTCACATCACACTAATCAGCACAGTCTGCTGGTGCGTCCTAGTCATATCACATTGCAACTTAGATGCTGCTTTGACGCTAGCAGTTTCTCGTGGGATCTGGCGCACAGAGGGTTTTTTTGGCGCATCAAAAGTCCAGATGCGTCCTTACACGTCTTTGCTGCAAAGGGTCCCTGTTTTACGTATGACCTGCTTCCCCCAACTGTCCGGTGTTGCTAAACACATTTAAGCCTTATAATCTGGGTACATGTACGTCTTGTTTCATACTGATGGTTATTTTGTGCTACAGTCCAAAACTTCCAGCTTCATTTGTTATTGTGGAGATCATTAAATGAAGAGAAATGCTATGATTGTACATACCTTGCTGTACGGTACACTCCGATGTGTCCACACCACAAAGGTACTTGCTGCACTTTCAGCGACCGAAACACTTCCACCAATGTGGGGGAAAATAATAATACAAATGGAATGTGGACAGTCCTGGTGGCCTCTAGGTGGACATTTGAGGGTCGGTATAACTAGGTGCAAGGGAGGGGGGGGGGAATTGCCAATACAGCTGCGTGTAAGCAGCAGCACTTCATCTAATGCTGATCGCTCCCCCCGGCTCTCACATTTTGGTGTGCAGCAGTATAGGGCTGCCAAAAAGAAAAGAGCTTGCAGCTACCATACGTGCAGCATACGTCCACACCTACTCCCGGGGTCTGCCACCTCGCAGCCCAGGATGTACTCCCGGGGTCTGCCACCTCGCAGCCCAGGATGTACTCCCGGGGTCTGCCACCTCGCAGCCCAGGATGTACTCCCGGGGTCTGCCACCTCGCAGCCCAGGTGACGTTTACAATTTTTGCATCTCTTCAGATTTTTCCTCTCTGTAAAACGAGCTTCAGTTTGTTGAAGTCTTCTGAAAATAGGTCTCCACAAAGGTACGTTACACGCAGCATCCAGAAAGCTTGGTGAATGTCGTCCAGTGTTTACCGACACCTGAACGTGACTACAATTCCCATTCACCTCTTCTCCCCCGTTCCCCCCCAATCCCCTTCTCTCATGTTATGCTGGTTCTTGGTCCTGGCAGACTGTTGGGAACAAATGATTTAGCATGATTATTAGAAATGAATTGCTTTATTTTATTACATAGGCAATTTATAACATGACTGTCTATGCACTTTCTCTACAGGGATTGGATCTCCAGGGCAGTTACCACCCGGAACCATTTTGGGCCTCACTGTCGGGGATCCGAGACTGAACTTGCCTAATAAGAGGACAACAACTTTTCCCAGTGTAGAAAACTACGAAGGTGAAACCTCCTGGCGTTTCCTTGCAGCCATGTTAATGTGAACTTTTTGTGCCATGTATGTTGACCAGATTCCGCTGATGGCTTTGTGCTCGGTGGGGGCCTCTGTCTCTCCATACAGATGACCAGGTTCAAATCCTGGCAAAGCCATTTAGGAGAGTTGTATTTATCTGTGTGGGTGTTTTGTTTGTTTGTGTGGTTTTGTTTTTTTTTTTTTTTTTTTACCATGATTATGTTTTCAACAAGAAAAAGTGTTTCCAGCCTTATGTAATTTGTCTGTTCGGTTTCTTCCCCTACTAAACAGAAATGTTGGCGCTGGGTTCGGTTGATGCAGTTGAAGCTGTTTTTATTTGTGGTTCTGACTTGCTCTGTCTCATGGAATATAAACACTCCGCTCTAATGCTGGTCTCACACGATACAGTGTCTATGGTGATGGAGAGCAAATGGATAAAAGACGAATAGCGCTGGTTTCCCGTTTATATTATGGCTGTAACTGAATAATACATAGTACATGGAGATCGCCCCTTATTCGCAGTGTTGGTCATTTTTGTTTGCCCAGAAGTTCCGCAGATAATATCGCTATAGAACTATATGGACCATACAAAGGTCCTGGCTTTATATAGAATTTGTTCTGCTCACATACTGTACAGAGGGATATATATCAAATCTTGTAGAGAGATAGGTGGATATGTATCAAAACTTGCAGAGAGGTAGAGTACCAACTAATCGGCTCTTTTCATTTTTCAAACACTGCCTGTAAAATGACAGTGAGGAGCTGGTTGGTTAGTAATTTCTCTCTCCAAGGTTGATAAATCTCTCTTAAAGTGGAAAGTGATAAAGTACCAACCAATGAGCTCCTGTCATTTTTCAAACACTGCTTGGCAGTTTAGAGCTGATTGGCTGGTACTTTCTCTCCAAGGCTTGAATGATCTAGCCCTTTTTCTCTTGCAGCAAGGCAGGGGAACACTGGACAATGGGATTATAGGTTGGGGTTGGAGCTGGCATTAAAATTAAACTGTAGCTTTAAATCCTAAACTATTCCCCTCTGCAATCCCACAATTCCAGTGTTCTTTAAGTGCTTCACGGAGTAGGGCACATTTTAGAGAGCTGCTAGGCAGCCCTTTGTTGCTTTGATTTTTCTTTGTATTTGTAACATTATTATTATTTTTTTTTGTTAGTTCAGCCCCTGTGCTTGTAGTAGTGCACAGTCTGAGTGCGACAGCTGCGTTTGTCAGCAGGCCGCAGCGCACAGAGGTTGTGCTTCATGGGAACCTTCCATAGCACTCCAGTCTTCAGTAACACAGCCTGGGCCCGGTGCACCCTGTCGCCCTTTTAGAGGGTGACGCCGGAGGGTGCGGTCCCAGATGGCGGCCGCCATTTTGCAAACGGGCTGGTTGCGGAGCTTCCCTCCCATACAAGAGGGGGGTGCGCGCGTGGACAGGCTGCCCTCCAACAGAGCTGGACCAGAATTTACCCTAACAGTGGGCAGTACTCCAGGTCTTTGGAGCTTGGAGAAGGAGGGGGCAGAGCTTCCCATGCTGCACCCCCCCCCCCCTCCTGCAGCAGCAGCACAGAATGCCGGCTCTGCCATCGGCAGGTGCACGGAGCCTCATCCCTCCGCAGGGACTGCTGGTTTCTCCTGCATGACACCGGAAGCTTCAATCTTTTCCCCTGCAGCTCCTGGAAGGCTAAGTACTCTACTTGTGTTTCCTGCCTATGTCATACCTCCCAACATGACCCTCTCCAGGAGGGACACAATGCTCTGGTCCTGGTCTTCCCTGGTAAGAGGCGGGGCTGCAGCACAGTTCAAAATTCAAATAGGGGAGTCACACCATCTGTCATTTCACACGCTGCCAAACATCACTGGCTGGGACTCACTGGCAGTTGGTGTGACTCCCCTATTTGAATCTTGGACTGTACTGCAGCCCCACCTCTGGAGCCTCCACCAATCAAACATTACCAGGGAAGTCCAGGACCAGAGCATTGTGTCCCTCCTGGAGAGGGTCATGTTGGGAGGGATGCTATGTGCTAACTGCTTCTGTGTTAGCTACCTATGTATACACAGGCTCTGTCACGCTGTTTGAGCGCTGCTTGCTTTACAGTTAATCACACCTGCAGACTGTGTAATGGTTAGCGTTGCTGCCCAACCGCACGGCAGTCATGTGTTAGTTTCCTGCTACGATGAAGCCCAGGCATCTGCGATGCTGCATCCACTGGGGGGAGCCTATGTGGCCTCAGGCTCTCGGCAGTTCTGTGTACGCCCCAGTGACGCTGGTTGCACTCCACAGGGAAATCAAGTTTGGCTTGGGTATTCCCTCGTCTCTGGCGCAGGCTTCTTTCTCTCTATAAGGTTAAGTTCACAGCCACGGTGTGTCCCTCTCTGGCTCAATACTTTACAGCGTCCGGCGTCCGCATTTCAGCCAGGTTCCTACAAGAGACCTCGTGGCTCAAGGTAGTGCGTCTGACTCCAGCTCAGATGGTTATGGTCAAACCACTTACTTATTTTGCACGCTTGTTCAGGATACCCTCTGCTGCGCGAGGCGCAGATGGAGGGTGGTCTTGGTGGCGTCTTCCTCCTTCCAGGGCTCCATTAGACGTTTTGCATGCGAAAGAGCTTGTGAAGTTTTGCACTGTCCCGTGGGGTGAGTGCCTACTGTCTTTATAAGCTCATTGCTGCTTTTGCGGCGCTCTTTAGGCGGTGTAGATATGGACCTCCCAGCGGGGACTGTGGGTCTGGCCAAGCGTTGGCGATGGAAAGTCATTACTTTCCCTTCTTCGAATCTCTCCGGTCTCATCTGGAAGGCATAGGAGACGCCGGCTTTAGAGGTCTCCGTTCCTCGCAGGCACCCCTCCTGTTCAGGGCTCGGCCTCTGTTAGGGATCCGCTAGTCTTACCTTGGAGGGTTGTCTCCGGTCTGTTTTAATAGGTTCTGGGGTCATTACCGGCCTGCTGACAAATTTATTGCAGGGCCTCTCAGTGATTTGCCCTGGGATTCCCTGCTGACTTGGCATGACATTCGTGGCAGGCTCTGTGTGGGAGGCCAGGCAAGACGGGGCACAGGTTGCTTACGGGTTTTCAGCTATGGACACTTGATAATCACTCAAGCATATTGTGGTGCGGGCCAACCACTACCAGAACGGGTGTCACCGCCTTCTGCTAGTGCGGCTGCGATCTCCTGGGCAGCGTGACGCGGGACTTTAGCAGCACAGGTCTGAAGTGCTGTTTTCTGGTCCCCTGTCCGCACGTTTGCTCATCTTCATGTTTCGGGGGGGTTTTGGCTCCGGGCGGCATCCACTTTGGGCGTACAGTTCTCTGGTCAGGCAGCCTGAGTGTTCCCTCCCCTGGGGGTGGCTTTTGAACGTCCCATTGTCCAGTGTTCCCCAGCCTTGCTGCAAGAGAAAATAGGATTTTTGGTCAATTTACAGTTGAATCCTTTTCTCTTAAGCAGGCTGGGGACACTGCGATCCCTCCCTCACGCTCAGTCATGCAAGGTTTTGGTTCTTGACCGTTTTTTTTTTTTTTTTTAGAACCTACTGGTTTGTTTAGAACAACCAAATCGTTTAACTGGGTTCAAGCTACTCCTCTCCGGACTCTCTCTTAAAGTACTGCAATTGTGGGATTGCAGGGGGAGGAGTTTAGGATTTAAAGCTACAGTTTAATTTAAGTGCCAGCTTCAGTTCCAACCTACAATCCCATTGTCCAATGTTCCCAAGGCAGCTTAAGAGAAAAGGATTCAACGGTAAGTTGACCAAAACTCCCTAATATCTCTAATATCTCTCCAAGATTTGATCAATCTCCCCCACAATCAACATCTTTTATCCATTTGCTCTATTTCACTGACTGGTCACCATTTCTGACGACTGCTATTATCCAGTGCTGTCCACACTGACAAGTCCCAGACTTGATCCACCTGCTTGGCCTGAGTGCCGAATGCCCAGAGTTAGTCCAGTTTTGCTGCCCGTTATACCCCAAAAATACCACAACTTTAGGGGTCGATTCATTTAACTTGCCCCCTTGACTCCGGGGCAGTAAGTGCCCTTACAGTAGTAGCTCCGGCTCTGCTGATTTTTGTTTGCAGCCCCATAGGGGTGTTTACAAAAATTGCGAGAACAGGCCATGAGGAGGGGCTAGTTCGGCTTGCAGTTCTATGCCATTGCAATGGAAATGCAATTCCCCTCCCCCCACCCCCCTCTTATGTTATTGCATTGACCCTCGTCTATTTTATCTCCAAGCTGTTAATCTACGGTCTTGCTAATGCCAGTTGTTGGTGAACTACAAATTCCAGCATATCATGTTAATCCTCTGTCTCTGATCTGAATCTGATGCTCGGAACCTGACAGAGATTGTCTGTTGATGGACAGAATGCGTCTTCTCTCTGTTTTTGATTTTCAGATGGAGACAAAGGGAAGTCTTTGGTGACGGCTGGTGTTCCGGTGGAGTGCGCTCAAAGCTTTATATGGTCTCCTGATATTCGCTCACATGTACTGGACAATAAAATACCAGAACAGGTGACTGTTAGAGCACATTGCCCTGATTATTAATATAAGGGTACGCAGGGAGCGACCCTTTCTGTGTGTACAGGGTGATAGCCTATATAGGCATGTAAGTCTCTGATAGTACAGTGCACTACTAGAGGCGCTGAAACCATATTACATCCTCTGTGACCTTTCCTAGAAATACATTTTGGCTTTTTATATATAACTTTAAATGGTGCATATTCTTCATTGGCTGAAAATGACAAACACACAAAATAGCTTTTAAGTGATTATATATTTTTGACTGTTCCCAAAACCATTATGTATTACAGGAAATGAACAGGCTGAGAAGTGAGCTCCTCGTACCTGGCTCAGCGCTTGATCTTGGCAATAGTGAATCTAAGATACCGGTCCTGTTAATCCAGCAGCCTGGTAAAGTCACAGGACGAGAGCGTCCAGGGTGGGGAAGTGGCTGGGATATCTGTCTGCCGAAAGGATGGGGAATGGCTTTCTGGATCCCTCTTGTAAGTTTGTGTATTTTTTTTTTTTTGCATAACCGTATAAGTTTACCTAATAAAATGGTGAATAAATGTTGATGAATCCTTAGATTTACAGAGGTGCCAGAGTTGGGGGTTTGCAGCAAGCATTGCAGCACTGCCAGTATATGGGGGCGCCATTTGTACCTGGGGACTTCCCTGACACCCCAGCTGGGGTCCGGTCAGCACAGGAGACTGAGGCCCATTTGCTGGACAAATGTACCAGGTACGTCTCCCTCTGATCACTTGACGCTGCGGGTGGGGTTACTGTGGTTGCCTAGTACATGGCTTTATTTGCCCTTTTTAGAAGGATATATAGCAGTTATATATGCATCAATAATTCTACCCGAAACCACTGAAATGTTAGAATATTAACACAATTGGGGGAGGGATGGCTGAAGCACACAGGGGGTCACTTACGCAGGCAATGGCTTCACCGTACATGACTGACACGATAGCAGCATATTATCAGAGGTTCCCAAACTCTGCCAGTACAATCCTTGTTTTTAAAGATATCCATGCTTCAGCACAGGTGACTTACTTAGTACCTCAGTCAATTTGATTTAATCATCTTGACTCGAACATGGATATCCTTAAAACCTGAACTGTAATGGGGGAGTTTGTACTACAATAGTCCGGAGTTTCCCAAACAATATGGGTGAGATCTAACAAACCTAAAGAGGGAAAGTGTAGGTTTTGCCCATAGCAGCCAATCAGATTGTAGCTATCATTTTATTGTGTGTACTAGCTTAAATGGTAGCTACAATCTGATTGGTTGCTGTAGGCGGCTCCTCCACTTGTTCTGTTTAGAAGGTTTGAGAAGGGGGAGCAGTCGGGAAGCAGACTGTCTAAATCCCGACAAGTGTCTAATGGCAGACATCGAAAACCCAACGCCTGTCATTAGACCTACGCCGGGAGCCTGACACCCGATCAAAGGTAAGACTGGCGTGGACAGCCGCGCATGGGGGGGGGGGGGTTAGGTTTAGGGCTCCCAGGGGGGGACTTAGGGATAGGCACCCCCCCCCGGGAGCTTAGAGTTAGGCTAGGGGAAGGGCGGGGTTAGGGTTAGGCAACCCCCAGGGGGGAGGTTACCGAGTGACTTAAGTTTAGGCGGTGGGAAAATTAGGTTTAGGCACTTGGGGGGGGGGGGGGGGGGAGGTTAGGCACCCCTAAGAGAGGGTTAGGGGGGGGAATTAGGGTGGCATACTTGCCTTAATGGACGATCGGGATTTCCTCCTCTGTCGGGCTGTCACTTTCGGAATTTGAACCGTCGATAAATCATACCGATTCCTTGAGGAGTCTCCCTCCTTGTCCCTACAATTTGCATCATTTTTTAATTTTTTTTTTTTATTTATTTTTCATGTTTAAAAAGTTTGTTTTTATTTTACTTCTGGAAGCTTAATAAAAAGCGCAAATGGGCACTTTGTTTTGTCCCTGCTTTGTACTTTAGACGTCCACCTGCAAAGCGCACAAACTTTATTAAGCACGGCATCCTGGCGCCTTTCTGCTGCCCCTGGGATCAGCTAACGAGAGAATGGGAGATTCGGGCTCAGACCAGGACGGGACTCTCTGCAGCTCAACAGCAAGAGGAACCGCGTGACGCTCAGACTGACACTCGGGGTGATATAAAAGCAGAGACCAGCTCTGCTGCCGGAGCCGACAACAATGTGGTACAGGAAGAAGACGCAACGTGTGGGAGAGCTGTCTCTGTAGTGAGGTTTGTCCAATCACGTTTACCCCAATATTATTTTGAGCTTGTAGTATCGTTTCAGTCCACAACAGATAAGCAAATATTATTTTTTAATTCCTAATGCTCAGCAAAGAAGGAGAAAGTGAATAAAAAAATGTTACTACACCTAAACAGCCATTGTAGTGTTTTTTTGTTTTTGTTTTAGGAACAAAAAGATCCTGAGGACACTATCTACCTGTTTTGATCCATTTAGTCGTGAAGGTCCGAAAGCGAGAGAGTCTCCATTCCAGGAAATGTCTAATCTGCTAAATGCTGATCCGGGAGACTTCCCAAGATCATTGGTTTGGGTCAGACTTTCCATGGTGACCAAAGGAAAGCCTGAGCTCCACTCTCTGATCTGCATTCCATCTGAGCAGGATTTGCTTCACCTGCAGAGAATGAAGTCATTCCGTGGCCCCGAGGAGGCCAAGCACAGTGACCCCTTCAAGAATAAAATACTGAAACTTAAAAAGGACAGAAAAAAAGCCAAAGCGAAGTCAAAACAGGATCCTAAGAAATCCGGAACCGATGAGGCCGTGCCCAGCGAGAGGCTGACTCTGGGGCTATGGCCAAGTCCTCTACCTGAGGTCACCACACACTGTAGCAGAGTCCTCCTTGGTTATGTCACGCAGGGAAACTTCTCCATGGTTTCAGGATGTGGGGAAGCCCTAGGGTTTGTTAGTTTAACAGGTCTAACCCACCTGTTATCTCGTCCGCTTCGGGACAAGATGGAATATGTATTAATTAGATACCCAACATCGTTCCAGTACAGATTTGCCAAATTAAACCTAGAGATATAAAAGTAAAAACATCAAGTGACTTATTTTTCACACTCACAAATAGATCAGAAAACTGGGGGTGTCGGGTGATTACGGTTACAGCCCCTGGTGCACACAATCTACAAGTGTAAGATTTCATTTGTATTGAAAGTTTTTTTTTTTTTTTTTTTTTTTTAAATATACAGCACGCGCTCTCCTGGACTCACATCACAAATTATAGTCCCAAAGCCCCTAATATATAGGTCTGCATACAGTAAACCTCATCCAAATGCACCCACCAATAGAGACTCAATTCATTTATTGTTCATACCTTGCAAAGTTAAGCCCACATCCGTTTCGACTCTGTACAAATCTTTTTCGGGACAGGCTTGATCCAACAATTTCACCTGCATACTTCACAGTGGAACGACATCTGCGGACAGAGTGACTGTCAAAATATTGTGGTTTCACTGTAAAGTATGCTGGAGAAATGACGTTCTGTTGGTGGGTGCCCCTCTTCCATGAATTTGGATGAAAATATATGTATTTAACCGAAGCAGCGGCACTTGAAGTCTTTGTAATGGGAATGTGACAAGGTGCCTTATGTGATTTGTCACATTAAAATTTTATTACAATGACTTCAAGTGCCGCTGCTTCATTGACTGCTGTAACCATTTATACAGAGGGCAATGCAGCTACTGATTACTTTATGCTGAGTGCCGGGCTTCCAGGATCCATATAAAATAATATAATTTTTGCTTCCCAACGAGTGTTTTGTTTTTGTTTGTTTGTTTTCTACCCTGTGCCTTCCAGCAACTATAGCTCTGTCTGGTCACATCTTCTACTGCATCCCACCTGAATTAATGTTGAATTAAGTAATTCTTATTTCACCCTAAGTTAATAATGACAAAATAAAATCACTCTCCAGAGTCCCCAGTGCTGCTGCTGCTCTGGGCCTGGTCCTGTGCGGCCGTCCCTGAAATCTGGGCTTGCACAGCATCTTCCATATGATTTACGCGAACAGTCTGGAACAGGACCTACCATAGTGAGGACAGTCTGGAACAGGACCTACCATAGTGAGGACAGTCTGGAACAGGACCTACCATAGTGAGGACAGTCTGGAACAGGACCTACCATAGTGAGGACAGTCTGGAACAGGACCTACCATAGTGAGGACAGTCTGGAACAGGACCTACCATAGTGAGGACAGTCTGGAACAGGACCTACCATAGTAAACGGCTAATATAAAATACCTGACATGCAAACAAAAAGAGCTGGCTTTGTATGGGGTGGTTCTTCTTTTTTTTTTTTTCATTATCCAGATGTTCTTTGGTCGCATACAGTGTATTTTCATGAATTAGCAGCCAGTCTTCTAATAAGAAAATGTCTTATTTCAAGTATGCTTTGTGTATAAATATACTGAACTCCTTCTACCTGTTGTTTGTGTTGCTGTTTATTGGTAACTTTTAAATTTGCTGCTGTTATATTTTCCAGATCTTTGACCAGTGTTGGCATTGTTACATGTGCACATCAAGACTTTATATTCACATTTTCTTTCCTTATTGTCCAGTCTTACCATTCACTCCATTCCCGTAGACTCCTGTGCTGTTTTGTGATGTCACGCACCAATTTTCCCATCAGACACAGGAACTGTAGGGTACAGTCCCTGCTGCCTCCTCCCATCTTATAACCACTGTCTCTTTACTTTCCTGACATGACACTAGCTATGTAGTCTACATTGTGTTTAGTAGGTTGGCATGGGTGCAGTCCATTTGGACCTGATTTGATCTGTGTCTCTGAGTTAAACATTTGAGAGGTCTAAATCGTTGCAGTTACCACAAGTTTCCTCTTTAAGATCCAAATTTGGGTACAGGTGCTGGCGGTCAAAATCCTGACGCCGGCATCCTAACAGGGTTAGGATACCGACACCTTTCAGTAGGTATCCTAACCCTCCCTCCCCGGTGCCTAAACCTAATCTCTCCCCCTAGTGCCTAAACCTTACCTCTCCCTCCCTGCACCTTAAACCTAACATTCCCCGTACTGCCTGACCCTAACACCATTGCTAACCTTTGGGATACTGGCACCGGGATTCTGACAGATGTCGGGATGCAGACATCCCCTTTGCCGGGATATTTACTGCATCCTGTATAACACCCCCAGTATTATCCCAGCACTGCGACCACCATCGCTGAATAAGCCTCAGCTTACTCTGACTGGTCGGCTTGCGAACCTAGGAAACTGTGCCCGTGGAGGTAGCCCCTAACCTTGTCACTCCAGGAAAATGGGGTCAACACGCCCCCATTTCAAGAAATGCCAGCCATTCCTGCCCTGGCACTGTCCCTTTAAATGCCTCTGCCTGTCAATCAGGCAGAGGCATAGTAGGGGCTGTGTGCGATCACGCAGGACCCGTTATGCACATACGCAGATTCCTGATAATCCGGAATCTGCGTTCAGCATTGTGCAAACGTGTAATGCTAAATTAGCCCCATAGTTAATGAGATGTTCAGGAACTGAGTTCCTGCTGAAAAATTGCACTGATAGTTGTGATGTTTTAGTATTGAACTGTCTTGTTCTTGCTGGACCATGGGCCTGATTCAGACCCACTCGCGAGCGGCTGTCCGCTCGCAAGTGGGTCGATGTTATGGACTGAGCATGCGCACGACGGAGGGAGCTCCGTCGTGCGCATGCGCCAGACGCGACGAGCGAAGGAAAGTCCTTCGCTCGTTGTGTCCGATCAAAGGGGGCGTGCTGTCAATGTTGATTGACAGCACGCCCCCTTTGGTGGGCGTGCCTCCCTGACGGGGGCGTTCCCACGGGAACGCCTCCCGTCAAAAGCCGGCCCACTGACATCACTAGTGATGTCAGTGGGAGTGATTTTGGCTCTGATAGAGCCAAAATCACTCCGGAGCTTGCGGTTGAAAACCTCAACCGCAGGCTCCGGCTCGCAATTTCGATGGTCGCGATGGTCTCGACCATCGCGGACATCACAATGCACGCTCGTATAGCCTGTGGGTGGTGACCCACAGCTATACGAGCGTCCAGGAGGACGCTCCATGAAAATGGAGCCCGGCCCTCATTCAGAGCGTGCGGCTCTGAATGAGGGCCCATGTCCTTCCCCCAACTATCTCCTGCATCTAGAGAGCATTTGAAGGTGCCTGTGAGGAGGATACTTTGGGCTTGCTACAGAGCTGAATGTGCTCTTTTGTGCGGAGTGTGTCAGGCAAAGCTTGCAGTTGGACATAAGTGTAAACAGAGCTAATTTCGGGGCATGTCTGTTGTAACCAGTATAAGCTGATGCAAGTCTGAATTGATGATGGCACATTGCAAGAGGTTTCCGCTTGATAAAGAGCCGCCTGCCCAATCGATAAATTTGATCTTGTGTGGGAATTAAACAATTAGCATCTCTATAACACATAAATGTATCAATATTTAATTCATTATTATTTAAATTTGGGTCCAGTCTTCCTTTCCTTGCTTGGATAGATAATTGTTCGTACTGTTTTCCTGGACAGGGTAGTGCTCAGATTTCTTATATCTTTATTTAGATATACTGCAGTTTTCCTAGCAATATTACCAATCTAGGCTAAGTGGGTATAAGTATTTGTTTTGCAGCCTTGCAAAGCTACTGAATTGAATGAAATAGCTGCATATAATATGAACTATTATAATGTGAGTGGCACTTTTCACAAGAAAACAAAGAGACAAATCTGCAATGGAATTAGTGAATTTTCACTTGTCTAATTAAATCACTATGTAATTGCATTATCTAGCGTTCTAATAATTGCATTGCAGGAAAACTCAGGGCTGTAATGCTGCATCTCCTGATATCTAATAACTTAACCAATAATTTTTCTTCATCTATTGGAGATTCTTCCCTCCCTGCATTTGTTTGTTCCCTCCACTTTATGTGAATTTACAGATTATTGTTAAATTATAGTATTCTATTTCAGCCACAAGATGGCAGCATAGTAACATGATCTAAGATCTGTCTCCTAATTTGTTTTAAATTTGTCAAATAATTAAGGACAAGTCAGTAAATCCAATTAGGTTTCAATAAATTAATAACCCAGGGGAATACATGGTGATATTTTTATTTATCTGTTTTATTTTATTTGGTTCGTCCGTTACCCTTGCGCCTTCTTGGAGGGAGCAAGTCTAAAGCACATTTGAAAGCCACAGTTTGCTCTGCAGAATTTCTTGGAAAACATCTTGAGCCACACATGATTCTGAATAGTAATATGTAAAAACACAATTCTGTAGCTACTATAGTATTTTAATTATTAGCATAAGGATTTAGAATGCATAGATTACAGTGAAGAATCTGATCAGTGCTTGGAATGAGGCACAGTGCAATGTGTTCATCAGGGCATTTAGGTTATTTATATTCTAGTAAATGTACTGGCACGTACATCAAGGGACAGAGAATTATATCACAGAATGTAATTGAATCACTGATGAAGTGGAGCATAATCTCTCCTTATAGAAAATAACATGATCAACATGTTTTGAGAATCCGATCATTCTATCCCCAGCTTCCTGTATTTTTTTAATTAGTCAGTTGTACCCCTCGGGCTAGTTCAGGGAACGCTATTAGTTGCACATGATGTGGGCAGTAGCTGCAGACTGTTACAGAAGGAGTGTTCTTCACATTGAGTCTGTGTTTAATACAGTCCTATATTGATCTGCAGAACATCAACCTTATAGTTTGAACCAGGTCAGCAGGTTAAATGAAGTTGAATGTTTGCAGTCACGTTCAGCAAGTAAAGAAGAAATGAAATCTGAGCTTTGCGCTACACTTCTGTAGTTGTATTATACGTGGGTCACACGCTGTATTAATGTTCCGTGATCTTATACTGATTAGAGATAGTGGCTGTTGTCTATTTGCTAATTGTCATTTTAAATGGCTCTATATATATTATAGGGGTAAGGCAAAAGGGATGTAGTTATAATACAGACAGTCGGCGTGCCGCTGCTTAGAATGCTGGCGCCAAAATCCCGACACCAGTCAGAATCCTGGTGCCAACATCCCGTGGGAGATAGTGGGGTTCGGGGGAGGTTAGATTTAGGCTGGGGGGGGGGGGGGTTAGGTTTAGGCAGCGGTGAGGGAGGGTCAGGATACTTACCATGTTTGGTAAGTATCCTTACCAATTCTGGAGTGTCACCCCTATTACAACATACACAACCATTTACAAAAGTAATAGATTGGTACTAGCAATGTTATACCCCTTTTACACCGGAGCTAAAACCCGGGTTTTTGAAGGGTTAACCCGGGCAGCTCCCTGGTGTAAAAGGGCAGAGGGTTGGATCGCCGGGTCGAGTGACCCGGCAATCCAACCCAGGTAACTAGCAGGGTTTAACACGGGCGTAGCCCGTGAAACCCTGCTATAGGAACAGCGCACTCCGGGTCACGAAGACCTGGAGTGCGCTGCTAGCCGGCCGATTGGTCCGGCTTCAGTGGCGCTTGGAGATGACGTCATCTCCAAGCGTCCACTTTCACTCCGCAAAAGCCGGGTCTATGCAGACCCGACTGCGGTGTGAGCGGCGCTGACTCGGGAATATCCCGAGTCAGCGCCGGCAAAATTCTGGGTCTGATCCGGATAGGAACTTTGTTCCAACTCCGGGTCAGACCCGGAATTTAGGTGGAAAAGGGGTATTAGTGGTTTTCCTGTCCTTCCTATCTTTGAAGTTAGTTTGCTCAGGGATAGGGTGATAATTTGTAGATTGGAGACAATGACATGCTTGAAAACGCTGTATTGTTATTAGACTGTGAGCAGGACTACGGAGTCTATTTACTAAGCCTTGGGTGGAAATGGAGATGAAGTACCAGCCAATCGGCTCCTAACTTCCATGTCACAGGCTGTGTATGAAAAATGATAGGAGCTGGTTGGCTGGTACTTTATCTCCATTCACTCACCAGCAGCTAAGGCTTTGTTGCAGGCCTCAGTCTGTGAGGTGAAGGGAAGGGGAGCAGCACGCTTAGGAGGTAGACTGACCCCACAAGTGCCAATCAAGCCATCTTGTGACAATAGAGCCAAGGGTTACCTACCACTGTGCTAGCGAATCTCAGTAACGCTACTTCCTATATCCACTTTTAACAATTACATTTGTATATTCTGCATATAGTGTATTACTCCTCTGAGAGTCTGTTCAAAATGGCTGTTAAGTTGGATCAAACTGTCCTAAATGCAAAGTTCCCCACACTACTACTTCTTGGCATTTAGGGATCTATTTACTAAGCAGTGTTAGGAGACAAAGTGAAAAGTGATAAGGTGCCAGCCAATCCGCTCCCAACTGCCATCTCACAGTTTGTGTTTGAAAAATGACAGTTGGGAGCTGATTAGCTGGTACCTTATCACTTTTCACTCCGTCTCCTAACACTGCTTAGTAAATAGACCCCTTAATGTGGGATGTTGCTGAGTTCTGTGAGCAGGTGCTGGAATGATATTTATATCACTTTACCTGTACTTCCGCTACGTCCCCAAGATATGACTAGTTGGTGTTTCCGTCGCATTGCATGATATGTTGTGGCTTTATAGAGAGAAACAGATAATGATAAAATACCTCATGAGAATAATGGCATGTCCTAATGAAAGAAGCCTGTGATGCTTTTTATTGCAAGGAGGGCGAAGTGTGCAGCCTAAAACTGATGCAGGCAATAAGTGGCTCAGTAATTCCACACTGACTGACTGACCATGAAATGTTCATTTGGCATCAACAGATTTGGGCGGCGCAGTACGCAGTGGTTGTCGCACCTGCCTCCCAGCGCGGGTGCCATGGGTTCTATGCCCACCAGGCCCTATCCTTGCAGAGTAACCAATAGTTCTCTACTATCATCACCTGGGTTTCTTCCACAGTCCAAAACATATAGTGGTGCCCTAATTACCTGTAGGCAAAATGTCATTACTGTGTCTTTCTGTGGTACAGCCTATACTATAAGCGCCCCAGCCACAGGAGTAGAGACTGACTATAAAGGTTTACAAATAAAGATGCATTTTTATTTTATTTTTTATTATAATTTGTAACATTTTGTTTTTATTTGTAGCATTCGCTGTCTCCATGTTTGTAATTTGTGGCTGCAGCTCGGCAATTTGTTTGTTTAATGCCTCTTTGCACATCTTTGCTCTTAAGACTGGAAACCAATTTGTTAAATTGTATTCGGATTTTATTTTTGTCTCTTTACTGCTACTCCTGTAGGGGATGTAGTTAGTAGACCAGCGGACTAATTGCCGCCAGTCTATATCCCGACTGCTAAAGCCAGTCGGGATATACAACCTCATTCAGAGCCGGACGTTATTTGCGCTCGCTCGTTCAGAAAAAAGGGGTGGCTATTCAAATTAACCGTTTGCTCTTTGCGGTCTGTTCACACCTCTAGGTCTGAATGAGCGAACAAAATATGCGGTAGTTTTTTGGAAAACTATGCCCCCTGGCCGCTCGCATCCTACGTCATGTCCGCTATTTATTAGATTAATCGAGTACATCGACCAGCGTATGAACTGCTCGGTATTCTTGTGGTTAGTTTTTCCTACCACAATCTTGCGAGCAGTTCTGACTATAAAATAACCCAGTGACGTGGTCAATGACGCTGCTGTATTAATTATGCACACCCTTAAAACGCCCGTTTTGACCTTTAAGCACGCCTGCGTTCGGATCTCCACTCCCCGTTTTCAAGCACCTTCCCCTGTTACCACCCACATACGCCTCCTCCTGTCACTCAAAATAGCAGGCATTCGCTATTTAGTGAACAAACGATTTTCGGCCGCACTGACTGGTTCGCGCATGCGTATTACGATCCGTACGCATGCGCAGTTGGGCAAACATCGCTCGGAACGAACAAGCGGCTGCTTACGAGCGGCTCTGAATCAGGCCTATAGTGGGGCTAAAGAAGCATCCGATCGCTTCAGAGGCCAGTGTTCCACGGCGCAGGTGATGTCATGACATCACCTGCGATGTGAGGAGTGAGCCTGCCCTGCGCGCCTGCTGGATTTAGTCAGAGCCTGCGTCAGCGTGGTGAGGTAAGTGCCGGGCTGTGGGGGGGGAGGGCACTACTTTAGGGGGCACTGCATAAGGGGCAAAACTACAGGGGGCTCTATTGCCTGAGAAGCAGTGTGGGGGGGGGATGGTGCCTGCTTTCATGCTTATGGGGGCCGAGTGGAGCTGTCGAAATAACTTGGGAGGGGGATGTGGCTGGAGTGACACATGAGGGGCCGCAATGACACATGAATGGGGCAAAGGAGGTGGCAGGAGTGGCACATGGTAAAGCTGAAGTGTGTATTCTGTGAATCTTGCTTTTTCCATGTATTTTATGTGGTTCTGGATTTCAAAAGTATTTTATGTGGATGTGGTTTTTTAAAAAATATTTTATGTGGCTCTGGCTTTTTCAGTGTATTGTGTGGATCTGGTTTGTTTCAGTATATTTTATGTTGATCTGGCCTGTATTTTCAATGTGCTGGGCTTGCCCCCAGTGTGACTAAAAATGGGGGTGTGACCGCTAGGCCACGCCCCATTTTTTGAGCGCATACCTTAGGCGCACTCATGCTGCTGTATCTTTAACTTGACTACAGATATTTTTTTTTACTCTTTGCCTCTGACCAGTTAACCACCCCTGGGCTCAGCAGTCACAGCAGCTGACATTCTTTTTTTTTTTTTGAGACCACACCCCTTACAGTGAGGCCACTCCCCCTTCCTGGAGACGCGCGCCCAAATTATTAATTACTGCTTTTTGGGGGCGGACAGTTTCACTGTTTGCACTGGGAGTCCCAGACCCTAGAAACTGCCCTGGGGAGAGGAATCCATAGCAGGAAAAAAGGAGTGATAATACCACTGTATAGGTCATTGCTACGTCCTCATCTAGATTACTGTGTTCAGTTCTGGAGGCCACATCTCCAGAGGGATATAGATACATTAGAGACGGTAAAAAAAAAAGGGCAACTAAAATGGTTCATGGCCTACAGCACAGAACTTATAGTTTGGAGCAGAGAAGGGAAAGGGGGGACATGATAGTCTCTTTCAAATACATCAAGGGTTTTAACAAGGGACAGGAGGGAAGCATGTACAAGAACACGAGGACATGCACTGATACTGGAGGGAGGAGGGATAATAATATATAAAACATACAAATAAATATCTTCAACGTAAATATCCACTTAATTGAAATGAAATATTAAACACACACAGATCTCACACCACTTCCTTCAGCAAGTAGCTCTGGGCCTTCTTCCCTCCAGGAAAAACTGACATCACAGAAAGGGTAGTGGATGAGTGGAATAACCTCCCATCAGAGGTGGTTGAAGCTAAGACGGTGGCACGCTTGGGATAGGCATAAGAATATCCTTAAGATAGACGTAAGGAGCAAACGGGTGAAGTTGCTAAAAGGATACATGAAAAGGGGCAGACTAGATGGGCCAAGTGGTTCTTATCTGCCGACAAATTCTATGTTTCAATACTGAGCACACGGACAATTTCAAGAGACCTATTTAAAGCCTAGTACTGCCTCTGAATATTAGAGATAGATGGCAACTGTGTAACAAATCCAAACCCTCTACTACTCTCCACAACCCGCTGTGGTACTGACATGAAGGGTGTGGTTGTGCTAGCACCAACTTAATAGAGTGCGTGTATATATAGTGTGTATATATAGAATACAATGTGTAAGATATGGTCATTGCTGCAATGACCAAGGGTGGGATGTACTAAGCATCGCATCCGTGATGCCATAAATATCTGATACCGCCGATATTATCGCCAGTATGTATGTACCCAGGAAATCGCAAAGGGCAGCTCTCCTGGTAACAGCTGTCCTCTGCGATAGAGGGACTTCTAGGTTTATGACCCAAAATCTCTCTGGCGTCCTTTTGCGTCTGCCACGGGGGTGGGGATGGGAGGGACCCCCCTCTCAGGAGGTGTCCTGAAAAGAAGCCCATAAGTTTCTATAGGGTAACTCTATCTAAAGATGGTGTTAACCACCAGATCAAAGCACATTCCGGTGCTTAGTACATAGGAGAACTGCATTTTCAGGGGATTTACCGCATTAGTGCCCTTAGTACATCCCGCCCTAAGGGAGATAATTTCTAGATAGGTCTGCTACCTATTTAAGAAGCCCCCTGGTCAGCTATAGCCCAGCGTTCTCCAACCTTAATTGGGGTGGGAGCTACTTGAGAAAAATTAGACATCTTGAAGAGCCACATTTTATTTTTGAAAACAAAAATCTGGATGCTAACCACAATTTTCATAGAAAAACAACAATGCATTTATTAATACAGTGTCTCTTAATGCAGACAGCGGCGAGGCTGCTAGCAGTGCTCGTCATTCACTGCTGCCGCTCTGCGTATAACACATGTTCTATCGGTGATGGTGCTGAGCGAAAAAAATTGTGTGTCCCAGGGACCCCTCACTTTAAAAATTGGGGTCCTACTCCACAGCTTCTGGGTCCCATCTAATATAATGGGGGATGAGGGCAGGCAGCAGTTGGGACAGTGCTGGGGTTAGGTGGCAGCTTGGGCAGTGCTGGGAGTAGGTGGCATTCGCAGTAGAAGGGGTTAAGGGCAAGTGGCAGTTGGGATAGAGAAAGCTGGTGGGCAAGGGGGGGGGTTGCAGGCAATACAGGGGGTAGGGAGGGGGTAAGGGTAGATAGCAATTTGAATTTGAAAACTGTTCTTTAAAATCCTGGCTGAAGTCTTATATTAGCACTCTAACAACTCTTTTCCACCAAAAACCTGGCTCCGACCTGGGTTTTCAGACATGGTTCCAACTCAGGTCAGACACCGTTTACACAGCGCCATCGATCTGGGTTATTTTCAGGTCAGCCCCGTTCACACTGAACCTGGGTCTGCCCAGCTAAATTTGTATGCTCATAAAAAGTGGGAGGTGACTGCTCCACAGCCACCAATCAGTTCATTTTAGGTATGACCCAGGTCGGATAACCCGGGTTGAGCTGTTTACACTGCACCATTACCCAGGTCCAACCCTGGTAGCCACCTGGATTGGATTGCAGGGTCACTTGACCCGGTTTATTTTTCAGGGACCCTTTTCCACTGAGCTGTGACCCGGGTATACCCAGCAATAACCTGGGTTTTAGCTCTGGTGTAAAAGGGGTATTACAGTGTATGCACATACTATGAAGCTTTAGATACCTAATGCAACATTAAATTGAAAAATCCTGTTGCAACAGCCACTATCAGTCCTTCTCCATAGATGACACATACATGGTGAGTTATGAAATAAATAAGAACCGTGTTCTAAAAAGAACCCCATCCATTCTGATATGGAGCTATGAGTTGACAGTTCGCCTGATGACCGGATCTGCCAATGCACCGAGCAGCCATCCCAGAATTCACTCTCTGGTCAACAGGTAGAGGAAGTGACAATATTCACCAATCAGTGCAGCATCAGGAGCAGGCGTATGTGTGTGCCACTATGCCTTTCTACAGAGGGAGCCACATAAAGCAATACCCCATAGTTCATTCACTGTATTTCACAGAAATACCCCTCACACCACTCACTGGTACCATCCCTCACCCACTATAATTCCCCTGACTTACCATCACTCCCTGACTCCATGCTGTACCCCAATACCACTCCCTGGCACCATACCTCACCCCCTATAATTCCCCTGACTTACTATCACTCCCTGACCCTATGCTGTACCCCAATACCACTCCCTGGCACCATACCTCACCCACTATAATTCCCCTGACTTACCATCACTCCCTGACCCTATGCTGTACCCCAATTCCACTCCCTGGCACCATACCTCACCCCCTATAATTCCCCTGACTTACCATCACTCCCTGACCCTATGCTGTACCCCAATACCACTCCCTGGCACCATACCTCACCCACTATAATTCCCCTGATTAACCATCACTCCCTGACCCTGTACTGTACCTCACCCACTATAATTCCCCTGACTTACCATCACTCCCTGACTCTATGCTGTACCTCACCCAATACCACTCCCTGGCACCATACCTCACCCCCTATAATTCCTCTGACTTACCATCACTCCCTGACCCTATGCTGTACCTCACCCAATACCACTCCCTGGCACCATACCTCAACCACTATAATTCCCCTGATTTACCATCGCTCCCTGACCCTGTACTGTACCGCTCCCACTAATATGATTTACCATCGCTCCCTGACCCTGTACTGAACCTTACCCAATACCATTTCCTGGCACCATACCTCACCCACTATAATTCCCCTGATTTACCATCATTCCATGACCCTATGCTGCACCTCACCCAATACTATTCCCTGGCACCATACCTCACTCATTGACATACACCTAACCGCTTTTTAATAACATGATTTACTCACTGTAATTTCTTACCATCACTTCTTGACATATTGGAGTATATTTACGTAGCAGCAGCCTTTAGCTGAAAATTTAAAGCGGCACTAATATTAGCTACAAAGCCTGGCATATTTTGCTCTTAATTTTAGTGCTGCTTTAATTTTTTAGTTCACTACCGCTGAAATGCATCAACGTTTTTTAAATATACCCCTATACCTCACCCATTGAAAAAACTCCTCGCCCACCACGACTTTTTGGCACCATACGTCACCCACAAAGATATCCTTTCCATAATCTGACAAAAAAAAAAGAAAGTGCCAAAAAAAGGTATAATATTTTGATTTCTTAAATGAAATTGTCTTACCAGTCTATCACACCCATTGCTATTTATTCTTCTTCCTGCTGGCCATATTTCGCTGAGGCTTTTCTTCAGCCTAAGGCCCGTATTCAATTTGAAGCGTTAAGTCCGGATCCGCGTTAAGTTACCGCCGTTGACGTCATTATCGCCTGTTTTGGTTTTACCCCGTATTAAATTTTAAAGACTTTCCGCATAAGCGGAAAGTCAATGCAATGTAATAGGCGGTAAAGTATTGCCTATGAATGGCAGGCGGAAAAAAGTGCAGAATTGGGGTTTTGGGGTACAACGTTTTGGGAACCCCCGTGCAGCCTTCAGACAGTCCTCCAAAGGTAATCTGTGTCGAAAAATTAAAAAAAAAAAAAACTTAAGGACATCCCAAAAATTGACTTTGAAAAAGGGGCGAAAAAAAATGTTGGGGTACAAAGTTAAAAACTAGTGAACTTGACTCTGGAGGGGTCCCCAAGTATGCCCCAAGTGTTTTTCAAGTACCCCAAATTTGCTGGGATAACTTATTTTCTGGAAAAAATACTCCTAAATACTATTCTGCACCACTTATACAAAAACGCTATTTAGCAGCTATTCAGCCCATTTAAAAACACCAAATACCTTTAGCAAGCCAAATCGGGGGGTACCATAGTGAACCCCCATGTCAGAGCATCATTTGGGGGCTGACAGGCTGATTTCCCCAAAAATGACAGTACTTTCTGCTTGTTACAGTATCGCCGAGTGCCATTTATGCGTACTTTGAAATTGAATACGAGGTAAAGCGTGCATGCGTGCGATACTTTAACGCCTACAAAACAGGCGAAGTCGGCGTTAAGTCCGGGCCGCGTTAACTCAACGCGGCTCGGCTCAAATTGAATACGGCTCTAAGGCTGCCATTATGTTGCAACATTGCCCTGGACATGAGTAGACTGTTCTACAGGGGGATTCCAAAAAGCAAAATATAATATACACATATATACACATATGCAAACACACTTAAATAGAATATCTAGTAGGATTGGAGTAATGTTAGAATAAAGGCTATCTATCCAAATATATAAATCTCAAAAAATATATTCTAAAAAAAGGTAGATGGAGACTGTAGTCAGAAAAGATAATTGACAAGTAATATTCATTCAAAGGAAGGGGACAGGGAAAAACCTTAGTACTGGTCAGATACAAAGAGACAATGGGGGTCATTCAGACCCGGTAGTTAGCGCCGATGCGCTCGGACCGGGTCGATGGCCCCCCACAGAGCATGCGCACGACGGCGCCGGCGCCGTCGTGCGCATGCGTGAGACCCGCTACGACCGACAGCGCCGGTCGTAGCGGGTCTCGATCCAAAGGGGGCGAGCTGTCAATGTTGATTGACAGCTTGCCCCGTTTGGAAGGCGGGCCGGGGGGGGTGGCAGCCCAAACGGAGGCGTTCCCATGGAGACGCCTACCGTTTGGGGGCGGCCCCACTGACATCACTAGTGATGTCAGTGGAGAGCTTCCGGCTCAGACAGAGCCAGAAGCTCTCGGGGCTTATGACAAGGGAGACCCTACCCTAGGGTCTCGTCGTAAGCCCCGATGATCCTCCGACCATCACCGAAGCGGTCGTTAGAGCTGTGGGTGTTAACCCACAGCCTAACGACCGCAACAGAGGCAGGCGGTCAGGATGCAAGTGGCCGCCCAGTTTCTGAGCGACCGCTTGCATCCTCCGACTGCCTCTGAATGAGGCCCTATATGTTTGCTCTAATGTCAGTATAACCCACTATTTAGCTTAAAGTAAGACTCAAAATGTATGAGGAAATTGTACACCCCAGGGAGTACATACGTTGTCACAGGAGAAAAAAAATAGAAAGGAACTCTCGTTTTTGGGGGGGCACTCTTATGTAAAAGTTAAAATAGCATAGACATAACTAAACATAGACAAACAACATATAATTCAATAAAAAATATATATATATTATTATTTAGGTAGCAAGCGAAAATATTGATATCAATCCAGTATGTAGAGTACCAATACTCAGTGCTGCAGCAGTCACAGTAATAAAAGATGGTTAGATGTGTTATCGCGCCACATATATTTTCTATATTATAATCTGCATGGAGTGCCAGAAAACAAGAGGTTAATACACAATTCGCAGGTAAATAATCTCATTGTTATGCTATCTGAGATATTGAAGTTTGAATTCAGCTGTATACAAAATTCTTCAGTAATTTATCAGACAAGTTGCAATTATATGACCAGTAAAACATAAACTTGTATCTTCCAGGAGTTGTTTATGTATCAGCACTACTAAATAACACCTGTACAGTATTCATATGACAATACTGTTATTGTCAGCCCATTTGTAGCGTAAGGTATTGTGTTTTATGTTATTTACACCGTTATGATGTGGTATGGAGCAATGGACATAACGTAATGGATTGCAAGACAGTGAATAGTGTGTGATTAGCTCATTCACCACAGCAGGTAATGAGAGGCCAATAGAGGTAAAGGGGCCTATACACTAGCCATGGACGGCTGCGTTCCTGTGATACTGAGATGCCGGGTTGCAGGATTGATGAAATCCAACATGTTGGATTTCACTGATTTGTTGATCACCATCAAAATATGACCAATTTGCCGATGGATCGCTGAACATTGATGGCCACCGGCAGATCGGCGATTCCGATCCCATCGCAGGATCAGGCAATCCGTTAGATAGTGTATGGGGGCCTTTGGAGAGAGAAAATAACAACTCCCTTAATTAGCTTACTATTGGGCAGCTGCTGCTCATTGCGTGGCAAGCATTATACAAAAAAGTGAGCGTGCCCCCTCTATGCCCTGGGAGGTGAATATGTACACTGAGCATCTGATTTTTCTCTATGAGCCTGATAGACTCTCGTGAAAACAGCGCAGGGACCCTCAAAGCCAATATAATAATGAGACTACCCTGAAATTGAAACACAGTAAGACACAGTATAGAGTCTAAGGTTTAACTGAAAAAAAAGATAAACTTTACATTCTATACTGTATCTTACTATTTTTCAATTTCAGGGTACCCTCATTGTTATATTGGCTTTGAGGATCCCCTATTTGAATTTTGGAACATGCTGCAGCCCCACCGGCACGGGTACAAATTACCCAGGCCCGGACTTGTTGGAGGAACCCGGCGGGGGCCCTGGTCCGCTGCTGCGGCCCCCCCTCTCCCTTATCTGTTAGCAGCTCAGCATACGCTGCTGTGTGCAGGAGTGAAGTGAGAGTAGGGAGACTGCTCACTACCGCTGAGCATCAGCAGTCTCCTCACCTCCAATCACACTGATTGCGCCCCACCTTGGGTTTGATCACAGAGCCCCCCTCCCTGTCGCTCCTAATAAAAAAATGTACCTAAAGAGTTGTGGCCACGCCTCCCGTGATTAGGCCACGCCCCCCATCAGTGCCCGGGTCCGTGGTGGCTCTTGGCGGGCATGCTGGAACCGCCACTGCTTCAGTCCCCATGTCTCATCTCTATAAGATGTTTTGAGGTTTATATATTTAGAAAGCTTTTATACTAACATTACTATTGCAAACATAATATATATTCTGTTTAGATTATGCTTTCCATTAGTTTTTCTTTGTCTTGTCATTCCATGTATCCGTATGTGTCCCTGTCTATGTGCTCCATTTATCAACAATACTTACTACCGCCAGCAAATTTCATTTCGTATCACAGTGATACTATAGAATTTGCCCCTAACTTTTAAAATTACTTTTCCCTCCGGTGAGGCCGAGCGGTGTCCTCTGCTCTGTTGCCGTCAGTGGTCGGCACCAGTTTGCTGAATAATAAGCGATGGTCATCTGAACTCTCTCTCTTGGCAGGGACTCGGCAAAGCCTGGAATGCTACACTGAAGCCAGAAAAGCTTTTGTGGGTCCCCATTGCTGGGACCATACTACTAACGTCACCTATAGATGGCGTAAGCAGTACAGTGACAAACAGTGGTGAGCTAAGCTTACTGCTGTCTGCTATATACTGAATGGAGGTCATAACCCCTTTAATGAGTGCTAAAGGTGTTATGTCTCGTTGTAAAATGGAGCCCCCCCCCCTGTCTGCATTTTCTTTACATTGCCCCCCCGTGTCTGTTTTTTTTTTTTTTTTTCTATACTGCCCCATCTGTATTTTCTTTATATTGACCCCATGTCCGTATTTTCTTTATACTGCCCAGAATCCGCACAGGATCTATTTGTACAGTCTTTTGTCAAGTGCACTTTTGTTGGGTACCTTTAGGCGGAGCTCCCAATTGTGGTCTTACTCCTGCTGTTAGTTTCTTCCCAGTCTGGCTTTTTTTTCTCCCCAGCAGTGTGAGACCGTATAGATCTTATCTAAATGACTCACTGAGATCTCATTAAGCAGCCTATAGCCCATGTAAGCTGAGCTTTCTATGAACTTTTGCTACTGACTCTCAAAACTGACTGTGGTATATACTAAGGAGCAACATATCTAGCTGCCGTATTTAACCATTAAATACTCAACTGCATGTATTCTAGCAACTATATTTTCCATATATGATATACGATATATATATATATATATATATATATATATATATGATATATACACAGATTTTTTTTACAGTTATATGCAACCTATATTTGGTCGTTTATGCATGTGTAAGGTTTGATACATAAAATTGTTGAAATATCAAAAATAAATTGTATTCATTGTAAAAATCTATTTTCTGATCTTAGTGCCTGATTCAGTTGCGTGCACTACTGATTGCAGGTTCCCGATTATCGGGAATGTGCGTATGCGCAAGACCCGTTCTGTGCATGTGCAGACTGGGTCCGGTGGAATTGTAGGTAGGCCCTGCTATCCTTCTGCTTGATTGACAGGCAGAGGCGTTTGCGGGGTGCTGCAAGGGTAGGGGACAGCCTGCGTGTCTCCCCCATTTTCCGGGAGTGGTAAGGCCAGGATCTGCGTCCATGGATGCATGCAGACGTTCTGGCCTCGCATGCTGATAAGACCTGGCCAGGTTGCGGTAAGCTTCAGCTGTCACAACCTGACCAAAGGGTCAACCTCGGTGGCAGCGCTGAGATCACAGATGCAGCACGAGGTGTCAGACACCTCCTGCTGCATTTACATTTTAGCAAGAACGGAATTGCAATTCCATCCTCTGCTGAACCAGGCCCTTAGTTCACACTTACATAGAAACATAGAATTTGTCGGCAGATAAGAACCACTAGAGCCCATCTAGTCTGCCCCTTTTCATGTATTCTTTAGGCAACTTCAACCCTATTTGCTCCTTAGGTCTCTTTTAAGGATATTCTTATGCTTATCCCAAGCGTGTTTAAATTGTTCCACCATTTTAGCTTCAACCACCCCTGATGGGAGGCTATTCCACTTATCCACTACCCTTTCTGTAGAGTAATTTTTCCTCAATTTTCCTCTGAGCCTAGCTCCCTCCAGCCTCAGTGCATGTCCTCATGTTCTTGTACATCTCTTCCTTTGAAGAATGCTTCCCTCCTGTACCTTGTAAAACCCTTCATGTATTTGAAAGTTTCTATCATGTCCCCCCTTTTCCTTCTGTGTTCCAAACTATACATATTAAGATCCTTTAGCCTTTCTGGGTAAGTTTTGTGGTGTAGGCCATGCACTGTTTTAGTTGCCCTTCTTTGTACCATCTCTAATGTGTCTATATCCTACCGGAGAAATGACCTCCAGAACTGAACACAGTATTCTAGATGAGGATGTACCAATGATCTATACAGTGGTATTATCACTTCTTTTTTCCTGCTACTGATTCCTCTCCCTATGCAACCAAGCATCTGACTTGCCTTCCTCAATGCTTTGGTGCATTGCTTGCCTGCCTTTAAGTTATTTGAAATGGTGACTACTAAATCCCTTTCCTCCTCTGTATTTTCCATTATAGTGTCCTTGATACAATATTTAGCCTTTAGGTTATTGAGACCCAAGTGCATGATTTTGCATTCTTTGACATTAAACTGTAGTTGCCATGTTCTTGCCCATTCCTCTAGTCTACCCAGATCCTCAGTCATTTGTCTTACCCCTCCTGGTGTGTCTACCCTGTTGCATAGTTTTGTGTCATCTGCAAAAAGGCATACTTTCCCTTTAATATTATTTGAAATATCACCAACATAGATATTAAAAAGCACTGGCGCAAGTACAGATCTCTGTGGTACTGCACTGGTAACCTTTCCCTCCCATGAATACACTCCATTTACTATAAGTCTCTGTTTCCTATCCTGCAACCAAGATCTTATCCATTCAACAGTCATAGAATCCAATCCCAAGCTTTCCAGTGTGTTTATCATTCTGCGATGTGGGACAGTGTCAAAAGCCTTACTAAAGTCTAGATAAGCTACATCTACGGCCCCCCCTTGATCTATTACTTTTGTCACCCAGTCAAAAAAGTCAATAAGATTTGTTTGGCATGATCTCCCCCTAGTAAATCCATGCTGATTGGGATACTGTAAATTGTTGGATTTGAGATATTCCACCACTCTTTCTTTTAATAGTGTTTCCATTATTTTTCCCACTACCGATGTAAGGCTCGCTGGTCTGTAGTTACTGGTCTGTAGTCATTGGTCTGTAGTCATTGGTCTGTAGTCACTGGTCTGTAGTTACTGGTCTGTAGTTACTAGTCTGTAGTCACTGGTCTGTAGTCACTGGTCTGTAGTTACTTGCTTCTTCATTGCTTCCACTTTTGTACAGTGGTATTACATCTGCTCTTTTCCAGTCCTCTGGAATTACTCCAGATACTAGTGACTGGTTGAATAATTCTGTTAATGGTGTTACCAGCACCCCTTTAAGCTCTTTTAGTATCGTTGGATGTATCCCATATGGCACCATTGATTTATCCACTTTCAGTTTTGAGAGTTCTGTTAGGACCCTCTACTATGTAAATTAAATTTCATGTACTTCATTTTTATGAATGCCTCTGCAACTTAACTGTGGCCCCTTCCCCTCTTTTTCTGTAGTGAATACTGAACAAAAATGATTATTTAGATGATCTGCTATTTCTTTGTCTCCCTCGATCATGTACTCATTCTCTGTCTTAAGTCTTATTATTCCTCCATTTGACTTCCTCCTTTCACTTATATACTTAAAAAAAGTGTTGATGACTTCCGGTGGGCGGGGCATCTGGAATGGCGCCTTTTAGTTGTCTCCATAGTAGTGGCGGAAGAAATCCTCTTTAATCCACCATCAAATGCTCTATTTAGGGCTTTATGACTACCCCATCATCTAGCCCAGAAACAGGGGATTCGTTTGATACCCATATCGCCACTACTAACTTAATCCCACTGGACTTCTGCTACGAACAGCACAGAATACTGAGCACGCCAAATACTTGGCGTGAATTCCGGCGTGGACGCCATCATGGCTGCTTAGGCTGCTCTCCCAGTAGCAGGACTGAGTATACCGCCGCTGACTCCCTGCCTAATCTACCTACCTTGTGTCTGGCTCCCTTACCTGTCCAGACCTGGTTGCTGCGGGGGCTGCTGACGGCCGGGAGATCCGGTGTGCCGCTGGGCTCCTCCGCTGCTGATGCCCCAGTCTTCTCTCCTGCTCCTGCTGCGGGTGGCCTTGTGTGCTCCGGATGGACCAGCTCCTTACTTTCCCGGATCTTGTTGCTGCGGGGGCCAACGGCGGTCGGGTGATCCTGAGAACCGCTGGACCCCTTCACTGCTGATGACCCTGGTCCTTCTTTCTCTGGCTGGCCGGCTCCTTCATCTGCCCAGGTCCTGCTGCTGCGGGGCTGTTGACGGCCGGGGGATCCTCTGAACCGCCGGGCTCCTTTACAACAGACACCACTGCTGGCATCCCGGTCCTCTCTTTGGCTAGCCGACTCCCTCACCTGCCTGGGTACTACTGCTGAGTGGGTTGTTGGTGGCCGGGGGATTCTGTGGTGCGCCAGGCTCCTCCTCAGCTGACGCCACTGCTGCCTCTCCGATCCCATCCTGAAACTGCATCCCGACGGGCGTCCCTCCTGTGGCTACTCGCTGTGCCGAGGGTAACTGTTTGCATATTCTTCTCCCTCGAACTGGCTGATCCTGGCTTGTTGAGGAGCTCTACTACTGACTGGGAGCTCACGAGATCTAATGTCCCTGATAGCTATCTGGATCCCCTGCTGGGACACTCATCACTGGAGACTGACAAACCTGGAGTGGACTTCACCTTCATGTCCCCATGGGACTCTGGTGGTGATCATCCAATACTCCTCTTGGAGCCCTGGTATTAATATCGGTTGTTATCCTCCTCTTATTAACAATATATTTTCCTTTTCCTATACTTGATTCCTTGCCTCCATAATATATTTTCCCTGCCCCCCCCCCCACAACCCTCTCTCCATCCCACATGCCCAGCCTACCCTATACCTCTCTTTCACTTAACTATTTTATGTAATAGTTGTGGATGCACTCTGAGAACCTAGTGGCCACAACACTTAACACCCCTGAGAAGTCTGTCCCTTTTTACATCTGGGACTAAGTATCTTGGTTCCGCTTATTCGCCAGTAAATTTTATATATTCACTACTGTTCATTAATAATATTTGATAAGTTACTAAATTACATTTTGTATTGTTTGTAACAAAGATAGGTTCGCACTGTCTCTATAAATGTACTTAATTGCTTTTATTTACAACTACACTTGAGTACTTTTGAGCTCTTAATTAATTTTATTACTGTGCAAACTCATCGGATATAACATCTCACACCTTTTATTCAATACAACATCTCCACCTAGTGGTGTTATTAAGCTATTGTCTAAGATTATACTTACTTTATTGATACCTGAATTTTGACAAAATCGGGACATAGTATTATCCATTTTTCACTGTGGGGTGGTTCCTTTTTCCCCCATTCTTTTCTCTAGAAAAATGATTATGTGATCCCGAATGTGGTTTTAGGGGCATCGATTTAAATTTATCACCGTAACCTGTATATTGATTTTTAGTTGTTAAATTCCTAGTGACAACGTATTATTGGTGGCCATTATATTTTTATGTAATTTACTTAGTCCCGGCCTACCGAGTATGGACAGATATGTTCTCAAAGCATCTTCGTCCACATCCTCAGACACGTCATCTCCCGTCATTATGGGCAAAGCAACCAAAGGATCGGGTAAAAATGATCCTCCCTCTTCCCCCCTTGAGCCATCAGATGTCCTAGAATCTACAGGCTCTCCTGCCCCAAATATCATCCCCGTCTCCTCTCTTCCTATGGTTGAAATGGCAGAGGCCATCTCTAAAGTGTTAATGCCCCAGTTTGATAAGCGACTGGAAAGCACTGAAATGAAGATAGAGGCTGCCCTGACTAGAATTGATGCTCATGCTGCCCACCTGACCACTTTAGAGACAAGGGTTAGCGACACAGAGGACAGAGTTCAGACCATCCAAGATGATACAGCCTCCCATTCCTCCACTATTCAATCCCTAAAAGAAAAAAATCGATGACCTAGAAAATCGACACCGTCGAAACAATTTAAGATTCATTGGTTTTCCTGAGTCTCATAAGGGCCCACAACTTCTTGATTTTCTTACCAAGGACATACCTCTAGCCTTAGATATTGCAGATACATTAGGTACTCCCCAAATAGAGAGAGCCCATCGTCTAGGTCCAGAAAGACAGGGTGATAATAACAGACCTCCTCCTGTCATAGCAAAATTCCTAGACTACAGAACTAAAGAACAACTTCTAACTGCTTATCGCAGGTCCAATCCTTTGGTAGTCCAATCCCACAAAATTATGATCTTTCATGATTTTTCCATGTTAGTTGCTCAAAAGCGCAAAGCTTTTTCTGAAATTTGCAACTACCTACATTCCCATAATCACCGTTTTGCACTCCTTTATCCAGCAAAACTCAGAGTGTTTGAGGATGGGCGCCCATTATTTTTTGAAAATCCCAACCAAGCCAAACGCCATTTTTTCCCCACACGCTCACCTCCTAGGCCACCTTTACCTCCTTGATCTAGGTTGATCATATATATTGGATCACTAAAATTTGCAGTAAAGTGATTTGTACAAAAGATTTTGGGTTTTATATGATGGTCTTGCTAGTCCCATTATGGACTATAGATGTTTATTTACAAAATAGTGTATTTTTCTCTTTAGTCTAAGCCTATTGCCCTTACCATATCGGTTAGAGGACGGGCAATACATATTTAATCATAGCTCTACAAATCACATTAACTTAGTATATGTAAGAAAAGTTAATAGGTTACTTATTATAATATTCAAATTAGTCAGATGCCCCTGACTATTTTCAGAGTTTCTTTTCTTTTTACTTATTGTTACCGATGTCCTTTTGGTTGCAATTCTGGTCACATGCCATCTGCATAGGGCGACACGTGTCCTCATTTTTTGTTGGTAGGAAAATTGAAAATTGGAGTAGTAGGAAGCAAGACACTGTGCATTGTTTTTTTTGTTTTTTTGTTTTGTTTGATGTTTATTTTGAGTTTAATTTTGTTAAGTGTCCGGTACTCGCCCACGGGAGCACTTGTCGGTGGATTGCACATCCTGAGAATGTCTTTGGTCAATTTCTCAAATGGCACACAGAGATAACTCATCAATACCATTAACGAATGAGACTCCCTTCCACGATCCTGTTCAGTTGCGCGTTGCCACGTGGAATGTTGGGGGCTTGAACTCGCCCATTAAGTGCAAGAGGGTACTTACTCATCTTAAGAAATTACGCTCTGATATAATGTTTATACAGGAGACACATTGGCGCACGGGAGATATTGCTACTCTTCGTGCCCCCTGGATAGGGTCATGTATTGAAGCTCCATTTCGCACTAGGTCCAGGGGTGTTGCCGTTTTGTTCCGAAAGAGTTTGCCATTCACTATATTAGACCAGCTGGTAGATAAACATGGTAGATTATTGATGTTGAAATTCTACATTCGCGTTTCACGTTGGTGAATGTTTATGCACCAAACACGGACTCTCCGACCTTCTTCAACCACATCACTAGACTGTTGCAGCAAAGAAACAATTACCCTCTTATCATGGGAGGAGACTTTAATAAAGTCATTGACCCACAGATTGATAAGACCCCTCCACCACTTAGATTGGCCCCATCGTCATGGAAAATACTCCCTTCTTTACTAAACTCACTACAACTATCAGACCCCTGGCGCCTCCTAAACCCCACCGACCGATCATATACACACCTCTCAGCAGCACATGGTTCATTATCACGAATCAATTATTATTGGCTGATGTCCTGATGTCTCGCCTCCATGACACACGTTTGCATGACATATTGATCTCTGATCACACTCCCATCACTGTCACTCTCACATTTCCCTCAAATCCATACCGCAATAACATATGGCGGTTTCCTGCATACCTAGCATCTTCCGCAGATTTCCGTTCTTATCTTAAATCAAAATGATCCAACTTTATAGATGATAATATTGAACCCTGGGACAACCCTGGGCTCATGTGGGAAACCTCAAAAGCAGTGTTAAGGGGCCACATCATTGGGTATATGGCTAAGCGAAAACGTGAAACAACTATTACTTGTACTACACTACGTGTATCTGTCACCCAAACTTTTGCCACATATACTTTGAACCCATCCCCTGAACATCTGCAACTTTATAAACAAGCTCGTCAGCTATTGGAGGACTTTCTCCTTTCACAAGCGAAACAGAGTTTAGAATTTTCTAAACATAAATATTATCGCTGGGGCAACAAGGCTGGACATTTTTTGGCCACTATAGCCAAATCACGAAAGCCTAGAAATCACATCTCTGCAGTTTTTAATCCCTCTACTTGTTCTCCTACTACTGATTCACAGACATTTTGTCCCTATTCAACACTTACTATTCAACACTATATTCCCCACAACCAGTTGATCCTGAACAACAGAGACTCATATTAGACGAGGCTGGTCTACCTAAACTTAATCAAGATCAATGTGACATTTTAGATTCTGAAATCACTGAACAAGAGCTTCGTGATGTGATTAAGGCCCTGCCTGCCCATAAAGCCCCTGGTCCAGACGGTTATTCAGGAGAGTACTATAAAATCCTCCAGGATGATCTCTCTCCACTTCTCTTAGATCTATTTCGCCATATCCATCGCGGCTTTCCCTCCCTTAGGTCCTTTAACACCTCCCACACAATTCTATTACCCAAGCCAGATAGGGACCCCCTTCTTCTTGGTTCATATCGTCCCATTACATTATTAAATGTAGACTTTAAATTGCTTGCGAAAATAATGGCCACTCGTCTGCAGCAAATATTACCCACTCTTTTTACTGAGCACCAGTTAGGATTTGTGGCAGGAAGGCATTCGGTCAAAGGTGTCCGTACCGCTATAGCCGCCATAGTTGCCTCCAATCAAAACCCTCATGCTCAAAACATGCTCCTGAGCCTTGATACACACAAGGCATTCGATACAGTTCTCTGGCCTCATTTATTTGAGGTTTTGATTCGTAGAGGATTTGCTCCAAACTTTATTAAACTACTTCAGTTTTTTTTTATCATTCCCCCGTAACGTCATTATTGATTAATGGAATACATGGTACTCCCATGGAAATGGGACGAGGCACTCGACAAGGGTGTCCCCTCTCTCCTCTCCTTTTTAATCTTGCTATTGATCTTCTCCTTCGAATTTTGCAACAATGGTCTAGTTTTCAGGGAGTTCGCGTGGGCACTCAAAATGTCAAGCTCACAGTATACGCAGATGATATTCTTTTATACATTCAGGACCCTTAGCATACCTTACATTTAATTATGCAAAAGTTCGGTCAATTTGGCAGCATCTCTGGCCTTCAAATCAATGCAGATAAATCAAGAGCAATGTTTCTTCACCCCATTATTGTTACTCCCCCTTGGGCCTCGCTTTTTTCCTTCTCCTGGGCCTCCTCACATTTGAAATATTCGGGTATTATTTTACCTAAAAATCCTACTCAATTGTATAGCATGAATGTGTCACGGATGACTCGACTTATTACTGAGGAGCTCTGGAGTTGGAAACATTTGACGCTCTCATACCTTGGAAGAGCTGCCCTTATTAAAATGATGACCTTTCCTCGTCTTCTTTACATGTTGCAGGCATTACCCATTCTTCTTACTAAAAAAGATGTTCAATTAATTAATAAACTATTTAGCTAATTTTTATGGCAGGGTGGTAGGGCTCGCATCAGTCTTAGGAAACTATATCAACCTAAATCTAATGGAGGGATAAACTTCCCTAATGTTCTAGATTATAACCATGCTTCTTTAATGAGAATTTTGATAGATTGGCTACAAGATAAAGAGATATATGCTAATAAATCCCTTGAATCACAATTTTTACCTACCATGGCCCTGAAATATTTCCTTCATATCCACGATCAAGAGGTTCCGCCAGAGGTTGTTGACAATCCTTTATTAATGACAACTAGACGCCTTTGGCATATCCTGCGTCATAAATCTTGTCTCAATGCTCACAAATCCATTTACCTTCCATTGTTGGGTAACTTAGATTTTCAAAATGGAGAGGCATCATATCCCTTTACGATATGGAAAGAGAAGGGAATTCATACTATAAGCTACTTGCTTGATGTAGACACTCATAAGCCCCTGACATTCCATGAGGCAACCGCGAGATTTGAGACTCTAGGGGCTTATCCCCTGGCATATTTTCAGGCACAACATTATATAGCCTCGGTAATACGGCCACTTTCGAGTGATGACTGGTGTAATCCATTAGATCAACGGCTTTCAGGACCAATACCATAATGCAAAGCTATTTCTATATACTATAGATTCTTGAGTGAGAATCTAAATCATGATGTGGTCAGCCAGGGGATGCGCCAGTGGTTGACGCAATTTCCAACATTGACTACTGAGGATTTGGTAAAAGGACTACTGAAGTCTCGCACATTATTAACCGCTAGTTCATATAATTAACTATTTTTAAATGTATATCATAGGACTTATTTGTCCCCTTACAGATTACACAGAATGGGTCTTTCCAACTCTCATAATTGCCCTAGATGTGCTGGGGAAGAGGCCGATCTTTATCATTGTTTATGGGAATGTCCGATAGTCCAAGGTTTCTGGAGACAAGTACGATGAGAGGCGGAAAACCACCTAGTCAATTTCGTACCATTTACTCCAGAATGGGCCATCCTGGGTATCTTTCCAAGGGGACAAAAGCTCACCGTGGGAAGTAGAAAATTATTACTTGCTATAAGTGCCGCAGTAAAAAAGACCATCTTGCAGGATTGGATACACCCAACTCCCATCAATTTTCAATTATATAAAGAAAAATTAAATTTTATTTTCCGTATGGATTGGATTGAGTCGGTGCTTGAAAAGGAGAGAAGGGTCACTTTTTTTTTCGATACCTGGGAAAGTTTTATTACAACTCTGCCAACTATAACACGAACCCAAATTTATCATAGTATGTGTCTGACCCAATGGTATGAAACTAGAGTCCTCTTGGGTGATCCTCCTATTGTGTTGCCTGGTGGGTGAGTGCCGGACACTCTTTTTCTTTTTATTTAGTCAATTTATTAGATTAAATACTGGACAAAATGGACACAGTTATGTATGCAAACATATAAAAATGTCCTGGAATATTTGTAGCTGTTAAAACGCCATGTATACTATTTTCTTGAATTTGATCTGGAAAATTTTATTTATTATTTTTTATTATTTTGATGTACGGTGTTAATTGCTTCAATAAAAACCTTTTCTAAAAAAAAAAAAAAAAAGTGTTGCTCCCATTATCTACTGACTGGGCTATTTTCACCTCAGCTTCTGCCTTTGCATGCCTAATCACCTTCTTAGCCTCCTTCCTTCTGACAATATACAACTCTTTGTCATTATAATTTTGGGTCTGTTTATACGAGGGTTGTTCAAAAAGTAATGCCTAAATGCTCACAACTCAAATTTTATTATAGATACAGATTTGAAAATTTGCAGTAAAATACTTTGAAGTCTTAATAACAGAATGACTCTACTTAAAAAATTCACCATCTGCCCTCAAACATTTTCTCCACCTCTCAACCCAAGCTGTGAATCCACTTTGGAAAATTTCCAGTGGTTGGTGCTTGACCCAGCAACATATGGCATTTTTAACAACCTTTATGTCTTCAAAATGTTGACCACGAAGACAGTATTTGAGAGGGCCAAACAGATGAAAGTCAGAAGGGGCCAAATCAGGACGGTATGGTGGATGTGGCATTATTGCCCACCCCATTTTGGCAATGGCCGCAGATGTTGCCATCGAAGTGTGAGGTCTGACATTGTAAGATGACATTTGACAGTCGAATTATTGACCTTTTTTTGCGGAAGGCTTCTTAAGTGTAATAATGTATCGATCACTGTTGATTGATTGGTTTTGTTCCAAGTAATTGATGAGAATAACACCTTGGCAATCCCAGAAGAATGTGGCCATGACTTTGTTTACGGATCGCTGTGATTTAAACTTTTTTGGCCTAGGTGAACTTGGGTGTTTCCATTGCTTTGATTGGGCCTTTGTTTCTGGGTCATAAAGGAATACCCCGGTCTCATCTCCTGTAATGACATTTTCCAAAAACATCTCAGGGTTGGCTTCAAAGTTGGTCAAAAGGTCATTGCACACTTCCACCCTCTGGGCCTTATGATCCCTGGTTAATTTCTTTGGAATCCATTTAGCACACACTTTACGATATCCCAAATCATTGATTAGTGTTTCTACAGTGCCATGGCTACATTCCAGTTCATCACT
Organism: Taudactylus pleione; assembly: GCA_031769625.1. Classification (NCBI taxonomy): domain Eukaryota; kingdom Metazoa; phylum Chordata; class Amphibia; order Anura; family Myobatrachidae; genus Taudactylus; species Taudactylus pleione. The sequence goes on along the minus strand of JAUIMM010000312.1, from coordinate 13,460,899 downwards.
GATATCTCTGATGGTCACACAATGGTCTTTCTGAATCATGGCATTGACTTTGTGTCGGTTCTCTGCTGTCACTGCAGTTGATGGTCTGCCACCACGAGGTTTGTCACACACGGACGATTCTCCCGATTGAAAATGCTTCATCCACCTTCTGACATTGCTATAGTCAATTGTACGCTCACCATACACTTTTTTCTGTCTTCTGTGGATTTCCGTAGCACTGCAGCCTTCTTTTTCCAGAAATTCAATGACTGCTCTTTGTTTCACTTTGGATTCCATGGTATTTCTTGGACTACCTAAACAAAACTACATATATAGTTAGCAGACATATTAAAGTACAAACTGACAAAATTTCAAATAAATGTTGCATATTATTTCAGAGTTATGAGCATTTAGGCATTACTTTTTGAACAACCCTCGTATATCCTAAATGCCATCTTTTTTTAATTTCACACTAGTTGATACCTGATTAATTTCACACTAGTTGATACCTTCTTAACTCTATTTAACCCCTCATACGCCAAGGATTCCTCTAAACCAGTGGTTCCTAAACTGTGCACCACTGTCACCAGGGTGCCACGGCCGGAGGGAAGCTGCTGTCATCTCAGCAGGCCTGGCCAAAACGTTGATCGCGATCTTCCGGTAGTTGGCAGAGCTCCCACCAGTAAGATCGCAATCAACTTTCCTTCATAAAGTGGATTGCTGGCTTCTAAAGCTATCAGAGGCTAAAGAAGCCTCTGATCGCTTCAGCGTTCCCAGTGATGTTGTGCGCAGGGGCGCCACGCAATGCATCACTGGGAACTTGTGAGCATCCTGCGCGCCTTGCTGGATCCAGCTTGATCCAGTCAGCGCACCGGCAGCGGGAGAGACAGCAGGAGGAGCGGTCCCCAGAGTGAACTTCATGCCGGTAAATTCTGCACATGGGGTGTGGGGGCTACTAGTGGGGCCACTGCCTAAGAGACACTACTACAAGGGGCAATGCATAATGGGCCGTACTACAGGGGACTTTACATAAGCAGCACTACTGCAGGGGGGCATTGCATAAGGGACACTATTACTGGGGGCATTGCATAAGGGGCACTACTATAGTAGGCATTGCATAACAGTCACTACTACAGGGGGCAGTGCATAAGGGACACTTATACATGGGCCATTGCATCATGGGCAGTACTACAGGGGACACTACATAAAGGGCAGTACTACAGGTAATTTGTCTTAAGGGTGTCTTGAATAAATGGAGACCCTGAGGGTGCCTTCAACTGAAAAAACTTTGGGAACCACTGCTCTAAACCATTATTTACCAGTAGGCAGGCTTTGGGAGCACTGCATAAACTCCTATAGGCAGCACAGGGTTTAATAGAATACCTACACACTAGAGAAGCACAGGTGTCAGTACCATAATTAATTAATTAGCAGCTGCCGCCAAATTTTTATTCACAGAACGGCTGTCTCCTCTCGGCCCCTCTGTCAGGCAACATCACGTCTTCATTGCATCACATCCGTGACACTGCCAGGAGCCAGTGCGGCTGTTGGATGATGCTGGTTGGGTTAGGATATGTGCGCCTTTTAAAGAGGGCGGCAAAGTTGGTGGGTGGCGATCTGCTCCTGGACAAGTAGTACGTGGGACAAGCAGAGATTATGTGGGCGGTGGGCCAGCTCCGACTCTGAAGTCAAACCCCCGACTGGCACCCCCACTGTGCCGGTGCCTAGGGCACATGCTTGCCTCGCCTTCGTCACATCTCTGGAGAGGGCAAAGCAGTAACACCAAGGGCCAGATGTAATAGGGTGAGAGTTTAGAAAAGTGAGAGTTTCTGACACTTTTTAAACTTTGCCAATGTAATAGAGTCCAAACACAAAGTAACAGAGTGAACTTGCATGTTTTTTTAGACTTAAAAAACTCTCACAATTTAAAATCTCATTCAGATGTTTTCCCATTTTGAAGATAAAACTCAACCAATGTGAGCGTTTACTGCAAAACTCTCACATTTTCTAAACTCTCACCCTATTACATTTGGCCCTAAATGTCCACCAAATCTCAACTAGCTCTATTTCCATGAGTGCTCTGTTTCTGTGTGTCAGGCCTCTCCTTAAACAGTGAGAAAGATTTATTAAAAATGAGAAGCAATAGTTAACAAAATATATGCAATTTTAAAAGTGCTTTACTTGAAATTATAATTTTTTTCTAAGTGCCAAATAGAATAATATATTAGAAAAGCTATTTATGCACCAGCATGAATAAACAAATAAATCATTGCATATTTTAAAATTAATTAGTTTACTTGTTTTTGCAAATTATGTAAGAAACACTATATTAGTAATCACATAACATTTAAATAATACTTGCTATATTTCTGGCTGGCCTAACTGGAGAGACATCGGGGGAAGGTTGGGGGCTGGAGAGACAGAAATGGGCTTGGCTGGGGAGACACCAGGGGAAGGTTGGGAGCTGGAGAGACAGAAAGGGGCTGGCTGGAGCTACAGAAACATGGGGGGCTGAAGAGACAGAAGGGCTCTGGCTATAGAGACACTGGTTGGGGGTAGGTTGGAGACACAGAAAGGGTAGGTTGGAGACACAGAAAGGAGCTGGCTGGAGTTAGATAGACTCTGAGGGCTGAAGAGACAGAAGGGGACTGGCTGGAGAGACACTAGATGGAGCAGAAAGACAGAAAGGGGCTCACTGGAGCTAGAGAGACTCTAGGGGCTGAATAGACAGAAGGGTTCTGGCTGGAGACACACCAGGGGAAGGTTTGGAGCTGGACAGACAGAAAGGGGCTGGCTGGTGCTACAGAGACACGGGGGGCTGAAGAGACAGAAGGGCTCTGGCTATAGAGACACTGGTAGGGGGTAGGTTGGAGAAACAGAAAGGAGCTGGCTGGAGTTACAGATACAGCAGGGGTTGAAGAGACAGAAGGTACCTGGCTGTAGATACACTGGTTGGTGGTGGGTTGGAGCTAGAGAGACAATGGAGGCTGGAGAGACAGAGAGGGCCTGGCGAGACAGATGGGGGGCTGGCTTGAGCTGGATCTCCTATCCTGTTATAATCCAGCTCCTCCCATGAGGATAAAGCCTGGAAATCATCAGAGGGAGACCATTGCTGCCATGCACCTCACCTCCCCCAGGGAAGACAAACATGAGGCGTCTCCTGCAGACCACACCTTCCAGGGATTTTTACAGTATGAGTCTGTGTGAGCCCATAGAACTACCACTGTTAAGTCACAAAAAGTAGCTTTGAGCCGGACGATTTGTAAAAGCAAAATACAGCATTAAATAAATATCTCCATCCTAAAAGAACAGATCTAAATAGACCTAGGTAAAGGGGTCTTTTTTTTTCAAGGTGGGATGTCCTTTAACATCAGGAGGATACAGCTATGTAATAGAGCCATGCAGTTACCAGTGAATTCATTTAAGACCAGGGGGTATATGTACTAAAGTGCGGGTTTTTCGAAGTGGAGACGTTGCCCATTGCAACCAATCAGATTCTAGCTATTATCTTCTAGAAGGTGCTAGATAAATTAAGTAGAATCTGATTGGTTGCTATGGGCAACATCTCCACTCGATTTTAACATGAGGTGCAATAATCCTTTGCCTAAGGGTGGCCCTGTGTTTGTAAAGTGACATATGTCAAATGTATTTGGTTATAAATTGCTCCAAAAAAAATTACTTTAGGAATGAAAAAAAAGATAGATCCATGGTTGTAAAATATTACATTAACTGGCTGTGAGGAGATTTACCTCAGGAACATGATGTATCCAATAGTAGATGGGATATGAGTTAGGACACCAATAATATATAGGGAGAGTGAGGCCTTTGCACCTAAATCATTCATTTTACACGCTGCCCTTAGGCCCCCAACGAGAGCAATGTTTCCCAATATACTCTTAGGAAGACTTGTCTGACTGACTCATAGATGGGATTTATATGTGCTGCTCATTATTTCACCTAGGATTGTGAAAGGAGTTTGGAAAATATGTACTTCTGGGAGTGCCTACTGAGAATCACTGACCTAACGGGAGATACCGTGAGAAAATGTACAATCTCTTGTATCTACACAGGATATGGCTGGCTGTGAGCATGTCCAAAAGGTTACAAAGGGTAACAAGACTCATCCACTCTTCATGATTTTGTAAAACGTCCAGCAGTGATATGTATGTGGGAGAGCTGACTCAACTGTTGGACAGCAATTTAAAATTGTATTTATATCACAATGTTAATGCATAAGATATATGAAACTAATAGTTTACTGTGCAAAGTGTATTTCCACGTCTTTATACATGTCGCTTTAAACCTGATGGACTACGCATGTGCTGATCTCATTCTGCAAGATCACAAGTGTTGCCTCTAAGTGCAGCATGATTGACATGCTGCAGTCATTTGGGGGCCAGGGACGGGCAGCATTCTTGAAAAAGGGGGCATGCCGAGGTCAGTGTCTGCATCATCCGACGTATCTTCACTAGCCCCGGCAGTGTGAAAACATCGGCCATCCTGAGTAACCCGAAGGTCACAGCCGGGCCTGGGCCTGGCTCATGGTCATGCAGATGATCCAATGCTGCGTCCTCGGGTGCAGCAACAGATCAGAGAAGCCGACAGGAAGAGTCTATTAAAGACTGAGGCATTAGCATATTATTGCAGAGCCGCTGGGTACAAAGTCGCGGTGGTTGTGTAATAACGTACTACTCTGACGCAGGTCCACTGTTTCCATTAGGTTTTAACTCTTTAGATTCCATAACACTCACCTAAGATGGAAGTTTGTGAAGAAGATGTGGGCGCTGTAGACAAGACACTCAATATGCAGGTCTGGTTCTAGACATTGCGGAGCTCAGGGCGAAAGTTCCCAGTTGTGCCCCCCCCCCCCCAAAAAAAAAAGAAAAAAAAGAAAAACCTTTTTTTAGATGGCGTTCCTGCGCGTGCTTCCGGAAAGGGGGCGTGTCCTTGCGGAACACCCCCAATTCACGACACTGTGGGGCACTTACGAAGGTGCTGGGCTTCCTCCAAGCTCTCCCCTCGTGGTGAATAATTGCCATGTGCAGTAATGCGCCTTACACAGTATGTCTTATGCAGTAATGCCCTTTATAAACACATTATGCCACACGCAGTAATGCCCTGTATAACACATTATGCCACATGCAGTAATGCCCTGTATAACACATTATGCCACATGCAGTAATGCCCTTTATAACACATTATGCCACATGCAGTAATGCGCTTTATAACACATTATACCACATGCAGTAATGCCCTTTATAACACATTATGCCACATGCAGTAATGTCCTTTGTAACACATTATGCCACATGCAGTAATACCCTTTATAACACATTATGCCATACGCAGTAATGCCCTGTGTAACACATTATGCCATATGCAGTAATAACCTGTATAACACATTATGCCACACGCAGTAATGCCCTGTATAATACTTTATGCCACACGCTGTAATGCCCTGTATAATACATTGTGCCACACACAGTAATTCCCTTTATAATACATTATCCCCAATTCAAGTTACGCCACACAGTAGTCCCTTATTCATGTTATGTGTGTGGTACACAATGTGAAAATTAGTGCCCCTTATACACAAGGCCCACAGTAGTAGTGCCCCTAATATAATGCCCACAGCAGTGGTGCCCCTTACACAATGGCCCCCCAAGTGGTGCCTCCCATGCAGTGCCCTCATTAGTAGTGCCCGCAGTGGTAATGCTCCCATTGGTAATGTCCCCTGTAGTAGTGCCCCCATTGGTAATGCCCCCAATAGTAGTGCCCACAGTAGTAGTGCCTCTATAATAGTGCCCCCAGTAGTAATGCCCCCTATAGTAGTGCCCACAGTAGTACCTCTATAATAGTGCCCACAGTTGTAATGCCCACATTAGTAGTGCCCCTAGTAGTAATGCCCCCTATAGTAGTGCCCACAGTAGGAATGCCCCCTATAGTAGTGCCCAAAATAGTAATGCCCCCTATAGTAGTGCCCACAGTTGTAATGCCCCCATTAGTAGTGCCCCCTATTGTATTGCCTCCAGTAGTAATGTCGACTATAGTAATGCCCCCAGTAGTAATGCCCCTAGTAGTAATGCCCCCTATAGTAGTGCCCAAAGTAGTAATGCCCCCTATAGTAGTGCCCACAGTTGTAATGCCCCCATTAGTAGTGTCCCTTATAGTAGTGCCTCCAGTAGTAATGCCCACTATAGTAATGCCCCCAGTAGTACTGCCCCATTTGTAGTGCCCCTAGTAGTAATACCCCCATTAGTAGTGTCCACTGTAGTACTGCCCCATTAGTAGTGCCTCCATTAGTAATGCCCCCTATAGTAGTGCCTCTAGTAGTAATGCCCCCATTAGTAGCGTCCACTGTAGTAATGACCCCTATAGTAGTGCCTCCAGTAGTAATGCCCACTATAGTAATGCCCGTTAGTAGTATCCTCCAGTAGTAATGCCCCCTATTGTAGTGGCTACAGTAGTAATGCCCCCATTAGTAGTGTCCACTGTAGTAATGCCCCCTATAGTAGTGCCTTCAGTAGTAATGCCCCCTATATTAATGCACCCATTAGTAATGTCCCCATTTGTAGTGTCCACTGTAGTAATGCCCCCTATTGTAGTGCCTCCATTAGTAATGCCCCCTAGATTAATGTCCCCATTAGTAGTGTCCACTGTTGTAATGCCCCCATATAGTTGTGCCCCTAGTAGTAATGCCCCCTATAGCCATGCCCCCAGTAGCAATGCCCCCTATAGAAATCCCCCCTATAGCCATGCCCCCAGTGCTGGTGCTTCTGAAAAAAAAAATACAATTAAAACACAATACTTAACGAAAGAGAAATAACAATAGCGCACCTGAAAATAATGTAGCTGCTTCCATACTAACTATTAAACAAATAGAAAGAGGGTAATATCAAGCAAAAAGGAAGCGCTTAGGTGATCCAATGTGACATATACGTGTGGCCAATTCCTGGACACAATTTGCAACATAAGTTTTGGATAAAAATTAGCAACAAATGTAATTCAATGTAATACTGAATGTGTTATAAGTGAAAATAATATTAGATGACCACCAAATAATGAAATCAAAATAAATGGAAAATATAAATAATAAAAATAAATATAAAATGAATAATGAAATTAAAATGAAATGTGAATGCTTGGATAATTAAAAACTAATAGACACTGGTGTGCTATTAGTGATGTATAAGCTCTTTTGTACAGGTGGGTACCTGCTGCTGAAGTGCAATGCAGCGGCTGCTGTCCCTACCTTACCCTAAAGCTTGACCAGACGTGGAGTTTCTATTCCTCTCCCCCGCGCCGCTGATGTCTTTGCCGGCGTTCGTGGAGGTTGCAGGAGAACACTCAGCCCCGTCTTCTTGTGCGGCGTGGACGTCCGACTTAGACCTTTTCAGGGTCTGCGTCCTTCCCGGCTTTTGGCTTCTGAATGTACAGAGCCGTCAGCAGTGGTGTGTAGAAAAGCTCCAACGCGTTTCATCCGTTTCCGGACTTTATCAAGGAAGTCAGAGTGCCCGTTGTCATTCTTATTTATACCATTAGGTCCTTTGTAATTGGCTGCAGGGGTCTCCTGCACTTCTGTTGCTTAACTCGTTAATTATCTTTATTGTTAGACTTTAAAATGACTGTTTGTGGACCGAATAAGGTCACCAACGTTTTAGAATTATCTTTCATCACAAAATATAATAGCAATACAAAGTCATTGGAGGACATTCTGTCTAAACATTGGCACATTCTTAAAACGGACCCTATTCTAAATGAGATAATTCCAAGAAAACCTATTATGATATACAGAAGAGCAAAGAGTTTGAAAACAACATTGACTTCCAGTTATTTACCAGTAGAAGGACAGAGAGGCATTGAAAGAAATATAGGCTTTTATCATTGTAACAATTGTAAAAGCTGCACCTCTGTAGAAACAGTGTCCATCAAAGGAAAAAAGAAGTATAAATCAGAAGTAACTAATAAGGAATATACTGTGAAACAGCATCTCACATGTAACACAGAAGGAGTGATCTACTTATTGGAGTGCGAGTGCGGACTCCAATATGTGGGACGCACAAAAAGAAAACTGAAGACAAGAATAAGTGAACATATTATTAATATCAGGAAGAGCTTACGAACACATAGTGTTTCAGATCACTTCCACACCCATCACAACAGTAACCCTAAGGGACTCAAGTTCATGGCAATTCAGAAAATCGATCCTGATTGGAGAGGGGGTGACTATATACAGCAGATGTCAAAGAAAGAAACTCAGTGGATTTATGAGTTAAAAACCCTACATCCTGGAGGTCTAAATGTAGACTTTGAACTCAGCTCTTTTTTGAAGAATACATGAATCAACCCTTTAATAAATAATAAACACACTTATGAAGTACATTTTTCGACTTTCAGCAACCAAATTTATTAGTACCATTTTTTAGTGACCACTTTAATATGAAATCATTTTTGTTTTGTTTTTTTTGTGCAAGATTACAATATCATTTTATTTATTTTTATTTTCATTATTTTATTTTTATTTTCATTATAATTTCATTTTTATTTATTATTAGTCATATTTCTTTATTCATACATATATATATATAATTTCTTCCCACATATATCTTTCCCATATTATTGATTTTATTTTGCACATATTATTCTGCATCTAAAACGTTGGTGACCTTATTCGGTCCACAAACAGTCATTTTAAAGTCTAACAATAAAGATAATTAACGAGTTAAGCAACAGAAGTGCAGGAGACCCCTGCAGCCAATTACAAAGGACCTAATGGTATAAATAAGAATGACAACGGGCACTCTGACTTCCTTGATAAAGTCCGGAAACGGATGAAACGCGTTGGAGCTTTTCTACACACCACTGCTGACGGCTCTGTACATTCAGAAGCCAAAAGCCGGGAAGGACGCAGACCCTGAAAAGGTCTAAGTCGGACGTCCACGCCGCACAAGAAGACGGGGCTGAGTGTTCTCCTGCAACCTCCACGAACGCCGGCAAAGACATCAGCGGCGCGGGGGAGAGGAATAGAAACTCCACGTCTGGTCAAGCTTTAGGGTAAGGTAGGGACAGCAGCCGCTGCATTGCACTTCAGCAGCAGGTACCCACCTGTACAAAAGAGCTTATACATCACTAATAGCACACCAGTGTCTATTAGTTTTTAATTATCCAAGCATTCACATTTCATTTTAATTTCATTATTCATTTTATATTTATTTTTATTATTTATATTTTCCATTTATTTTGATTTCATTATTTGGTGGTCATCTAATATTATTTTCACTTATAACACATTCAGTATTACATTGAATTACATTTGTTGCTAATTTTTATCTAAAACTTATGTTGCAAATTGTGTCCAGGAATTGGCCACACGTATATGTCACATTGGATCACCTAAGCGCTTCCTTTTTGCTTGATAAAACACAATACTTACCTTAAGCCCCGCTCCTGCGTCCACTGCCGTCCGGTCAGGTGTGAGCTCCGGCTCCTCGGATCTATGGGAGGGACATCATGACAGCTGTCAACTGCCGCTGCAGGGAACGAGCCGGGTGCCCGCTGATAACAAATAACAGCGGGCGCCCGGCAAATTAAGCCTCCCTGTGGCAGCTAGTGCGGGGGGTGGGACCGGCGCTGTTATTTTGCTGGGATTTTAATTTATTTTTCTGCTGGAAACTCAGTGGCGCCCTCTAGGGACCGGCGCTCCGGGCAACGGCCCTGTTAGCCCGCCCCTAGAACCGCCACTGTCAATATTTAAAGTTAGATGACAGTAAAATATCAGTAGCTGCCGTATTGTACACTAATAATAAGTATAGACATGCGGTTCGGTTTTCTTGAAATACGAACATACCCGATCTCAGGGGTTCCGAGTCGAATTGAGTCCTAGTTCAGAGTCCTAGTTCGGAGTCCCAGTCCCAGTTCGGTTCCGCAGTGAGTTCGGAACTTAGATTTAAAAACCGAACTCGGGTTGATGATTGCATGTAAACAGGTCCTAAATAGCTGTTTTATCCATTTGTTTTAATAAATTTTTTATCGATTTCATAGATTTTTAAGGAATCCAAAACCGAACCAAAACTGAATCCGAGCCAAAACCAAAACACGATGATGAGTTAGAACCCAAAACCTAAACACGGGGGTCAGCACGCATCTCTAATAAGTTAGTAGAATCGTTACTTCTTCTTACTATGTGAGTGTACAAAGAGTTTATTTAATTTCTCATCCTGTAGATCAGCAACTCTTTCCAAAGCTTTCAGAATAGCCTTTTGTTGTTATTTATGATACTAATATGAATTGTGACAATGAGTTAACCCTTTGACTGCTGGATAGCCGTGTACTAGGCTATACCTAATGACTTGGGGTGACTTTGATGGTTTCTCTGCAGCCATAGGCCCCAGACGCACAATAATCACTAGTAAATACTATACACCTGAGTGCACTTAGTACACTACGGCTAAACAGCTAAAGTCTCTTCTATGTTGAAGCTCTATTTCGGAATCCCAGGCTGGGTATGAAATTGTTATCTCTGCTGTAAATAAAACCTCATTATATACAGTAACTCCTGGCAGTCTCGTCGATTGAATACGAGTCTAGAATCACAAGCTGATCTCAGAGCAAACAATTCTAGAGGCGATCGGGGAGAGTCCCCTGTAAATGTCACACTTCTGTACTGACGGCAATGGGAGAACCGGCAGGCAGCATGATACATAAAATAGTTAATTGTGTATACCCTGCATTAATGTGCTCTATATCACATAAATCTCCACTGGATTAAATTAAATTCTACATTAAGGACTTGATTAAGCAGCATACATAGCCATGCCTATATTCCATTTGGGAGTTAGGAGTTTGATTTGTTCTAGCCAAATATTGAACAGTACCTGATGTTTTAATGGGAGCATGTGATGGAAGTTTTGTACGCACTGCTTTGCAGGTGAACAGAACTACTGACTGTTGCTAGGCAACATCCACTGCATCATTACCATCACCGTGCAGTAATACGTTTCCATACCCTCTCACACTCCACATAAATAAGTCAATATATTATACGGTATGCAGCGTGTAATGAGGTTAACAATGTTTCTTTGTAAGGGGAGTTGCTGCGGCATAACTGTGATTCACAATGAGCCAATGTGGTTTAACACAATGCAGTCCTCTCACACATTACAGTGATAATTACAACATTATTAGCAATCCAGCAGGTTGCTGATGGGGAAGGAAAGAATATTTTTCTGCAGACAACTTTATTGTCTGTTGAACTATAGCTAAGTAATTGGCAATTATTGTCACTCCACTAGTGCTTTTTCCTAGCAAATCTGATAACAGTAAATTGGCTAGCACAATTAAAGGGGGAAAAACACACTGATGATGGTTAGGTCTATATTTATTTTAGTTTTCTATAAATATCCAGTAACACATAAATTATTCTGTACATTGACCCTTAGTTCTATGCATATTTTCAGTGTTACAAGTGATACAAGTGGCAACATGATTAACCAAGGTTACATTATAAAGTAACTAGTATGCCCGTGGCGAACACTTCGTACGGAAAATGCTTTGCTAGATAATGGCTAGATCATATGTTAATACGACGGAATCGGGTAATAAAAGATGTGTGTGAAACATAATCGGCTAAGCCACGCCCTTTTATGGTTTTTGAAACATTTTGCCAATTTGTAAGTGAGATGATATATTTGGCCATGGACTCTGAAGCAAAATGGACTATTTCCAGGGGTATTGCAAGCTGAGCCACTACAAATGCAAATGATAATGCCCTGGTACTCTGCCTCACTGTCTCCCAGCCTCCCGCCGATCAGCGACTGCCGGCAGCTCTCGTGGAAAGTAGAGAAAAGAGGCGTTGCATTCGAGACGTAAACCCTGTGGTGATTGGCTGGGAGTTGCAAGTCTGGAATTGACGTGTTGGAGAAAACAGGTGAGTTCCCCCTACGGCAGCAGCCTCACATGTTGTGCCGCCCGCGCCCCTCCTACATCATATATATATATATATACATACCTCCCAACATGACCCTCTCCAGGAGGGACACAATGCTCTGGTCCTGGACTTCCCTGGTAATTTATGATTGGTGGAGGCTCCAGAGGTGGGGCTGCAGCACAGTCCAAAATTCAAATAGGGGAGTCGCACCAACTGCCAGTGAGTCCCATCCAGTGATGTTTGGCAGCGTGTGAAATGACAGTTGGTGTGACTCCCCTATTGGAATTTTGAACTGCGCTGCAGCCCCACCTCTTACCAGGGAAGTCCAGGACCAGAGCATTGTGTCCCTCCTGGAGAGGGTCATGTTGGGAGGTATGTATAAATATATATATATATATATATATAATTTGCTTAGTCCCTTTGTCAATTTGAATATCTCAAAGACTAATTAAGATATTGATGTGATTCTTTTGCTCTCACACGGACCAAGCGCCCTAGCCACGTGCGGACACTGTTTACATTCTGCCCAGTTCGGCTTCTGATTGGCCGCCTGGCGGCGTGATGTAGCTATTACATAATGAGGGTGGTACAACACGTGAGGCTGCTGCCGTAGGGGGCGCTCTTAGCTCACCTACTTTCTCCAACACGTCGATTCCAGAACATAAACAGTGTCCGCACATGTCTAGGGCGCCAGGTCCATGTGAGAGCACAGACCACCAGTAGTGCATGAGAACAGCAGCCGGCGGCGGTCACCCCTATCCCGCTCCCCCAGGTCACTGCCGGCTCTGTGTTCTGGTAGTTTTCTTGACATTTTAAGGTTAGCTATACTAAAGCATTTATTATGGTTTTTATACATTTTTGTTTACAGAAAATTTTATACAGTTTTATTCCAAATTCTGTAATTTATTGCTGATTGAAATCCATCGCAAAAGAATCACATTAATATCTTACTTAGTCTTTGAGATATTCAAATTCAAAGAGTGTTCCGGAAAAAGGGACTAAGCAAATTATATATATTTAAGATAGTAAAGAAATTAGACCTATTTATTTATACTGGAAAGTCACTGCTGAAATCCATGGTCTATATGAAAGCACAGCTCTTATATTCTCCTAGTGACTTGTAATATCCTAATAGTTTACAGTAGGGGTATAGCATACCATATATCTTCTTCCAGAGATCTCCTGCCAATCTAATTGGTGCCATATTTCCAAAGATATTGATTTTTTGAGATGGGAACGGGCATCTGAACACGGGCCCCCACCTGACTTAACACACCCCTTAAGTGGGGTATGATAATCCTCTAACAATATAAAATAGCTTAGAGGTTTGTCCTAATAGCAAGGGATATATGTGACATAATGACATCATTGTAGATTAGGTATAATGTAAGCAGGGAATAGACAGGTCCAAAAATATGACAGAGAACACGTAAAGGCTGCCAGGGCTGCCAACAGAAATTGTGGGACCCGGCACTGACAAAATAGGCAGTGCCACTGCCCCCCTTTCTGAACAGCAGCAATTATATGTGGTATTAGTATTTTCAATAGGGTATTAATAATTATACTGTATATGCTCTTGATAACTGAGATAATCTTTCTGTCTGTCAATGAAGTGACACCAGGCAGCGCAGTTTTTTACGCTTCCTTTTACATTTTGACACCTCTAGCCCCCTTCTGTCTCTCCAGCCCAGCCCTGCTGTTCAACACTTGTCTCCAGTCCAGCCCCAGAGCAAGTCCTAGCCTGGGACAGCCAGCCCCAGCCTCAGACAGCCAGCCCCAGCCAGCCAGCCCCAGACAGCTAGCCTCTGCCCCACACAGCCTGCCCCAGACTGCCAGCCTCTGCCCCATATAGCCTAGCCCTGCCCCATATTTACCTTCTTCTTCTTGTGGCTCCTCACAAGCCGCGGCTCCTCTGTCCACTCTCTCTATCAGCGGCATAACATTATGATGTCACGCGCGCTGGCCGCCGGTTCACCATCTCACTCTCCAAAACAATTAAAAAATCTTGCAGGCTTTGAAGCAGAGCTGGCAGTGGGCGGTAGTGACAGCGTGCGGGCCCCCCTTTCTGTCCGGGCCCCCTCTGATGGCGGCCCTGAAGGCTGCAGATGGGATGTAGTTATGTGACCGGTGGGCTCACAATCCTGACTGTTGAATGTCGGCAAAGGATTTATGATAGGCAACTAAATACCGACACCTATCATAATCCCAACACCGTAATCCAGGAAGACGCGTGCCCGAACGAAGTAAGTATGGGCCGCGCGTCCTGTTAGCCAAAGGGGGGGGGGCAAGGTTAGGTTTAGGGTAGCTAGCAGGGTTAGTGTTAGGTTTTGGGGGGGAGGTTAGTATTAGGCACCCCTATGGGGGAGTGTTAGGCACCCCCAGAGTGAGATTAGGGTTCGGCACCCCACCTGGGAGGGTTAGGTTTAGGGAGCGGTAAGGGGAGATAGAGTTAGGCACCCCCGGGGGGAGGTTAGGAGGGGGACAGGGGAGTGTAGGGTACTTACCTGCCTCTGTCAGGATCTTCATCCTGTCGGGCAGCCGCTGTCGGGATTCCAATCCCATTCCCTGCAGACACCTGTACTAAACCAGTGAAGTGGTTTAATTAGTAGCAATGTGAATGTACAGCCGTACTCACAGTTATGCATGCACAGACTTGTTGCATGGAGCGGAGTGGTGACTGTATGTGCGTAGTGGTGCAGGATGCAAGTGGTATCCGCGTCTTCAATAGGGCTGGTTAGGCAGTAATCACAGGGTCTCTGAGGAGCTATGTGGAAGACATCCATCTTCACTGTGGTGCTCTAATGCAGTGAGAAGATGGCGTCTTGGTATGGGATTGAACTCTCCCTGGAGGAACCAATATGAAGTATGAGCAGTAGCACTCACCAGATTCAACATTTATTACTCGCAAAGTGAAAGTCTCGTCTGCTTTGGGCCCTATAGCATCACAAATCTTAATGCAGCTGCTGATCCTCTGGGAGCACTGTCATGACTGAAAAGTCATAGGAATGAATAAAGCCGAACTAAATGGTGAGATCATGGAAACTTCCACAAACTGTTCCACAAGCGTTGTCCATGGGGAGGGGGGACTCCATTTTTGGGGGGGTCATCATTTTCTTAGGGATTTCAATCCTGGGCTGACCTGCCGAGGGCTGGCAGTGGAACCTCACGCTTTGTGGCTTTGTGTCCCCCCGCTATATTGTCAGGTTCTAAACCTGCTGCATAGTAGATCCGGGGTTTATATTCTTCTAGTTAAAATTACATCGATGGTGAGCCGATGTTCTATTGCCGACTAAAGTCAGTGGGTTGGATGCATCTAGGAGAGAAATGCAGTCTAACCCCGAAAATTGACCGCATTTCTCATATGCACCAAGCACCCGGGCTTGGTTGCGGTGGGTAACACTATCTACCTGATGGGGTTACCCATAGAATCCCATGGGAAGTACCTCCATCGCAAAGGCCCGTTCTTAACAACAGAGCGGTCCTTTGCGATGATCGTCATGCATGCTGGCATGCAAGCGATGACCGGCGGAATGCATCGCATCGTGAGTGCGATACATCATGCATCCCGCCCAGTATTTCCATCGGATTCCTGTCAGACTTAACTTCAGTAAATCGATGGATTGCAAATCTGCTGGGAATCTGCCGAAAAACCTCAAAATATACGGCTAGGACTCTGTGTGCAGGAAGTTGCAGTGCATCCCCACCCTTCCTCTCCTTTCCCTGTATTCAGCTCCTGCTCCATGCAACTTCCTGCACACAGTGGACCTCATTCAGAGGCGCTCGTAAAATGCGAGCGCTCGCTCTGAGTGAGGGCGGCCGCATCTATTTTCCGACCCAGCCTCCAGGCCGTTCGCTAGGCTGTGGGCGACCACCCACAGCTTTAGCGAACTGCCAGGTTCATGGTCGCGATGGTCAAGACTATCGCGACCATCGCGGCTTGCGACGAGACCCTTGTGGTAGGATCTCGTCTACCGCAAGCCCCAGTGAGCTTTCGGCTCTATTAGAGCCGGAAGCTAACCACTGACATCACGAGTGATGTCAGTGGGGCCGCCCCCGAACGGCAGGCGTTCTGTCGGGAATGCCTCCATTTGTGTAGCCACCCCCACGCCCCGTCTACAAAACGGGGCGAGCTGTTGATCACCATCGACAGCCGCCCCTTTTGGAGTGAGTCCCGGAGCTAGATAATTTCTCTCTCGCTCTGGGGCTTGCGCACGTGCAGTGTGCCCGCTGCGCGTGCACAGGGCTTCAACATTGACCCGCTTGCGAGCGCATAGGCACTTGCGAGCGGGTCTGAATGAGACCCAGAGTCCTAGGATTATATTTTGCAGGTACACAATAAACAGTGCAGTCTGTATACATGGCCACATTCGGCATCTCTAAGGCAATAGGCAGCACACGACCCAGGATTAATAATTACCAGCCCAAAATAGTTGATACTCGACTGGACCAACAACACGTGTCGCCCCTACAAGTGTCCTGCGGCACCCAGTGTGGGAACCTGTAGGTTAACCCATAAGGTCCGCAGCATATGCCGTGTGTATGCTCTTCTCGTATCTTACAGAGAATGATAAACTGTTGCATTAGTAAAAAGACAAACATTATTATTTTATTGCTTTGTACATCTGCTACGAAGGCAGAAAAACTAATTAAGACATTTGCAGAAAGAAATAGGGTGTTTTGTTATTTAACAACATTTAGTAGCCAGCTGCCAAGGAGACAAGATCACTGCCTACGTTATCTTCATTCTAAACTCATCTCTGTAAGATAATTATTATAGCGTGCTTACGGCCACAGGACAGACATGGGGCCTCACACTCACTCAATAGCCGGTGGGATGAAATGCCAACACCGGAAGCACGACAAAGGAGAATCCCGACGAAGCAGGTAAGTCCCCTAACCCTCCCCTCCCCCCCCCCCTAACCCTCCCTTACCAGTGCCTAACCCTAAAACTCCCGGGGTGGTGCCTAAACTTAACTCCCCCCCCCTCCGCGGCTAAGTGCTAAAGATGGCCGGACTTACCTCGATCGGTCCGGAGTCGGGATTTAGATAGACATTGGTATTTCGACGCCTATCTTAAGTCCCATGTCAGGCTTCTGCTGTCGGGATATAGACCGGCATTTAGGCCGCCGGTCTATAAACTACATCCCGCCCAATGCAACCAATCAGCTTCTTTCATTTCAAAGTCAGTGCTATATAAATGACAGGGGTAAATTTACTAAGCTGCTGATTTCTATTCGATGTTATCCCTGATCAATCTCAGATGACATCGCCCGTATTCAAGTGTTTCATTTTTCCAACAGGTTACTGAATTTATTAAGCTGCCAAGTTGCTGTCATTTATGTTGTTCGATGGTGTAATTATTCAAT
Organism: Taudactylus pleione; assembly: GCA_031769625.1. Taxonomy (NCBI): domain Eukaryota; kingdom Metazoa; phylum Chordata; class Amphibia; order Anura; family Myobatrachidae; genus Taudactylus; species Taudactylus pleione. The sequence continues at coordinate 13,443,628 of JAUIMM010000312.1, read as the reverse complement.
ATCATTCATATTATTTATTTGTATTTAGCATTCGCTTTTGACTAAATCGAACGAACAGATGCAAGGACGGATCAGGAAGATCCGTGATACATGCATCTCTGTGTGTAAAAAAATAAACAGAGAAGCACGGATGGATCAGTGAGATCCGCCTGTGCTTCTGTATTTAAAAAAATTAAAACCTGTGTAACAGTAAGAAAAAACGGCACTCATGGTTCGACAACAAATATAGGACCACAGGCAGGGTTGGCGTTATTTTTGGGGGTATCCTATGTGGTGTTCTGCCTCGCGTTTCACCCCTTCCCAACTGCTTACCTTAGCGGAATCCTCTGCTCTTCGGACTGGAAGTATGGCACTTGCCTGTGACATCATAGCCCAGGAGCTCCCTGAGACATCAAGTGTAAAAAGCTTCTTCTGTTTGGTTCTCCTGCATTTGGGTCAAACAACGCACACAAGGGAGAAACCCAATATCCTGAATAACATAAACGCATTAATAATTATTTCTCATAGACATAATAGTTGACTATTATAGAGGAGTTATTAATATAAGTCTGCCCAATTAAGTGACATGACCCTTGGCATATTATTTTAATTCTATTTTCCTTCTTTCATTTTTATTTTAATATTTTTGCCATCCAGAATCTCTAGAGGGACTATATATATTTTTAATACATATTTAATAAAAGTTATTTTTGAATTCATTTATTGTAAATTACTTGATTGGTGCAACTTTACACTACCCCTGTTTTTCCTTTTCTTGCATCCATGACTAATGGTAGTAGGTAGCACACCTCCTCCACACAGAAACTATTAAGCTGTCGAGTAGAATCTGGGGGTCATTCAGACCCACTCGCGAGCGGCAGTACGCTCGCAAGTGGGTCGATGTTCCCCACTGCGCATGCGCACGACGGAGGGAGCTCCGTCGTGCGCATGCGTGAGACCCGGGGAGCGACGGGCTTTCCATCGCTCCGGGTCTCGCACCAAAGGGGGCGTGCTGTCGATGTTGATTGACAGCATACCCCCTTTGGTGGGCGTGCCGGGGGCGTGGCGGCCAGACGGCGGTGTTCCCGTGGGAACGCCTACCGTCTGAAGCCGGCCCCACTGACATCACTAGTGATGTCAGTGGGAGTGATTTTGGCTCTGATAGAGCCAAAATCACTCTAGGGCTTGTGGCAAGGAGACCCTACCGCAGGGTCTCTGTCGCAAGTCCGATGGTCGCGATGGTCAAGACCATCGTGACCATCTTTTTGGCCGCTCGCATATGCTGTGGGTGGTCACCCACAGCTATACGAGCGGCCAGGAGGCCGCTCCATTTTCATGGAGGAGGGCCCTGATTCAGAGCGAGCGCTCTGGTCAGAGCGTCCGGCTTTGAATCAGGCCCTCTGTGCTGTGTTTTATTCCTTTATACAAATGGTTCTCCTGCATGTCAGCCAATGGCACTCCATGTGGGTGTGCAGCACTGGTGTTTAAAACACTGGATGAGTGACATTGGTATAAATGTATCAAGCCTTTGAGAGAGACGAAGAGGATAAGTGGTCCATAGAGTCCAATCAGTGTCTGTCATTTATCTAGCATAGTCTTTGAAATGACAGAAGATGATTGGTGGCTTTGGGCAACTACTCCACTTACACATCCCTCCCACAACATCCCTCCCATTATATCATTCACAGGGGTCCGTGCTGGACTTTTCACTCCACATCGGAGAATTTCCTGGGATAAAGTATCGGCGCGCGCCCGCTTTATCGCTGTATTCAATATAAAACCTACGAAAACGGGAACCTGCGGAGTGGGATCTGCGAAAAAAAACTCAATTTATCTGGAATAAATTGTAGGACCCCCCTAAAACTGTAAAAACATTGGGGATCACTATGGGTACCCCCGTTTTAGCCTGCAAATGAAAGTCGGGGATTTAAATAGCCACAGCAGGTGTTTTTTCCCGACATTGAAGAAGTGTTGCAGAAGAGCACTTAGATTATTTTTTTCGTTTTTTTCAGTGGTCCCATCAAATTTGGGGTGCATGAAAATGGGTACTAGCATGTTTTTATGTCCCTAAAGTAATTTTTAAAAAATTCTGCAACCATGCACCTGCCGCTAATAATCTATTCTAGAAAACACCTGCCGCATATTTGCAGAATAGCCCTGAACCTATTTTCCTATTGTTAAACACTTTTTTTCCTTTTTTACCCCAATTTTTTAATTAATTTTTTGGGGTGTCCCTATTTTTTTTTTAAACTTTTTTTGACACAGTTATTTTTAAAATGTCACTCCCAGGGGTGCAGGCTATTTTTTTTAAGCCTGCACCCCTTAACCCCAATTCTGCACTTTTTTTCGCCACCCATTCAGTGGTGAAAAGTTATCCCCGGTTTTTTTCAAAGACTTTTCGAACCTGCAAAAAGTCTTTGAAATTGAATACAGTGTAAAACCAAAACCTGCGAAAATTACGTCACCGGCGCGAAAACATCGCAAAAACTGAGTTTTCGCTCCATATTGAATACCCATGTCAGTGTTTTAGGCGACCATCTAGGATTGCTTAGGGGTGGTGATCGCCCTGGCTACAGGTTGCCTTCTTTTGATATTACTCTTCAGCTGCCTTCAAAGATTTCAGTCTTACGACATTTTTCATGACATTTGTTTTCAGCAAAACGTTTATATTTTAATTGCAAATAAATATCAGTGCTCGTCACCTTCAGTCATTAACTCTCAAATTTAATTTAAGATACATCTCAATAAAGACTTTTAGAGGAAATTCAATAATAGGGAAAAAATGTTACAGAGTAGCTGAATGTGGGGTAGATGTGCTAAGCCTTGGAGAGAGATAAAGTACCAACCAATCAGCTCCTGTCCTTTTTTCAAACACAGCCTGTAAAGTGACATTTAGGAGCTGATTGTTTGGTACTTTATCTCTCTCCAAGGCTTGGTACATCTCCCCCTGTGACTTTGGACACATGGACTATTTCACTGTTGATATTTTTAACAAGCCATTCCATAAGATAATGCGGTAAAGTATCAGATGTGTCCTTTTTAACAAAACAATATTACATTTGAGGAAAAAACATAAAGGACCTGTTTCCTAGGTGGCGATGTTGGAGGCAAGCAGCCAATGTGTCTTTTTCCGCAATTGCACTGATTTCGGCAGACATATCCAGATGGATAATATGCGCCTCCATAGGACTGGCGCAATGTTCGATGGAGCTACCGATGTGTGGCCTACGGTGCGTCTTAATGTGCACAATGGCGGATTAGAGATGCAGCCAGTGAGCATATATGTACGAATCCCATCTGCTGCGGCATTATCATAAAGGTGCAGTTGCGCTGTGTAATAAGATGCAGTCGTGGGTTCATTAGCGTCCACCTCTATCAGGCCCAAAATGTGCAGAGAAACAAAGGGACCAGAAATGCTAGTGTAATATGATACAAAAACTGCAAGACACAGGTAACACAAAATATAAACATTTTTATTACAGAATGTTTTTTCAAAATTGCTTTATTGACAGCCCAGAGCGAGATTACAAAACAGTTCATGAAAACCAATCAAATTAACTCCTTTGTTGTCGAAAGTTCTTCCTCCTGTGCTGAGGCCATTTTTCGAAAGCTCGTGCTCGTCATATTCCAACATCTTTATCAATGACTTTTTTTTTTTTTTATGCAGCAACCACATGAATTATACTTTGCTTTTTTCAGAGTGCTTTGTTTTGTCAGGAAATACAGTACTACAGTATTAGCTTTTTTGCTCATTCTAACACGTCAAGTAAAATTTAACTAAAATGGCTAAAAAAAAAAAAGGGTTTTTAATTGAAATTTCAAGAAGTTAAAATGAAAGCAAACATGATTTATTATTATTTTTTTTTAATTAACACCACACATAAATACTTTGGGTCTGAAAAAAAATACTGAAAACGTTTATGGCACATGTGTTTCGAGGGATGTAGTTATGCAGCCGCCGGTCTCAATCCCGACAGCGTAATCTTGGCAAGGGATTTAACATAGGCGTCGAACTACCGATGTCTATGTTAATCCCGGCGCCGGAACGCTAGACCGATCGTCCTCTCTGCAGGGTAAGTATACACTTAGCCCGGGGATGGTGGGGTTAGGTTTAGGGACACTCGGGGGGACTTAGGGTTAGACACCCCCCAGGGAAAGTTAGGGTTAGGCTAGGGGAAGGGGGTGATAGGCACTAGGGGGGGAGGTTAGGGTTAGGCACCCCCCCGGAAGGGTTAGGATTAGGGTGCGGGGAAGGGGGGGTTAGGTTTAAACACCATGGTGGGGAGGTTAGGGTTAGGCACTAGGGGGGAGGTTAGGGTTAGTCACCCCTAAGCAAAGGTTATGGAGGGGAGAGGAGAGGGTTATGGTACTTACTTCGAGGTATCGGGATTTCGACCCGCTGTGCTGCCGCAGTAGGTATTTGATCCGGCGGCTAAACAGCCGCCGGCATTACAGGTACATACCGATTCCGTGTTCAAATGAGTGTACACAGTTGTGTACGGGAGCGCTAGTTCCCAGAGTAGATTATAGGGTACATACTGAATTTTCCCTGCCTAAAAAATATGGATATTTGTTCTAACTTCATCATTTGGAGATAAGACTTGCTAGCCATTATATCCTGGAAGAAGCACTACAGATAAGTGTTAAAAACATTTTATAAGAAATGTCTGCCATGCCATCTGGGCTTGTAGATCTTTTATTACTGTCTGAAGTTAATTCTCAGTAGCCTCACAAATTAATATGTCCGGGTCTTCCTCAGAAATTAAAGTAGGGAGCATTGGACAGGACTACTTCAGAACTTTCAGGGGAGTATAAAATGTAAATGAGTATAATTATTAATTGGCAAAATTCTTCATGTATGGTGTGGGAGGTGTTGGAGGACATACTGCTTACCAATGTCTTCACTGCATATATACCATAGGATGAATGCTTCCAATCACCTCGGAGGCCAATCAGGCAATCAAGTTTATTTTCTGGGTTGTATAAACTCCCTATAGTCCAATGCAGTGCTTTATATTGTCAGGAACTGATGACCTCGGGCTCTGAGGCATTTGGACGCCAGGTGTAAGTGGTGAGTTATGGCTGAGAACTGTTTCCTTGTGACATCCTTCTCATGTTCTAGAGGCTGTATAATGTTCCTCAGTGTTCCAAGCTTCCTGTTGTCTTCTGTGACCTTCATGTACTCACTACATGTGTTCCTGTACCAGTCCGTATCCGCACATCCGGTGCATCTCAAGAGCACCTTTGTGTACTTATTTCCAGTGTTCCTGTATCCTCCGTATATCCAGTACTTGTGCCTTCATGTTCGCACTTACCGTGTGTCTCAAGTAGCAACCTTGTGTACTCAGTTCCTGTGTCTCAATACATGTTCCTTCCCTCACCTCCGGAGCATCTCAAGCACATCTCGGTGTACTAATTACCCGGACCTCAGTACAATTCATCTCTGCACCTCCGGTGAATCCCCAGTGCATCTTTGTGTACTCATTACCCGTTCCTCGGTACAAGTTCATCTCTGCACCTCCAGTGTGTTCCCAGTGCATCTTTGTGTACTCATTACCCGTTCCTCGGTACAAGTTCATCTCTGCACCTCCAGTGTGTCCCCAGTGCATCTTTGTGTACTCATTAACCGGACCTCAGTACAAGTTCGTCTCTGCACCTCCAGTATGTCCCCAGAGCATCTTTGTGTACTCTGTTTCTGTGTTTCAGTACAAGTCTGTCCCCGCACCCTTGGTGCGTCCCCAGGGGATCTTTGTGTACTCATTACCCGGACCTCAGTACAAGTTCGTCTCTGCACCTCCAGTATGTCCCCAGAGCATCTTTGTGTACTCTGTTCCTGTGTTTCAGTACAAGTCTGTCCCCGCACCCCTGGTGCGTCCCCAGGGGATCTTTGTGTACTCATTACCCGGACATCAGCACAAGTTCATATCTGCACCTACTGTGCGTCTCAAGTGTATTCCTGGGTACTCACTCCCATGTACCCTTACAAGTTTGTGTCAAGAGTTCCAGTGTGTCCCAAGTGCAACTCCGAGGTTATTCCCTTGTTTTCCTGAGCAAGCCTATCTCTGGATCATCCTCTCCCAGTGCTTCTAGTGTCTCTTTATTTCAGCTCCTTTTTAGTGTTAATCCATTCCCAGTCTCCCTGTGTTATTTCTAGTGTTCCCAGTGTTAGTGATCTTTCCTGTTATATTTGTTACGGTCTTCTGTCACTCCCAGGTACCTGTCCAGAGGGCCGCGACCTGCTCACTTGGTGCAGCGAAAACCAAATCCCTTCTGGAACGGTCACTGGAGAAAACCACCAAGGGCTCTATTTATTAACATCATTTTGACTAAAATAAAGTGAAAAATGGTGTTTTCACACCCTTTTCACATTATTTTAGTATCACCTACAGTTATTACAGGGCAATTGGAGTAGAATTCGTAAAATTCTACTCCAACCCCTAAGTATCACTTATTTTTAGTAATCAGATCGCATTTCCCATAATTGTAATGGGAAATGTGATCTGTCTGGTAGTTACTAAAAATAAATTGTGAAAAAATACCTAGGGAGGCCCTGTGATAATAACGCCACCTGGAGGTGGCATTATCCAGGGTCTCCCCTGGTTACCGGACTCCTACTCTGCTCTAACGGGGAGAGCAGAGCCAGGAGTCGGTCCCAGTAATCAGCTGTGTGGTCTAAACAGACCGCAAGCTGATCACTGCAAAAAAATAAATAAAAAAAATAGTAAAAAAAAAAATTCACTTACCTGACTCCAGGGAACAGTGGTCGGGGCTCCAGGTAATGTCCTCCCTCCGGTCAGCTGGTCTCCCATGCTGCACTGTGGCCCGGTCATCAGGTGATCGGGTCCCAGTGCAGTATGGGATATCACCACCGGAGGCCCGGATCATGCAGGTAAGTGTAATTAAGGGAGAGGAGGGCTTAGCACCGGGGGGGGGGGCTTAGCGTAGAGGGGTCGTAGCAGCAGCGGCCGGTTGGCGCATGCGTGGGCACTTTGTCACAGTATTTTTTCCGACAATACCATGACTACTGTTGTAATGGGATTCGCAGGGACAGAGCTTTATCGCAAGCTCTGTCCCTGCAAGGGATTTGTAGTAAATCCCTGTGATATTGCCTGATTTCGCAATGCGAATTCAGTCGTTAATATCACACTACAATCTGCATTCAATATGCGGATTGTAGTAAACAGAGCCCCAAGTGAGCTAGACTCTGCGCCTCTGGGCAGGTCTAGCCAAACCTGGGTTTGGCCGCATTTAGGAGACTTAGGAGCTCATTCAGACCCTCTCGCAAGATGTGATCGCTCGTTGGCCAAAAGGGGCCGGATATGTAAATTAAGCACTCGTACTGCGTGGACGCCCACTGTGTGTTAGCAAGCTACTGCAAAGTGCGCTCGCAAGTGTCTGAAGATGCCTCTCGCAACACACCCTTGCCTCTCGCAACACACGTCATCTCCGGGAAATGTATGATTAATCGGGACCATCGTGAGCCATCGGAGCAGCTCGCAGCCCTTGGGGTTGCCTTTCCCAGCTGCAAGCACTGCGATCAGTGCGGGCTGAAATGTGGTGACGTGTACAATGATGCTACTTTGCTAATTAGGCACCCCCTTTAAACTGCATTTTGGGGGACTGACACGCCTGCATTCGTAACACCACTCCCCCCCGTTCACAAGCACCTTCCCCTTACCACCCACAAACGGCACTATCTGTCACTCAAAGCAGCGATCTGATATTGGCTTACGAGCTACCAAAATCAGATCGCAACGAATAGCTTGCGCATGCGCACTGCGAATTATACGCATGCGCAGATGGGCGAAAAACGCTCAGAGCGAGCAATCGCACCTTAGCGAGCGATCGCACTTTAGCGAGCGGGTCTGAATCAGATCCTTAGTCTGTCACCCCTGTCATTTGCTTCACGGCTATCCTAACCCCCCCGGTTCTTGACCTCAATAGAGGTATTCCTAGTGCCCGGTTGTGACATATATGAGTTTTCCAAGAATAGTTCAAGAATCTTTTAACAATATCTATCTGAAACCTCAAGTCTCCAGTTCCGGACAAAGAACATGTTAAAAACCTACACGTTGTCACTTTCGAGGTAACGGGGCCCTGTGCCAGTCCCGCCCTCTCAGTACATGACATTATGATGTTGCGTGCATGATGTCATTACATTGCACAGAAGGTTTGGGGCCAGCAGCAACGGGAAGTGCAGCACTGACCGGAACGTCCTGAAGATGCTCCGAACGGCTGTACAGGATGCAGGATGCCTGCATTGCAGCACCAATCCTGGCTGCAGAGAGCTGTTACAGGCACCCTGCTAGCCAGAAGCAAGGGACATGGGGCAGCAGTGGTGCCTCCCACATAGCCCTCCGCCCTGTGTTATGTTACCGCTTGCACACACCATAAATCACTGAACTGCGCAAATATTGGCACTGCGTCCACCTCTGAACGAGGCCCTTTATGTGTATTGAGATTACTCACCTTATGATTGACCAGACAGCATATGCTCCCCTGTCAGATCCACCTCATTTTCTCAGTGGTTTTCCCATGGTTTGTTAAACCGCTATTTGAGAAATTTGATAGTTTCTATTCATCACGTGTAATTAAATGGGGACGACTATGTGTTTATGGTGCCTTCTAAACCAGTGGTGTTACATCGGTTATGCCTTATTTTTTCCGAAACTGCGGGATAGCCACCACAACCGTCAGTTTTGCAAAACCAGAAATGTAGCCATAGAGAACATATAACAGAAGCCCTAGATCAGCTTGTTGTATGTGAAATCTAAATATATATGTATATACTGTATGACACACAATGACGTATTTTATCTCTGTTCCACCAACATAGCAAAAGATATAGCAAAAGATATATCCAACAGTCCTTATCCACTAACCAAAAGGCTGGAAATGTTTTAACCACTAACATAGCAAAGCACAGCAAGTCAGTTAGTTCTATTAAACTGCAAACCACTGTCCATGTCCTCCTGTATGATCCTACCAATCATCGCCAAACACTTGTATGTTATCTTGCAGGCTGCAAGCTCAGGCTTCTGTGCTGCTAGTAACACAAGATAGAGAAGCTCCACCTTCCATAAAATGACAGCTGTAGGAAAGTCAGTGAGGCGATAAACTACTAGACAAATGTAGCAATGTTTAAATATGCCACCTATGGCAAATATCAGGGCCGTAACTAGGGTGGTGCGACCAGTGCCATGGCACAGGGCACCCACCGCAGGGCAGGGGGCGCTGTTTGCGCCTGTCAATTTTCCTGTTTATTATCATGCTCACTTGTAGCTTCCTCTTCTTTTATCCCCAGCATCTCCTGGCCTCCCCTATCTCTTCCCTGGCCCTTCCCCATGGGACCACAGTCTTTTTCAGGTGCATTATCTTATATCCCTATTTCAAAACTGGGAGGGGGGGTGCCAATGTTCTCTCTGGCACAGGGCACCAAAAAGTCTAGTTACTGCTCTGGCAGATATATTATTAACTGCAAAACTACATAGGCATTTATCTGTATTAAGGTCTAGTAGCTCGTTTACTTGCTCTTTAAATAACCTCATTTAGTGGATTTATTTAATTGTATGGAGAACTTTGACATTTTCTTACTTTTTCTACAAAAACATTGCAACATCAATAAACATGTGTCAAACCTTTTGACATAGATATATAAAATGTGGAGATGTAATTCCCAGCTGGTCCACGTTTGACATATCTACCAAATAGAAATCAAAACATTCTCAGTTGGATCTGATATGTGAGCTGTGCGTGGACACGTTCAGTATATTATCTCAGGGAGAACACCTGGCCTTCTACATTGTGACATAATCAGTGCAAGAAGACAAGAGACAAGAGCACGTGTCCTATCAAACCCATGGGGATATCCAACATGTTTGGCACTGACTACTTCTGTGATCACATCAAGAGTTGTTTCCTCCACAGAGTTGTATTATATCAGGTTTTCTCCTCTATGGGTTCTACTTTTACTACTTGGAGGCAGAGATTTAGGGGTCTATTTACTAAGCAGTGTTAGGAGAAAGAGTGAAAACTGATAAGGTGCCAGCCAATCAGTTCCCAACTGCCATGTCACAGGCTGTTAGAAAAATGACAGTTGGGAGCTGATTGGCTGGTACCTTATCTCTTTTCACTCTATCTCCTAACACTGCTTAGTAAATAGACCCCTAAGGATAGTGGAGCAGACAGAATATGCCTGCTGGAGGATTGGACACGCCTGGCACTGAGTGCACACCCACAGCTGTACCATGCTGAGTGAATGCGCAATGGACACAGATGACTTCCAATCTTTCCCGTTCTATATTGTAGCACTAAAGCAGGGCCCTATTCCACTGCAAAAGGCCTGGACTACTATAGTATCTAAAAACTTTCTTTAAGAGCTGTAAAAATAATTCTGTGTTTGTTCCATCATTTAGTACCCCTTTATCAAGATACATGGGGCGGGATGTACTAAGGTTGTGGTGACCATTCCGTCAGTCACTGCAACCTTACTATTTGCATTTGTACTAACATATGCGATTAGTATCGCAAAGGACAGCTCTTGCGATAAGAGCTGCCCTTTGTGAAGCAGCCAACGCGTGGTGACGGGGTCTCTGTGGGACCCCGTCCCCTCTGAGCCCCGGGAGCTTCCTGCTGGTCACATGTGCAGGAAGCCCCGGGCTCCTCCTCCTCCTCCCTGCACCCAGAAGAAGATTAGGAGGAGGAGGAGGACCCACGAGGAGCGCGGGCCGGTGACCATGACAGCAGGTGAGTGGGGCCAGCGGTGGCGTGGCGGCGCCGAAACGCCGGGTCCGGGAACTGGTAAGAAGCCCATAGGCTTCTATTGGGTAATGCCAGGTTTTTCTGGCGCTACCCTTCATGCCGAAAAAAGGGTGGGCGGGGCTTAGTACATATGGAAATGCGGTAAAACCCCCAAAAACGGGGGTTTTACCGCATTTTTCCTTTAGTACATACCGCCCATGATCTCTCACAAGGGGGGGGGGAGTCTACTATCAATTTCCTTCTGCTCTAAAATTACTATCTCAGCACACAATGGGGGAGATTTATCAAACCTGGAGGTGGTGCCCACAACAACCAATCGGATTATTTCTATGATATACCTTGTACACTAATAGCTAGATCTTAATTGGCTGCTATGGTCACCATTTCTAGTTTTCCTTTTAAGAAGTTTTGATAAAATCTCCCCCTATGTTATTGGCCGCGATTCAATTCAATGCGATCGTGAATAGAGTCGGGAAAGAGCTCTGGAACTGTTCATTTCAGCGAGCTGTTAAGTCGGAGCATGCCGGTTTTCACGACTTACCCTGGGTGTTTAGTCGGAAAATGCCGGTTCTTGCGACTAAAGTGTTGGCCGTGAGGCTGTTAGCGCCGCGATAATCTGTCAAACAGCAGCGCAGCCGGCACTTTTGTAGGATTTCTCCTCGCATCCCCTGGGGGGTACGAGAAGAAATCTTTTAGCATGACCAAACATCGCATTGATTTGAATAGCTTCAGTAGCTCCCTCCCAGGGCTAGTCAACATCGTTTTGAATTGAATTCCCCCCATAGTGTGATAGCAGTGAGACTTTGATGACATAAGTGCTTGATGCTGGGGAGCAGAAGATGTCACCCCCATTATTTCCTGTCTCTGAGGGGGTTGGGAGGCTTGTGCTTCTGCTAGACCTGCTTGTGCAGTAGAGAATGTCACAAAGGAGGTTATAGTTATCGATACCTAATTTAAACCTCTATGCGATCCTGCCTATACTTTCTAAATCCTGCCTATACCTTCTAGAATTGTCGCAATTTAGCGTAATAAGTCGCACAGTAAATAAATGCCTTCAGACTTTGAATGTGTTTCCAAAGCACAAAAAGTTATTATTCAACATAAAAACAGATGGTTACACGCTGTGATCTAAAGACAGTTAGCGCAAATAAATCATACAGACCCAAGGTACAGTTGTTACATACGCACGCGCTCTGGTCTAGATACCGGCATCAGCATTAGAAATCTCCATCAACAGCACAGCAAGAAGACTCTCGACTGGGGTCAGAGGGCCTGATTCTGACCCGCTCGCGAGCGCCGAGCGCTCGCAAGCGGGTCGATGGTGCCCTAGTGCGCATGCGCATGACGGAGGGAGCTCCGTCGTGCGCATGCACGAGACCCAAATAACGACGGGGTAGCACCAAAGGTGGGCGTGCTGGGGGCGTGGCTGCCAGACGGAGGCTTTCCCATGGGAACGCCTACCGTCTGGGTCCGGCCCCACTGACATCACTAGTGATGTCAGTGGGAGTGATTTTGGCTCTGATAGAGCCAAAATCACTCCAGGGCTTGCGGTCACCGAGACCCTACCGCAGGGTCTCGTCGCAAGCCCGATGGTCCATCATCATGGACGCTCGCATAAGCTGTGGGTGGTAACCCACAGCTATGCAAGCGTCCAAGAGGCCGCTCCATTGTTAGGTAGGAGGGCCCTGATTCAGAGCGAGCGCTCTGGTCAGAGCGTCCGGCTCTGAATCAGGCCCAGAGAACGCACATATATACTCTTTCAGGAATTGGCAATACAATAGGCAAGTTTGGCATGATTCCATTGGTTCTTCTTAAACTTGTTTCTGTTACAGGATAGTTTATTGGACAATTTCAAATGGACACAAACGGCCTCCAACCGCCCTTTGTGTCCTTTTTCCCGCTGCATGCTAATCTAAGCTGTTAACATTACAGAGTACCTTTTAATGTTTTAACTCTCTATAGTCCACAGTTTGCAGATGCAGGTTCCGATCTTCTCACCGATGGTACTGGAAATCTGTGGAGACATAGTGGATCAGTACGACACCAGACACGGTCTGCTTACCTTGTACTAAACCTTAGATATCAAATAACCTTTATTATACAACATTAAAAATCACTGAATAAACCTTGAATATTACACTTTAATACTAGGGAACCTTTCATGTAAGTGTGCAGTGTGTAAGTATTGGGAAATTGGGAACTACACTAGTTTGCGTTGTGCAACTATGTGTTTTGTGGAGTACGTTATGATACGTGTTTTGCAGGGATAATTAGTTTTTATGTTTTAGCGACTGTCTGTATTTATGTGGTGAGGAATTTTAACTTCTTTCTATTGCGTGGGAATCGCACAACGCTAAATAATAGCATCGCTGTATGTAGTTATAGTGGCGAGTTTCACTAAAATGGCGCTGGGCGGCCAGTTGCAAAATGGCGTCTCATTGCCATTCGCAAAATGGCATCGCGCAGATCTAATTTTAAACCGATCCTGCCAATTATCCAGCTTCGACAGTCCACCCTTTGATAGCAAACAACATGCTATCATACTCTGACTTTTAAAATTAATTTTAGACTTACATTATGAAATATCATTTAATGTTATATTATGGGATGGCACAAGGTGGTTCTCAATCTATCAATAATGTGTTTCTAGGAGGGGACATAAAACTACCATTATACACACACCGCGGATCCTGGGAGATCATGGGAAAGATGTGGGGATGCACCAATCCTATAAAGGAAGTCTTGAGGGGGAATAGGGACTTACATTATTCTAAGGTGTTTTAAAATAACATTTTTAATAATACATTTTATGCATGTCTAAATATAATACATTATACAATGGTATTTCCTAGTTCAGGGTTGTAATGCAGTTCTACATTTACCTCAGTATTCATATTGTCTCTACTGACCACCATCATAATTTTGTTTTTCCGGTTTATCTTATCTTTACATTTTCCACACTTCAACACAGTAGGCACACACCTCACACACGTGCCAATTACTATGATGACAACCAGTATGAGGATCAGGAATTTACCTATACTTGCAATCATATCCTGGACCCATTCTCCTAGGCTTGAGAAGCATTTCACTGGGTTCAACCATGAAACCCATTCCTCTACCTTCTCCTCTACTTCAGCCACTGAAGCATTATGGTTCTTTCGAAATTCCCATTTTAGCTGCAGAATTTCATCCATCTTCCGGTCTATCACCTCCTTGGGGTCGCTGGTATCATTAGTGACGTAAGTGCAACACTTTACTCCAAATTGGGTGGCTAAGGTTACAAGGTTACGCAATACCCTCCAGTGACAGCTGTTAAATAATTTAACACTAGTCTGTGTTGCACCAGTTCTTTCTTGTACGCTTGCAATTCCCTACCTGTATACCTGAAGGTGTCATCATAAATCTTGGTGATATAATCTATTAATTTAGCAAGGTCTTGGATGTATCTAAAATTTAGTGTACCCCGAGTGATCCTGGTGGGATCCAGTGCTACCAAAACTTGAAAGCCCATTGTCTCACTAATTACCTGTGTGGCTTTGTGCACATCACCAGGTATCATATTTCTTATGCCTCTGTGTTCATACTGTCTATGAAGGTAATGTGATGGTGTGTTTTTATGAATACCAAGCATTTCATCATGTGTGAGGGTCATAACTTCTGGGACTACTCTTCCCAGATAACACAAACCTTCGGAACTCGGAGAGAGCCACTTATACGCTTTCGTCCACATATAAAATATACATCATCGGGGAGAACATAAGGAATAGTATGCATCATAATCATTAGACACATTTCATTCACAAATAATCCTACCTCAGGTTCTCCCATCTGGCAAATACATGTTTCTGGTTGTATAACCTTAGCACAGTACCCTTCTGGTATTCTACCTACCATTTCTTGGTGGAACTCAGTGTATATTTATACCGGAAGTGTCTTCCACCTGACCTAATTTTGTGTAACAGTTCATAATTCATAGGCTCATGGTCAGCTCTTTGTGAGAAGGTCATCGTCTGATTATTCCCAGTCACCTCCCAACTTCCTGGTTCATTGGAGTTGGTGATGTTTAAACATAAAAGTGATTTATCTACTTGGTACTGGTGGGTGGAGTTTAAAATAGGGTGGTTTGGTATTAAGAAATTTTCCGTCCATTGTCTTCCCTTTTTGCAGTCGGTTTGGTTCAAAATTTTGCCCACCATGGTGTGATAATCCTCTAAAGGATACCCACCCCAATACTGATTATACTTGGGTTGACACCATTAGATGCATCTCTCATCAATTACGGACCCACAGAACTCACACATACAATAATCCTCAGACGATAAACCTTCACACTGTCTCCGAGTATCCAAAATAGCAGATCTCTTAACAATTACAGTACTAAGATTAGTCAAACACTCCCCTGATTGGCATAGCACTCCTCCTTTCGACTCTACTCCATCAATTCTGCCATCAGCTCCCATCTCCTCTATCGGTCCCCCTTCACAGAAACCAGAAATCCCTAAACAAACCAGGATGATGGAAACTCTGGAAGAGAATATAAAAATGAACACAGCAGACCAGTCCATCGCCGCAGCAAGGACCTGCAAATTTCTTTAGCTCAGGTATCTCACTGCCACCTTTTAATCCTCCCGGAACAAGCTCGCGATCGACAGGTCCATGTAATCAGCCTTGTCTCCCCCTTGTTTCTCCACCGGTTGGTTGACCTTTTTGCAGTGAGTGGAATGGACCCAGGTATCTCTCTCGGCCACTTTCAAAGATGTGGTACTCATCAGCAACACCTGATACGGACCCTCCCAACAATCAGTCAAACAACCTGAATGGAGGAAATTTCTGATCATAACATATTCTCCAGGTTCAACATCATGACAGTTTGTTTCAGGCATATCATGGGACAACAATTTCAGTTTCTGCTGTTGCTGTTTTAACTGTTTACTCATTGTTATAAGATACCTTACAGTTACCTCGTTGTTACTTTTCAAATCTTCCTGCGGACTTATAATCAAATGAGGTTGTCTACCAAACAGTATTTCAAAGGGGGACAGATTTAGAGGGGGTCTAGGAGTGGTCCTTATGCTATGTAGGACCAACGGTAATGCTTCTGGCCATTCTAGTCCAGTCTTTGCCATGATTTTACTTAGTTTGTTTTTAATAGTTCCATTCATCCTCTCCACCTTGGCACTGGCTTGCTGTCGGTAGGGGGTGTGAAGTCGACTATTAATACCCATCAGCTTACACATATTTTGAAAAACATCACCTGTGAAATGAGTACCCCTATCACTCGCGATAATTTTAGGGATACCGTATCTGCACACAAACTCCTGAACAATTTTCCTGGCAGTAAACGCAGCAGTATTAGTGGCAGCTGGGTATGACTCAACCCATTTGGAAAACACATCAGTGCACACTAATACATACTTGAGATTCCTGCAGGGTGGTAATTGGATTAAATCAATTTGTTTTACCTGGAAAGGTCCGTCAGTCGGGGGAATGTGGGATGGTTCGGTAGCGATCGTTTTCCCAATGTTTTTCCTCAAGCAGGTCAGACAGGACATTGCTCTCTTTTCTGCTTGAGGAGAAAAACCCGGTGCGCACCAGTATGCTCTCACCAATTTACACATACCTTGCTTTCCCAGATGAGTCAGACCGTGCGCTGCCTCAGCCAGGCTTAGGTAATATGCCTTGGGAGCTACTGGCTTACCTTGTCCGTCCCTCCAGAGTCCAGGAGACTCTTGCCCACATCCCTTGGACCTCCAGACTGACTTTTCCTGGGTAGAACACAAATTTTGCATCTCAATTTCAGCGTATCAATTGTTTGGAAAGTCATGATCTGTTCGGTTGTTACATTCATTTTTAACCTTGCTGCCCATTTTGCAGCTACGTCTGCCCTGTTGTTGCCCAGTGACACCGCATCATCTTCACATGTATGGGCTTTACACTTTATTACTGGCACTGCCTTTGGCAATTGAATTGCTGTTAGTAGTCCTTTTATATGTTTGGAATGTGCTATTGGTTTGCCTGCTGCTGTCATAACTTTTTTCAGACGCCATAAGGCACCGAAATCGTGTACTACTCCGAAGGCGTACCTAGACTCAGTATAGATATTAGCAGATTTACCTTTCACTAATTCACACGCTCTCTTTAGTGCCACCAGTTCCACCACTTGGGCCGAGTGTGGTGGTCCTAAAGGTTTGGCTTCTATGATGTCTTCGTCATTTACAACAGCATAACCTGTACATAACTCTCAAGTGTCAGTCTGTAAATGACAACTCCCATCCATGTAAAATGTCACATCTACATATTCTAAAGGTGTATCCCGTATGTCAGGTCTTGCAGTAAAGGTCTGAATCAGATATTCCATACAATCATGTGCATCAATATACCTGCAGAACTCACCTTTCGCCAGTGGCTCACCTCTCTCCACCCTTTGTGCATCAAATTGCATATATGGTACATACGTGGCTGGGTTTAATGTACTGCACCTTTTGATGGTGATGTTTGCAGGTGCTATTAAGGGTAGTTCCCATTTTGTGAACCTAACTAAGGAGACATGTCTGGTTTGGGCAGAGTTTAGCAAAGCAGATACAGCATGGGGAGTATAGACAATCATATCATGGTCTAATACTGCATCCTCACTCTTACTGACCAATAGAGCAGTTGCTGCTACACTTCTTAAACACGTTGAGAGTGATCTTGCCACAATGTCCAATTGTGCACTGTAGTATGCTACGGGCCTACTGGTAATCACCATTTTTTTGTGTGAGGACACCTGCTGCACACCCATCAGCTTCCGTACAATACAAATCAAAAGGTTTTTCATAATCAGATATTCCCAATGCAGGTGCTTTTGTCAGACTATCCTTAAGATTAAGGAAAGCCTGCTCTGATTCCTCTGTGTGTATGACACTGTCGGGCTTTGAGGAAGAGACTAAGGGCCTGATTCAGAGCCGGACGCTCTGACCAGAGCGCTCGCTCTGAATCAGGGCCCTCCTCCATGAAAATGGAGCATCCTCCTTTACGCTCGTATAGCTGTGGGTGACCACCCACAGCTATAGCGAGCATCCATGATGATGGTCGCGATGGTCTTTGACCATCGCGCTTGCGACGAGATCCTGCGGTAGGGTCTCGCTGCCGCAAGCCCAGGAGTGATTTTGGCTCTATCAGAGCCAAAGTCACTCCCACTGACATCATTACTGATGTCAGTGGGGCCGGACTCAGATGGTAGGCGTTCCCATGGGAACGCCTCCGTCTGGCCGCCACGCCCCCGGCACGCCCACCAAAGGGGGCGTGCTGTCAGTCACCATTGACAGCACGCCCCCTTTGGTGCGAGACCCCGAGTGACGTATTTCTCGTCGCTCGCTGGGTCTCGCGCATGCGCACGACGGAGCTCCCTCCGTCGTGCGCATGCGCAGTATCACAACATCGACCCGCTAGCGAGCGAAATTTGCTCGTGAGCGGGTCTGAATGACCCCCTAAGTCCTGTAATGGCAAGGCCAAAATAGAAAAACCTGGGATCCACATTCTGCAGTCTCCACACATTCCCAAGAAGGTATGAATTTGCTGTTGGTTCTACGGCAGTGTCATGTTCTGTATGGCCTGGATTCTGTCATTTGTGAGATGTCGTAAGCCCTGAGTTAGGCAGTGTCCCAAATATTGCTACTTCCCTTGTGGGCACTACACCGTTCACATTCCCATTCGGAACAGTTATTGTCCGGGTGGGATGCAGACCGGCCGCACTGCTACTTTTGACCTTATTACCTGGCTGGGGGTTTAGTCTGTTACTGCTACGTATAGGGCTAACAACTTCCTCTACGGGTGCAGTGGATGTTAACACTTCCTGTACTATCACTGATGAAGATGACGGCACCACTTGTGCTTGTCCTGGTGGAGCATCTAACATGTGTACAGCATGGGAAATGGCAGACATAACAATAGGCTCATCATCCGTATCATAAACATTTTCCTTATGGTTACTTAAGAGAGGGTACAAGTTACTTCTTACATTTTTATTGTTTTTTTCAACAACTGTACCTGCACCCCCGTCCTCATAGGGTGGCAGTGGTGCACGTGAACCACCGGCAATACCTTCCACAATGCTACCTTGCTGCACGTACGTGCTATCTTGCGGTGCGCACGCACCACAATTCAGCGCTGTGGCTCTACTTTCCGGTAACATGCTTGCAACGCTAGTTTGCGTCGCTTGCACACCTTTAAGCCACGCATCCCCTTCATGCTGCCATAATTTTAAGCATTCATTATATTTTACCTTTTTCACTCGAGAGCGCACCAGACTGATGTTATCTCGGACATTGTTCAATACCTCCTTATCAAAGCTACCAATTCTGGGAAACGGTCTAACACTCTTCATCATCATCTTAAACCATACATCACAGTACCTAATTGCATAAGCACTGTACTTAGTATGCATAATACGGCATGCCGACCCAAGCGGCGCTTCCATCAGCAGTACATCATTGTCTAACATCTCTACTGTTTGCGTGGCTCCCATCCTGAGAAAAACCCCTAAGTTTTTCAATACAGATTTAAAGTGGTGAAAGACACTCAAGACACTTTCACTTACCTGTGGACGTCTTTGAAACAGGGCGTATCCACAAACCCTATGGAAGACCTCTAGACGTCTCCACTCACCTATGGAAGAAGCTGCTTCCATGCAGAAATCCCTTTTTGACTACCTTTCAACTGCTAGGGGGTAATACTTACCCTTTGTTTTCCAGTTGATTTTGTCCACCCTCTCATCAGTTCACAATCACAGTTTAGCCAAAACGATGTGGTTCAATTACAGTGCTCAAATAAGCCTAACCGATTACTGAATACTGTAATCACACTGAGAGCCGAACCCTAACAAAAATAACAACCCATACACCTGCTTTGTGTATAGTAAATGGTAAGCTGCTACCGAGTCACTAGGCCACTTCTTACACCTAGCACTTAAGGGTCCTACAATACCCTTAACATTTAGGAACCGTGTTACACCCTAAACCAACAAATGCTCACTGTTACACACTTTTTTTCCTGCGCAGAAAAATACACGTTAACCCAGCTATTGGCAACACTTGATAATGTAATCTCAACGGCTTTGTTTAAAACATGTGGCAGCACTACTGGAAGCACGTGTTGTACCCCCAAGTTTGTTCCCAAACAGGGATCCCCCAATATTTTTTTTTTATGTATGTACACATAGATATACTGCAGCCCCATTCCACATAATAGGCAGGTATAGTGAACTTTGACTGACCTTGCTCTCCCTGAACCCCACTGAGCATGTGCAGACAGGGAGGTAAAAAGTGCCCCTTGGTCAGCGACCCATTTTAGGAGGGAAAATCCTGCCCCATTGATTGGTAGCCTGGGTGTCCAGGCAGAGATCCCTGTAGGCGGCCTGTTGCTGGGTCCCCTCTGTCCACTCATAGATGCCGGAGGTCTGCAGCTGGGAGCTTGCCCTGGACATCGGAGGAGGCTGAATAGCCACTGCCAGGGGTGAGATCATACCAAAACCTCCCTATACTCCGTCCCTCCACAGCTCCTATCTTCCCTCCATTAAGGCCCTGCCCCTCTGTACACTATGCTATCTGGATCCCCTGGGTCTATTGCATTATCCTTTACCTTGCGGCTAACCATGATTAGACTGGGAGACTAGGTTTTGTGTAAAAGCTGGGACCAGTTAGAATCCCACACAACTGGGTATAGAAAGGGGTAATAGTGTTTTAAATTAGGTAAAGTGTGTGTGTAATGATGAAATAGAGGGGAAGTAAAAGATAGGTCACCCCCTCTTTTTCCCAAGAGTTGCATTGGTGGTCATTTACTTTCCTGTGAACCTCTGGCTCATGTCCAGGAGGGGACCTGCCTTATGGGTGTCGGCTCATGTCCGATGCCACTGTGGGTGATGTACAAAGTATTTTATGTCTAGCTTTAAAGTAAATGTAATGCCATGTGATATGTATTTGGCTCTTTTTACTGTTTGACTCGTGTGTTAGCTAAAGTGGTTGATACTGGCCCTCCGTGGCCCTTTATCTGTTATAGCACTCTGTAAAGCTGTTCACTGCTCGCTGTGTTATTATGGTAAATGCTGACTAATATTTTGCTTGTATGAAATGTTTGAATCTTTACTGATATTGGGGTTAATGTAAATTGTCTTATACACTGCTTGGCCCAGTATCCATTTCAAAGTCCATTCATGCTGATGTAATTTATATTACTTGTGCTGTCATCTCATTAGCAAAAGGTGCATGCTTACTGTGAATCTGTAGCTTTGGCAATACCCGTGATGTAATCTACATTACTTGTTTATTTAGCCCTGTGTAACCCCGGCTGGCAATTCTGGTAGTAAAAGTTGCTTTATTGTGCTTGGGCCATTTACTCTGCGTGAACTGTTAGCCGTTACAGTCGGGGAACTACAAGTACCAGCCTAACTTGAAGTTGCATTATTGTGCTTGGGCCATTTACTCTGCGTGAACTGTTAGCCATTACAGCTGGAGAACTACAAGTACCAGCCTAACTTGAAGTTGCATTATAGTGCTTGGGCTATTTACTCTGCGTGAACTGTTAGCCGTTACAGCTGGAGAACTACAAGTACCAGCCTAACTTGAAGTTGCATTATTGTGCTTGGGCCATTTACTCTGCGTGAACTGTTAGCCGTTACAGCTGAAGAACTACAAATACCAGCCTAATTTGCAGTTGCTTTATTGTGCTTGGGCCATTTACTCTGCATGAACTGTTAGCCGTTACAGCCGGAGAACTACAAGTACCAGCCTAACTTGCATGTGCTTTATTGTACTTGGGCCATTTACTCTGCATGAACTGTTAGCCATTACAGCTGGAGAACTACAAGTACAAGCTTGGCCTGCATGTTTTTTTTCCCAATTTATTCCTCAGCAAAAAGGGAGCGTTAACACAGACTGTATTTTTAAATTATAGGCTGCTGTGCACTACTGATATAAGCCTAACCTGCAGGTGTTTTTCCCACGTTATTCTCAGCAAAAAGGGAGCGTTAACACAGACTGTATTTCACAGCTATAGACTGCCGGAGAACCATTGATTCAAGCTAGACCAGCAGGTTTCATATTTAGGTCTCTCATTTGTTTTTTTTTTGGTAAAGTAAAGTTCTGCAGGAATTGTGGTTGTTGTTGGTTTCACATGCTTGCCAGCTGGGGTCACCGGTAGATGACGGGGAGGTAATAAATAAATACCTTGTCATTGAATAGTGTAATTAATTTCATTTCATCTGTATATGGTAAATATCTCCTGTCATTTGTTGGTAAATATTAACAAATAATAAAATTGCGTTGCACCTTCCCTCCTGACTGGTCATTGTGTCCGCAAAAGGGGAATTCAGGCTTGCCTCTCTGTCACGGTGTGTCCTATTTGAACACGGGGAAATCGGCCACCGAAGCAATCCGAACACACCTGAACCTGGTGCTAGTGGTGCAGCACTGTACAAACAAGTCAGTACATCAGATACGTATACGCTATTGTGCGACTAGTCGCATACACAATAATGCGACTACTACACAACACGTATTATGACTTTTACACTATACTGCGACTTCCCCTTTTTAACACAAAAAAACTAAATCCAAACATACACAATAATGTGACTTCCCCTTTTTAACACAAAAAAACTAAATACAAAAAGACCTATCGATGAAGGAAAACAAAATTTTTCCTCCTGGATTCTCAATCAGCGCTCCTAAAGTCACAATAACAGGTAGCGCACTCTCAGCAACAACAGTGGTAGCAGATTTCGAAGGCACAATGCGTTCTACTGCTAGGCGCCTCCACCCTTTTGCTGAGAGATCGCTACCAAGCGTTACCGAGTGACCGGTGAAGTGATTAACACTGCGAGCCCCCAACTATCGATACCTAATTTAAACCTCTATGCGATCCTGCCTATACCTTCTAAATCCTGCCTATACCTTATAGAATTGTCGCAATTTAGCGTAATAAGTCGCACAGTAAATAAATGCCTTCAGACTTTGAATGTGTTTCCAAAGCACAAAAAGTTATTATTCAACATAAAAACAGATGGTTACACGCTGTGATCTAAAGACAATTAGCGCAAATTTATCATACAGACCCAAGGTACAGTTGTTATATACGCACGCCCTCTGGTCCAGATACCGGCATCAGCATTAGAAACCTCCGTCAACAGCACAGCAAGAAGACTCCCGACTGGGGTCAGAGAACGCACATATATACTCTTTCAGGAATTGGCAATACAATAGACAAGTTTGACATGATTCCATTGGTTCTTCTTAAAGGTGTTTCTGTTACAGGATAGTTTATTGGACAATTTCAAATGGACACAAACAGCCTAGAACCGTCCTTTGTGTCCTTCTTCCCGCTGCATGCTAATCTAAGCTGCTAACATTACAGAGTACATTTTAATGTTTTAACTCTATATAGTCCATAGTTTGCAGACACAGGTTCCGATCTTCTCACCGATGGTACCGGAAATCTGTGGAGACAAAGTGGATCAGTACGACACCAGACATGGTCTGCTTACCATGTACTAAACCTTAGATATCAAATAACCTTTATTACACAACATTAATAATCACTGAATAAACCTTGAATATTACACTTTAATACTAGGGAACCTTTCATGTAAGTGTGCAGTGTGTAAGTATTGGGGAATTGGGAAAAGACGCTAGTTTGCGTTGTGCGACTATGTGTTTTGTGGAGTACGTTATGTTACGTGTTTTGCAGGGATTAATAGTTTATATGTTTTAGCGACTGTCTGTATTTATGTGGTGAGGACTTTTAACTTCTTTCTATTGCGTGGGAATCGCACAACGCTAAATAATAGCATCACCGTATGTACTTATAGTGGCGAGTTTCACTAAAATGGAGCTGGGCGGCCAGTCACAAAATGGCGTCTCATTGCCATTCGCAAAATGGCGTCGCGTAGATCTAATTTTAAACCGATCCTGTGTCAGCCAATTATCCGGCTTCGACATAGTCTACATGCACTTATCTATTTCTACTTAAAATTACCCTTATTTACAGGGCCACTGAGCCTGAAGACACATATGGGGTGATGTAGAGTCTAGCATCTCTGCGGCTGGACCACCCCTATCCGTGCGCTTGATTTCATAGCTGTCATAATCATCATCGTTTCATCATTTGAGCTCAAAGTGGTCATCCCAGTCCTTGCACATGCAGATGCAGAGATATACACCAGGGAAGGACTTGTAACGTTATTTTCCTAAAGTCACAGAAACAATACCTATAAAAGAGGCACACATGGGCCCTGCAGCATCCAACAGGGCTCTTTGTAAACCGTGTCCTAAATCAATATGATGATTCAGCACAGGAACTTCCGAGAAGTATATACACATTCAGCATCTTATTTTACACCCATCTTATATTAGCTTGCAAACTAATTTTTTGGGGGTTTGTGTTGTGATGTGCTCTATAGATAAAATAATACATCTCACCTCAGGGGCAGAACTATGGGAGACAATGGAGGCGCCTGCTGCCGGGCTCCAGCTCTGAAAGGGGCACCTTCTCCATTGTCCACAACATATTCACCCCACTTAGGGCTGTAACTATGTACCTGGAATATACCGTCATGGCCGCCCAATACACGGCACCATCTTTCCGGCACCTGAGAAGCCACCATACACTAGTGGAGAGGTCCATGTCAGACCATCAGCTGATGCCTATCTATAGCCTTTCTGCATGCAAATTGCTACATTACAGTGTCAGCGGCTGTGACGGGGGAGGCACCAAATTATAACTTGCCTCCAGGCATCTGGAATTAACTGACGCCACTGTCTCACCTAATAATATCTAAGGGTGACTTCTTGTAATCTTCCTGTCCCCCAGCAGTGATGAGATCTGCCTGGCTTAGTTTCTCCCGATCATTAATGCATTCCCTTTCTCCAGTGATCTGTTATTTGGTCTTCTCCATCCTTCACTAGCTTACTACTCACATTACTAGTGCAGAATACACAGCAGCAGCCAGTAGTTTATAAGCAATATTTTCTGGATCTGAGTGGCCTGTGGGAAGAAAATCACTTGCCATGGGATGTCTTTGTCCCAAACTGGGCATATTGAGCATGTGCCAGCCCTTTGCTTAGTGCAGGGAGCTGGGGACTCTACTGAGCTTAGATGGTGGCAATATTTTTCTTTTTGGTGCTGAGGGCAAGGAGTTTAGTCCTTCCCCCAACCTTGCTAATAAGCCCCAACCCCTTCCCCTGTTTGCCCCACCACCTGACTTTCCCCACAGCAGGAATGGCCATCGATGTGGGCAAACCATCAATGGCTCCCTTTCAATGGTTTCATACCATTGTTGTCAACCACCGATGGCACCATTGATGCTGTCATTGATGGTTACTCACCATCCCTACCTACATTCATCTACTCTTCCAAAGATGTGGATGGAGGGTGTGATGACACCATTCATTGTGAAACGCATCATCATGTCACCGCTCCCACCACCACAATGCATTGGGGAGGGGGTGCGCTTACACTGGGATGCACATCCGGGTAAATGGGTGCGGCAGCAAAATATTATATGAAAAGAAATCGGAAACCTTGAACTCTAATATAAATAAACTGTTTATATACCGATTTATGTCAGTCTTTTGTCATCTGATTTTCCCTATTCTGCTCTCGGCATCACCATTACCATCATTGGTGTAAATCAGAGGGAGAAGCATCTTAGGAAGATGGCTGGTATCCCTGGGAGGGAGGAATGTAAAAGTGGTTCCCAAACTGTGGCCCTGATTCAGCACAGGACGGAATTGCAAAGCAGCTTTGCAATTCTGTACTTGCAATTATGTTAATGCAGCAGGAGACATCGGGCCTGCTGCATGCATTACTTATCCAAGCTGCATCCAAGGACGCAGCATTGGATAATCTACGATAACATCGGCCAGCTAAGTGACCCATGGGGTCACACAAGCCGGTCGCCGAGCACAACAAAGAGGCCAGGAAATATCCGTAAGCTGACGGAGAACCTGGCCTCTTCCCTCCCCCCCATGGGCGGTGACATGCCTCCGTCGCCGCCCCCTCCTGCCCACAAACGGCAGCAGACTGTCAATCACTGACAGTCTGCTGCCGCTCTGCGTGCGATCACTGAGGACCCGTACTGCACATGTGCAGTATGGGTCCGGCGGCTGCACAGATTCCCGACCATCGGGAATCAGCGCTCAGCAGTGCACATACTGTACATGCATTGCTTAATCAGGCCCTCTGTACAGAAACCATAACAAATCAGTACTACCAAATAAGTAAAATACACCAATGTTATTTTATGAGAGGATGCCATCAACTTTTATTAAATATATTGTCATAATCTCTGTTATGATAATTCAGTAAACCGCTTGCAATTCCTGCCTTTGTATTCATTTCCTCGTAAATGCTGAATATATCAGTATGGCCTGATCTGCCATTCATTAAACCACGGCGACCTTTCTCATTTAGCTTACACCCTGTATATTTCCGGAGTACCCCCTTTATATTAATCACTGTACATGGCATAAACCATTAAGCATTTACCTCCCCAATTAGGGAATTGTGAGGATGTCAGTATGAAAAGTGATAGCAAATAAATACACATGTGCGGGTTCATTATAAGACAGTTTCACGCTTCTTCAATATTTAATTATGCTTAGTTAGGTGTAAAGAAAATGTCAAATAATTGAAATTCACTACATTTATCTTATGTTAATAATGGCAATATACTACTGTATAATGATGTCCAGAAATGTTCCTTTGGGTACTAAAGTGTCTATCAGCTCTTAGAAAATCTCTTAGTCTAGATAGACATCTGGCAAGTAATATTTAAGCTTCAGGATCTGTCTTTGATGAATAATAATGAAACTGTCACTCAGAAAGGTCGTTTTTTATTTTTTTACTAGACTAATTACTCTAACTTCATGAAATTAAATGTATGAGTGTCTGTGACAAAAAAGGTTTAGTATTAAAGCTGCACTAGTTTCACTAACCCTCCTCTAACCTGCATCTCCAATCCGGCTCCATTCATGGTTTTCCTGGGGCTCTGCAGCTTGTGTAATACAGGACATACATATATATTTCATTCACACATCAAAAATGGCAGCGCAGGGGATTGTGAGCAGTAACACCAATCACAAGCTGCAGTCCTTATATAGACATGGTGCCATGAGTGAAGCTTTGAATTGTATGAGCTCTGCATTACACACAGAACATTAGGGGCCCTGCACTACACACAGAACATTAGGGGCTCTGTATTACACACAGAACATTAGGGGCCCTGCATTACACACGACATTAGGGACTCTGCATTACACACAGGACATTAGGGACTCTGCATTACACACAGGACATTAGGGACTCTGCATTACACACAGGACATTAGGGGCCCTGCATTACACACAGGACATTAGGGGCCCTGCATTACACACAGGACATTAGGGGCCCTGCATTACACACAGGACATTAGGGGCTCTGCATTACACACAGGACATTAGGGGCCTGCATTACACACAGGACATTAGGGGCTCTGTATTACACACAGGACATTAGGGGCTCTGTATTACACACAGGACATTAGGGGCTCTGCATTACACACAGGACATTAGGGACTCTGCATTACACACAGGACATTAGGGGCCTGCACTACACACAGGACATTAGGGGCCTGCATTACACACAGGACATTAGGAGCTCTGCATTACACACAGGACATTAGGGGCCCTGTATTACACACAGGACATTAGGAGCTCTGCATTACACACAGGACATTAGGTGCTCTGCATTACACACAGGACATTAGGGGGCCTGCACTACACACAGGACATTAGGGGTTCTGTAATACACACAGGACATTAGGGGCTCTGTATTACACACAGGACATTAGGGGCCTGCATTACACACAGAATATTAGAGGCCCTGCATTACACACAGAATATTAGAGGCCCTGCACTACACACAGGACATTAGGGACTCTGCATTACACACAGGACATTAGGGACTCTGCATTACACACAGGACATTAGGGGCCCTGCATTACACACAGAACATTAGGGGCCCTGCATTACACACAGGACATTATGAGCTCTGCATTACACACAGGACATTAGGGGCCTGCACTACACACAGGACATTAGGGGCCTGCATTACACACAGGACATTAGGAGCTCTGCATTACACACAGGACATTAGGGGCCCTGTATTACACACAGAACATTAGGAGCTCTGCATTACACACAGGACATTAGGGGTTCTGTAATACACACAGGACATTAGGGGCTCTGTATTACACACAGGACATTAGGGGGCCTGCACTACACACAGGACATTAGGGGCTCTGTATTACACACAGGACATTAGGGGCCTGCATTACACACAGAATATTAGAGGCCCTGCATAACACACAGAATATTAGAGGCCCTGCACTACACACAGGACATTAGGGGCCTGCATTACACACAGAATATTAGAGGCCCTGCATTACACACAGAATATTAGAGGCCCTGCATTACACACAGGACATTAGGGGCTCTGCATTACACACAGGACATTAGGGACCCTGCACTACACACAGGACATTAGGGGCCCTGCATTACACACAGGACATTAGGGGCCCTGCATTACACACAGGACATTAGGGGCTCTGCATTACACACAGGACATTAGGGGCTCTGCAATACACACAGGACATTAGGGGCTCTGCATTACACACAGGACATTAGGGACCCTGCACTACACACAGGACATTAGGGGCCCTGCATTACACACAGGACATTAGGGGCCCTGCATTACACACAGGACATTAGGGGCTCTGCATTACACACAGGACATTAGGGGCTCTGCATTACACACAGGACATTAGGGGCTCTGCATTACACACAGGACATTAGGGGCTCTGCATTACACACAGGACATTAGGGGCTCTGCATTACACACAGGACATTAGGTACCCTGCATTACACACAGGACGTTAGGTTCCCTGCACTACACACAGGACATTAGGGGCCCTGCACTACACACAGGACATTAGGGGCCCTGCACTACACACAGGACATTAGGGGCTCTGCATTACACACAGAACATTAGGAGCTCTGCATTACACACAGGACATTTGGGGCTCTGCATTACACACAGAACATTAGGAGCTTTGCATTACACACAGAACATTAGGGGCTCTGCATTACACACAGAACATTAGGGGCTCTGCATTACATACAGAACATTAGGAGCTCTGCATTACACACAGGACATTAGGAGCTCTGCGTTACACACAGGACATTAGGGGCCCTGCGTTACACACAGGGCATTAGGGGCTCTGCGTTACACACAGGACATTAGGGGCTCTGCATTACACACAGGACATCAGGGGTAGAGCCGTAATCATCTGCTTGTTCTTCAGAATGAGTGGTATTACGTATTTGGCAGCCAGTAATCCTGGATTCAGACTGCAGTTTTTCGTCATTTCAGTTTGCACATAAAAAGTGGCATTTACTGAGTGGTGTTTAGAGACTCTCGGTGTAGTGCAGCTTGTGCACTAAAGATGGTACCATACAGAAATTAGTATAGTGCAGGGCCGGACTGCCATTGGGCACTTCTGGCATATGCCAGAAGGGACGATGGCCT
Source organism: Taudactylus pleione (assembly GCA_031769625.1). NCBI lineage: Eukaryota > Metazoa > Chordata > Amphibia > Anura > Myobatrachidae > Taudactylus > Taudactylus pleione. Next base: position 13,414,288 of record JAUIMM010000312.1, on the reverse strand, counting down.
AAGGACCGGCTTGAGGAGGGGGAAAGGAAAAGTCCCCCGCCCTCCACCCCACGGCTCCGGGATGACTATAATTTCACGGAGATGGAAAGGGTGGAGGCATGGATGGGCCGGCGGCTGCTATGCTGGGCCGGGGAAAGACGGGGGTGTGACTCGTGGCACGCCCCCTTGATTAAACCATGCCCCCCTTTACACATGAATGCAGGGCGGACTGCCAGGGCTGAAATACAGCCCCAGTCCGTCCCTGGTATAGTGTGTACTTATCTTATTCTTTGCAATAATACTTTATAAGTTTGCGCAGTTGAGCGATTATTTGCTAATTCTCATGTGCAAAAAGACCCTGAGTGTACGGCTCCGGTTTCGCATGCTGTTGCGCACGGGCTCGCAGGCATTAGTAACAGCTTGGCAATACCAATGGGCGTTCCTGGGCGGTGTCTGGGAGGTGGCCTGAAGTGAATGCAAAAAAAAGGCGCCTCATGGGCGTGTTATGGGAGTGTCTCAGACATGTTATGGGGGTGTCTCAGACGTGTTATGGGGGTGTCTCGGGCGTGTTATGGGAGTGTCTCGGGCGTGTTATGGGAGTGTCTCGGGCGTGTTATGGGAGTGTCTCGGACGTGTTATGGGAGTGTCTCGGACGTGTTATGGGAGTGTCTCGGGCGTGTTATGGGGGTGTCCCGAACGTGTTATGGGAGTGTCTCAGATGTGTTATGGGAGTATCTCGGGCATGTTATGGGAGTGTCCCGGGTGTGTTATGGGAGTGTCCCGGACATGTTATGGGAGTGTCTCAGATGTGTTATGGGAGTGTCCCGGACGTGTTATGGGATTGTCTCGGATGTGTTATGGGAGTGTCTCAGATGTGTTATGGGAGTGTCTCAGATGTGTTATGGGAGTATCTCGGGCATGTTATGGGAGTGTCCCGGGTGTGTTATGGGAGTGTCTCAGATGTGTTATGGGAGTGTCTCAAATGTGTTATGGGAGTATCTCGGGCATGTTATGGGAGTGTCCCGGGTGTGTTATGGGAGTGTCTCAGATGTGTTATGGGAGTGTCCCAGACGTGTTATGGGAGTGTCTCGAACGTGTTATGGGATTGTCTCGGATGTGTTATAGGAGTGTCTCAGATGTGTTATGGGAGTGTCTCGGGCATGTTATGGGAGTGACTCGGATGTGTTATGGGAGTGTCTTGGGCATGTTATGGGAGTGTCTCGGATGTGTTATGGGAGTGTCTCGGATGTGTTATGGGAGTGACCCGGGCATGTTATGGGAGTGTCTCGGATGTGGTAAGGGAGTGTCTCGGATGTGTTATGGGAGTGTCTTGGGCATGTTATGGGAGTGTCTTGGGCATGTTATGGGAGTGACTCGGATGTGTTATGGGAGTGACTCGGATGTGTTATGGGAGTGTCTTGGGCATGTTATGGGAGTGTCTCGGATGTGGTATGGGAGTGTCTCGGATGTGTTATGGGAGTGTCTCGGATGTGGTATGGGAGTGATCGGGCATGTTATGGGAGTGTCTCGGATGTGGTATGGGAGTGTCTCGGATGTGTTATGGGAGTGTCTCGGGCATGTTATGGGAGTGTCCCGGGTGTGTTATGGGAGTGTCTCAGATGTGTTATGGGAGTGTCCCAGACGTGTTATGGGAGTGTCTCGAACGTGTTATGGGATTGTCTCGGATGTGTTATAGGAGTGTCTCAGATGTGTTATGGGAGTGTCTCGGGCATGTTATGGGAGTGACTCTGATGTGTTATGGGAGTGTCTTGGGCATGTTATGGGAGTGTCTCGGATGTGTTATGGGAGTGTCTCGGATGTGTTATGGGAGTGTCTCGGATGTGTTATGGGAGTGTCTCGGGCATGTTATGGGAGTGTCTCGGATGTGGTATGGGAGTGTCTCGGGCATGTTATGGGAGTGACCCGGGCATGTTATGGGAGTGTCTCGGATGTGGTAAGGGAGTGTCTCGGATGTGTTATGGGAGTGTCTTGGGCATGTTATGGGAGTGTCTTGGGCATGTTATGGGAGTGACTCGGATGTGTTATGGGAGTGACTCGGATGTGTTATGGGAGTGTCTTGGGCATGTTATGGGAGTGTCTCGGATGTGGTATGGGAGTGTCTCGGATGTGTTATGGGAGTGTCTCGGATGTGGTATGGGAGTGACCCGGGCATGTTATGGGAGTGTCTCGGATGTGGTATGGGAGTGTCTCGGATGTGTTATGGGAGTGTCTCGGATGTGTTATGGGAGTGTCTCGGGCATGTTATGGGAGTGTCTCGGATGTGGTATGGGAGTGTCTCGGGCATGTTATGGGAGTGACCCGGGCATGTTATGGGAGTGTCTCGGATGTGGTATGGGAGTGTCTCGGATGTGTTATGGGAGTGTCTTGGGCATGTTATGGGAGTGTCTTGGGCATGTTATGGGAGTGACTCAGATGTGTTATGGGAGTGACTCGGATGTGTTATGGGAGTGTCTTGGGCATGTTATGGGAGTGACTCGGATGTGGTATGGGAGTGTCTCGGATGTGGTATGGGAGTGACCCGGGCATGTTATGGGAGTGTCTCGGATGTGGTATAGGAGTGTCTCGGATGTGTTATGGGAGTGTCTTGGGCATGTTATGGGAGTGTCTTGGGCATGTTATGGGAGTGACTCGGATGTGTTATAGGAGTGTCTCGGACATGTTATGGGAGTGACCCGGGCATGTTATGGGAGTGTCTCGGGAGTGTCAGTCAATGCAGCTGCATTCCCAAGCGCCATAGACTGGTGCAATTGCCGATGGTGGAGTGTTTGAAACCACCGGTGTATTTGCGCTCTGCACTGGCATAGCAAATGTGGCGGTCTCAGGCCTTGCACTGTCCGCACACACAAGCACACAAGAGGAATATTACAGCAGCTGCAACTCAGCAATTTGCAACCAAGCCTGCATTACTGTCCCCCTCTGTATCAGGCCCACAGTCATTAAGTTATCTATTACTTTTGGATAAAAGTGCTGCACAATAAGATACATTATATAGTTGCACAAAGGGCAATGTCTATTTTCATAAAAGTGAAAAAACAGTGAATGTCCATTTGAGCCCCACAGATTGGGAGAACTTTCTCCAACAACACAACTTGTTTGAAAGAGCCCATGATAGTAGAACTGTAGAAAGTCAGTATAAAGTACTTATGGGGCGATTCAGACCCGGACGCTAAGCTGCGCTCTCTCGCTGCCAAAAGGGCCCGGGTATGTAAATTCCGGGATCGCACTGTCTGGTGTAAAGACGCCCTCTATGTCTTAGAGAGCGACGGCAGAGCGAACGCATGCCAGTATAAAGACGCCCACTTTTCTTTCTTAACACACGTCATCTCCAGGAAGTGTATAATTAATCATGACCATCGAGAGCCATCGGAGCTGCACGCAGCGCTTGAGGTAGACCCTACCCCACTGCAAACACTGCGATCACTGCAGGCTGTAATGCAACCAAGTGACGTGTACAATGACACCTCCATGCTAATTATGCACACCCATAAAACTCTGTTTTGATGCCCAGACACGCCCGCATTCGCAGCACCACTCCCCTGTTCACAAGCACCTTCCCCTGTTACCACCCACAAATGGCACTATCTGTCACTCAAAGTAGCACTCAGTCTTTGTGTTAAGAGCGCACGATTCACGATTGCAATGATTGGTTCGCGCACGTGCACTGCGATGCATGCGCAGACGGGCGACAATCGCCCATAGCGTGCATACACGGCTTAACGTCCGGGTCTGAATCGGGCCCTTAGTATTTAGTTTTCATAGAGATGGACACAATAATCTGCAGATCCGCAGGTACCGTATATGGCAAATATATGGGCACCACCGTATGTATGAATTGACCTCTGCGTTCAAACCATTTTTAGAAATGGAATATTACAACAGATGCATTCGCCTAAGCAACATCATCGATATTTGTAACAATGCACTTATGGGCCTGATTCACAGATGTACGCTAACCCGATGGTCAGGGTACCTCTCTGATGGTTTGGGGTCTGCGTATGTGCAAAAGGAGTCCCCCAAGCTGCAGCATAATTGACATGCTGTGGCGTTTGGGGGTGGAGCGGGGGCCAATGTTCCCGGAAAGGGGGGCTTGTTGCCCCTTGTTTTCTGGGAGGCATGAGGCCATGGTTTGCTCAGATTTCCTGGGCTCGCAGCTGCCGCAGCATGGCCAGAGAAGCAACCATCACAACCATCGGTCACGGTTGTGATCCCAGGCTGTGACCTCGGTCGCAGCGCTGGGATCGCAGATGCAACAAGTAGGTGTCTGTTTCCTACAGATACCTCCAGCTGCATTTGCAGATGAACGGAATCGCACAGCCGCTTGTGTGAGGTTCTGCAATTCCGTCCATCTCTGAATCAGATCCTATGTCACTTAGCTAAGCTCCACTGACATCGATAAGGCACATAATAGTACGGGATGCCAGGGCTCGGGATCCCGGCGGTAAGAATCATGACACTGGCATCCTGACAGGGTTAGGATACCGACACCTGTCGGTAGGTATCTTAACCCTCCCCTACCTCCTTACCCCTAGCCCTCCCTCCCCGGTTCCTGAACCTAACCTCCCCCCTAGTGCCTAAACGAGTGATGTGCGGTCTGGTGAGGCAGATGAGGCAGAGCCTCTCCTGTCATACTTCGGTATGTAAAGAAAATATTATAAATATCTTATTTGTATTAGTCTAATAATTTTTATAGTCAAACTCTGGAGTAAAAAGTGTATGGCTGGTGAGGCACTGCCTCCCCTATCTACCTTTTCTGCACATCCCTGATCAAAACACACCAAATTTCCAGCACTATATATTACTGCACCTTTGTATAATGCCCACATGTACACTCTGGCTCATATATGTATCTGTAAATCTGGCCCTGATACTAGCCAGTGTCTCCCCAGCCATTTACCTCACCGCACGTCACTGGCCTAAACCTAACCTCCCCCTCCCCCCCTTAGTGTCTAACCCTAACCCTCCCCCTAGTGCCTAACCCTAACCTCTAATGCTAACCCTGCTACTTACCTTCAGGATTCCGCCGGTCAGGATACTGGCGCTGGGATTCCGACAGGTGTCGGGATTCCGACGCCGGAATCCCCGCTGTTAGGATTATGACCACATCCCATTTCAAAGGCTGCATGAATATTAGTTCATGTCACAAAAAAGCCCTTTCTGCATTGTTTCAAGACAATGAACAAACTTTAATAATTAAATTCAACATCAAAGAGTTTTCCTTTAACTGAAAGACAGTACTGAGATCTCATTATACAATACTTTGTGTAACATTTTCGTGGTGGAAAAGTCCATCCTGTTAGAATGAAGTTTTCTGCTAAATTATTAGTGCGCACATCAATAGCAGAACACACAACAAATTGCCCAATTTAATCTATAAAAGCTCTATTCAAACATGTTTTCCCTCCTGTTAATCACAGTGCATTTAGCATCTCATAACCTTTTGTGAGCTAATAGGTTTCCTCAAGATCAATATCGGTTTGATTTCCCAAAAGAAAAAGTGTAGCATTTATGAATAAAAGAACAAACCTTAGAATGGATGACTCCGCCGACCTGATGGATTATAACCACTTAGACAGTGGAACAATTTAAAAGAATAATATTCCCAGTGGATTTCATTAAATTTCTATTTGTGAAGAGTTAACAAAATAGAATTCCCCCACTTACCTAGTGCTGGGCACCAAAGTAAATGATTAGGGCTAGATGGTGGGATTATACTTCCAACCAGTATACCTGTAATATTTCTTTCCGCTAGATGTGCACTCAATAAAATGTTAGGATTCGGGCCAATATGGAATCGTTTTACACAAGATCATGCTAATTAATGATCAGAATAATTAAAAACATAGCATTCATATCTAGGGGTCTACGCACCAAGCCTTGGAGAGTGATAAAGTGGAGAGAGATAAACGGTGGGGTCTATTTACTAAGCAGTGTTAGGAGACAGAGTGAAAAGTGATAAGGTGCCAGCCAATCAGCTCCTAACTGTCATTTTTCAAACCCAGCCTTGTTTTTATTAATGTTGTTAAACATATTGGTTTGGTTACAAATTGGTATTTATATGTAAGAGAATAAGCTGCCATATTACTTGGGGCAAATTAATATATTATCCATAGACATCCACAGTCATCAGTGGAAGAGATTCTAATTTGTCAAAATGATCATGTTATTACCAATCAATAAGTTCTGAATGAAGAATCTATCTGACATTTGTTTTACCCAGAAGATCAATATAGGCACTATAGGGCATAGAGCACGCATAGCAGCTTTTCAGTATCATTGTCTCTAATGTCCTATTATAAGGACAGACACACATAAATGATGTAACCATATACCTATGTCATTAGTTACTGTACATTCACTTTGTAGAACTCAGATCCCGGCTGGCTTCATTATTGTACATGTAATGTTTTGAATGACAACACTGGGCACATTTAAGAAAACTGGTGCAACAGCTAAATATACTGTTACCCATGGCAACGACAAAACATCCCGAACTGAATAGGACTGAGGACCTGATTCAGAGATGGATGCAATGACGATGTCAGGGGCAGTGGAGTGATTTTATTGCTACTGCGCACACGCCAAAGCCGCAGTGCGTCCACGCGGTTATGAATTAGCGTCGGCGGTCTCAGAGAGGATTTCTTTGCAAAGTGAGTGACAGGTAGTCAGCTTTTGGGGGAGGTAACTGGGGGTGGTTAGAAAAACGCAGGCGTGTTGGCAACATTTTCAGTGCACAAGATGGCGGCTGAGTCATGCGCATATTTGCGCAAGTCCACTGCGTACGGAATCGCATTGGCAAAAGGACTTTGCGCCAGGCCCCGAGTTAATTCCATATACAGCAAATCCCAGATCCTGGATGCAGGTAACATCTCACATTTTTGTACGTGAAAATGTGTTGCTCAATTAAAATGGCCAGTGGTACAGTGGTTAGTATTGGTGCCCTGTATACCAAGCAGGGATGTCACTACATTGTACATTGACATAATATGGATTTAATATGGTTGCGCTGATCTCCTGTAACCTAAAAGATATAGGTAAGCAATTCAGCATAGCGACCAGGACAGGAAAAACCTCAGAATGAGAAGGAAAATGTAGGTTTCTAATTCAACCGCATACTGTAGACCCTTTTTTCTATTTCAAATTATCTATTTTTTAGGTTTTCATCTAGTCAACAAATATCATTTACTGACAGTACAGAAGGCAACAATGTATTGTAATAACCTCCAGTATTTACCAAATTAGGCAAAAGCAATGTAAGAATAAGACATATTGCACGTTCTGCAGGGTTCTCTAGCCTGTGCAATCAGCGTCCTTCAAAAGGAACCGACTGATGGGCTTGCCTTAGCTGTTATTGATAAATTAAAGGATAAAATGATGGTTCAGCAACATTGACACACCAAGGGCTACGCTTACTAATTTCACCGTGTAACAAGGAAATACTTCTAATTTGTTTCCTTTCTAAAAAATAGTCAGTCATACATGTACTAACAATAATTTGAGGTCAAGAAAAATGAATATGACTTCAGAATGTTTTTATTAGCTCTAGTTTTTGAGCTACACTACTTGCGCTATATGTACGTCAGTAATTTCATCATAGTGAAAAGTCATTTTAAAATAACCGGACATATTCTTGATACAACATAAATAACAGTTGTTTCAACTAAATCAATCGCAAATATGTAAACAAAACAAAATGACCTATAGCAAACGAAAGTACTATAGTGGCCTATTCAGGAGGGAGCTTTCTCTTTGTCACTTGTGCTCCTCTTCTGGAGCATCTATGGTCACTGTCCAGCAGTAGTCAGCAAGCATAGAAGCGTTCCACCTACCCGGATATCTACCTTTCATTGCTGAAATGTCTTGGTGGCATCGGTCACCGTGCTCCTCACTCCCTGCACCGCAGCTGTCAGGGAAGAGTCCAGATGAGAGTCCAGAAAGTGGATTTTGAGTGACATGTTGCAGCCTCAGAGGACGTTCACAATCTCAACATAGTTTCCAGTTCTTCTGTTACCCAAGAAGCCATCTACTGTACAACACCTTTACAGGCTTCCTAAGCCACTTTCTCATTAACCTGGAGGACGAGGTCAAAATTTTCATCCTTACAGTAAGAAGTTGACGAATTTGCGGACAAATAAAGATCCCGTCCTTAGCATCACTCAGAAGTGGAAATTTTCCTCTCAGACACCTAAAACCTTCTCCATCTTTGTTCATCCCCTTTACAAAGTTTATCATAAGTCTGAGGGCCCGATTCAGACCCGCTCGCTAGGCTGTGCTTGCACGTAGCCTGCCGATGTTCCTAATGTGCGCGTGCACAAACTACTCCATGCGATCGGGAAGCGTTCGCTCGCTGCGCATAGCCAGGTCGCTAGAATGAGTGACAGAACTAGCCATTTATGGGTGGTGACAGGGGATGACCGATAGAAATGGGGGTGTGGTGGTGCGAACGCAGGTGTGTCTGAGTGTTTTAACGCCGTTTCAGAAGCGTGCATAATTAAGACGCAGCATCATAATACACGTGACCTGGCTAAGTTACACACTGATGCACTCGCAGTGCTTGCGGTAGGGTATGGCCAGCCACAAGTGCTGTGTATGCATCCGATGTTACTCGATGTTACAGATTGTTGCATGCACTTCCTGGAAATTACGTGGGAAAGTGGGCATGTTAAGACAGGCTGGTGGGCGTCTAGATACACACTGCGATCACACGCCAAGACATAGTGGGCGTGCTAATGCCTTGCCGTGCGATCACGGGATTTGCATACTTTGGCTGCATGCGAACACATCTAGCGAGTGGGTCTGAATCGAGCCCTGAGTTTGACATGTAAAGGGCAGAAGAATGTTACTCTGACCAACCAGAGGACTGTGATGGACATTTATTTCCATGGCCTGCAATGACCCAGCATTCCTGTATTCAGGTGTGCCAACCTATAATGCTCTAGATGCTAAAATTCTCCACTATTAAACAAAGTACCCCTACATCATCATAAATGGGCTAGATCTCGGAACCAGTAGCTAACAGAGTTTTAAAGGTCACATTTGTTTTTCGATTAAATCAATTAGAAGTCAGTATCTTCACGTCAGAAACATTCTCACTGTCGCGCAGTGTTTGTGGCTACAATATTTAAAAGGGCAATAATATTAGATATAAGTATAATCAAAGACTACTTTACATAGTAGAAAATTAATTTAGCTCAACACAATTGCGCCCCTCTGTTTCTATCTTATAAATCCAAATGGGAATTCCGGCGCTCAGAATGCTGGCGCCGGAATCCCGACACCTGCCAGAATCCTGGCGCCGGCATCCCGAAGGTAAGTAATGGGGTTAGGGGGAGGGTTAGGGTTAGGCACTAGGGGAAGGTTAGGTTTAGGCACTAGGGGAGAGGGTTAGGGTTAGGCACTAGGGGGAGGTTAGGTTTAGGCACTAGGGGAAGGATTAGGGTTAGGCACTAGGAGGAGGATTAGGCATTAGGGGGAGGGTTAGGGTTAGGCACTAGGGGAAGGATTAGGGTTAGGCACTATGGGGAGGATTAGGGTTAGGCACTAGGAGGAGGGTTAGGGTTAGGCACTAGGGGGAGGGTTAGGCACTAGGGGGAGGGTTAGGGTTAGGCACTAGGAGGAGGATTAGGCACTAGGGGGAGGGTTAGGGTTAGGCACTAGGGGGAGGGTCAGGCACTAGGGGGAGGGTAGGGTTAGGTATGATAGCCTTATAGTTATCTGTCCCAGTGTTGTGTAGGGTGATGAGGTTTTACCCAATCAATTTGCTTACCAATTTGTTTGCTGTTCTGGTTCAGTTGCAGTAAGGCTTCGACACTTAAAATATTGTCTCACGATTAAATATCAAAGCAAATTTATTCACAATTCCACAAAAGAGCAACTGAGTACAATGGAACAGTTGAAAGCATCAACAAGATACAATACAGTACATTAAAACACTTTAAAAATGGGGCGTGGCTTAGCAGACATCTTTGGGAGACTTATTTCTGTGGAGCTCCGGTCCCAGGAACTTTATTTAACCCATTTTCGGCCACCAGGACTTGTGACTTGGGACAATTTTACCACCGCATCTGCTATCAAGCAGCCTGCCACTGCGGTTTCCAGCCCTGGACTCCTGTGCCTCCTGCTTGGCCGGATCGCGGAATTGGGCCTTCCATGCCAGCAGTACCAGCCCACTGGACGCAGCCCTTGTGTGAAGCCCTGCCCGGCATCCGACGGTAAGTGAAGTGCCTTCCCTCACCTGTGCGCGGCCCCTGAGACCCTCCTGACGCCTCCCGCCTGTCCTGGCCACCCCGCACTTCCTCTATTAATGCGGCAGCCTTTCCTTTCCAGGCAGCAGCGTGGGCGCGCTTTCACGCGGCTCAAGCAGACGCTCTACCCTGGAGCCTCTCTCTCCTGGACTCGGCCACCTGCTGTCACCAGCGGGGTGACGACGAGCGTAGGGTTACAGAGCCCCCTCCATCCAGTTAATGTGTGGATCCCAGCCCTGACGGAGCTGTGCTGCAGCCGCTGGTTCTCCCCTGCTGCACTCCCTTGGATCAGGCTGTGAGTCTGCCTGTGCTGCCTTTCCCTGGAACCTGGAGTGCTGATACCTCTGCATTGTAGTATCTATTCACTACCACTTTATTTGTGGAGCTTTCTGCCTTGGTGAAGCTCTTTTCTCCTATAATATCAATCATTCACCAGGCTCTGGCAGCTGTCAGTGGATAACATTTTAAATACATATCTACTGAGCTGTAGCTCCCTCCTGTGGCTTCATCATACATAATACAGGCTCTATATATATTTCAGTTTCTGTCATATCTAATGTCTGCTGAAATAATAATGTTCTGAGCAGCCCGGACGTCCACTTAACACTATACTAAGATGGAACCAGTCCTTGCACTCCACCGATGTTAAGGGCTATGGCTGCTTAGGTCACTTTTCCTGGGGGATGTGTCCTGCGACAGGTGTCCCAATATGGTCACCTATTTAAATTTTCTTGAAAGTGGACTTGCCAATACCTCGAAGTTCTAGGGGTAAGAATAAGAAGGGATCCTCCAAGGTAAACACTCCCAAATCATCAGGTTCCTCTCTCTCCCCTGTTCTACATCAATTTCTGCGAACACCAGTCTCGTCCTCCGGGGATATGGCAGCAGCGCCCCAGTCTTTTTCGCCGGGCTCGCCTTCATCATTGGGCTCGTTACGGGCAGATGATTCTACAGGCACAGGCCCTTCGGAGCCCACTGACCTTTCTACCATTATGCAGCTCCTTAAGTCTCTACCAACTAAGCAGGAGCTACTATCTAAAAGGGACTTTGAACTACTAGAAGTCAGACTTCAGGAGACAGTTCGAAAAGAAGTGGCGGTTCTTCAGGCAGATCTTTCCCAGCTGACGACTAGAATGGTGTCCCTGGAGGAGGCTAGGGAGTTCATGTCCGAGGATTTACAAAGCCTACGTGAGACTGTCCATGTTCATGCGAAGGGTATGCTCCTTCTACAACAAAAGATGGATGATTTGGATAACAGAGGCCGCCGCAATAACCTACGAGTCCGAGGTATTCCTGAAGATGTGCCTACACAAGGACTGATTGATGTGTTAACCAACGTTTTTAACAACATTTTGGGTAATGATCCCAATGCCCTTATTACATTTGAAAGGGCGCATAGAGCCCTGAAGCCTTGTGAAGTCTCTTCCGATAAGCCAAGGGATGTCATCTGCAGACTGCATTATTACACCTAAAAGGAAGAGATTCTGCGGAAACTGCGTAACGTGGAAGGAGTGGACTTTAATGGCAATCGTATCCAGGTCTTTCAAGATCTCTCCTGGCACACTCTTCAACAACGCTGTTTATTGCGGCCCCTTACTGAAGTCTTACATTCTAATGATAGAAAATATAAATGGCTCTTTCCATTCGGCCTCCAGTCAACATATAATGGCAGGCCTGCTGTGTTTCGGGACATTCCTGACTTTGAATGTTTTTGCTCTGCTCTGGACTTGCCAGGATGGGAAGATTCCTACACAGTCTCCCAGGATGGGGCCTTCCAACCAGTAAAGAATACCAGACAGCGTCCTCGGCGGGGACGGCCGGTGGCCTTGTCCTAAGGGACATGATTGGATCCCTGTGGTTCTCTTTTCATTTTACACCTCAGTGGTGTTGAGTACAGATCCACCCAGTTTACCAGCTGTTCCTTGAATGGTCTTTTTCAGTAAGTCCGGTACCCATTAGAGGGCTATGCTACATTTAGTTGCTGGTGATGTAAAGGAATGTTTTCCATAGAAATGTTATTATAATAGTTTTTAGACTGTGTGTTTATTGTATTTTTAGATGCAATATGTCTTATATCTAATGCTGTTTATCTATATATTTCTGTTTTGATAAGATATACGGTATGATATTTAATACTGTGGCGGGCGCTGACCCCCCCAGTGTCCCTATACCGCTGATGTTTTTCCTGCTCATGGAGAGGGTGCTTTCCTCTCCTTCCATGATTATTATTATTACCAGTTATTTATATAGCGCACACATATTACGCAGCGCTTTACAGAGAAGATCTGGACATTCACATCAGTCCCTCCCCAGTGAAGCTTACAATCTATATTCCCTATCACATACACACACACACATACACACTAGGGGTAATTTGTGTTGGGAGCCAATTAACTTACCAGTATATTTTTGGAGTGTGGGAGGAAACCGGAGTACCCGGAGGAAACCCACGCAAGCACAGGTAGGGCCATGGTGGGAATCGAACCCATGACCTCAGTGCTGTGAGGCAGTAACGCTAACCATTACACCGTCTGTGCTGCCCTATCAGGATAATCAGGAGCGGTATTCTTTTTGATGTTTGTAACTTGTTTGATGTTTTTCTAGACTGTTTACTGATTTTGTTTTCCCTTTTTATCTTTTTTATCCTGTTTTTTCCCTTTTTTGTTTTTTCTACCTCTGGGTGCTGGATCTGAGGGCCGGATATTCCACTAACATTTCTTTTATATTATACCTCTTTGTCATGGATTATGTAGTAGCCTGTCTCTTTGTCTGCCCCGATCACCCTAAGTCTTAAGATACTTTCGATAAACTCCAAGGGTTTAAATATTCCAGAAAAAAGATCTCGTCTTTTTCGGGGAACTCCGAGCAGACAGAGCAGATGTGGCCTTCATCCAGGAAACTCATTTTCAGGAGGGCAGAGCCCCCCTCTCCATAATCATGAATACCCACAGTCTTTTTTCAGTAATAATACTCTGGGCAAGACTTTAGGAGTAGCAGAGAAACTAGTAAGGGTCTCCCTTACATGCTACAAGCTGGTTTTCACCTCTAAATACATTCCTGTCTGACACCGGAGAGCCACACATGGAAGTATAACTGCAAGGAAAAAGTAAGCTCCGTGAGCGCTACACATTGAGCCCTGTCCGATTTCCACTGACGCGCAGTGACATCCTTTTAAAACATCTGGCCGGCGGTAAGCAGTCACACTATTAACTATTTTCATGAAAGTCAGTTCCAATTTCTGTGCCTGATCGGCATCATTAAACATTGCAGTGAAAGCGATTATCACTGATTCAGTGTTATGGAACATTTACAACAGGCTACCAATAACCGATTGTTGTCTATCTGTGGAGAACCTGATGTGTGGCTACTTAATTATAAACACCATACAAGAAACATCTGAGGTGTATATATTATAATCAGTTTAAATAAATGGCGATACCATCATTTTTTTATCCGGAGGACAGAGACTATTACTTGGAACCACAGTACTGATGGTTACTTATTGCATACTAATATAGGTGATACCTTCTGCAGAGGTTATTCTCCTTTCCATAGGTATGAGCCATTATTGACATACAACACCAGCTTGTATTTTATGTATAACTGTATATGTGTGTCTTGATTTTTATAGTTAATTTTATTGCTCATAATTATTTTGTCTTACAATAAATTGTTAATCTTATGTCAAGCGCTCTTTTGTCTGGTTGAATTTAAACAATCTTATTGGCCTACTAAGGCATATAAGTTGAATATTCTATATCCAGGCTTTTTTGTATTTTGATATACTAGTGTTTATTGCAGATTATCATGGTTAGGAGCAGCTTAACTATATTTAGATATCATTATTATTTATATGTGCGCCTGAATTATATATGTGAATTGTATATATATTTTGTATATATGAATTTAACACTCTCAGGGGTATCACATTCCTCCCCACTAGAATGATGCATGTCCTCATGCATCTGTATTTTCTAACAAGTCTGAACCACTATTAGACAAACACTACCATTGTTTCTTTTGCAACAACTGTAGTAACTATAACTTTAACACAGTATTTACACATGTAACAATTTCAGTTGGTCATTGTCTTATACAGCTACAGTGGTCAATGCACTATTGCCTGTACCGGATGGGAAGTATTCCCTTTGTAGCTCTTATGGATTCTAGCTAATCTGCTATACCAAATTGTCATTTAATAGCGTAATGAGTCGCAGAAGAAATAAATGCTTTCAGACTTTGAATGTGGTTCCAAATCACAAAAAGATATTATTCAATATAAAAACAGATGGTTACATGCTGTGATCTAAATACAATTAGCGCAAATAAATTTATACAATGACTAGGTACAGTTGATATACATACGCATAAAACAGTGATTAAACTTCAAAATACAATCATACAATATGAGAGAGAGATAAATGTCTGCTGAGAACACATGTCCAAGATGGCTAGTGAGGATGTGTGTGTGTGTGGGTGGTTAGGAATGACACATGCCCTATTGTCCAAACCGCATGATCTCTAGACAAACTCCATTTTGAAAACTCACATAATACACTCCATTTTGAAGTAAGAAAACTCACATTAAATTGTAAATCTGTAAATCATATATCCATTAATGATCACAATTATAGACATGATCACACTACTAGTAATTCACCATTCCATTGAATCAAGTACATGGTTCCAGGCCCTAACACAGCTCACCAGTGGATCTCAAACAATTATATCAACCAGCACCAATCATTACAAATACTATAGTTCTTTTTCACATATTACAAAAACTCCATAATCAATCCCTTTCCTGCATGCTGATAATACAACCAGTATAAACAGACAGTTGTACACTGCAGCGTGGATGATAATCTTACAGGCTAGATCACACTATATCATCCACTGTATGCTAACACAGACTTATGAATTCCTTTAACTACAAACTTGTTACATACAATCTTTATAAGCTACATTACAGATTAACACACAACTAGCTACAGATACCCAAATAGACTAACTACTGTACAGTTTAACAACAATATACTTTTATATTGTAGCTGCATTGTTAGTGTGTCTGCTCCCAGTGTGTGAATGCCAGCCCGTGTCTCTGTAAGAAAGCCCCCAGTGTGTGAACCATACTCCTCCCCCCTCACCTGTGAGGTCGTTTCCATAACCTTATTGTGTTGTGTAGGATCTCAGGAAGTGGTCTCTATGTGTGAACTGGAATAACCAGTTATCTGAACTCTGGGATAACTGATTCACCTTAATATATATATTTTTGTTTTTAGTTGTGTGAGGAATTGTTTTTGTTATATATTGGTCTTAATATATTCTATTATATTGTGATATTTATATACACTCTGTAATAAATGCAAACAGGCAAACACAATCTCATTGGCTTTTGATAAGGGTCATAGTAGCATTCAACAGTTTCTTGGACAATTAGTATGATGTCATTAGGGGTAGTTCTTGGTCTTCCGTTGCTGCTTTCTTCTTGGTTTTCCCGCTCTTGGCATGCTAATCTAAAGGGAAATACTACATACATAGTACATTTCTATCACCTAATATCTTCATAATCCATAACTTGCAGACGCATGTTGCGATCTTCTCACTGATGATACCGGAAATCTGTTGAGACAAAGTGGATCAGTACAACACCAAACACGGTCTGCTTACCATGTACTAAACCTTAGATATCAAATAATCTTTATTTCACAACATTAATAATTACTGAATAAACCTTGAATATTAGACTTTAATACTAGGGAACCTTTTATGTAAGTGTGCAGTGTGTAGGTATTGGGGAATAGGGAAAAGATGCTAGTTAGTGCTGTGCGACTATGTGTTTTGTGGAGTACATTATGGTACGTGTTATGCAGGGATAATCATTTTATATGTTTTAGTGACTGTCTGTATTTACATGGTGAGACTATTAACTTCTTTCTATTGCGTGGGAATTGCACGATGCTAAATAATAGCATCGCCGTATGTACTTATAATGGTGAGTTTCATAAAAATTTGCAAAATGGCGTCACGCAGATCTAATTTTAAACTGATCCTGTCTCAGCCAATTATCCAGCTTCGACAATCTGGTAGACCTTCTGAGGTCAGGAACTTCAAACATGGCTTCATGTTTCGGGCTGGTCACTTTCCACTGATTCTCTAACTGCAGGGTTAAGACAACCATGAACCACCGGTCAGTACATGCTCATCATCAGTTTCAGGGTATCACCTGGCTGTGGTTCAGCTTCATATTCTATGACAGGTGACACCTTTTAGGTTTAGCTTCAGGCTCACCTTCCGAGCCATGACAGAGTTTCAGTTGGTCCCTATGAACTAATTTTTCCAGGTACTCATTCTCTTGGCTAATTTTATAAGTCGGAATCTCAGCGTTGGGAATTTCATTTAGTTTGTACAGAATGGGTTCCCATCTTGAATCCAGCTTACTATGCCGTTGATTGTTCTTTTTCCATACTCTATCTCCCACTTTCAAAGGTTTTGCATATGCTTTCAAGTTGTAGTATTCCTGCTGTCACTTTCTCTCGATTTCCATGTGTTGATCCACCAGCACCTGAACTGTTTTTAACTGGTTTTTATGTTCTTTAACCTATTCAGTCCAGGGCTACTTATCCAAACTGAAGGTTTCAGGTACATTTAATTAGGGATCAACTGGTAATTTCCCCGGTCGCCCGAAGAGCAGATAGTAAGGAGTGTATCCGGTGGTACAATAGGCAGTGTTGTTATATATGTACATCAGTTCGGCCAACAATGTGGGCCACTCTTGTCTTTGTAGTTTCGGGAGAGCTCGTAGCATGTTGATCACTGTCCCATTCATCTGCTCACAAGCTCCATTCCTTGTGGATGATAAGCTGTGGTTCGCATTTGTTTTTGCATCCATATAGCACACACAACTCCTTGAACAACTGGGATTCGAAGACTGGGCCTTGATCCATTAGGATTTTAGAGGGATAACCATAAGGATGGACGAAGGCTCGCCAGAAAAGTTCTGCTGTAGTTTTGACGTATAAATCCCGAATGGGGAGAACGACTGCAAACTTGGTGTAATGATCTAGTATTGGGAGGGCGTACTGGTACCCCAATCAACTAGTTTCCAGTTTGACGTGATAAATGGACACAACCTGTAGGGGTTGCCAACTGATGATTGGATGGAGAGGTGCCTTCTGTCCATGGATAGAAGGTTGGTGAGCACTGCAAATGGACAAACTTTGCACCAATCTTCCACATCCTTCCGGAGGTTGTTCCATTAAAATCTGGCCCAGATATTTGCTTCGGTCTATTGACACCCGAAATGGCCCGATTCATCATTGTAAGTTTTTAGCACCATTTTGACTTTTGATTTCGGCACCACAATTTGTGTGATCAGAGAGTGGGTTTTTGGGTCGGTACTTTGCCGGGCAACCATATCTCTAGGAATCTCTAATTTTTCTCTTTGCCGCCAAAGTTGGACCAATTCAGGTTCTGCTGTTTGTCTTTCCAGTTTGGTCATTCCTTGTTGTGTGAGTATCATCCTCTTTAATTTCCGGAAGGAGGAATGTTCATCTTGCCATTAAGTCCACTCATTTTCATTCCTGCTGTCTCTTGTTGAATGTCCTCTACTACAGCTAAGGTCAAGGCATTCTGCTTTGAGTCTCTTCCGGGTAGATGGAAGTTTGGGATTTTCACTTCATCCCAAGGATCATCTTCTGTGATTTCTTCCACTTCACCAGGAATTTGCAATAAGGCATCAGCATTAATGTTACTGCGGTCACTCCGATATTGGATCCGATAATTATAGTTGGCTAGACAGTTTTGCAGTGGACTGATGCACCAGGGGGTAACAGTCGGTCTATGCAATGAAGGGAGTTGTAGCTAAATAATCTCAGAATTTTTCTGTGACCGCCCACACCAGAGCCAGGAACTCCAGTTTAAAGGTACTGTAATTTTCATAATTTCTCTCGATTTTTCTCAAGCTTCTGCTGGCATATGCTATTACCCGTTCTCTGCCATCTTGTACCTGGGACAGTACAACACCTAATCCTTGTTTACTGGCATTGGTGTAGAGACGGAATGGTTTACTATAGTCTGGATACGCCAGTAGAGGGGCCTCAGTCAGGATTTTTTTAAGCTGGTCAAATGCGGCCTGTTGCTCCTTTGTCCAGGAGATAATTATTTTTCTTTTGTAGTGATCTCAGGAGATCCCTCGAAGTACCTCCAGAAGTGGCGCTGCTATATGAGCAAAGTTTTGGATGAATCTTCTATAATACCCGATAAATCCCAGAAATCTGCGTTCATCTCTCACAGTTTGGGGTTCAGGCCACTCCACCACTGCTTTAATCTTTTCTGGATCTGGGGACACTCCAGCTGAGCTCACAACATGGCCCAGATATTGTACTTGGGGTTTGAGGAGTAACATTTGGAAGGTTTCCAGTTTAAGTCCGTATTTGATTAATTGTTGGAAAACTTCCTGGAGGTGTTGAAGATGTTCGGTTTATGTTCGGGAGAAAATAATGATGTCTTCTAAATAGAGTAGGATAGTTTCAAAGTTCTGGTGACTAAGACAGTGTTCCATCATTCTCTGAAATGTGGCTGGGGCTTTACAAAGCCTGAATGGCATCCTCAGAAACTCGAATAACCCCATGGGGGTGATGAAAGCCGTTTTTTCTCTGTCTTCTTCTGCCATTTGGATATGCCAATATCCGCTGGTGAGGTCTAGAGTGGAAAAATACTGGGCAGACTTTAATGCAGTGAGAGATTCCTCAATCTGAGGGAGAGGATATGCATCCTTATGTGTCAGATTATTTAGTTTTCTATAGTCGATGCAAAAACGGAGTTGACCATCTTTTTTGCTTACCAGAACCATCGGAGCTGCCCATGGGCTATGGCTTTCTTGAATGATACCAGAAGCTCTCATGTCATCTAACAGTTTCTGCATGGCTTGGTATAAACCTGGAGCCAGTGGTCGATGCTGCTCTTTTACAGGTGGATGATCTCCGGTGATTACATGATGCTGGATCTCTGTTACCACCCCGAGGTCAGTTGGACCCTGGTTAAAGGCCTCTGAATTTTCCTTGGCTAGGCTAAGAGCCCCCAGTCTTCTTCAGAGGTGCTACCATCCCCTATTTGAAATTCATCCCACCATGCCTTTTCAGTTGTGGGTTTGGCCTTGGTATAGGCCATCAACTCCTTCTGCTGGACATTAAAACTGAGGTTAACGACGTTCTGGAAAGTAGTCCACATCAGCTTAGCCATGGGTTGGTTCCTGTATAACTTAACTTGGCAGTTATGAGGATTCAGAATATGAATGGGGATCCTACCATTCTTTACAGTCACTAGAGCACTTGCTACCAGGATGTTGTAACTGGTGGAAATGACACAAGGTTCAATGAAAGCCTTGTAATCCTGTCCGCTGGGACCATGGCAAGTTTTTCCCCACACTATGGTCTCTGAGTTTGGCTGGAGTTTAACAGGTTTACTGTCCGTAAGTCTCACTTTGCCAATAGCTCCGGGATTCTGTGCCAATTTTTGATGTTCTTGGATGATTTTAATAGTTCTCTGTAGAGTTTGTCGTGTGGGTAAGACTGCCTGAGACATTTCTCCTCTTAGTATAGAGACCAATTCCTCTGGATATTGTTGGAGCATGTTCATCCCTAATATAACGAGTGCCACTTTCACATCACTGGTTTCTGTTACCAGACAGCCTTGTTGAGCAAGAGAGGTTTGTCCAATTTGAACATCGGTCTCCCAATACCCTACACAGGAGATACTTAATCCATTGCTGGCAATTAACTGTAGCCATGACGGGGGTGGTAATAGTAATTGTCCATCCCCCCAGTGTTGGTTGAACTTAGAGAGCTGTATAGTGGTGATTTGTGACCCTGTATCCAACATAGCCAATATTTCCATGCTATTGATCAAGATGAGGATAGTGGGACACTGTCCAACATATTGGGGCCACCAATCTTCCGGATGAGGATCTACTCCACAAGATCTCCCCGAGGCTCGGCCACCATCCTCGGGGTCTTGGAGTTTAAAGACTCCGTGCGATCACAATTCCTTGCAATATGCCCACTTCTCTCACACCTTCTACAGATGGGTCTCCCTTGAGAGTCAAATCTATCAGTGGGCCTTCTCCCACTTCCTCGAGGGGTTTCCCACCCGTCATTCCTGGTAGATCTCCAGTCCTGTCATGTTCGAGGGGGAGGGGTATTCTTTGGCCGGTTTAATTGTCGCATTTCTGTCACTTCAACGATCAACTCCGCCAGTTGTGCTTTTAAAGCTTGTATAGGATCCTGAGCTGGTATTTGAACCTCTCCCCGGGGTTGTTTTCAGTTCCTGTTGGGTAGAATGTGTCTTGATACCCCGGCATTTCCAGAAATGTAACTCCTTGTCTCTCACTATTTCCTAACACTTTAATAGCAGCCTCTTTAAAGTCCAGAAAAGTATACTCCTCAAGTTGCATCCTTAACATTCTTAGCTGACTGCGGACACTCTCTTTATTGGCACCCTCTATGAATTGTGAAGTCAAGGTTTCATCAGTATTCCTTATTTTATAATTATCAATGGCCTGAATGCCTTACAATGTTTCTTGAAGACTCAAGGCATAGTCTCTAAGTGTTTCGCCAATTCTTTGGTGCCGGCCATAAAATGTCATTTTTAACTCATAGATCGTCTGGGTTTCAAAGGTGGTAGTCAGTCATTACTGTATCTGTTCTACCTTTTTTCGCTCCGCTCATGGCCATGATGAGACCTCTCTTAGAGCAGCTCCCTCTAATTGCCCTATCAGTATCTCTACTTGTTGCTGCTCGCTCACAGGACATAGGCGCTTTTATCTTTTTCTTAAATTCCAGAAACGTTGTTCCTTCTTCTCCCTTACTATCTCCACTATAGGTTGGGAGCCAAGGGGCCCCAAAGTAATAATGGCATAGTGATAGGTGATACCAGCAGTACCGGATTAACAATGGGGCGGGTGGAGCTACAGCTCCAGGCCCCCCATGGAAATAGGCCCACACTACCAAAGAGGATCTGCTGAAGACAGGGAAAAAATCCTGTCATCA
Organism: Taudactylus pleione; assembly: GCA_031769625.1. Classification (NCBI taxonomy): domain Eukaryota; kingdom Metazoa; phylum Chordata; class Amphibia; order Anura; family Myobatrachidae; genus Taudactylus; species Taudactylus pleione. The sequence goes on along the minus strand of JAUIMM010000312.1, from coordinate 13,392,999 downwards.
TCAGCGGTCGTTTGAGCCGAAGCCCCGCCTCTGCCCGCTTGGAAGAACATATCCTCTGTATCCTGGCCGGACAAAAATACAAAGAGCCCTCTGCTCAGCCCCTCCTCTCGACCGCGTGCCTCGGCGCAGGGCCTCATTGGGAGCCGACTTTAACCCAGTGGCTGGTTGAGGAAGAGAGGTGCTGGTGCCACTAATAGCCGTGAGGAAGGTGGTGGGGGCGCAATGCTCGCTCTCTATTTGTCGTTCAGTGACAGAGAGCATCAACAGAGGCAGGAGGATCCAGCTCCCTGCAGAGAATCACTAACTGACTGACATCACACAGTGCAGTCAACTTAGAGGAGCAGAGGTAGAGAGGAGCCTGCAGCTGCCAGCTAGACACAGGAGGAAGAGGAAGCAAGCGAATAGATCAGGAGTTGAGAGGAGCCTTCAGGTAAGTAAAAGACTCAGTATGTCCTTGTGGTGTCTAGAAGATGATAAAAGAATGTAAATAGTTGATATGTGTTTCCACTGAATTTGTAATGAATGCCATTATGTTTTCCGAATATTGGGATCAGCCCTATGCAGAACTGTCACTTCTATTAATTAAGCAATTAATAGAATGGGGTCATTTAAATTAGAGGTGAGTTCAACGGCATACAAATGCCGGCAACGCCAGCGGAACTCGCCCCTCTCGAAGGCTTGATCTCGCTATGGACTCGTGGATTATTTTACACAGCCCCATGGGGCTGCGACCAGAAATCCCAAAGTTCGGCGGTACCATAAGTGCGCATTTACTCGCGGGCGCGACATAGATGCTCGTAATTGAATTGATGCCACTATGTGATTAATTCACTTCAAGGTATGTTTATAAAAGTTATTAATATATGTGTCCTTTGCACCATATTTATCAGCTGTCTGGTGACAATTTCTATTCTGACTTGCTAAAGAACTGCTGTAGCATTAAAATTATCATATCATGCTCTTGCAAGTACATAGCTGTAGCATGTATACTGTATACACAAATGCTGCCTTAAAATAAAAATACAAAATGTTCTGGTCATGACAGTGAGAAGTTGCTATTAAGTTTTGTTTTAAATTCCTGAGTTATAGGGCCCCAATTATTATCTTGTTTTAATAAGAAACTCAGTACGGCCCAGATGTATTAAGAATCACATCCAAGGACCGGGGCTCAGACAGGAGCACCATCCTTGTGATATGTAAATTAAAATGCTCACCCATACAATCACTTTACTTTGTACTGCCAAACCCCTGGCATCCTACTTCATATGTGCGGTTGTCAGCCCACTTATGTGCGAGTGGCCATTACCAAGGAGGGATCTGGAAGATCCCACTCCCAGTACACTCTGCGATATGTAGCCTATAGTGTACAATGGCTAGCATTAGCTACCAATTTCACAAAAATAGTCCCTATACTGTGCTATTGTGATTGGAAACGGGAGACTACAGCAGATATCTACTTTGGTGGAGAGGGCAAAACACAAAACATACGAAGGGGGACACCATATTGGCACAGAGGAAGATGGGGAGAGAGCATAATAATGGACACAAATGAGGAGGGGAGAGAACACAAAAATGGACACAGAGGAGGAGGGGAGAGAACACAAAAATGGACACAGAGGAGGGGGGCGAGAACACAAAAATGGACACAGATGAGGAGGGGCGAGAACACAAAAATGGACACAGAGGAGGAGGGGAGAGAACACAAAAATGGACACAGAGGAGGGGGAGGGAATATGATAATGGACAAAGAGGAGAAGGAGAGTACTTAGTAATGGACGTAGAAGAGGGTGGAGAGAACATATTAATAGACACAGAAGAGGGGGAGAAAATATAATAATAGACAAAGAGATGAAGGGAAGGATGGGGGCAAGATAATAAACACAGATGTAAAAAAGGGGACACAACTCAGGACTTACAGAAGGGGCAGGGGCACAATAATGGACATACAGGAGAGAGATTGGGAAGAGCACAATACAGAACATACAGATGAGGGTGTAGCACAATAAAGAACTGCAACATCTTAGTGCAACATCTACAGGTATAGGGTGGTGGGTGGAGGTGAGAACAATACAAAACATATAAATGTAGACGGGCACAATCAGATGTTTTAAGGTTAAAATAAAAAGGTAACTTTTATGCTAACATTATTATACTCATAATACATACATTCTGTTTACTTGTGTATGTATTTATATACTGTGTTTGTGCCATTTTGGGGGGAGGGGTGCATTTTGTGAAAACCCATCTAAAACAACCTATCCTCCTATCCCAGGCCACTGTTGGAATACAGCAACGCATTCGGTATGAAATCCCGGCTGCCGCATGACCGGCAGTTCGATCCCCGGCTGCGGCAGCCCGACAAAAGAGCAGAGCCCGGCAGCGGAAGCCTGACAGCGCTTGAAATCCCGATCGTCCCTAAGGTAAGTACTTACTAACCTAACCAACCCCCCTAACCCTAACCCTCCTTAGGGGTGCCTAACCCTTACCTCCCCCCCAAGTGCCTAACCCTAACCTCCCCCCTCTAAGTGCCTAACCCTAACCCCCCCTTCCCCGCTGCCTAAACCTAAGTCCCCCGGGGGGTGCCTAACCCTAAGTCCCCCCTGGGGGTGCCTAACCCTCCCTCCCCCTAACCCTAACCCTCCCGCTAACCCTAACCCTCCCGCGGGGGTGCCTAACCCTAAGTCCCCTCGGGAGCCCTAAACCTAACCCTCCCCCCAGCGGCTGTCCGCTCGCGGCACCCGGCATCCTTTCGATCGGGATGCCGGGCGCCTGTCTCCCAATGTTGGGAAAATGACAGACGTCTAGATTTTAGACGCCTGTCATTTAACCCTAGGCGGGATAGAAGATTCAGGAAGTCGGCGGTCGGGATTGCAGCCGCCGGCTTCCTAAACGTATCCCAACAACAACAGCCTCAAACTGAAAAGCATCTGCATAATACAGCTAGCAGGAGGAGTGAATAACCATTGGTCCACTGAGAGTCAGGATGCCAACGGTCACAATACCGACAGCGCATCCGAACTGTCAGAATACCGACAGATTGCGGTGGGAAAGGTTGTAAGACTACAAAAATCTGTCTGGATTCTGACTGTCGGGATGCAGCTTTCGGTACTCTGACCATCGGCATCCTGACCAACTGGATGCCGTACCCAACCCACTGAGTGGTAGGACAATTTATTTTAAGAAATTAAAATGTGAAACATTTTTAATTTGTTTTCTTTTTTGCCAAATATTGGAAAGGGTATTTGTTCGTCTGTTATGTGGTCAGGGCATGATGTGAGTGGGGGTATTTCAAATTTCAATGCATCAATTGCAGGATCAGGGAGTGGTAGTGAGGATCTATGGTTATATAGGTGTTTAAATATACAGTTAGTGAGTGAAGGGTATTTCAGGGGCTGTAATTTGGGGTCGGGAGTGATGGTGAATGAGGGATATATCAGTGTTTGAGGGATGGCATCTGTAAGTAGTAGTGTGTAAGAGGTTCTTTATACAGCATTGATTGATGGGTGACAAGTATTTCAGTGGGTGGTGGGTAAGGTAGTGTAGTACAGGCAGCAACACTTAAACCTGTGTCTGCACAAAGGTAATGCAATATTGCCCTTTAACCATAGGTGTCTACTATCAACCTAGCAAAATGTGTGTGCGTGCGTGCATGCAGAGGTTAGGGTTGATAGAGGTGGTTGAAGGTAGGCGCTAGATATGCCTGTCATGTTGTTAGCCACACACCCTGTACAGACCACATCCACAGCACTGGTTATGGCACCCACATCACTAGTCACAACCCTATAGCACTGGTCACACTCACTGCGGTAGCACACCACAATAGGCCCTTAATAAATTTCAGCTCCAGGCCCATGAGCACCTTTATCTGGCACTGGATACCAGTGTTGATGATATTTCTCCACTGGGTGATGAATTTTTGATGGTGAAGGTCTCTGACCAGGTGACGTAGGTAATAGTCTCCTGCCTGGAGTGGATGCAGGATTCTGGGGTTCCGACATTTTTTCTTTGTTCGTCCTGTTCGTGTGACGCCAAATGTGTTGTGTAGGGTGATGAGGTTTTACCCAATCAATTTGCTTTCCAATTCATTTGCTGTTCTGGTTCAGTTGCAGTAAGGCTTTGACACTTAAAATATTGTCTCACGATTAACTATCAAAGCGAATTTATTCACAAATCCACAAAAGAGCAACTGAAGTACAATGGAACAGTTGAAAGCATCAACAAGATACAATACAGTACATTAAAACACTTTAAAAACAATATAATGGACACATTTTTAAGAGAATGAAAATACACTCTCATCCGAGTTATATTTATTAAATCTGGAACCCAGGATACTCAATCCATCTATGGGAGCAATGGGTTTAAACACAAATGAGCATATAACATCACATTCCTATAAAATGGTTTGACCCAGGCAAAATGACCAACTAAGATCAGGTGCACCCGAATAATGTAATACACTAGTCTATAGTCCTATCTCTGCATGCAAGAGATAATTGGCTACTGGTTTAATTTTAGTTTTACGTTGCCCGGGTTGACGAGTAGCTTATCAGAGAAATAGGAATAAAAGGTCCTTGCTTAATATGAAGTCCTGCACTGTTATTTGTTTTATGCAAAATTGACTATATTCCTAAGAGACACTTCAATTTAGGATATAATCCTTTATGCTAGAAGAATTCTGCAATACCACAGCCAATTTAGACATTTAAGTTCTGTTTAGGAAAGGTCTGTATAGGCACAATGTAATCCTGTCTGCCTTCTTATGTAGGAGCAATTACATGACTGTCTGGCTACAGTATTCGTAGTGTAACACTTTCTCTTCAGAAACAGCTGGGTGTTAACTGATGAAACTCACTGAAGGGCAATTGCAGCAATCACTCCTGGCTATCCTCTCTGTGTCCTGGCTGATGATATGGCTGTCCTTTTTTTTTTTTTATACACACTGTCCTCCACAATTCCTCTCAGCTGGCTAGATAGCAATGCAAACTGTATTCCCTTTTCAGAAGACGGAGCTGTCACTGTAGGGGCTATGAAAGATAACTGTAGCTAGAGTCCTTGACTGAATTTTAGCTCACTGCTCTGGTGATTTACAGTGCATCAAAGTCAGTGAGGACCCAGGCTGTCTATAGTCTGTTAGCCCTGTTGCCTCAGCTGCGGTGCTCTAACTCTGACTGGGAGTGTATTTGGATAGCAGTTAACAGCTTAAGGCTGGATCAGGTTACTTGCTGCTCCACCTCCAACTCTTGTTGATCCGTCCTCCCCTTAGAAGACAGCACCTCCACTCCCAGTCCTCTACGGCTGTATCTTTCCTGAAGGGTAAGGCTTAGGGGCAGCTCTCCGCTGACGCTGCTTCCTCCCTGCGACGCTCGGATAGCTCCCCGGCCGCTTCACAGGATGCTGCTCTCTGGCCCGGTGAGAGGACCTCCGTCAAAGCTCTCCGGTGAGGCCCACTCTCCACTACAGAGGTATCTCTCTCTGCCCCTCCGGTCAGTGCGGTGCTTCCGCTCCGCTCCTCTCTCCACAGGCTCACCTCAGGCAACCATCCAGCAGCCCCCGCGGGTGGTCTTTTTATAACTAACGGGCGCGTGAGGGTCAGCTTCCTGCTGACCGCACTCGCCGCTCTGCTGCTCCTTCGCATAGCCTCTATGGGCTTTTTCTTCCCCCCCTTTGTACAGCGGCTGCAAGAACCATCCCTGGCGTGTGCCCAACAGTCTCTGAGTCTAGCAAGGGCAGGATGCACCATATTTACCTTTGGGAGGGGGGTCACATAAATATCACTTGCCACATAAATTAATATAGGGGAAGGTGTCCCCTGTTGTCCATAGTTCAGGATGGGCAGCTTAGTCCACGTTCTCCTCTATGAGGGGTTAACATACCTAAACATATACATATATACTGGCAGCTCTCCAACCTCATAACTGTGTAAATACATTAATTATCATGATATTAAAAGAAAATGCATTCTATATAATTACCTTGTACATATGTGAATTTGCCAATAAACACTCTCAGGGGTATCACATAGGTTTAGGCACCGGGGAGGGAGGGTTAGGGGTAGGGAGAGGGTTAGGGTTAGGTACTAGGTGGAGGGTTAGGCACTAGGGGAAGGTTAGGTTTAGGCACCGGGGAGGGAGGATTAGGGGTAGGGGGAGGGTTAGGCACTAAGGGGAGGTTAGGTTTAGGCACCGAGGAGGGAGGGTTAGGGGTAGGGAGAGGGTTAGGTTGCTGACCGACAGGTGTCGGTATCCTAACCCTTTCGGGATTCCGACATTAGAATTCTGACCATCGGGATCCCGAGCGCCAGCATCCCATACCCAACCCTTTAACACAAGGAATTACTGTTCTTTATGATTACTAAGAAATATAGGCCCAGATTTATCAACAAATGATATTCTTGTTATCCAATCAGCTCCTGTCACGTATTTGAAAAATGGGCCATAGAATCAGGGGTGCTTCTAGAGAGGAGGGGTTCCGCGTGCAGTCTCCGACATGGGCCCCCTCCTCTCCGCCCGGCGGGTGGCAGTGCACTAGAGTGTGCCCAGAGTCTATAATGAATGCACAGGTCACCAGGAAAATGGCCACAGCGGCCATTTTCCCTGTACTGCACATGCGCAAACGATGGTAAAATGGCCTCCGTGGCCATTTTCCAGTCGTTTTACAGCGCCGGACCCCGCGCCGACGTGGGACTCCGGAGAGGTAATATTATGGGTGCAGGGTGTGTGGTGCGGGGCCCCCCTGGACCCAGGGGCCCGTGTTCCCTGCACACCCTGCACCCATTATAGATACGCCCCTGCATAGAATCCACACCTCCGCAATGTGTTAACAACTAGCAAATGTTTCATCAGGCTGGGGAGGGTTCACAGTCAAAAAGGACTAGTTTCTTTCCAGTTGATGTGTTCTCTCATATAAAAGGTATTGGAATGGGGAGCAGAAGTGTCCTGTGATCTAGGCTATGTTGTGAGCTAGAATGATAGACATGCTCGCTTCCTCGTCTAGCTAACACTGACTCTGGGAACATGGAGGAAGCATGCCTTTTTGTTTCTGTTTGATGGTGTCCTGCCTTACCGCCTATTAGTAAGGTACAAGGTCTTACAGGACACATTAGTTCATCTTTGTGCATTTTTATTAATTAAAGACAACAGTTCCACTGAAATAGGATATTTTTCAGCAGTTTTACACTTTATTTTCTCCACGGAATCCAGCAACAACACAATAAGAGGCTGGATATCTGGGGGAATAGAGGGTCTGATTCAGAGATCTACGGAACTCCGATGTTCACACAAATCTTCGATGATTGAAGATTTGCGCAGGAGCCGCACTGCGGGTGTGCGGATCAGGTCCTGCCATGATGTTCTCAGTGCCCCAAAAGCATGGGCAGCCTTCAAGAAAATGGGGGCATGTCAGCCCGATATTCTGGGTGTGGCAAAGCTAGTGGCTGCGTCTTTGGATGCAGCTTTACTGGCCCCGGCTGCGTGATTTTGCCGGACGTCCCGAGTAACCTGAGGGTTACTCAGATGTCTGATGTTGCAACTTTGGATGCAGCCATCAGATTGCAGAAGCCGGCAGGGAGCATCTATTTACATAAGAAGCCGCCTGCAGCTTTTGCATATTTTAGCACAGCGGCTGCGTAGAAAGACACAGCGGCTGTGCCGTAGCGTCAACCTCGAAATCAGGCCCAGACTTAGCAAGGATATACATTAGTAGATTTTGGAGCCATCCTTTAGAAACTGTGGGGTCATCCCACCATAATTTCAACCAGCCCTAGGATAGTTGATACCAGGTCTGTGTTCTCCAGGGGAGGATTGAACCACAAAATATATGCCCAACCTCCCGCTCTCATGTATACTGAGCCCTAGTACCAATAGCACTATGGCTATTCCTTGGTTAATAATGCATTGCCAATTATAGATTTAATATTGTTCTTGGTGGTGGTCCGGTTGCAAAAATGTATTTAGTTCAGTGCAAGCAATATGGGAATTACAGCTGACTCAGTCAATTTGATTTAACCACCTGTGTACAACCATGGATATCTCTAAAACCTGATCTGTTGGAGTGCCTTGAGGACCGCGTCTGGGAACTTCTGAACCAACCAATGAACCCAAGAGTAAAGAACTTAGGGTAGTGCAGAGGTTCCCAAACGCGGTCCTCAAGGCTCCCCAACAGTTCAGGTTTTATAGATATCCATTGTTGAGCACAGAAACCAAAATTGATCTATCGGGGAGCCCTGAGGACCGTTATTGGGAACCTCTGGGGCAGTGGTTCTGAAACTCGGTCCTCAGGACCCCACACAGTTCACGTTTTGCAGGTCACCTAGCAGGTCCACAGGTGTGGTCATTAAAATATTAAAAGATCCATAGGAGGACCTAATTATTTCACTTGTGATTCTGTGAGGAGATCTGGCAAACATGCACTGTTTAGGGTCCTGAGAACCTGCGAGATATATGTTGTTATTTTACTCTCTTTCCATTAGTCAATTTTCAGTTTCCCAGGAAAGGCTAACAAAGCTATTCAGTTGTTATATATGGTTCCTCAAAGGATGATCTCTTTAGTTAAGGATCCAGTTGATGTTTCATTCTAAGCCAGGATCCATCTAGCAGAGTTTGCTCTTTAATGCTCACTTTATGTTGTGTTATTGAAGAATTCTCTGCAGCATGGCAACGGTATCCGGGTATCTTATTAAAATAAAACAAATATATCAAGTTCTTTGGCATTATCAACTGTCAACCGCACAGGGGGCAAGATCATTGTTTTATTATTGACGTGTGCTTTGGAAGCACGGGCAAGATCTGTGACATCGCCTTGTGACCCGTGACCTCCTGCTCAGTCACGGTCATGCCTTGATCCCATTTTGCCATGTTCACCACTGCCAGCCAAAAATGTAAATTTTTAGCAGAGCATCAATTCCATTGCCATGCCAACCGCCGGCAGCGGCACGTCTATAGCTCATCCCTTCCTGCAGTCTTGTCACTGACCTGGCTCCTGCCGATGTTATCAACAACACAAAAGCATGACATTTCACTGCAGATTTTTTATAGGGCAAGGCCATCAGATCTGTATACTGGAGAAGTTGAAAAGTGCTGAGCGAAGATGTATAATGGGGAGCAGGTTACTGGGGAGATCTGTACTAGAAAGCTGAATATTGGTGACTTATATTGGGGAGCTGTATACTGGACATTAAGGAGATCTACATAACTCGGATGCAATTCTGGTTACTATGGCTGCATAAGGGACACTGAGAGCAACAAAAAGACTATGGGCCAGATGTAAGAGCCTGCGCTTTGCAGGATCTGGTGCAGTTCCGGCAAGATAGTTACTAGATATAAAACGCTAAATTGAATAACTCTCAAAGGAACTTCACCAGCTCCCACAAATCATGAGATATTACATTTAGCTATATGTGACATGGATAAAGGATGGATTGGCCTAGAACAGTGTTTCCCAAACTCCTTCCTCTGGGAGCACTAACAGTGCATGGTTTGTGTTTTTCCTAGTTGATGCACAGGTGTATTCATTACTGGGTAACACATTTTTAAAGATCCAAATGTGGAACTAATTATTTCACTTGTGATTCTGTGAGGAGAGCTGGAAACCATGCACTATTAAGGCTCATACACACTAGACCAGGGGTAGCCAACCTCGGTCCTCGAGAGCTACCAACAGTTCACGTTTTCCAGATCACCTAGCTGGTGCACAGGTGTTTTCAGTACTCACTAACACACTTGAAAAGATCCACAGGTGAAGGTAATGATTTCATTTGTGATTCTGTGAGAAGACCTGGAAAATATGCACTGTTGGTAGCTCATGAGGACCAGGGTTGGCTACCCCTGCACTAGACGATGTACTGTATGAACGATATTTGTGAAAGATTACCCTGGAACTTTCTGTAGTGCAGGACAAACTATATTGAATGTACACACTGAAAGATACATCTTTAAAGATATCTTTCAGTGAAGTCTCTGAACAGGCAATTCTTGAATTTATCGTCAGATAAATCTGCATGTAGGGACGACAACAGACATTGTTAACGACCCGCGGGCGCACGCATTGTTGGTCATTCACTGCATACACACTGAACTATATATTGTTGAACGATATCGTTATCGTCCATAAAAATAGTCTAGTGTGTATGCGGCTTTAGTACTCCCAGAGGAATGAGTTTAGGAAACACTGGCCTAGAACATTTCTGTAGTGTTGGACCGAAAAAAAAGAAAGAGACACAACAATCTTTGAAATATATATAAATACCACATTTTATATTGAGAATGGTAATTATTTTGCAGACAAAAAATATGACACTTTGATTTTGTCAAGAAAATGCCATAAACCCATAACAAGAAATTCGTTTAATCCATTATTTCCCCTATATGTACAGACAGTGTGGGTCCAACGCTAGTACCTGTTGTTGTCATTATCTACAGTTTCTGGTACATGAAATTTCACAATGAAAGGTTACATATTTACAGTTCATTTGGAGGCATCTGAGAGCGCAGAGCTATTACAGCACCTTACATAAACAGCGATGCAATTCAGCAGAATATATATAAATCTACAAAAGGCACTTGGTGACCTATTATACTGACTTTTGCTGGGCATAAAATGCCTGTCAGATCAACATACATTTTATCTGGCAGCCTGACACCCTGCAGATAGCTCACAGTGTATTTACCCCGATATCTGAGCTTGGCCTCGGGGGAGCAGGCATGTCCCTGTTCCTTCCTTGTGAAGGGACATGGGAAAGGTCTGCCAGTCAGCTGCGGCTAGGCATACACTGCCCGATGCGGCCAACTTTTACCTTACAAAATATTGCATTGGACAGACATGCTGGACGATCCGGCATGCCCGACCAATTGATATTTTAGCATCGGTCGGCCGCACACACAGTACAATTATCGGGGCAGATCGGCCTGATAATGGTTTGGTGTATGCCCAGCATTACACAAATCAGAAGAGCAAATGCACACAATGGATACATCTTTCAGTTTGGATCACTTTGGATTCTGTTACATAGCAGCTTAACAAAATAACACAAGTACAACAAACACTTGGCAAATCCAATGGGCGATGAAAGATGGACAAGAATGATGTGTGCCATCGGCTGGTAAACAATTAAAATATCTCATTTGTAAAATTGATGCCTAAGACGAATGATGATGGGATATATAGTATTTAATAATTGCTAATAACAGGTCATAGGAGGGTCACATTCAGTAAAAGAGAATATGTTTATTCCCATTTCCTGTCTCATAAGTAGATAATCTGTAAACAACTCTTAATAATGACCACCGTAAACCATACTTATTGTTTTCTCTACTGCTTATGATAGTACATACTGCAGCTGTTTTGAACATTCTGCAGTAGGCTCAACTGGGCTTTATCCCACTGAATCCAGATCAGATTCGGCCTGTGTAGCTCTGGGCTGCTGGATCACTTTGGAGTCCTGAGCATACATATTGCGATCATCTGCAGACCAGGCGTATGCACTTGCCTGACAGAGATGCCATTGATTTTTATTGGATCATTTGGAATGATGCTACCTGTTTCAATGCCCAGCAGAAAACTACCTTTTAAATAGTGATTTCCAACCAGCTGTAAGAAAGCAGAACTACATAGAACATCTATCTGCAAGGCAACTCATTATTTGTTCTGTTTTATTTCTTATATCCCCAAGCTCCTATATGCTCACTTAGTGAAATGCGGTCAGGACTATAATACACAGCAGTCATTCCTGGCCACCAAGATGTGGAATTAACAGAGTTTTGGTCGAACAGAATTACACCTCAGATTAGCACCATAATATTGTTCTAATGTGCAGGCAGCAGCAACCAATGATTAAATTGCTGCATCAAGAGCAAACGTGTCAGGACCAGAAGTTCTGGCCCGAGAACTGATGCATGTTATTATAATCAGTACTTAAGTATTAAAGTGAGAATTATCGGATCCATTTTTAGGCTAAAGGCCCCCCATACACGGTGTGATCGCACCATGCGAGGCGATATGGAATCCGTCGTCCGACATATTGGGCGGTCCGCACACGCGGTGGGATCGGGTGGCCGACAGCCCGATATGCTGGCTCCCCCCCTGTCTCACCCGCATAGCAATCCATGGGATCGCACATCGCATCCCCTGATCTCATGGTTCTGCAGACAGATCAGGGGGTGCGATGTACAACCCCGCGGGAGCGGGCTCGGCCTGATATCAGGACCATACACGTTGCGATATAGCAGGCAAATCGCACCAATAAGTCGGATCGCCTGCTATATCGCCGCGTGTATGGGGGCCTTTAGAGACATGCATAATATCCATACCCAGATAAGGTAACAATATTGGCAGTTTTAATAGTCGGTAGTATGGATAAGTTAGAAATACAATGAGGTAAAAAGTATGGATGCAGAATCCTGAACTTTTTCGGTCCTCTATATTAGGTATCAAGTTGTATGTATGAATAGGACCAATCGTGGGGCTTTAAACACTAGCTTTTTGCATCAGTGGACACATCAGTACTCTGTGATATAAGGGGGCTGGGCTCCTTTTACTATAATCCTATAGCTTTCTGCTTGCCTCAATCCTCTTCTTTCATTTCATGAGACGGACACCCCAATTACATGATGAAAACACTCGTCTCTTGAATTTATTGCTACAGTCTTGAACATTCTATTTGATTGGCTCCAGGTACCACTATTCCCCGTCCATTACAAAACCGGGACGAGCAGGTGAGGCGTGATAACTCAATCTAGGCAAACAAAACATTAATATTGCACTGTTGTGTAGAAAAGCATGGTATTAGGTAGTTATAGGGGTGAAAAGATAAATAACAAACAAAAATAAAAAAAATAATATTTCAATATTCTTCAAAACTAAAAAAAAAATAAAATAAAATTATAATTACATATATTCCAATACATTAAAGCAAAACATTTGCTCAGTGTATGAAAACATCTACAAACTTCCACCTCCCTGAGAAGGTGCAAAAAAACCAAGTAATTTCCACAGAGATATAGTAATTATATGGAGCAACTGCATAGAGTTTATCATTAGAAATGAGGACCGTTCCAAACTCTTGAGATTGTACAGCATTCAAGATTTGAAACTTCAGGAGACATCAAAGGTTCGAGAGAAAATGTAACAAGTTATGAAACACGTAAAAAAGTCAACAGAAAATGATCTGACGCTCAGACATGGCAGAGTGTTGGAAATCTCGGGCAATAAATAAACGCTTCCTCTCCATGACCCCTTTTTCTATCACTTTCATCTCTTTGCTTTGGCTGCTGTGTGAATAACTAATTAAGCAGACTCCCATATGTAATGCTGTCTGAGTTTGGCTGAATTTTATCCACCGTTTCCTTCCCTGCAGAGATAGAAATAAGGAATTATAAATAGGAAAAAAAAACTTTACATTTGATTTTTCCAACAGGTCTTCAGAGTGTTACTTCATCACAGACAATGTATATTAAGGAGCGCCTATTTCCTGTACACAGTGTAAAGAGCCTGTGAGGACATTGACTATCAATTCACCAAGAAACAATGAAGTCACGGATACACAGTGGGTTGATAGATTGCATCATCAGGATTACCGTGACAAGTACTGTAGGGGGTAGAAAGCTTTGTCCAGTTCTCTCGTCACTGATCCGATGGATCTTTAAAAGTCAGCAAGCATCTAAGGCTGGGTACACACTAGACGAAGTGTGTACCCAACGATCTCTGATGCGGCAGACCCGGTAGGAGTGCCGGCATCGGCAAGTGCATACACACTTGCCGATGCCGGCAACAACGAACGACGGCAGGGTGGGGCCATGCTGAATTAAGCATTAACGATATCCCCAGATTGGACTGCATGTACAGATGACTGGGGATATCGTTACCGACCCGTGGGAGCGCACATCATTTGTCGGTAAGCGAATACACACTGGACAATTTGAACAATACATCGTTGAAAGATATAATTATCGTTCATGAATATTGTCCAGTGTGTACGGGGCTTAACCCAGAGGTTCCCAAACTTGGTCCTTAAGGCACCCTAACGGTCCATGGTTGAGCACAGATGGTTAACTCAATAGACTGAGGTACTAATTAAGGGGTTTATGTATCAAGCAGTGAAAAGCATGGAGAAGTTGCCCATAGCAACCAATTAGCTCCTCCCTATTATTTTATAGACTGTACTTGATAAATGCTACTTCAAAGGTGATTGGTTGCTATGGGCAACTTCTCCACTGGTCCACTTCTCCACTCTTTTCACTGCTTGATACATAAAACCCCAAGTCACCGAGGCCCAAGCATGGTTATTTTTAAAACCTGGACTGACATAAAGTATCATTATCCACCTTGCGCAGTAGCTACACAGTTTTGTTACTTTCTGGTCTATACAATTTTTTGGGTCCCAACTAGATCAAAGATTGCTACTAGCTAGCAGGAGGACGATTAATATTATTATTTTTGATATCTACTTTGGAGCGCCGGGTACTGTAGTTTATTAACTACATATATACATCCCTGGACTGCTAGGGTGCCTTGAAAACAGAGTTTGGGAACCTCTGGTCTAATGGTCTAACCTATAATGGGTCATACTTTCTGTTTAGGGAATAGACATTTGTAAAATGGTTTACTATACATTTATAATCTGTGGTCAGACATAATTATACCTCCACGTTGGCTAGTCGCTCTATTGGCATGCTGGTACAAATTCATTTGTTGCCAGTTAAAACAATAAACAGATTTATTACTTATGTTTGTTAGCTAAAAGTGATGGTGGCAAATCTCTAACAATGTGCACAGTTTAGTGTAAAGGCTAAACCAGAGGTTCCCAAACGCGGTCCTCAAGGCTCCCCAACAGTTCAGGCTTTAGAGATAACTACACATCCCAGCATGCACTGCCATAGTTTTAGCAAGCTGTTATATCAAAAAGGTGGCAGTGCATGCTGGGATGTGTAGTTACACAGCAGCTGGAGGGCCAAGGTTGAAGACCCCTGATTTAGGCAATGATCCTGATGCACTCAGACATGCCTACTCTAGGGAAGGATTCTCATCGGGGCCGGCCTATGAAGATTTTGATTGGCACTTAAACACAAACACTACACATGGCTACAGCTGGCACCACACATATTGATAACATCACTTATACATTCCTGACACGACGTGATCTGGTTAGGCATTTGTCTTGACACTTAAGTAAAGCAACTGGATTTGTAAATGATGCAAGTTTGTTAATTTCATCTTGTATTCCGCAGGGACAAATTAAATAATGTATAGTTTCTGCAAGATTTGTATATAGCTATGACACGTCTTCACTTTATTATTGCCAGATTCATTGTAAAAGCAGTAAGTTTACACAGCGTGATTACGATGTAGCAGTTTTTGTCATCATGTTCTTCGTTACATTTTCTTTTTTATTAACATGTTTTAAAGTGACACTTTAATGATCTCCATGTGCCCAATTCTCTAACGGCAGTGTTCTACAACTGTAACATTTATTGCACACCGATACCCCTGCTGCATAAGGATATTTATTATCAGAGAGAGGCACATCTGTAGGTCGCACCCTCCTCACGTTGCAGATCGGATGATTCACTGCAGCTCACAAGACAGAATGAGATAATCTTCAACCTATGGGACTCTTTCCTGGCTCAGGTCTAATTGGGATTCCTATAGTATGTTGCAATTGAGACGAATGCTTCTAGTTCTCTGTATGCAGAAATCTTGAATTGGGGAGAGATGTGATGGCATGGAAACGTGCTCAGTTGGGAAGAGGGAAACAGGCTTAGACATGGAAATAATTTGTGTTCAAACAGACACTGGTCTTTCAAACCATATTATGCTATTTTGGTAAAGTGCACTTGTTGGGAACTTGGGGAGTTGATAAAAAAAAAAACTCCTTATCCTAAACTACGGAGCACATTTTTACACCCCCTCATTCATCAGTTACTCACCCCATCAGCAAATGTGTAAAAGTTTCCTGAACTGAAAGATGCAGGATAATGTAAGCTCTGATGCATCATGAGCCAAAAGAACGGATTGGTCCATTTAGTGCTCTTGACGGCATTAAACTCCTCCCAGCCTTCTCTGGCAGGAGGGGTATACGCTACAAGAGGTGCAGTGGGTCATCTGATGCTCAGATTTGTGCATTCTGCTAGGTGAAGGGGAACTTTTACGCTATAATTTAGCACCAGGGTGATTTTTCTCTTTTGAACATACAGATATGTACATATACATCTCTCCTCCGTGTGCTACAAGTCGCGTTACACATAACGTGTGAGCGTCCTATGACTCGGTAGTGTAGATCGTCTTTTCATGCAACTGTTTCCCTTCAAATGCCTCTTATTCGCACAGCGATGCGAATAGGATGCACAAACCGCTTCTGCTGATTAAAATGACATGCAGCATGCCTATACTCTGTGCGCGTTATATCTGCATGCGAGACGCTACATTACATTCTCAGCGGCTGTGACAATGTAACGTAGCATTTCACATGCAGATACAGCCGCAGTCGCACACAGAATATAGGCATGCCGCATATCATTATAATCAGCAGAAGCTGCTTGTGTATCCTATTCGCATTGCTGTGTGAATAAGACGCATTTGAAGGGAAAAAGTGCCACGAAAAGATGCTCGGCACTACCGAGTCACGCCACGGCATTGCGCGACTAGAAGGGCTGTTTAACGCGCAAGAAGGCTAAATGTATGTGGACACATCTGTATTTTAGATTTATTAGAACGGTAAAAGCAATACCATGGTCATTTTTGTTTTCCTGAATATATAAAAAAATAAAGTTAGCAGTGTCTTCCCTCCCTTGTGCGGACAAGTCCCTCCCTGATGCCAGTGGCAGTCTATGCAAATGAGAGGTGGGAGGAGACAGGTGCGTCAGACATTCCGGAAGTGTAGACAAGGTGGCCCGTCTCTGTAGTTTTGGGGAGAGGCATATGTAATTATGGATGTTTATATTTCTAGTTCTAAAGGACATGCTCACCTTCAAACGACTAATATATTGGCTAGTATAGGCCTTCCTGCAATTTTTACTGAATATAGCTTTCTAGCTTTATTTAGTGTTTTTTTTTTAAATTCCGTGGCTTAATACAAACAGGCAGAGATGTTTCTCATGGTCCTGGAATAAGACACATTTCCGTTGTGTATATAAATATTGGGAAATAATTGTATACAAAACATATTTTTTTAGGCAACTAAAATAAGCAACTGAAACGTATAGAAAACCAATGATTTAATACAAGTATGCACAAACAAATAACGTAACCTGAGGTTGAACAACCACACATTATTTGGCATTTATAGTTATCTGCTTCTTGCCAAGGGCATTAACTACCATAGGTCATCCATGCCTACCCTACTGGTTTTCGCGGGAGGCTCACGATTTTTCGGGTAACCCCCTGCACCCCCGGAAGGGTAGGCACTTATCCCGCACTCTGCCCACTTCCTAGTGAAGTGGGCAGATTGGGGAGTATGTTAGCGCTGATCGGCGGTTCTGAGAATAGCGTCATTTAGCCCTGCCCCCTAGTTGAAATATGCATTTGCGGTGAACTCCTCTGAGGGGGCGGGGCTTAACGACGCGATTCTCACCAGAGGCGGGGCTTAACGACACGATCTGGCCAGTCCCGCCCCCAACTCTGCCTACCTGCTTCACCTCCCAGGGCTTCTCTCGGGGAGGAATATTAAATAGTCGGCAAGTATGCCATAGGTGGTGTGGGTACAGGTGCTATGGGGCCACAGCCGAGGGTGGGGTCTACCTTAGTTGCCTGTCCCATGTTTCTATGCGGTGGGGTCTGCCTTAGTTGCCGGTCCCATGTTTCTATGCGGTGGGGTCTGCCTTAGTTGCCTGTCCCATGTTTCTATGCGGTGGGGTCTACCTTAGTTGCCTGTCCCATGTTTCTATGCAATTGTTTTTGCTATTGGGTGGTACATGGGGCCCCGGCCTTCAGTAATTTTTGGGCCCCATGGCAACATTTGTAGATACACCCCTGCTTCTTGCTTAACTAAAAGCACACATTTCCGTTCGCTCGTTGCTTCCTCTTGTCCTGTACATTAGTACTCCATCTTTAGTCAGTGACTTGCACAACATTGGGATATTAGGGACATTTTTGGACGGCAAATGAGAGGTAGTTCAATACTTCAGACAATATTGTCTGATATATTTACTAGGCTCCATAACAATTTTCATTGCCGGTGTGGACCATATCAATGTAATACATAAACAATTAGTTTTAAAGTATTTGGTCTACTGCCTTATAATCACAAACACTCACCAGGGATGTCACCATAGTCGATATAGGGTTCTTGGAAATCATGTTTCTTTTGGTATCTTGCAATTAAGAACACCCCAAGGAACGACAAAAAGCACCTGCGGAAATAAAATAAATTATGCATTCAGCTTGCCATTAGCTACAGGCTTATTTCCAAATAAAAATGCTAAGTTATATTTTACAAAACGTAATATAAAATTATTTCTTACTACATAGCGAAAACAATCTTTAAACCACCACGTTGGAATCATTTAGCACTGGGCAGGTTATGAAAAGAGATTTAAATCGAGAATTGGAAAGCAAACCAACAAAAATGAGCTAATAAATAATAAAAAAACACAGCGCTTGATGGATGATGGGAATAAATATTCCTGTTCAGCAGAGTGCTATCTTTTCCCATACATTCGTAATCCTTAGATTTGCTTAACGTGCAAGAAAGTTTTATAACTAGAGTTATAAATATCCTCAAGATTTGTCACTGAAGAACTCTCTATATCAAACTAAAATGTAACTTGACAGCAAAAGACAGTCATGCATATATTATAAAATAATTCTGTCTCTCCAACAGAGTACACAAAGTTCCAACACAGACACTGCTTGCTAGGGCTAAAACTGAATCGGCATACAGTATGACAATCACTACAGAGCGGTAGATACGTTTTTTTCTTTTGTTCTGTGTTTTTTTTTTCTTTTCTTTTTTTTTAAGCCCAAAACCTATTTGTTTTAAAAAATACAAAAATAACGAAAAATCTATGTTGGTTGAAGCTTGTAACGAAAATTTGCAGAGAAATGAAACAATAAATAAAATAGGTTTATATGTGAATGTTTACAACAGCTTTAATAATTCTTTAAGATTCCAAAAAATATTGAAATGAAATTAAAATTTGTAACTCCAAGCCCGATTCAGAGAGGGACGCAATGCCAATGTTGCAAGCGGCGGAGAATTTTACCACTGCGCATGCGCCAAATCCTCAGTGGATTTATTGGCACAGTGAGTGACAGATGGTCAGTATTTGGAGGAGGTAACTGGAGGCGGTTAGAAAAATGCAGACGTGTTGGGACCGTTTTCTGGGCGCGCTCTACTGAGCTTCCGCAAATTTGTTCGCAACTGGAGAGTCCGATGTTTCCGCTTTTGTATGTGAGCGGCAGATGTGGGATGCCAGAGGTGGGTGTTTCAGTGCATAGGTCATTAGCATATTTCCGCAAGTCCGCAGTGTACGGAATCGCAGTTGTGACGGGATTGGCGTCTACGTAAAATTAGAAAGAGAAAAGAAATTTGCCAGAGAGGGAATTTGATTGATTAGAGACTGGCAAATAATCCATTACCACAAATGAGTTATATCCTGTGACAGACATATATAATGAATATATAGCAAGGCTTGCCGAACTTTATTGTGCCGTATTTTCTTTTAGAACATATTGTCCTCCCAACACTACTCTCTGACCATCAACAACTGTCCCTCTATTATGTTCCTGCATTTACCCTGGCCACTGCCTCTGGCAATTCTGCAAGTGACCACCGGGTGGCCAGAGCTCTGCTAGATTTCACCAGACCAGAATCGGGACCCATTGGATAGACCGTCCTATTTGGCCTAAATGCACACAGGGTAACAACAAAGTAGTCAGATGATGACCACATACAGAAGTAGATGCTGTTGTCAGCCATCTCAATAGACATCTGAAAAATACTGATCAGATATTGATAGGGAATGGCAGTCTATTTTGGATTACACATATTAGAATTTTGACCGGTTATATGTCTATGTAAGGGCAGTTAGAAATTCTTACTATCTGCCTCAGTCAGGCATGTAACAAGTATCACTTTTAAGTAGAGATGGGCGATTTGGTTTTGCTGAAAACCGAACACACCCAAACTTTGGGTTTAGAGTCGAACAGTCCCGACTCAGATCGCGTTTGAAGTTCAACTTCTGAGTAAAACGGAGTCCTGTCTTGGTTCTGCTGTAAGTTCAAAATCAAATCTCAGGTTTTGGATTGCATGTAAACAGGTCCAAATTACATGACTACAGCTGTTTTTTTTTATTTTAAAAGTAATCCAAAACGAAAACAGAAAAGAACCAAAAACACTTTAGGGTGGTTTTGCCAAAACCAAAACATTTGAGGTTGGTTTTGCCAAAACCAAAACACGGGGACCCGAGTATATCTCTACTTTTAAGAACCTCTTTAATGTGTTTTATCTTTCTGGTTCATTCTGAGCTATTTGAGCCAACTCTTAATATGCATGGCCAGGAAGAGTTATTCCATTTAAATGCCCTAAGTTATGACACAGCACTGAGCTGCTCTTGCATTCAATAAAATTGTATCCAGATCGCGTCTTTGTGTTATGTCTCAGAACAATGGAGATACTGTATGCAGCTTCTGGAACACATATCAAGATAAAAATGCATTAATAGCATTTTTTTTTGCCTGTAAAATCTTATGTTCTTCAAAACTCCCCACGTAGCCAGCACTGCAGGTGCTCAGATAAAATGGTCATCAAGCAGTTCTTTTCCTTTAGAGGTACCGTAGTATATTTAGAAGATGGATAGAATTGCTCAGAATATAACTATATGGTTTAATGAGAATCGCTGAAAACCTGTCCCCATTATTATCCACCACAAGGGTTCCACAGCGCCAAAGTACATAAACCATTAAGCAGAAGAAGAGAAATGTAACTTACAGTACAAAACTAAGCAGGATAAGGACATGGTGTATAAACATTGCTGCAACAGCAGTCATAACACTCAAATAAGTAGTACAGTGGCAGAAGTCAAGGGTTAGGTGCCGTAAGTAATAGTAAGGGAAGGACAAGCACATGGGGAAGAGGGCCCTGCTCGTGAGAGCTTACATTCTAAAGGAATTATAAAGACAAACTGCTGTACATCCGATTCACTAACCTAAAACAAGTGTTGTGCAAATGAATCTCCCCAAAACGGGGTAACTTCCAAATTGAGCTTTAATTTAACCAATAATTATTAGAGATGTGCGCTTCGGATATCCAGAAATTCGAAACCACCCGAATTTTGTGAATCCAGACAGATCCGAGTCGCGGTTCTAATCTCCCCAGGAGATCCGTATAAGTCCGAGTATCGGTTCTGAACGGCCAGCGGTGGGGAAATTTGAATTTTAAATCCGGGTTTTGGATTGCAAAAATTACATGATTGTAGCTACTTTTAAAACCTTTTAATTATATATATATATAATTTTTATAATTTTTTTTTTTTAAATCCAGATCCATAACGAAAACACTTTTGCAAAATCAAAACATGAAGATGAATCCAGATCCAACACACGGGGGTCAGTGCATATGTCTAATAATTACGTATTGTGGATCTTTTGCGGTGAGACTTTGCAAGTTTCTACAAACCGTAATCAAATGCACAGAGAGACAGGTTCTAAACTTAGGTTCCAGTATTGGGGCCCTATTTATCAATATTTTTACTAAAAAAAAAAATGGGAAAAAGTTTTCACACCCGTTTCACATTATTTTACAACCACATAAATATACTAAAGGGTTTATGGAGCAGTTTTCGCATATTTTCAGTAAGCAGATCACATTTCCCATACTTGTAATGGGAAGTGTGATCTGCGAAGATTTACTAAAAAATAAATAGTGAAAAAATATAATGGGGAAAGCCCCGTGATAATAACGCCATCTTCAGATGGTGTTATGCAGGCTTTCCCATCTCCCCGAGTCCTGCTCTGCCCTGCTCTGAGCCGGCCCATGCCAACAGCTCTGTTGTCTAAATAGACCACAAGCTGATCACTTAAAAATAAATAGTTTAAAATAAAAAAAATAAAAAAACACTTACCTGCATCCAGGGACTGGTGATCGGTGCTCCTGTGAGGTCCTCTGTGCCTCTCAGTGGCGTAACTACTGCTCCCGCAGCCCCCGCGGTGGCTTGGAGGCACCAGGTAGCTTGGGGACGCCGAGGGGCAGTGGTTACACCACTGCAACTGTGAGCGCTGGCCTCTGAAGTGATCGGAGGCTAAGGAAGCCTCCGATCACTTCAGAGGCCAGCGTTCCCAGTAATGCATTGCGCGGGTGAAGTCATGACATCACCCGTGCAGTGAGGAACCTGAGCGGCCGCATCTGCTGGATCAATTGATCCAGTCAGCGCGGGAGTCGGGAGAGACACTACTTGAAGGGGCACAACTACCGAGGCACTACTTGAAGGGGCAGGGCACTAATCGAAGGGGCACAACTACAAGGGGCAATACTTTAAGGGACACAGCTACAGGGGGCACTGTATAAGGGGCACAACTACAGGGGGCACTACTTGAGGGGCACAACTACAGGGACACTACTTGAAGGGGCACAGCTACAGGGGCACTACTTGAAGGGGCACAATTACAGGGGCCACTACTTGAAGGGGCACAATTACAGGGGGCACTACTTGAAGGGGCACAATTACAGGGGGCACTACTTGAAGGTGCACAACTACAGGGACAATACTTTAAGGGGCACAACTACAGGGGCACAGCTACATAGGGGCCCTGGATAATGGGTACTACTACAGGGGGTATTGCATAAGGGGCACTATTACAGGGGGCATTGCGTACGAGGCACAACTACAGTGGGCACTGTATAAGGGGCACAATTACAGGGGGCACAACTACAGGGGCAATACTTTAAGGGACAAAGCTACAGGGGGCACTGCATATGGGCACAGCTACAGGGGGCAATACTTTAAGGGGCACAACTACAGGGCGCCCTGGATAATGGGTACTATTACAGGGGGCATTGCATATGGAACACAACTACAGGGGGCACTGTATAAGGGGCACTAATTTAATAGGTTTAAACTATGTTCCCAATAATCTGGTTCTACATGGACATAAAAACTGTGCAACCTGTCTTGAGCTGAGGTGACAGACTGGCAGGAGCGGAGAGGAGGGTTGATGAAGTAGATCTGTCAGGGTGGGATGTAATGGGCATTATTGTGTGCACAATGTGTTATTAGGGGCATTACTGTGTGGCATTATGTGTTATAAGGGGAATAATGTATAAGGGGCATTACTGTGTGGCATAATGGGTTATGTGGTATAATGTGAAATAGAGGCATTACGGCATGCCATAATTTGTTATAAGGGCATTACTGTGTGGCATAATGTGTTGTAAGCGGTATTACAATGTGGCATAATGTGTGATTGGGGCATTCCGGTGTGGCATAATGTGTTATAAGTGGCATTACTTAGTGTGTCATAATGTGTAAGGCACATAACTGTATAATGAACATGAAACCACACACCTTAAACGTCGTCTTTGGGTGTGTTTGTTTTTTGGGCGGGAGACCCGCTCTCACACTATAAATTGCATGGACTTGCCTGTGTTATTCTTTTTATGGATATCTCCAACCTCGGGTGATTGTAAGACTATTTTTATTGCCGGGTGACATAATGATCACCATATACCACGTACAGTATATTCCCACATGTCAGTACTCCATATATATATTTCCACATGAGAGTTCGATGTGGTTTAGCGAGCCATTTAAGAAAATAATCTACATCTTATTATACCGTTCTTTTTATAGTCTTATTGGTTTTTTTTCTATTGTATATATTTTCGTAATAGAATATAGGCGTCTCCCTAAATTAATTTAGTCAAATATTTTATATTATTTGATTTATACTGTTCTCTTGTGAGCAGTGGCGTAACTAGGGTATTTGGAGCCCAGGGTAAATGTAAAAATGCCCCCCCCCCTATGTGCGCGCCCCCCAAGGCACGTACGGTGGAAAATGGGTGTGGTCAAAAGGGGCATGGTCACTTACAAATGGGGCGTGTCAACATGACACACATACCCCTTTCTCGTCACTCTGAACTTTCCATTCCATATGCACCTTAACCCCAGTAGGGCCCCTTATGCAGTGCCCCCAGTAGTGGTCCCCCTTATGGAGGACCCCAGTAGTGGTCCCCCCTATCCAGTGCCCCCTGTAGTTGTCCTCCCTATTCAGTGCCCCCAGTGCAGTGTCCCTTGTGCCTCCAGTAGTAAGCCCTTTATATAGTGCCCCCCAGTAGTAGACCCCCCTATGCAGTGCCCCAGTAGTCGTCCCCCTATGCAGTGCCCCTTATATAGTGCTCCCAGGAGCAGTCCCCTCCCTACGCAGTGCCCCCCCTATGCAGTGCTCCCAGTAGTGGTCCACGATGGAGTGTCCCCAGTTGTGGTGCCCCCAGTAGTAGTCCCCCCCATTAGTGTCCCCAGTAGAGGTCCCCTCCATTAGCGCCCCCAGTATAGGTCCCCTCCATTAGTGCCCCCAGTATAAGTGCCCCAAGTATAGGTCCCCTCCATTAGTGCCCCCAGTCTAGGTCCCCTCCATTAGTGCCCCCAGTAGAGGTCCCCTCCATAAGTGCCCCCAGTATAAGTGCCCCCAGTATAAGGGCCCCAGTATAAGTGCCCCCAGTATAAGTTCCCCATTAGTGCCCCCAGTATAGACCCCCCCCCGACAAATACACACTGAAAACAAAACAATAAAAGAAAAAACTTACCTGAATCCACGCTCCATCTCCCGCCGCCGTTCGCACGCATCAAGACTCCCAGGCTGGCACGCTCTGCATTATGGGGGAGACGTCATGACGTCTCTCCCATTACCCACTGTAGGAGCCTGAAGGGAGCCGGCTCTTGCAGTGGGCACTGCAGCAGTCAATGAGAGTCTATATGACTCTCATTGGCTGCTGTTTAACACACACATTGCCGCCAGAGCTGGCGGCGATGTGTGTGCAGCAGCCAATCAGAGTCTGTCTGACTCTCATTGGCTGCTGATTAACACACACATCACCGCTGCGCTGACAGCGATGTGTGTGTTAGAATGCACAGCATGAGCCCGCCTGCCACCCTCCTCCTGGCGCTATTGGGCAAGCGCTCGGGGCGGGAAGGGGCCCGGCTGTGCAGCACAGGACCGGCGCTGGGAAGCCTAGTGCCGGTCCTGTGTAAATGTGTAGTGCTGACCGCACTCACTGGGGTCGGCACTACACTGGCTAACTAGGATGGGCCGGTACCGTGGCCAGAAGCACCCAGGGCACGTGCCCCGCTCGTCCTGCCCTAGTAACGCCACTGCTTGTGAGTCTTTTCATGATGTACCCTTGCAATTTCTGTATTTAGGGACATCTAATATAACTTCCATTTTTATATTAGCGCCATCCAGATTTGCCTACCCTCCCGAATTTAGCGGGAGTCTCCCGAATTAAGGTGGGAGCTCCCGCCACCCCTCAAGGTAGGCTGAATTCCCCACATTTACACAGCCCTGTCTAAAAATAAGGACTGCGCATGCGTGAATCTGGAGGTAAAGGGGGCGGGACCTGAGCTTAAGACGTAGGGGCGTACTCCCCGTGTGCAGGGAGTCACAAGTGTGGCTACTACTGGCCTGGAGGTCTCCTGGGCACGCCTTCCCCTGCACACAGACTGCTGCTGGGAGAGACTGATGCTCCCAGCATTCCCTGGCCAACCTGTGATAACAGAGGACGGGGGGAGGAGCCGATGCCGGAGGACTGAAGACAGGGACAGAGGAGCTTCATGAGACAGTGAGTGTTAGAGCTCACTGTAGCTCCTGCCCATTGTATTCATGTCAGTGCCGTGGGGGAGGAGAGGGGGATCTATTACTGTGTGTGTGAGTTTGTGTGTCTGTGTGTGTGTGTGTGGGGGGGGAAATCTATTCATGTGATGTGTGTGTGTGAGAATCTATTCATGTGATGTGTGTATGTGTGTGAGACTGTGTGTGTGGGGGAAGAATCTATTCATGTGATGTGTGTGTGTGAGAATCTGTCACAAACCGTGCTAGAGACCTCCGGCTGAGACCCCTGCATCTCCCCATGCGCTTATGTCATTGCGCCTTGCTGAGTCGCCGGCCACTCCTGTCGGTGGAATCCAGAGTGAGGCCTATGCCTGAAGGTGGTTTCCTGCATCCCCGCTGTTGCCTAGGTGTCCCAGCCACACTTCCATGCACTTCAGTGTGTCAGACCACCGGATCATGGGCGCGGCCATCTTGGATCAAGTCAGGTGGCCCAGATCCATCCAGTCAGCAACACTCTCCAGTTGCTCCAGCCAATCAGCATCCGACCAGGGGTATAAAAGACCTGTATACTCCTGCTTCCAATCCAGCACACTCCATCTCGGAGTCCTATTCAAAGTGCTTCACCCAATCCAGCACACTCCATCCCGGAGTCCTATTCAAAGTGCTTCACCCAATCCAGTATACTCCATTCCGGAGTCTGACTCAAGTTCATTTCCCAGTCCTGCATACTCCATCCAGGAGTCATATTCAATTACCCTCCAGTATTCAACGTATCTTCAAGTTCTACAGCATTCAAACTTACAGTTCTTCTCCGCAGTACCCCCTGAACCTCAGAGACTTTTTACCTTTTGTTTTACAGTGTCTACAGTTGTGCATCCCTGCACTAAGGACTATATTTACCATCTCTCATTAGTTCTCATTTAACTGTATGCAACGGAATTATATTAAACCATCTAAATTCCAACTTTCTCCTGGTCCTGGTGTCTCTGTACCACAACCCAGCTCGGGTCCACCCTTTCCAATACCTCGAGCCGTGACACTATTCATGTGATGTGTGTATGTGTGTGAGACTGTGTGTGTGTGGGGGGGGATCTATTCATGTGATGTGTGTAAGAGTGTGACACTGTGTGTGGGGGGAATCTAGTCATGTGATGTGTGGGGGGGATCTATTAATGTCAATGTGGCAGGGCAGAGATCTATTAATGTCAGTGGGGGAGCTAGGGTGTCAGCTTATAGGAATATATACGCCCATAGGTGGAGCTAGACACGTCCCCGTTGGGTGGAGCAGACCACGCACCCATAACAGCACATTCTACAGCCATCTGCAATCTCCCTCAAAGTCATTTTCAAAAGTAGGTAAGAATGGCACCATCGCAGCCACCCCTTTGTATTGTGGATCTACAGTACACAGATCAGCTTCAAAATGTAACCTATGGTAGATTGGAACTATTGAGAGTAATACAGTGAGATGCTTGAAGAGACAGTATTACAGAACAAATTTAGAAAGTAGCAACATAATTACCTTATATAATAATTCTTTAGTGTGCCAAAATAAAGCAAATTGGCAAATGAACATGTAACCTTAAAACTGCCCATACTTAATATGACTAGTATAGGGGGATACATACTGTATTATAGACATAATTTTGCATCCTACACTCAGGGCAGTGAACATACATCCCCTTTTCTCCCTTTATCGGTCAGGGCCTGCTTCGCCCATTTGTCGTGGTGAAGCAGGCCCCTGCATCGGCGACATTTATTAATATCTATGGGGGAGATTAAATTCCGTGGGAGTTAAACAGCACTGGGAAGTTGGCCCCGGAGCTATTAAACTCAGCACGCTGTTAAGGCGACTAAGTGATTTCTTCTTGCACCCTCCAAAGGGTGCGAGGAGAAATCAGATTAAAGTGCTGGCCGTTAGGCTGTCTGCCAGTTTAGCGCATGCTAACAGCTTCGCAACAGGCAGATTGGTCGGAGAATGCCGGTTCTCAGGACTAAACACACAGGTGTAAGTCGCGAGAACCGACATTCTCCAACTTAACTCGCATTAGTTGGACTAAGCAGCGTGCTAAATTGAAGAACTCTGGAACCAACTTCCCGGCACTATTCGACTCCCTCTGAATTGAATCGCCCCCCCTATGTTGCAGAAGAGGGAGAGGTGTTAATTTGCCTTTCCAGCGAATTGCGCTTTCCCTCTTTCGCCGGGACCGCTGTCACTGACCGGCGCTTGCATGCATACTGCCCAATCGCCAGTCAGATTCTTTCCAGCGGCACCCGCAATGTTATAGAAAAAAAACTTTATTGTTTTTTTTAATGCACAATCTCTGGCTGACGGGACAGCGAGGGTCAGTGCTATGCATGCGGTAATGACAGCTGCAGCTGTCGGAACGGTCAGTGCTACGGACTTTCATACATTTGCCTGTACATCGGCGCCCTATCTTGAACATAGGAGTGCCAATAATGAGAGGGACGCATAGCGTTATTCTGATCGCTCCCCTGCATTACTACATGCAGGGAAGCGGTAACTGCAGCACTTAACGTGCGCAGTTACCGTTTTCCTTCCTGTTGCTCCTTATTATATCTTCCCCACTATACAGGTCATGAACAAACCTACTGATTACCACGTTATTGACCATCTGCTTGCTCTGGTTTACACTCCTTTGTTATTTACCATAACCTCTAGGCCACAACCCCATCTGCTGAATTCCAAAAAACTTTATACAGTTAAATAAAAATGGCAGAATAATTTTGGAAGGATGATAACAGATTATAAAAGACAAAAATATTGTCCATCTAGTAAATTGCAGGCTCTGCCAGCAAATTTTGTATGATCTGTATAAGAGTTTTATAAAGCCCTGTCAATTATTTACATTTATCTTCAAGGGGGCATAAAAAATAGGGGTGTATGTACCTGGCTTCCTGGAAAGGAGGAGATTGCCTTTCACTCATTATACCAACTATAATTTGAAAATCATAATTTTAATTTAAAAACTACTTCCAATAAGGTGTAAAGTCTTTTTATTTTGCTTCACTTTTTATGTTTTTCATAATTTCATCCATTAATATGCAAGAAGTTAGTTCATCGTATACACCAGGCTGCTTTCTGCAGCAATTATCTCCGTTAATTGAGATATTCGCTGTCTGGAGAAGCACTTCAGCTTCCGAGAGGCATAAATGTAATAAAATGCAATCTCGTTTTCTGTGTAAGTGACTCTGAAATAAGCCAGACATCATCACTGCCAAGCATTAGACTAATTAATGGATCGTCCATTTATAAATTGCTTTTTTATAGCCTAGAATTAGAAAGCCTTAGAAAGAATTATACAATTGTTTTTTATTGCTCGCTTAATGAGAACAAGGTGGAAGCTACATGTGTACATAATATATACTGGATAACGCAGCTTCGCAGAGTCCTGTAGTTCACAAAGATATCGGAAAAACTAAAATGTCCAAGCATTAAATAATAAATTCACAACTATTTTAATGGCCATTTGCATGCTTGTCATTGTGCAATTTCTATGAGTAAACAGTAATGATATTTCTTTCAACACCCGGTAGAATCAGTGGTAAGCATTATTCGGATTACAGCCATATACCATACAGAGCCACAATAAATGTCTTCAGCAAAATCCTCCAAATCACAAGAATAGAGAATAAACTATCAAAACCTCTATAACAAAGCCCGGGAAGGTCAAGGAGAGAAGAAGATTCCCCTACAGGTGTTCAGGGCTCAGCCTGGTAGTTTGGGATCCCCATTAAGCAAGACCCATTTCTTCCTCAATGCTTTCCAGCGCTCATCCTAACCCACTACTCTATGCTCCTTCCTCACTATCTAGCCCATCTGTTTCACCCCTGTTTGTCTGACCCTCCCCTTTAGAATGTAAGCTCTCACGAGCAGGGCCCTCTTCCCTCACGTGCTTCTCCTTCCCTTACTTTTACTTTATTGACACCCTGTTGTCTTGTGTGCTCATTTGTTTCTGTACTTTGTAAGGCACTGCGGAACCCTTATGGCGCCATATAAATAAAGGATAATAATAATAAGCAAGTGTCACACCTGGAAAAAAGGACATTTGTCCGAAATGCGTTGGTGCTGTTATGTGCACATTTATCACCTATTTTAGGTGAGTGGATTGTTTGGAACCTTCACACATCATAAATATATTTACAGATTCTCATCATTATGTACCTACATGGACTGATGACGAGAAAGTGAAAACACATACAAATCATACTTGCCTACCCTCCCGATTTGGTCGGGAGCCTCCCGAAAATCGGGTGCCGCTCCCGACCTCCCGGGAAGGCAGGCAAGTCTCCCGGAACCAGCCGCAGCCATCCCGCAACCCCCCGTTGGCGGCCACATAGTATGCAGCCCGGGGGATCAGATAACGCGATTCGCGTTAAAACGCGTCATCGAAGCCCCGCCCCCCGCAGTACAGTGTCTGTATTACGGGCTCTGCACAGCGGGGGGCGGGGCCATGATGACGTTTTGAGCCGCCACGCCCCCCGCTCCGCCCACCTGATGTGTAAAGAGCGTGGTCCAGGCTGTCCCCTCCCGGAAGGGACAGCCTAAAGGTAGGCAAGTCTGATACAAATTAAATCTTGACACTAACTGCAAAATATGCAAATGTATCAAATACAGTTGGAAAGTGAGACAGTAATCTGCACTCAGGGCAAAGCAGCTATTTTGTAAACTTATAATATGGAGAATGCAGTTACATCACTAGGAATACAGCCTATCAATTTACTCGAGCCAGTGACATCACTAGGTATCCAGCCTATCAATTTACTAGAGCCAGTAACATCACTGTACACAGGGTCAGGGGTGTGCCCAGGCACACCCTAATGTCAGACATCAGTGTCAGTGAGTCAACTAAAAGCGGTGAATTGTGCATGTAATATATCAAATAGGCCCCCCAGTACTATTTAGCATAATATGGTCATAGTGAAGGGAAGTGACCAAGTTGTGTGGATTCAGGGCCGGACTGCCCATCTGGCAAATGCCAGAAGGGTCGAGGGCCCGGTCTGGTGTCAAACCCCAGCCGAGCAAATCCGCCTCCGGCGCTCTGCTGGGCCAGGGATACTGAAAGACAGGGGCGTTCCGCGAGGCCAGGTCCCCGTGACTCGCAGCATGCTCCCTGTGAGACGAGACAACGCCCCTTTTGCGGGCATGTGCGCAGGGGGACTGCCAAGGCTGCTTAGTCCCTCCATTCCCTCCCTGTGTGGATTGATAGTGATATTATAATATGGAGGGAGATCATGTGAGACATAATATGGGGGGAGATTCTGGGACATGACGTTATGAGGGGGGGGATTGAGGACAAGAAGATGGACATGTCATTCGGTAGATTATGTCAAATTCACCATGCTGACATGAGTATGGCGACCTGGTCTTAATGTAGTCAGTGGACATGGCGACATGTTCATCATGTCGGCACTGATGAAATGTTGACCTGGTCACAATGTTTTAGCAGAAGTCTAACCCGAACGTTAACCCTAATCCTAGGACTAATGCTAACACTTATGTTGTTGACATTTTAAGGATCATAATAGCCAACATTCTGGTGTTGACATTGGCAACGTCAATTTAATGACTGCATACCCTAAACATGTCCCTTGGTATATATCTCTTAGATTTCCCTGGGTGCACACCCTAATGAAATGTGCTGCACATGTCAATGCTAGAAAGATGGCCTATCAATTTATCAGAGCCAGTGATATAACTAGGAATGCAGCCAATCAATTTACTAGAGCCAGTAACATCACTAGGAATGCAGCCAGTTTACTAGAGCCAGTGACATCACTAGGAAAACAGCCTATCAATTTATTAGAGCCAGTGACATCACTAGGAATGCAGCCAATCAGTTTATTAGAAGCCGTGACATCACTATGGATGCTGCTGCATGATTCACTGGGAACCAGGATCAGCCCACCAATTGTCAGGCTGCATTCTCATGATTATTATGCAGCGCACAAAGTTGCTCTCTTTACTATGTATAAATGGCTGGTGCTCCTTAAGCAACAATCCCATTCTGTTATACATTCCAAATTGGGAAATTTCCACTAATCTGTGTGGTTCATGCTTCCTTACCGAGTACATAACTATAGCTACCCACAGGTATATCTTGCAAGTGACATACAGGTTTATTATAAAGTTTATCACAACTAAAACATATATGACATGATCAATTTTCTTACCCAAAGATAAACATGAATATATTCAATAGAGTGGCATCCCGAAATTCCTGATAAAATATTACTCCTGTGATGACAAATAAAAAACAGAATAAATCCCATCTGGGCTCATTTTATATAGGTTTTATGTTTTATTTAGTGTATACAGTGTTGCATTTAAAACAGGTCAAATATCTCAATGTCAAGATAAATTGGAACGTATAACTACTGAGCTCCGCCTTCTCCTTCTAAAAACCAATTAACTTAAAATTAAATTCGTTTTTATTCAGCCCAATACCCCGACTTTAGAGCACAATAGCAATGGAGTACCTACTGAGAGCACAACAGCAATGCAGTACCTACTGAGAGCACAACAGCAATTGAGTACCTACTGAGAGCACAACAGCAATGGAGTACCTACTGAGAGCACAACAGCAATGGAGTACCTACTGAGAGCACAACAGCAATGGAGTACCTACTGAGAGCACAACAGCAATGGAGTACCTACTGAGAGCACAACAGCAATGGAGTACCTACTGAGAGCACAACAGCAATGGAGTACCTACTGAGAGCACAACAGCAATGGAGTACCTACTGAGAGCACAACAGCAATGGAGTACCTACTGAGAGCACAACAACAATGGAGTACCTACTGAGAGCATAACAGCAGTGGGGTACTTACTGAAAGCATTACAGCAATGGAGTACTACTGAGAGCATTACAGCAATGGAGTACCTACTTAGAGCACAACAATGAGAGCGCCAAAAGCTTTTAGTGTAAATATAGCTACGCTATACTCCATCTTGGGAGCCCTGCAAATGCTGGGTCTCTGCATCAGGAGAGAGGAAGGCACCCACAACAAGTAATCACGCTTTGGGAGCAGAGGTGTCACCAGGTGCCATGTATCACTCGGGTGCACCGAAGGCAGGTACGCAAATGGGCGTGACCTGGTGTCCACACCCCCTGATGCTCAGTTTTGAGGGAGTGGCAGCATGTCACACACCCATTGTCGTCACGCTGGGGGGCTTGTCCAGCTCTATGGGAGCAGATGGAAAGCCCCCAGTCTCTCCAACCACAGTGCTCTCAGCGCTGCTTGGTGACACCACAATAGCAGAGCGACTCTGCTATTTTGGTGTAACCCACTCGGATGGTGTCACCCGGCGCGAGGCCGCACCCCCCTAGTGATGCCACTTTTTGGGAGTAACAGAGTTCCACAAAGGGGCGTGGATTGGGGGGAGGGTACAGGTTAGTTGTACCTGGAGAAGTTAAATATAATGAACAAACTTCAAGTTATGTGGCCCTTTAACTACAAGCAGAGCTATATCAGCAGGATGAATGGCAAACTACCATTATGCTGTGAAAGTCCCGATACCTTTGGTACCAGATGGCAAATACGTAGTGTAGAACAGAGTCCCGGCTCAGGTCTTCTCGCCAAGTTCAGATCTAAAAATCGGATCTTAAGATCTGGCTTCCTGTTAGTCTAATGGGCTGCATACATCAGCGATGGATTGTCGTAATTCCCAGATCCCCAAGCCCCGGGGTCAGGGCATTGGTAAATCCAATATGTTGGATTTCCCCGATATGCCAATCTCGACCTAAATATGATTGGGATTGGCAAATCAGGGATTTTGAACATGTACAATTTCCCAGATTCCACCAACAGATCAGAGATCACTGATGGCTGCCGCTCGGCGTTTCCAACTGGCAGTTCCGGTCGGATTGGGGAAACGATTATCTGATCACAATAAACTAATTTCATAACCTAAACACCATTTCTTTTACTTAATAAAAACAAACTGAAATCTTAACACATATCAAGTCAGTAATTAAAAGCCTCAGGCCAAAAACCTAAGTAGAGAAACAAACAAATAAACACGCAAAAATCATGAAAGTGCTACAGGAAATATTGACTTTAGGCAGGTAATAAGTCTTTTCTTGTAGCTGTCACTACCCCAGTATATTATTCCAATACAACACTGCTGAGATAATAGACGTGCATTTCTCCCAATCAATACAACCAGCTAGAACAGTTTCAGACAGATTTCATAATGTAACATTTTAAAAGCACAATAAAATGTTTTATTATATGTTTTAGCAGCTGTGATCTAATCGATGATTACCTGCAAGTATAGCGCTCGTTGTAAAAAATACAAAGTTAATTGGCACCACTTCAGTCGCATTGTAAAGTTTCATTGCTTGATTTAGGAACCTAGGAACAGAAAAATAATGAAAATAATATTGTAGTCACATCACAAGCAAGAGGCGCTGTAAGATTTAAGATTTACCAGCATCATAAATATTTACAGAGAGCAGTATTCTGCCGAACCTAGAACTACTTTATAACCTACTCAGAAAGACGGATTAAGTAAACAGCTACCCCTCTGAGAGCGTACACACGACACAAACAATAGGAAAAATGAAAACAATTTAAAATTAATCCCTGAAAAGCGCCTGCAATGGGTGCGAATAACGATCGCAATTACATTTCATTCTCTCTGCTTATTGTGAGAAATAACAATTTCCTTTACTGATGAAACACACACACAAAGAGCATCATGATTAGATAGATTATATATTGGGCTCCAATGTTATTTTAGGAGCAGGAAACCAGAATATGGATAGGTTCTAAATATTTATTGACTACCAATATTTCTTATTAGTGTCTCAGCTTCCCCAGCCATGACCGCCAATTTATGGCACTGAGGCCCTGATTCAGAGCTGGACGCTCTGACAGAGCGCTCGCTCTGAATCAGGGCCGTCCCTCTGAATTTAAGAGCGGCCTCCAGGCCGCTCGCATAGCTGTGGGTGACCACCCACAACTATAGCGAGCGGCCAAAATGATGGTCACGATGGTCAAGACCATCGCGACCATCGGGCTTGCGACGAGACCCTTGTGGTAGGGTCTCGTTGCCGCAAGCCCTGGTGTGCTTTTGGCTCTTATCAGAGCCAAAAGCACTCCCACTGACATCACTAGTGATGTCAGTGATCGGTTGCTATGACATCACTAGTGATGTCAGTGGGGCCGGCCCCAGACGGTAGCCGTTCCCATGGGAACACCTCCGTCTGGGCAACCACGCCCCCGGCACGCCCACCAAAGGGGGCATGCTGTCAATCACCATCGACAGCACGCCCCCTTTGGTGCGAGACCCATAGCGACGGCTTGGCCGTCGTTATTCGGGTCTCACGCATGCACACGACGGAGCCGGCTCCGTCGTGCGCATGCGCACTTGGCCAACATCGACCCGCTTGCGAGCGCTCAGCACTCGCGAGCGGGTCTGAATCAGGCCCTGAATCCTCGAAAAAGATTACAGCAGACAACTGGTCAGCATCCAGTCTCATACCGTGGGGGATTTGCATCAAAGCTTGGAGGGAGATAAAATGGATGGGTATAAAATGACAGACGCTGTGTTTGAAATTTGACAGACGCTGATTGGGTTGTACTTTCTCTCTCTCCAAGCTTTGATACATCTCCCCCTGTATACGCATAAATGATATTTTGTAGATGCCACACAAAACATCACCGTTTCCGCATTTAACAACAGGCGATGCAGAGTGGAGGGTACGCCCATATACGAGCTTGTCTTGTGTGTTTTCATACTACACATTCTACCGTTCCCCAGTATGTGCAAGTGCTGCAGTCCTACGCTATTCAGTCACATTTCTACTTGCAACTGGCTTGTAAGGGGGCATCCTCAGGTAGGCGAACTTCAGAAAGGGCGCAGCGACATAGTTGCGCACCAGGAAGAGTTGGACGGAAGCATAAATACGCCCTTTGCTACGGGGCATCATTTGCACCTTAGTATAGAGCTTATGCAAGTGTGCCCTGGTGATGAGGAGGAGTAGTATCGAATTAAGCATACAGATAGGGGGCAGGTGAACTGCAAAGGGGAGTACCATTCTGCAGATGGACGAATATCCGCATTTAGGGGCTAATTCAGCATTACTGAACTCATAATAACCCATTCTGCCCATGTGCAGAACGGGTCCTGTGTGATCGCATGCAGCCCCTGCCATGCCTCTGCCTGATTGAAGCATGTAGGGGGGGGGTGCGGGGACGGCAGGCGTTCCCGGGAAACGGGGGTTGATGGTCCATATTTCTGGGAGTGGCAGAGTCCACAGACTCAGTTTCCTGGTCTCGCAAGCCTGCGTAAGCTGAGGTCTAATTAGCTGGCTGGCGTCTCGGCGCCGTCCACCATCGCGACAGGTCATCCCAGCCTGCGACCTTAGTCGCAGTGCTGGGATTGCAAACGCAGCAGGGGGCAGTATACACCTCCTGCTTGCATGCAGCTTTGCAATTCTGTCCACTACTGAATCAGCTCGGTACATGCAATTTGGGAATGAATTACGGCTGACTTTAGGGTTCAACTCTGCATCAGCCCCTTTAGACATCATACTTATGAAATTTAGGGGGTTGATATATTAAGCAATGAAAGAAAGTGGAGATGGGCAACTTCTCCAATGGTCCTCATCGCAACCAATCAGCTTCTACCTATCATTTTATAGAATGCACTTGATAAATGCTCCCTGGAAACTGATCGGTTGCTATGAACAACATCGCCACACTTTTACTGCTGCATACATCAACCCCTTGTTCTCTGTGACCAGCTTGCGATCGCCGGTGGAGTCGTGTACAGACTGCAGCTTGGGACTACGCTCCTCTTCAGGCTGTGGCACCTACTCTGACTCTGGGTCAGCGTCCTATCCACGCAGGATTCACCACCTATGTAAGTGATCATCTTACAGTGGATATGTAATGTAGATGCCTATTGACAATAGAAGATGCTCTAAACGTGATACCCAAGGCTGCTTCTTTGGTCACTTCCTTATCCCATCTGGCTGCAACACTCATGGCCCCGGCTCCTACCACAACTAATTGTACTAAAGAGCTGACAAAATAAAGCAGATTTATGTGGCCTTCCAGACAATCAAAGTAGTGGGTGCTGGTAGTGTGGGAGGGGTGTGTCTGGGTGATGGTAGTGTAGGAGAGGGGTGTCTGGGTGATGGTAGTGCAGTAGGGGGGTGCCTGGGTGATGGTAGTGCAGTAGGGGGGTGCCTGGGTAATGGTAGTGTAGGAGGGGGGTGTCTGAGTGATGGTAGTGTAGGAGGGGTGTGTCTGGGTGATGGTAGTGTAGGAGGGGGGTGCCTGGGTGATGTTAGTGCAGTAGGGGGGTGTCTGGGTGCTGGTACTGTAGGAGGGGGGTGCCTGGGTGATGGTAGTACAGTAGGGTGGTGCCTGGGTGCTGGTAGTGTAGGAGGGGTGTGTCTGGGTGATGGTAGTGTAGGAGGGGGGTGTCTGGGTGATGGTAGTGCAGTAGGGGGGTGTCTGGGTGCTGGTACTGTAGGAGGGGGGTGTCTGGGTGATGGTAGTGCAGTAGGGGGAGTGTCTGGGTGATGGTAGTATAGGAGGGGATGCCTGGGTGATGGTAGTGTATGAGAAGAGTGTCTGGGTGTTGGTAATGTATGGGGGAATATCTGAGTGGTGTTAGGGTGATGATAGTAAATAAAGGGGTATGTCTGGGTGCTGCTATGGTGTTGGTATTGAATAAGGGGTTGTCTGGGTTCAGCAGATATATTAGTAGTTTATGACGCGGGTGCTGCAGGGGTGCTGATAGTGAATGATGAGGGTTGTGTCTGGACTGTGTGTTGGTGATGAATGGAAGAGGGTAATTGGGTGCTGCTGGGGTCTGGGTATATACAGTATGTGTGGTAATATATATATGCCTGTGTGTATATTATATATAAATATATATATTACAACTTTTATTGATAGGGGCCCCCATGTATTTGTTGCCCAGGGGCCCCCGCAGGCCTTAATCTAGCCCTGGGTATTATATAGAAAGTAGTTTTTATCGATTTCCAAAACATACCGGGGATGCATAAAACAAGAATAGGGGGATATGAAATAAGTACACCCCCATGTATGTTGTCAAACATATTTCTTTGTATTAAAAGTCTACTATATATTAATTGTAAGGGGCGAGCATTGTATAAAAATCCTATTTCATTTCTTGGTGTCCAACCAACATTGCTTAAGCTTCCAGCAGCTCCCTTCTTATTTATCAACAAGTGATGTGGGATGTTAATAACAAACAGATGCGCACTTTGAAGTGGCGTTTCATGTGTTGCTTTTATTTGACTCAGCAAGAAGACGTGTCCTGCAACTAGGTTTTTTTTTTCATTCCAAAAGTCCTTTATTTGTATAGCGCCGTACTTCAACAATCAGTAAAAGAATTTGACATTTATACGAGTAATTAAGCATGAAGCCGCATCGACGTCTGTAATGAAGATTAATTATACTGTATTACAGTTTCCAGCGGTTATATTAATTATTTTAAAATTCAATAAGCAGGAAACAATGAGCACCGGCCGCACTGAAGTTCACGGTGTTATGGTTACACAGACGCCGTGGTCATTAAAATTCTGTGCTTGAAAGTCCTGTCTAGCCAAAATCAAGACAAATCTGTCACACGGAAGGACAAGCTCCCTGCTAAATGAAGCATCACTTACTTGACCTGAAAGATGCAGGACGCGATCATTACCACGGCCATGACGTAGAATATAGCGTACGTCAGTTGCATAGAGCCCTTCAAAGTCATGGCTATCATGCCAGCTACAGCTTTTACTGAAATCACCGCCACAGAAGCTGCAAGGAGGGAGAGAGAGAGAGAGAAATGGTTTAATGCATTAATTATAGATCACCGAGCTCATCTGGATTGTGTGAGATACTCCAAGCAAAAAGACGACATCACAAACAGAGCCTGGTCTATGTATGCATCAGAGTTCCTCTTACATCCGGCACTAAACAGGAAAACATGGTTGGTGCAGAGCCTGCGGATCTCGTCAGACACATGTTTATGCGATGTGTAGCCATGTAAATGCAGGGATCGTGCCCTCCTGGGGGGGTGGAGCGTAAATGGAATACAAATTAATCTACTTTATCCCTTGAAATTGAGCTTACTGCTTTCTCTCGTTAGTGTATGTATTGCTAATGGTGCAGAGATCCCCCATACTCTGCTATTACACTCCAGATTTTAAGGATATCCGTGCTTGAGTTCATATGGTTAAATTAAATTGACTTAGGTACTAATTAAGTCACCTGTGCACAAGCATGGATATCACTTAAAATATGGACTGTAATGGTGGAGATTGGGAACCTCTGTAATGGTAAATATGCATAAAGATGTAGCAGAATGGCCTTGGATGATAGGTAATTTGGGGGAGATTTATCAAAACTTGGAGAGAGATAAAGTACAAACCAATCAGTTCCTAACTGTCAGTATACAGGCTGTGTGTGAAAAATTGCAGTTAGGAGCACATTGGTTGGTACATTATCTCTCTCCAAACTTTGATAAATCTCTGTCACTTATCTAGAGCAGTGATGGGCAACAGGGGGCATTAATGCCGCATGTGCCCTCCTCCCCAAGCTTTTACCTGCGGCCCCTGACTCCTTCCTGCTTTATGATGAGACCTGTGTGTTCTAGCTTGCAACACTAGTATAAAATACTGGCTAATGTTATTACAGATAGGGTTCTCTGATATTATAGAGCCCGATTCTAAATTGCACATAATGCAGTCACAATTCAGGACGCCTGCAGCCATCACAAGTCCTATGTAGACGCATCTTTGATTTGCAACTCTCCAACCCTGTAACTATGAGGGTCGATGTCATCATGATTAACAGAATTTACCCCTAACCCATGCTACTGTACTGTAGGTGTGGGAGTTATGACAGAAAACGACGTGCACACGCATGACTCAGTAAGTACACGCACACAGGTTTCTCTTCTGTGTAAACGCCCCCTTGCCACCCAGTAATGCTCATTCAGCCGTCACAGAGAAAAGACAAAGTTATGCACAAGTCAGAATCTTTTCGGAAAAGCTTAAAGATGTGTATGCAGCCCAGCGACGCTTTGCGCAATTTACGTAATTTATTTATTTTTTTAATAAAAATTGCTAGATGTAGCCACATTTAGACAGACGTGGAACCCAAACCAGGCACTAAGGGTAATATGCGGCCTTTATAAAGGTCAGGAAGCTGTCCGTACTGTCACTGAAGTTCATCAGGTTACCTATCACGGATCTAGAGCTTATAAGGGGGGCATGAAAACAAATTATGTAATAACGTTCTACAGTAAACTACAAGGAACAATGTCATCTGAGCACAATAACTACGCAGGGTATATACTGCAGAACAGTACATTATTAATAAGAATAAGATAACTTAAGAAAATAAACCCAGGAGCTACGCTGAAATCGAATTACAGTAAGCAGAGCAGCTCCTCGTGTCTCGTATACACTGCACACACATCATTGGTATATGGTAATTTTATAGCTTAATAATGCAAGTCCTCACTTGATATTTTCATTACCCCCTTTCCACTTGAATTACCAACAGAAGATTAATTAGACATTTATTAAACATAGTCATTATTACAAATATTAATGAAAGACAATAGTAATGTAATTAGGGCAAAGTAAATTGTTCGCTTAAGGTGGAATCACAGGTCATAAATCACTGGAGCTCTAAGGGTAACTTACCACTTCACTGGGCCAGTCTTTGCATATATGCGAGAGGGTAAGTCGGTCCCATACTTGCCTACTGTCCTAAAATTTTGAGAAAATTACCAAATTTCGGGGAGTTCCCCTGGACCCCCAGGAGACTTGGCCACCCTCCCGTATCTCACCCGCTTCCTTAAAGAGGATGTGACTATAATTATGCAAATCACATCACAAACCCTTTGTACATGACCCTTTAACCTCCTTTCCAAAATCTCCTTGAGGGGAGGTCCACACTGTTGTGCAGGACCATTGTATCATCGTGACCCCACCCCCGTTATAGAGCAAGGGAAGGATCTACAAATCAAGTGATCAAACACCGACCACCAAGTGAAACGGACAGGATCCGGGATGTTGCCTACTCTCCCAGGACGCCGGGGAACTCCCTGAAAATTCACGACTCTCCTGGAATGTAGGCATGTATGTCCGTAGCACACAAACACTGGGTTTATACCCTGCGATGTAGAGTTGAGCTAGGACGCAGCCCCCTCCCAAATCTAAATCTGTCTGCGCATTATACATTTTTCTTTCTTCCAACAGTGAACAGCAGTTTTGCTTTGTTCAAACTTGGACCTTCTAGCCGGATTTACTCCTGCCTCTAAATAATGCATCATATGCAGAATATGGGGTCTTGCACAATCTAGCAGTGTGGATGGAAACCAAGGCAGGCTCACAAAACAAACACAGATTTTCTGATCTCCAGAAACTATTTAGAATCAGAAAAACAAACATTAAAACAGATGTCTCCAAGTAAGAGTTTGATTTAAACAAATGGTAATGAAAATAAAATGACACAAAAGCCCAGATACTATCAGAAAACAATGTACTTACCCAGCAGAGCTACCAGAAGTAGCAAAACCACAATATGATTCACTCCTCTCCTCTTATATATGTAGAGCAAGACACAGAAAGCTATTACTTCTAGGATCTAGCAAAAAACAAACCACAGGACGATTTATCGTGCATATTTATTTTTCTCTATTAACATTACAATTAGAGTCATGATGCATATAATCGCTTGCATGTATACAGTATCCAAATACTTTAAATCTAACTCCCAGCTACTTAGGTACATTTATTACTATCTTAATAGTAGAACTAAAAAGATGTTGTTTTATTAGCTTACTTTTGGGGATATTACAATAAGGTGTGTAATGGCCATGAACGAAAGTTTGTGTTTGCTGCTATTGCGCTTTCATGCTTTTAGAGACATCAGATCGCTGCTAAACTAGTGAACAGTGCAGCACAAATGAATATGTTCTTTTCAATGCGCCGAGCAGGAATCCAGTCACTGAATTAGCATCCTTCAAGTGTGTCCCACCTTTCTGTACTTAGCATCTGAAGTCTGTGGGTGCAAGCTTTTTGTGCGTATAAGCAATATTCGTGAGAATGCATCTTATCATCTAAGTAAGAATTAGTGTTATCAGGGAACCCAGCGTTTTCTTCTCATGTACAAAATAATCTAAATACAGCACACATTTTACAGGTATGTTGTGAAAATAAGATGGCTGCAAGAAATATAGGGATCTATGTACTAAGCCTTTGAGAGAGATAAAGCGGATGGAATAAACCAATCGGCTAACTGCCATCTTTCATACGCAGCCGGTAAAGTTGCAGGAGCCGATTGGTTGGTCATTTATCTCCATCCCCCTTATCTCTCTCCAAGGCTTAGTACATAGGGCCTGATTCAGACCCGCTCGCAAGCGCTATGCGCTCACAAGCGGGCCGATGGCCGGGCAGTGCGCACGCGCCGCGTGCGCATCTCCTGGAGGGAGAGAGAAATTCTCTCGCTCCGGGCCCTGCTACAAATGGGGCGGGGAGGGGGGGTGGCTGGCCAAACGGAGGCGTTCCCGAAGGAACGCCTGCTGTTTTTGGGCTGCCCTACTGACATCACGAGTGATGTCAGTAGTGAGCTTCCGCTCTATTAGAGCCGGAAGCTCACTGGGGCTTGCAGCCGACGAGACCCTACCACGAGGGTCTCGTCACAAGCCCCGATGGTCGCGACCATCACCTGGCCGCTCGCTAAAGCTGTGGGTGGTGACCCACAGCTTAGCGAGCGGCCAGGAGGCCGGACACACACACATACAAAAAAAAAAAATGCCCTTCAGACCTGCGAGCTGCCTCCGGCAGCGAGCAGGTCTGAATCAGGGCCATAGACCTCATAATCAGAGAATGGCTAGATCTGTAATACTTCAGCTCTGACTGTTAAGGACGACCCGTCCTAGCCCATTTACAGCCCTTTAAATATAGTATGCAAATCATTAATATATACAGAAAAGATCCACATAAGCACAAAAATCTAGCTTATCATTTGTTCAAGACTTTTTATTCTATTCAGACCACAAACCCATTATTTTAGTATGCCTGGCATGATACAAAGTGGCCGTATTCCATTCCACTAAATTTCCATGCTGCAAAGGTTTGAACATTCTATAAATCCACAATCAGATTCCTAATCTAATGAATATCTAATGGTTGGGTGGTATCCAAAACAGAGTTTAGCATGGCACTCTCCTTTCATGGGTGGAGAACGAATATCAAACATGTGTTTAAATTTTGTGTTGAATAATAACGTCTGAATCTTAGGATCACATGGATTATATTACAGGGACAGACAACCCGGTGGATCTCCAGCTATTTAACTACCACCATTGTGTGATGACATTCCGGGAGAGTATGTAATAGGGTTATATTTATCATTGATCCCTTAAAAATGTTTTTTTTTATCACCACTGTAAAAAAACAAAAACACATAGCTTCAATTTATTAAGAAAATATCACCAATGCAGCTGAGTGATACAGTACATGATATTCCTGGGACTGCTGGTCCAGAGTAGTAGGAGATAACTTACACAGTGGAACTGAAAGCCCAGATCGGGGCTCCGGTTGCACTTTGTTTAAAAAAAAAAAAAAAAAAAAAAGTTTCAAAAAGATTAAAAAAAAAATATTTACAAAACACTTAGGGGTAAATTTACTAAAGTGAGTGTTTTTAGAATTGAGTTTTAAAAGTGATGTCGCCCATAGCAACCAATCAGATTCCAGCTATTATCTTCTAGAAGGTGCTATTTAAATGTTAAGTAGAATCTGATTGGTTGCTATGGGCAACTTCACTTTTAAAACTCACTTCTGAAAAAACTCTCACTTTAGTAAATTTGCCCCTTAAAATATGTCTATGTCTTAGCCAGAAGTATAATAATTATTTATGTAGCATTTTTTTCAGAAAGAACTCACATTTACAATTTACATTTGTAGGGAATAAACCATATAGGCAGCCATATTTGGCTTACTCCAATGGTTACAGTGGGTGAATACAAATTATGAAACTAACAGAATCATCAGTTCCGCAGATTGTTCATCCAATCCTTGGGACAGCCCTTTGACGAACTGGGCCAAGAGAAATTAAACCCTTTTGTTCCATTAATAAATATGCCCCATAATGCGGCCCTTTTCATACAGTATGACTAATTAAAACCTTAACCTGGCCAGACACGCAGCTGTATCTGCAGCAATATCAGGCAATAAATAAACTGATTGAAATTAATTTGATTATTAATTGGGCCTGTTGGTGAATGCAGAAAAATAACACAAAACAAAAACTGCTAAGTATAAGTAATATGTTAAGATCAGGTCTACTGGGGCAAGTTGGCAAGTCACATACAAAGTTGACAATAATATGGTCACTGGGCTTTCTCATGTGTTGAAAATGAGGCAAAACATTCACATTGGCGTGCCGTAGTAAAGGGGCACATCCACTAGCAGACCAAAAAACGACTGCACGATTACGTCATTGTAATCGTGCAGTCGTTTCACAGTCTGTGCTGTGCGTACACTGAGCGTTCAGTCGTTCAGTGCAGGGACATCAATCATCCCCTAACATGCCCCACCTGACGTTATCGTCAGGTTGTACAGCATGTTTGGCTGATGATTTGTTCGGAAACGACCAGCGGGAGTGCGCATCGCTGGTCATTTCCGACATTAATGTGCAAGATTCATGCACGATTTATGAGCGATTGAACGATATCGTTCAATCGCTCATAGAAATCGGCAAGTGGACGTGAGCTTTATGTCTGGTCTACAGTGAGTCTTCAACACAACACATAGATTAGGCATTCATTCACCATAACACAGTAGCTAATCACTTTGCCAAGAGCCAAGCATTGCGGCCTTGGAACAAACTGGAC
Organism: Taudactylus pleione; assembly: GCA_031769625.1. NCBI lineage: Eukaryota > Metazoa > Chordata > Amphibia > Anura > Myobatrachidae > Taudactylus > Taudactylus pleione. The sequence continues at coordinate 13,348,339 of JAUIMM010000312.1, read as the reverse complement.
AACAGTCCAAGGGATTGACTCAGAGGTGGGCGCAGGTGCAGTAACTACTTTTGTTGTCACAGCTGCTACTGCGTCTCAATGCTAATACTCTGCCCAACGGGCGTCCTATCGGACAGATGTCACGTCACTTGGTGATGTGGCTTTGTATAGACATTTTTGCCGATTTCTGAATCTGAAAGCAGTTTCTCGGGTGTGGGGGGGGGGGGATCACATTCAGAGGGTCATCTTTCCTATGGTCTGTGGTTTGCTGTGGTAACTAGCGATATCACTGAGGCATGAGGCACTTACCTCTGCCTCATGTCTAGTTCCCAGGGAACTTTTAGGCTAAATTGTTAATCTTCACTGTCTGTAAGCAATGATAACAGCGGAATAGAAGTAACAAAACTGTATCTGTATCACAGGGGTACTAATCAGCTGAGAATAATCAGTACAGCTAAACAGTTTTATTCTAAACTCTGTTTATTTTTTACTGGCAAGGCAAACACGAACAACAGATGGACTGCGTCACAGCTTTAAATTAATGGTCGGAATAAAAATACATTTATAAACCGTACCGTACTCTCTATACTCCTCTATTTACAGTATTAATTGCAAGTCTCTGACACTCTGTGCCTCTGTGTATTGCAGTTATACCACTTCTTCAGTATGCGGTGACATTTGAATTGGACAGATAGCATAAACAAGTGACTGCTCTTTTTATATGACGATCAATCAGTATGAACGATGTCAGGGAGAGGATGGTGGAGATTACCAGCGCTGTGCTGATGAGCAGAAGTGTACACTAATTGATGTCAGTCAGCTGTCAGTGCAGGGGGAATACTAATGAAACGCGCTTAGTGATGCAAAATACACAGTTATATCTCTGCAGATGGGGAAATATCTGGTGACTATAAATAAGATTAGACCACTGAAATAGGTCTGAAAATGAATACAGTAGTAAAAAGTAATGTAGCCATACTCTGAGTTTTTGGTGTGTCCTGCTGGAACTTTTAGTTCTACAAGCTAGATACTGACGTAGGAGACACATACTTCAATTAATTGGCAACATTCAAAATGGAAAAAGGGACACGCAAAAACTACACAGATGTTGGTAAACGGAACCACGGGTGGTGCTATACTGCACTAACACATAGCCAGCTAGGATCTCTACACCAGCCGTAAAAAATACAGCCAGTTCAATCTTCTTCTATCTTGTTATCAATATTTTCCCTTTTGACTCTAGATCCCACAAGAAGCAGCTCCAGTGCTCTGTATACGCTATTCATCAGCACGCCCGGTCGGATTCAGCGAACAGGGGTGAGGACCCCAGTCTCTTTCTGCCATTTAAACTGGCACCAAAATCGCTCCTCTTTTTGACCGTTGGGAGAAACTGCTATCAGGATGAACCTATAATTGTAGTGGTGGTCGCTGGGATTAGTTATATTTTTTTTAAATATTTTTAAAACCAACAATTAAAAAAAAAATAAAACGTTAGAAATTTTACACACATATATATATATATATATATATATATACACACATATATACACATACACAAACAGCTTTTGGACTGGGACTAGAGCACATCACATATTGAAAGCACAGCTTGTCCAATTTAAGGATACAGTTTGCAAGTTCTTTTGTGGTTCTTACATAACCCCTGAAGAAGTCCTAAGGGATGAAACGCATCAGGTGTTATTCTTTGATTAGAAGGGAGGATGCTGCTTTAAAATCTGGCCCATTAAGAAAATTGTCGTCATCTCCCTATGTTAAGACAATTATTGTGGTCTTTTTTAGAAAATCCAGTTAGGATTTATGGATTCACCTATCAAGTGTTTGGAAGTCTACCTCTGAATAAAGTTGAAAAAGGAGAACCGAAGAAATCCAAAATGACATCTTTATTGGACTTTTTAATGGTGCAATATTCATATTGCTGAGGATTTACCTTTTACAAATAAGATTTATTAGTGTATGCGCCCTCTAAATTTATTTGTGTGTATATATATATATATATATATATATATAAATAAAATTTATTCTTTGTAATTGGTTACTTTAAATGTAAGCTACCTGCAATTTTCAATAAATCCTTGGATTTTTTTCATCTATTGATGTCATACACGTTTGGATTATTTCTATGAGAATATCATTCCTCTGCCTGAACCCAGGAGCAAAGGGTCCCTCCTAAAAAAACAAAAACCTTGATGGGAACGTTTATACCTGGCCCCAGGTGAGTGTTTTCCCAAAAGGGTTCCATGTGGGGAACGTGTGAAAATGAATATCTAGAACCGTGTTTTGATGCAAGAAAGATACCTTTACATGAACATTTCTATTGGGAGGTGAGTCACAGATGGAGGAATTCAGAATATTCAAGGTGTTCCTGTACCTTGGGCATAACTTGCTGGATATTCTTTCTTCCATTTTTTTCAAGAGACGTTCTTCACCCCGACAGGACTTATTATTAGAAGACCGTGCTTTTGGATTACTCTATTTGTTGTTACCTGCAATTTTGTCTATGGCAATTTGCTAATTAGCATCACTAATCCAAATTTTGTCCATGGCTTGTAATTACTTTTATCTAGAAAGTCAAGTCCCTCTGATGCTATTAAATGCAAATATGTAGAGAAATTAGGTCATACATGCCAATTGTTCTTATGTTCCCTCCTAGTGGGAGGTGCGTGGGGCGTTAAAGCCCCCTTCTATACAAAGCCTCAAGTCCCCAACATATGGCGTGATTCAGTGCTAATCGCAACATCTAGCAGCCCCGTATTGCCCTCATCACTTGGAGAGTGATCAGGGGCGGCCAGCAGATCACGGAATGTGGGAGGCTTGCTTACTCTTCCCAAGGTCCAGGAGAGCCATCAGAGATTTGGGGGTCTCCCAGAAGAGAGTAGGCAAATTTATTTATGCATTAATAAATACTGGGAAAAAAAACAGTCCATGGCTGGTATTTGCATACTAGATGTAAAGTGCTGCAAATAATGGGCTAGGACAGGTCAACCTTAACCGTCAGAGCTGAAATATTACAGATATAGCCATTATTCTCCGATTATGGAATCTATGTACTAAGCCTTGGAGAGAGATGAAGGGGATGGAGATAAAGTACCAACCTATCAGCTCCTAACTGTCACTTTACAGGCTGTGTATAAAACAAAATGGCAGGAGCCGATTGGTTTACTCCGTCCACGTCATCTCTCTCCAAGGCTTAGTATATATAGGGTCTGATTCAGAGATGGACGCTAATGCGATCGCAGCCGCAATTTCATACGCAACGCAGCTGCGAAAACATGCTAATGGTTGCAAAGATCACTTGAGCATAGAGTCGCCCACTGCTGCCTTCTCATCTGAGTACGACGTCGCTCACCGGCGTAAAAATCAGTAACATCGACACACACATCGAGTGGCCATCTTGCTCTTGCGGCAGCTCTGATCTTCCACGGAGCTGCGTAGGAGATCGCAATGGCAAATTTATGCACGCCCATGAAATGGCGTTCAAAGTTTCAAACGGTCAGACACGCCTGCATTTTTCGGAACACTGGGTTCCCTGAGAATGCAAATACTTACTTAGATTATATGTGCACTGCAATTGAGTCTTGGTGAACGCATAGAAAAGTCAGGCCTGCACATGTGCATTTCGATAGGGGCAAACACAAACATCCGCACATGGCCTGACATCCATTACACACCTTATTGTAATATTCCTAAAAGTACACCAATAAAACAACATCTTTTCAGTTCTACTATTAAGATAGATAGTAATAAATGTACCTTCCAAATGGATTGGCTAGAGACTACCCTGCATAAGGAGACTAAGGGGCATATTCAAGTAGGTGCGAAAAGTCAAGTACTTTTCGCATGCCGGACTTTTTGCCGTCATCGCTGGTTTTCCGTGCGGAAAAGTATCAAGCGTCCCCGCTTTTCCCCATATTCAATTAGAAATTAGCGAAAACGGCACCCGCCGAATTCAGACCTGGAGAAAACAACTGTCCAAAATGGGGAAAACAGTCTGTACCCCCCAAAAAGCTGCATTAACATAGGGGATCACTATAGGTGAGTTCTAGTACCCCTAATAAAGCTATTCTGGGTACTTTAGTTCTCTCAATTGCTTGCTATTAGCATCTTTTCATAAGTGGTCAAGAATGGCATTAAGCAATATTTTTTTATTAAAATAACTAGTCCCAGCAAATTTGGGGTACATGAAAATGGGTGCTAGCACATTTAAAAGTTGGTAATATCAAGTTTTAAAAAACGTAAAAAAAACACCTGCCGCAAGCACCTGCAATCCCAAAAACACCTGGCACATAATTGGGGACTACCGTGAGGTCTATTTCGCTAGTTTTTAAGTTTGTCCCCCAACTTTGGTCTTTTTCACCCCCAAAATGAAAGTGCTTGTTTGGGGTGTTTTTAAGGTTTTTTAAACTTTTTTTGACAGTTTACCTTTTGGGGGGCTGTCCCAAGGGTTCTGGGTGGTTTCCAGATGTTTGCACCAATAAACCCCAATTCTGCACTTTTTTTCGACTGCTATTCGTAGGTGAAACTTTTCCGCCAGGTACATGCATTGAGTTTCCGTACCACTAAAAAAGTCCTCACAATTGAATAGGGGGATAAGTTTCTGCTGGCGAAATGACGTTACCGGCGATAACGGTTTTTCGCACCTAACTGAATATGCCCCTAAAACGGCTTCTTTTTCCAGCTGTTTGCTCTAATGCTATGCTCCTCAGCAGATAGATCACTGAGGTTTGTAGGTGTGATGAAACAGGGAAACCCCATTTCTACATCCCAGGTATGGGAGGTTCCAGTGTGTTAAGCACTTATTGAACAAGGGCCTAGATGCATGCCATACCAGAACAGACAAAGGCAATATAGAATGCACTTGTAATTCACAGAATTCCATAAAATGTTTTGGTAAGAAAAGCTATGTTACTTATTGACACAAGACTTACCAGGTAAACCAGGAACTGCCAGCTTACGACATATCGTTCTACTTTCAGCGCAGTCACATCTTGAGTAATATTGGGAGAAAAGGTTACGAGAATATATGTACCTGTGATTGCCAAGGCCCCACCTGTAAAAGAAACAAGAAGCATAATGAGATTAATAATGCTGATCACTGTTCCCGTACCTTGCAAGTGTTAATAAATACCTTTCACAGGCACCCGACTGGGGAGTAGGCGATACGTTTTATCTAGTTATTGTATCATAATAAAACACAAAGCCAAACTGGTCACAAGATAGTTATAAAAACAAAAAGACATAATAAAAAAGAGGAACATTTACAGTTACTTGACAATAAATCTTTGCCTGTGTTCCAGCATTAAATTATAAAAGCAATGGAATAGTCGGCAGGTCAAGACCTGCACCGTTATGAGACTGATAGAGGAACACAACGAGCAGAAATAATTCTTATCCATTTCTTAGATCAGACTCATAAACCTATAATGGACAGCTTACAGCGCCATTGCAAATTAGAATTGAAAATCATAAATAAAATGGATTTGCAATTCTCAGGAATGTGCTGGAAGCCGCCATTTCTCATGGAGGCAGTGCACTGCAGAGCCTCAATCTTTCCTCTCCTTGGGTATTAAATGGTTTGTCAGTGGCGCGTGCAGGGGGGGTTTCTGAGTACCGAACAGCTCCCATGATGATTTAAAAAAAAAAAAAAAAAACTGGTAGGGGATGCTGGGAGGTGTACCCCTGTGCAGTTGGATACGGGATCCAGAAGCTAAGGATCCAGATGACGGCATCCCAAATAGGTTACAATGCCGACACAACCATGCAAGTATACGAATCCTACCCCTAAACCTAACCCTCCCCCCCCCCCCTGCAGCCTAACCCTAACCCTCCTCTTCCCGCAGCCAAAACCTATTCCTTCACCCCCGAGGCCTAAACCTAACCGTCCCCCTGCAGCCTAACCCTCCCCCTAACGCTTAACCTTCCCCCCAACCCCAATACTTAACGTTGGGATGTCAGCGGTTGGGATTCTGACTGGTGTCCTGACAGTTGGGATCATAACTACATCCACTCTGTGCAGGTTATAAGCAAACTCAGGGAGTTGTATCCAATGGTCTTGGTTATAATTTCAGTCGCTCAGACTGACCGCAAAATGGGCCCAATTTACCATGGATCGCAATTGCAACCGGACAATTGTTGCGTACTGTGCATGCACGGCGAACGCACTGCAATTACGGACACACTGTGGAATCCATTGCAGCATGAGTGACAGGTCGTGAGCGTTTAGGGACGGTGACAGGGGGAGTGGTTGGAGAAACGCAGGCGTGCTTGTCCGTTTGAACGCCATTGCATGGGCATGCATAAATTAGCCACTGCGATTGCCTACACAGCCTGAGTACTCACTGTATGCAACGAGAATTGCAAATTCTGAGACAGGTCAGACCTGCTGTAGTTGTGCGTGAGAGGCCGATGTTATTCAATGTTACCAATGTATACGCAGGACTGCGAGGTAACACGAATGTGAGAAGGCAGTAGTGGGCGTCTCTATGCTGGCTAAGAGATGGCAGACATTAGCATATTTTCGCAGAATCATTGCGTGCAGTTTACGCAGCTGCGAACGCAGTTGCGATCCGTTCTGAATCAGGCCCAATGACTGCCACTAGGTCACACCCCCAAACAATTGTATTCAGATTATTACTGCTCAATAACACTGGACAGCTATGGGAGGAAGAGAGATTATGGAGAATAGAAGAAATACAATAGCATCTCTACTGAACTGTGAGCTCAGCAAGCAGGCTTACCATAGAAACTAGGTAACGAGAGTGCAGCTTTTGATCAGACCTACCACTCCCCTCCCTCCCCTCTCCCAATGCAAACTTGAGCCCGAGGAATATTATCTGCAGTCCAAAGATGTCAGCAAAGGGTAGCACAACCAACTTGTAATGTTTGTGTATAGATCCCCTTCAGTAGTACCTGGAAGTGACGTGGAGTGAGGGCGGAAGTGCGGTCCCATGCCCATAAAGGTCCCCAAAAGAAAAAAGTTGTCCCCTCGCCACACTTCAGACATGGTGGGTCGCATCGCTCGCCACAGGTTTATATTCTCCCTCTATGTCCACGTGGGTAGTGAACTAATGACATTGGACAGTAACCAGTGATGTCGTGGTACATCTACTGAAGGGGATTCATCCGCTACCAGCTAGTAATACATGGTCATCTGCTGACCAGTATGTGTGGGGTTCTTTCAATTCACTCATTCTGTTGGAGGGGCCAGCACCCTCCAAGTACCAGCACCCCCCTCCCATCCTCGGTACCCTGCCAAGAGTGTATCAGATTAATTTTGGGTCGCAGCCCTACAATCTATTAGTCAACAAAAATAAACTGCACAGGCTGGATTAGTAATACACAGTGGCACAGCTAGTGATGCTGCAGGAATACTATGCTTTGGTTCAAAGAGAGAGATGTACCAAGCCTTGAAGATAATATGGAGAGACAAACTAGCAACCAATCAGCTTCTACCTGTCATTTTCCAAGTACAGCCTGAAAAATGACAGAAGCATATTTGTATTTGTTTACTAAAAATTTTATTTTGAAAATAAAAACCCAAAAAGTATTTTCACACCCTTTTCACATTATTTTAGCATCACATAAATTTATTAAAGGGCAATTAGAGTAGTTTTCATGAAAAACTACTCTATGCCCTTTAATGTGCATATTTTTGGTATGCAGATCGCATTTCCCATCCTTCTAATGGGAAATGCGATCTGCCTGAGATTTTACAAAAAATATCGGGGGAAGCACTGTGATGCCACCTGGACATGGCGTTATCCATGGTTTCCCCCGGTTCCCCGACTCCTGCTCTGCTCTAACAGGCAGAGCCGCCCCAGTGATCACCTTTGTGGTCTAAATAGACCACAAGCTGATTACTGCAAAAATGAAAATAAAATAAATAATACTTAATAAAAAAACAAACCCTTTACCTGCATCCAGGGATCGGTGATCAGTGCTTCGCTGATGTCCTCATGGGCTTTGGTCAGCTGGTCTCCCGGCTCCTGCACTGTGACCTTGGCCAGCTGCTGCATAGAGCAACTGACCAGGGTCACAGTGCAGGAGCCGGGAGACCAATTGACCGGAGCCCAAGAGGGATATCATGATCACCAAGGTAAGCATAAGTGAGCGTTGGACTGCGGGGCAGTCACGGGGAGTTGATAACTCAGCGGAAGGTGAAGAGGGGTGGGGGCAAAGGAAGGTGATGGAGCTGAGGAATGTGATGATGGTCTGATGAAGGTGCTAAGGTCTGAGGATGGTTATGAAGGTCTGAGGCTGAGAAAGGTGATGAGGGGCTTTTGGGATGAAAATGGTGACGAGGGTCTAAGGCTGAGGAAGGTGAGGAGGGGCTGAGGACTGAGGATGGCTGGCTGAAGACACCATCCCTCCTACCCCTGAGGCATCCACAGCACTGTCATCAATAAGAACTTGGAAGAGACGACAGACAAGAACTACAGCTTGCATCATCAGTAACAGAGAGACAGAATTGTAAGTCATTGTGTATTTTTACTTAAAGGCTGGCATATATTTCAGTTATCATTATCATGCATCACATATGCAGGGGAGGGATGTGTGGGTGCGGGATTGGAGGTGGTGGTGAGAAGGTGGGGTCCCCAGAGACATCAGTGTACAGGGCCCCGAGATTTCTCTTGCCGGCCCTGTTCACAAGCTCTGTCCCTGCAAGGGATGTTTGATAAATCCCTGTAATATTTCCTAAATTCACAATGCAAATTCAGGTGAAAATATCACACTACAACCGCATTTTAAATGCGGATTGTAGTAAATAGGGCCCTTAATCTCTTTGCGGTAAATCAACAGTCTAGGAGATTAATTAATGAATTATACACGACATAACTATAACTGCACATTTGCGAATATTATTACAGGTTTGTCTCACACAGCTAGCAATTGTGTTTTTCTCTCTCAACAACATCACAGTGCAGAATAATAATCACATCACTATATCACCTTGACACAATAGCAATGGGTATTCTATGAAACGCTCTGCATTGTATTTCTGCCAGGCAGATGAAATATTCACATGCAGGATATATGTTATCCCAAGGATGGGTACGCTCTTATGCATGGCGATCTTACTTTCCTCTTGTAATATTACATTTATATAAAAAGGGTCTATCAGCATTTGGGGCACACTTTAATGTTTTTGTTATTTTGGTATGAGATGTACTAAGCATTGGGGTCTATTCCTCCTAACTTAATATATACAAAAGTAGTTGAAAATCTTAATTTTCACATACTTTTGTAGAAATTAAGTGTCAGGGTTATTCATCATTCATGTAATGCAGGATATATCAGTGATATCTCCTGGTTACAATTCTCCCTGATAATTTCCACACTATATTATGGGGATTTCTAAAAAAGAAAAATTTTTCAGAACTTTACAGTGATACTGTACGCCATCCTGAGATGGCGTACAGCACCCGATGCAGCAGAGGGATCTCTGCTGGTTAACTGTCTTTTGTAGCCTGTCTTCAAATGCGCATGCACAGGTTCAAGACAGGTTGCGAAGAGTCCAAGCAGCAGAAGAAAAGTACCCTATTTCCGAAAAGCTGTCTCTGCAAAAAGAAGGAGCAGCTTTTCGTAAGTGATAATTAAAGTACAGGAGGGCATGATGAATGCCTGCGATACTTGGATTGAACTCGCTGCAAGTTCAATCCTTAATTATCACAGGGTATATTTGTATTATAATGAATGGAGAGATATAAAGTGGAGAAAGAAAGGGCCCGATTCAAGTTGTACAGTTTGCCGGTTTTTACGAAGATCGAGCGACTGTTTTGCAATTACGCTTGCACAGAGGATCCATTTGCAAAGTGAGTGACAGGTCGTCAGCATTTGTGGGAGGTAACAGGGGGTGGGTAGGCCAACGTAGGAATGTCTAACCGTTTAAACGCTGTTTCATGGGTGTGCATAAATTATCCATTGCGATCGCCTTTGCAGCATGAGAGCTCTCTGCATTTCAAGAGAGGCGTTGTGTTTGAGACAGGTCAGACTTGCCGCATACGCAGCATGGTTGTCTCATCTGCGTCGATTTTACAGATGTTTACGCTGGTGTGCGTCATCAGATGAGAAGGCAGCAGTGCTTGTCCCTATACTTGGATACGCTTTGGAAACATTGCCTTGCAAAATAACAGCTGTGATCGTATTAAAGTACACCTCTGAATCAGGCCCAAAGTACCAAACAATCAGCTCCAAACTGTCATGTTACAGGCTGTTTAAAATTTGACAGTTAGGAGGTGATTGGTTGGTACTTTACATATCTCCATGGCTTAGTACATCTGCCCCTTAGAAGTGTATATAAACAAGTTAGTAAACTATTGGGAAAAAGCACTGCAACTCCCATCTGCAAGTTAAAAAACTAAATTTTATATCAATAAAACACATCAACATACATGTGCCACATCACTACACACAACTCTAAAATGAAATATTTTTGAGGGCCATATTTTTCCTTTAAATACAGTATTATTAATCAGGAGAGGTGTACAGACATACTGTACTATGTCCCAACTTTTTGACATTAAAATAAGTGCAATTACGTGTTCTGGAGATACAAAATAATCATTACAATTTCTCCCTTTGAAACCTGCATTATCATAAAAAGGTTTTCAAAGTGAACAGCAAAAAGTCACAGCCATGGGGTGTTTCTTGCTGTAAAAAGATGTGCAACCTATTTTTCTATATATTGTTATTCTGTAACACACTTATGTACGTTTCCTATCTTGATCTATAAATAGATAGTTACAGATCGGTCCTCATTCAGCCATCATTTTGGTGCCACATGATGGGGCTCTGCCATGGGTAGCAATTCTTGGACTTTTGTACTTGTAATCTTAATTTCGCTTCTGTGTCATATCATAGCTGCACCCAATGTGGCTAGGTAATGGGTATTAAGGATTAGTAATTTTGTCACAATGGAGTTGGAATAAAGTCGCAGACGGAGCGTGGTGGGATGCCGGAAGTGGTTCACTTTTGTGAGTCCTTTTTTTGTTGCCTTTTTTCCCAGGTTAGTGTCCAAGTTGAACACTGCTACCCTAGCGCCAGTGTCCAGCATACTCATGCGTTGTACTTACAGTATGTAACATTAGTGATGCATACTTACCTGCTATCACAGAACCTCTTGGAATATCCACCATATTCAGGAGTAGCGAGTGAAGTGGGCACAATGGTCATAATAATGTGTACGTGGGGAGGGGACAGGGCCAGCATGATGTGATAATAGAATCGCGTCATTTGGCCCCATACCGTTAGTTGCACAATTGACATAATTTTGCCACAAGGGTCCAATAATCAGGTCCAGTGGCGGCTCCAGAGCTGGGGCTGCAGCACAGTCCAAAATTCAAATAGGGGAGCCACTCCAACTGCCAGTGAGTCCCAGCCATCCATGGTTGGCAGCGTGTGATATGGCAGTTGGTGTGGCTCCCATAGTTGAATTTTGGACTGCGGTGCAGCCTCACCTCTGGAGCTGCCACTGGTCAGGTCTCATCCCCCAGCAGCTTATATCTGCAACCTGGAAGGATTAGGTTTAGGGTGCGGGAAGGGAGGGTTAGATGTAGGCACCCCGGTGGTGGGGGGGGAATTTGGGTTAGGCACCACTAAAGGAGGGTTAGGAGGGTTGGGGGGGAGGGAGAGTGGAGGGTTAGGGTACTTACCAGCCTAGTCGGGATCTTGTCCTTTTAGGTTTCTGGAATCGGGATTTGATATGTCATACCCATTCTGTTTGCACTTGTGTGCGACACCTATGTAAAGACCAGTGGGCCTTAATCATAAGTAGTGCCAGGAGTTCTCTTCTCATGAGCTAGAACAAGCAAGAACTAACAGACCCCAAGTGTGATGAGCATCATCCATTTATAAATCACACATTGTAAATAAGTGAAACATTTATTTGAAAGCAATTGCTGTGCCAGGTCTTTAGTTACAATGTTGATCTAAACCCGCAGAGCAGGGCTGCAGATTTCAATATCGTAGTAGAATGATATACTTGTTCTCATGTAGCCAAACAAATATTTATGAGATGATACATCTGGAATGTGAGTTCTCCCAGCTTACACCCTTCCCAGGGGAAAACGCTGAATTATACAAACTGACAAAGTTCTTTCAACATGAAATAATTACTTCCATATATGACAGTATCTGTCTGATAAGAGTATTTCACTCCCATGGCATGGATCAGCGGTGTAAACAATAACAGGTTATATGCATTCAATTGTAGGACAACAAACAGTGGATTCCACCCAGACAGCATGAACGCATTTCACAAGTCTGTACGGTCCAAGAGACCATAGCCAGTTTGGGCAATGCTGGGGTCCTTAGGGTCTCACAGCAGGCCAGAATTTAATGAAGATAGGAATGTTGATGCACCTCTTAAAAAAAAAAAAATTGAAAAAGAAAATTAACTTATAAAAATACATCTTGTGAAAGCAACATAAGCTTTATGTAACCATTGCTGAGTAAAAAGCGTAAACGCACATATTAGAAAGGTTTTATTTATTACACAGCCAATTATTTTTCATTATAGTCGGACGTCTGGGGGCGTTGGTTTTTGCTGTCAATATATACATACTGTATAACCATATGTTCATAGCAAATTTTTTTAATAAAAAGACTACATCTATATGGAATAGCTTTGCAGTATTTTCTTTAGGAATTATTTTTTGTCAGAGGACTTCGCCGGAGAGAGCAGCACCCTGACAAAGTCATCAGGTGAAACGCGTTGGGTCATTGGCCTGGGCTGCAGACGAATATGAAGCAGTGATCCAGAGAAGGGTACTGAATATCTGCTGCAAAGCGGTGGTTTGCTCTACAAATTCACTTTGCGAAGTGGAGACTGCTGTTTTGATTGGTGATATGCACTAGTCTAGAATATCTGTTATGTATTGGTTTTGTACATTTTTATATTGTTTAATTAAATATTGTATTCACTATGGAGTGCTCCTTTGTTCTTATTCTATAGATGTAACATTTCCCAAGAGGATCTGGGTATATTAAAGGGGTGCAGCAAATTGACTGGGATTCTGGCATTTCAACATACTAGTGTGGACAAGGACTCTCTAGGAATATTAAAAAGGCTGCGGTGTGCAAAAGACTAACTTTGTTACATTTTAATTCGCAAATAACTGGGTGGGGTATAACAATTGTTTTATTTCCCCATTTTAATTTTGAGTAATGAATGTAGCGACCCCAGGCTTGTCTTTTACCCCCAGGCCCTGTAAGACTGTCAATGGATGCGATCCAGCATATGAAGGGGCATCGTGAGTTCTGACAGGCCCAGGTACTGGGGTGGGTAGGGGGGGCCAAATCTGGGAGGCATGGCCACACATCCTCACAGCGATCACACCCCCTGCTTGGTAGTGGGTAGAACAGTAGGGGTTATCACTGAACCGAGCCCCTCCAACTGGGTTTCGGATCTCAAATTATAGATTCTTACTCTATTAGACAGTCAGTTACCTGGCAGAGCAGGACCAATGATCAACATGACGGCTTGATTCCCTTCTATAGAAATTACACCAAGTAGCAAATTACAAAAAGCTGCCAAACGTCTGCGGTGGATGGCAAACAAACATCATCATATCTGGACAAAAGTCCACAAAAGAGTATGTTTGTCCATGAAAGATGACGTTTTGCCTCTTTCTGAGACCCAATTTTCAGCGGGAAAAATAATAATTTGGCTGGAAAATCCGAACTAATCCGAGCCTGCACATCCCATATATCTATATATATATATATCTATATATATCTATATATATATATATATATATATATATATAGGGAATGTTGGTTCCAAAATATTGCAATAATTTGTTAAGCTGGCCACCGCTTCACGGTCATTCCCATCTAGCCAGTCCCTACACTGATTCTCAGACAAATGAACTTGATCTGCCATCTTGGCCTCAAGCTTGCATACATTTTAAACATGAAACTGGGTCCTGCCTTAAAGAGACAGGACCGCACCCAGGGCTATCAGTTAATAAGCAACTGGAAAAAGAAAAAAGTTTGTCTTACATTTGAAAAACAGGGTGCCCTAGCAAGTGTGACCACAAAATTTAAATAAACGACAGGCTCAATCCACGGCACTCGACCATCTGGGGTGCCCTTGGTATGTGACCACACCATCTACATAAAAAATATCATACAAACTCGGCACTCACATGCTTTTCAAACTGCAACTCCTTTGAACATAGGGAATGTTGGTTCCAAAATATTGCAATAATTTGTTAAGCTGGCCACCGCTTCACGGTCATTCCCATCTGGCCAGTCCCTACACTCTTTAAGGCAGGACCCAGTTTCATGTTTAAAATGTATGCAAGCTTGAGGCCAAGATGGCAGATCAAGTTCATTTGTCTGAGAATCAGTGTAGGGACTGGCCAGATGGGAATGACCGTGTAGGGACTGGCCAGCTTAACAAATTATTGCAATATTTTGGAACCAACATTCCCTATGTTCAAAGGAGTTGCAGTTTGAAAAGCATGTGAGTGCCGAGTTTGTATGATATTTTTTATGTAGATGGTGTGGTCACATACCAAGGGCACCCCAGATGGTCGAGTGCCGTGGATTGAGCCTGTCGTGTATATATATATATATATATATATATATATATATATATATATATATTAGGGGTGAGCGGGTTCGGATTTCTGAAATCCGAACCCCCCCGAGCCCCCCCGATCCGAGTCCGATCCGAATCGGGCTCGACTTTTCCCGCCTGACTCGGATCTGAAATCGTGGCAAAACGTCATCATCCCGCCTTCCGAGTCTCGCGGGTTTTGGATCCTATATAAGGTACCCGCGTCGGCGCCATTTTCTCACTCGGCTGTGGACAGTGAAGAGGGAGGGTGGGAGTTAGGGCTGTGTAGTGTAGTGTAGTGTAGTGTAGTGCTGCTGTTGTCCACTACTTCAAAGTCCATAGGGGCTGGCTGTGTTGTGCTGTGCTGCTGTTGTTAATAGGGGCTGTGTCCACTACTTCAAAGTCCATAGGGGCTGGCTGGACTGTGTTGTGCAGTCAGTTCTCCATAGGGGCTGTGTCCACTCCAAAGTCCTGTGCAGTGTCCCAGTCCTAAAGGGGTGCTGTAGTGTTGTCCAGGGGGTGCTCTGTCCATCAGGGGTGCTCCCTCCAAGTGCTAAAAAAATAATATATTTTCTGTGTTTGTGAATTGTGTGCGCAGTAGCCGCACGTGCATCAACAAAGTAGTGCCAAGCGTGCGCCTGTGTCATAAGTAAAGGGCCGGCTGGCTTGACCGTTAAAGGGTGCTGTAACCCCCGAAAGTACACTCCAGTCCAAACCAAAAAAATAATAATTTTCTGTGTTTGTGAATGGTGTGCGCAGTAGCCGCACGTGCATCAACAAAGTAGTGCCAAGCGTGCGCCTGTGTCATAAGTAAAGGGCCGGCTGGCTTGACCATTAAAGGGTGCTGTAACCCCCAAAGTACACTCCAGTCCAAACCAAAAAAAAAATTATTTTCTGTGTTTGTGAATTGTGTGCGCAGTAGCCGCACGTGCATCAACAAAGTAGTGCCAAGCGTGCGCCTGTGTCATAAGTAAAGGGCCGGCTGGCTTGACCGTTAAAGGGTGCTGTAACCCCCGAAAGTACACTCCAGTCCAAACCAAAATAAAAATAATTTTCTGTGTTTGTGAATGGTGTGCGCAGTAGCCGCACGTGCATCAACAAAGTAGTGCCAAGCGTGCGCCTGTGTCATAAGTAAAGGGCCGGCTGGCTTGACCATTAAAGGGTGCTGTAACCCCCAAAGTACACTCCAGTCCAAACCAAAAAAAAAATTATTTTCTGTGTTTGTGAATTGTGTGCGCAGTAGCCGCACGTGCATCAACAAAGTAGTGCCAAGCGTGCGCCTGTGTCATAAGTAAAGGGCCGGCTGGCTTGACCGTTAAAGGGTTCTGTAACCCCCAAAGTAAACTCCAAACCAAAAAAATATATATTTTCTGTGTTTGTGACTTGTGTGCACTGTGGCTGCACGTGCATAAACAAAGGAGCAGCGCCAAGCGTGTGCCTGTGTCCCATAAGTAAAGAGCCGGCTGGCTCATTTCTTAAAGGGTGGTGTAACCCACAAAGTGCACTACTCTCCAGCAAAAATAAAAAAATATTTTCTGTGTTTGTGTGCGCTTTAGCCGCACGTATATATCAATATAACATAAATGGAGGACCAAACTTTCTCCGATAAAAATAAAATAGGGAAAGATCAAGAACCACTTCCTCCTAGTGCTGTTGCTGCTGCTGGGAGTTGTTCATCATCCCAGAGAGGAAGTAGGAACATCACTACTTTTACTAAACAATTGACCCTCCAACAGTCCCTAGCGATGAGGATGAAGTACGACAGCAGTCATCCTGAAGCAAAACGTATAACTGAGGCCTTGACTGCTATGTTGGTGTTAGACGTGCGTCCGGTATCCGCCATTAGTGCAGTGGGATTTAGACAATTGATGGAGGTAGTGTGCCCTCGGTTCCAAATCCCGTCTAGATTCCAACTGCATCCACAAAGCAGCAGCGACAAGCGTGCGTCTGTCTGTTAAAGGGTGGTGTAACTCTCAAAGTGCTCCAAAAAATCAAAAACTATTTTTTTAATGTGTTTGTGACTTGTGTGCGATGTATCCGCACTTGCATCCTCAAAGCAGCAGCGACAAGCGTGCGTCTGTCTGTTAAAGGGTAGTGACACCCTCAAAGTGTGCTACACAAACAATAAAAATATTCTTCTTTTTTCTGTCTTTGTGAATTGTGTGGGCTGTAGCCGCACCTGCATCCTTAAAGCAGCAGCGACAAGCGTGCGTCTGTCTGTTAAAGGGTGGTGACACCCTCAAAGTGTGCTACACAAACAATTAAAATATTGTTCTTTTTTTTTTCGGTCTTTGTGAAATGTGTGGGCTGTAGCCGCACCTGCATCCTTAAAGCAGCAGCGACAAGCGTGCGTCTGTCTGTTAAAGGGTGGTGTAACTCTCAAAGTGCTCCAAAAAATAAAAAACTATTTTTTTAATGTGTTTGTGACTTGTGTGCGATGTAGCCGCACTTGCATCCTCAAAGCAGCAGCGACAAGCGTGCGTCTGTCTGTTAAAGGGTGGTGACACCCTCAAAGTGTGCTACACAAACAATAAAAATATTCTTCTTTTTTCTGTCTTTGTGAATTGTGTGGGCTGTAGCCGCACCTGCATCCTTAAAGCAGCAGCGACAAGCGTGCGTCTGTCTGTTAAAGGGTGGTGACACCCTCAAAGTGTGCTACACAAACAATAAAAATATTCTTCTTTTTTCTGTCTTTGTGAATTGTGTGGGCTGTAGCCGCACTTGCATCCTCAAAGCAGCAGCGACAAGCGTGCGTCTGTCTGTTAAAGGATTACATCGGTGACAGCATCCAAGTAGGCATGTCAGACAGTCCGTACCTGTACTGGCAGGAAAAAGAAGCAATTTGGAGGTCCCTGTACAAACTGGCTCTATTTTACCTGAGTTGCCCCCCCTCCAGTGTGTACTCCGAAAGAGTGTTTAGTGCAGCCGGGAACCTTGTCAGCGAAAGGCGTAGGAGGTTGCTTCCACAAAATGTGGAGAAGATGATGTTCATAAAATGAATTATCAACTCTTCCAGGGAGACCAGCCTCCAGAACGTACAGAGGGACCTGTGGTTCCAGCAGGGATGAATTAATACTCTGTGAGGATGAGGATGTACACACTGAAGAGGGTGAGGAATCGGTGGATGAGGAGGATGAGGATGACATCTTGCCTCCGTAGAGCCAGTTTGTGCAGGGACAGCTTAATTGCCAGCTTGTTTTGTGGGGGCCCAAACGAACCAATCATTTCAGCCACAGTTGTGTGGCAGACCCTGGCGCTGAAATGATTGGTTTGTTAAAGTGTGCATGTCCTGTTTATACAACATAAGGGTGGGTGGGAGGGCCCAAGGACAATTCCATCTTGCACCTCTTTTTTTTCTTTGCATTATGTACAGTTTGGGGCCTAGTTTTTCAAACTGCCATCCTGTCTGCCACTGCAGTTTCACGCCTAGATGGGTCACGTGTTTGTGCCGCCCACTCGTGTCGCTTAGCATAATCATCCAGCTACCTCGGTACAACCTTTTGGACATAAAAACACTATTGTGAGGTGTGAGGTGTTCAGAATAGACTGGAAATTAGTGGAAATTAAGGTTATTGAGGTTAATAATAGCATAGGAGCAGAAAAACCTACAAATTCTGTGATTTTAGCTGTTTTTATGCTTTTTTTCAAAAAAATACAGATCCAAAACACAAAACCCAGAACCCAAAACACGGAAGGGTGGTTTTGGCAAAACCAATCTAGATCCAAAACACGAAGAAAGATCCAGATCCAAAACCAAAACACGAAAAGTGGCCAGTGCACACCCCTAATATATATATATATATATAAAGTACACAAACAAGCGGCGGCACTCAAGCATACATAAATTCATGTTTTGAATTGAAACGTTGATAGGGTTTTTCCGTGCGTTTATTTCTTATGTATGCTCGAGTGCCGCCGCTTGTTTGTGTACTTGTCTATTATGAAGGAGGGCACCGGCAGCAGTTGATATTTATTTAGCCCAGTGCCGAGTATCTGGACTCTACTTTACATATATATATATATATATATATCAACAAACAAGCAAGAAGGCGTTCATAGTGTAGTATGCAGAAAACCTATTTGGTTTCAGGGTAAGTTACATGCCTACATTTGATAGAAAATAATCATGCTGATCTCGATTAACTCCAACTGATGATATGATGAATCAGGACACGAGCTTCATAAGATCTCCGATTTCAGAATATAGCCCAGCACCAAACAAAACCAGAGAGAACTCATAGGATAGCATTCCCAGTATATGCCTATGTCCACTCTGCTCTGTGTTAGTCTGTGCAATCAGCACCTGGATTTCTCAGCGATCTTCAGTACATTTTTCAGTATTCCCATGCAAGCCTGAGATTAGGATCTCTACAGTGTCCTAGCATTTACATCATTAAATATAGTTCCGGTCTTCTGCCAATCCCAGGTACCTGTCCAGAGGGCCACGACCTGCTCACTTGGTGCAGCTAAAACCAAATCCCAATTGGAGGGGTCACTGGAGAAAACCACCAAGTGAGTTAGACTCTGTGCCTCTGGGCAGGTCTAGCCAAACTTGGGTTCGGCCGCAGCTAGGAGACCTAGGTCAGTCACATCCTTAGTCACCCGAACCCCCCGGCTCACCGTCCTCCACAGAGGAACACTTGCACCGCAACGTGACAGAGGTTTTGCCTGTTCATTTGCTAGCATTGTGCATTCATTCACTGGTAATTTCTACACCTCTCCTGTATTTTGGGTGTACAAACTATTCCTTAAATCTTTAAAAAAAAAAAAAATTTTTAAAGTATACAACGTAATAATGATGGCACGTCTCCAAATACTTTTTATGTCGTATCTTCTACATACACCAACCATCCCCTTGCTGCTATTAATATTTATTCAGCAATTGACAAAAATATCTCCAACTCAAGATACTAAAGAAAACAGCAGACCCAGTTTCTAAAAGCCGCATTTGCTGCTGTAAAGAACTAGGTTATGTGCAATCATTTTTCATTTTACATAAAATGTTCATTTTAATTAGAATATATTTTAAAAAGAAAAATGTTTCTAAACGACAGTGCATTAAAACATTTCTAAAGTGCAATTAGCATCCATTCTGTTTTGCATATTTGGCCAATTTTTATTGTTTGTTTGTTTGTTATAGAGCAAATAAAAGGCAATTTGTCTTCTTTGGCAAAGAAGTATATACAGCTTATCTACAAGAATTCTACAGCTCATCTCACATGAAATAAACAACCGTGAGTTATTTGTTGTGGCTGAATTAATTTACAATGATGCAGAAATGTAAACCATATCACTGTAGCAAATACAACACTGATAATGTGCTCTTGAAGGCTTGTATCATAGGGGAGAATTAATTGTACTTATTTTTTTATGCATGTGAACATACAGATTATTTTATGTATTTTTCCCTGCGAAGGAATGTCTTATTTCATACAAAGTAGAAACAAAAAATTCCTGCAATATATTATTATTTATTGTGATTTCATTTTTTATTTAATTAAAACAATCTATTTCAGGGCATGTCTTTTATGGTGATTAAAACAAACAATACTTTTTGGAATAAAAAAAATATATTGAGTAGGATTAAGTCATTTAAAAGATACAATGAATGTTTATATGGTTTACATTATTGAAATATATAAATGCCTAAGCAACTGCATATACAGATGTGTCCACATACATGTTACGTCCTTGCGCGTTAAATAACCCTTCTAGTTGCGCCATGCTGTGGCGTGACTCAGTAGCGGCGAACGACTGTTTGTACAACTTTTTACTTTCAATTGTGTATCGGGTGTACAGTATCTGCATGCGAGACACTATGTTACAGTGTCAGCGGCTGTGACACTGTAAAGTAGCAATTCGCATGCAGATACAGCCGCAGTGGCACACAGAACCTAGGCATGCCGCATATCATTTTTATCAGCAGAAGCTGCTTGTGCGTGCTATGTGCATCGCTTTGCAAATAAGACACATTTGAAAGTAAAATGTTGCACGAAAAGACACTCAGCGCTACCGAGTCACACTGCGCTTACACGTTATGTTTAATGTGACATTCGCGCATGCAGGTAAAATGTATGTGGACCCATCTGTATATGGTTAAAACAAAAACACACGTGTTCAGAGATTTTTCGTATGTCAACAGTGAACCCAACAGCAAATTCCAATTTTATCATGAATTTCATCAGAAAGACGGTGTATTTTTATTTTTATTTATTTTTACTATAGCAATTACTTATTCAACCTGTAGGAGTAGTTTGCAAGCATATAATAATGAAAAATAAATTAAGCACAAAAAAAAATGCACTGTAAGATTTACCCAACTACATTTCTGCATTCACTAAAAAAAGGTAGTAAAAAGTAAAAACTTTTTCTTGTTTAAATACAAATTTTGTTTTGTAGCCTTTTCTTGCTGAATTATTTTGTCATATTTTGGACATATTTTTGTTCACTGACTACATCAATAACAGAGATTTGGGGAGATGTATGAAGCCTCGAAGCAGCATCAGCGGGGTTTGGCCGTATAGCGCCCCTGTAATTATATAGCAGCACTGATAGCCTGGGCAATGTTTGAACGGTCAGTCCACAGCGCTATCCCTGCTGCGGGGGCTGCCGGCTAAAGGGCTGCACGCGGGATCTCGCAATACTTGCGGCATGTACTAACATTGGCGCTACTTACTGCCAGTCACCGCATTCCTGCTGATCGCATATGCACTAACAGATGAGATCAGTACCGCAAAGGACAGCTCTTACAATAAGAGCTGTCCTTTGCGATCAACTCTGCGCCATGAACTTCCGGGTTTATGACCTGGGAGTCCATCTGCGCATGCGCAGAGAGATGCGGCGGCCACGAGGCATGCTGGGAGGGATCCGCTCGGATCCCTCATAGCAGCACAATGCGGAAGAGGCCCATAGGCTTTTATAGGGTAACGCCAGCAAAAGCTACACAAGCTAGAACTTTAACAAAGTAGCATAAAATATGAGATATGGTAAGAACTTACCCTTGTTATCTCTATTTCTACGAAGTCCATAGGGTTTCACAGGATACCTTGGGGTATAGGTGTGACGTCAGTCATGGGGCACCAAAGAGTTAAGCTTTCAGCCTCCCAGGATGCACTAGGTCCCCCTCCTATACCCCGCCCCCGAGCCAAGGCACCTCAGTTAGTTACCAAGCCATAGGCCGGAGGAGGAGAAGGAAGAGAGAGAAAAAAGATCTGGACACACACAAGAATCACATTCTCACCAGAGGGAGACGGAAAAAAACGGTGACCAGAGCAAAGCCCATCTGCAGCACAGGTGCGACAGGGCGGGAGTCCTGTGGAACCCTATGGACTTCGTAGAAATAGAGATAACAAGGGTAAGTTCTTACCATATCTCATATTTTCTACTTCAGGGTCCATAGGGTATCCACAGGATACCTTGGGGATGTCCCAAAGCAGTATCCTTTAAGGGTGGGGACGCTCCTGTGCAGAAAGGAGAATCCGCCGCCCGAAGGAAGCATCCTGAGAGGCGAAGGTGTCAAACCTGTAATACCTCACGAAGGTATGGACAGAGGACCACGTAGCAGCCTTGCAGATCTGGACTGCAGAGGCACCACGTCGAGCTGCCCACGAAGGACCCACAGACCTAGTGGAATGAGCCTTCAGAGAAGGAGGAACCGGTAGGCCTTCATGAAGATAAGCTTCAGAAATAGCCATACGGATCCAGGCTGCCAAAGCTTGCTTTGAGGCAGGCCAACCCTTTTTACGGAAGCCATAAAGGACAAACAAAGCGTCCGACTTCCTAAACGAAGAAGTGCAGTCAACATAAGTCCTTAAGGCCCGCACAACATCCAAAGAGGCCTCACCCATGGAAAGACCCGGTGAGTTAAAGGCCGGAACAACGATTTCCTCGTTAACATGAAACTGGGAAACAACTTTGGGAAGAAACTCGGGCCGAGTGCGGCGCACTGCCCTGTTCCCATGAAAAACCAAGAAAGGGGGTCTACAAGAAAGAGCCCCTAAATCAGAAACACGTCTGGCTGAAGCAATAGCCAGAATGAAAACAGTCTTAGCTGTCAGCCATTTAAGATCCACTGAGCCCAGTGGTTCAAACGGCGGTCCTTGGAGAGCCCTCAGGACCACAGCCAAATCCCAAGGCGCCACAGGTGGAACAAAGGGCGGCTGAATGCGGAGAACACCTTGCATAAAGGTGCGCACATCCGGGATTGTAGCAATCCTACGGTGAAACCAGACAGACAGGGCCGAAACCTGTACCTTCAAGGAAGCAAGGCGAAGCCCATGATCTAGTCCCGCTTGTAAGAAGGCGAGAATCCGAGACAGACGAAACTCCCGCGGTGCATAACCTCTCGGTCGACACCACTGGAAGAAAGTATGCCACACGCGATGGTATATCCTCGCGGAAGACGGTTTCCGAGCTCGCAACATGGTACGCACTACCGAGCTGGAAAACCCCCGGGACCTCAGCATGGCCGTCTCAACAGCCACGCCATCAAAGACAGCCGAGTCAGGTCCAGGTGAAGGCAAGGACGTGAGACAGAAGGTCCGGTCGTAGCGGCAACCGCAGAGGACTGTCCACGGACAGACCCTGAAGGTCTGAGAACCAGTGCCGTCTGGGCCACGCGGGAGCTATCAACAGGAGCGTCCCTCCTTCCTGTTTGAATTTCCGGATTACCCGTGGAAGAAGGGAGACCGGAGGGAACAGGTATGCGAACCGGAACGTCCACCGGACAGACAGAGCATCCACCAGAGACGCCCCTTCGTCTCTTGTGCGAGACCCGTACACCGGCAACTTGTTGTTGTGCCGGGACGCCATGAGGTCGATCTCTGGAAGACCCCATCTGTCCACCAGCAGTTGAAAAACATCCGGGTGCAGGGACCATTCCCCCGGATGAACGTCCTGGCGACTTAGAAAGTCCGCCTCCCAATTTAGCACTCCCGGGATGAAGACCGCTGATATGGCCGGAAGATTGCGCTCCGCCCATACCAGGATCCGAGAGACCTCCACGAGAGCCGCCCGACTTCGGGTTCCTCCTTGCCTGTTTATGTAGGCCACGGTGGTAGCGTTGTCCGACTGGACCTGTACCGGGCGACCCTGGAGAACCCGATGTGCCTGCTGGAGAGCATTGAAGACCGCACGGAGTTCCAAGATATTGATTGGAAGCTCCGCTTCTGTCGGCGTCCACCTGCCCTGGAACAAGTGTGGACCCGAAACTGCTCCCCAGCCCCGAAGACTGGCGTCCGTTGTCAACAGGACCCAATTTGGAACCCAGAACGGACGTCCCCCGCTGAGATGGGTCGTCTGTAACCACCAGGCAAGGGACAAGCGAACCTCCGGGGTGAGCACAATTGTCTGGGACTTCAGAGACTGCGGCAGCCCGTTCCACTTGGACAGAATCAGGTGCTGCAGAGGTCTGGAGTGAAACTGGGCATATTACACCATGTCGAACACCGACACCATGGAGCCCAGTAACCTCATCGCCAAGTGTAGAGACACCCGGCGACTGAGCAGACAACTGCGCACCCTCGACTGTAAAGCAGAGATCTTTTCATCCGTCACGAAGATCCTCTGCTGTTCCGAGTCCAATAAGG
Source organism: Taudactylus pleione (assembly GCA_031769625.1). NCBI lineage: Eukaryota > Metazoa > Chordata > Amphibia > Anura > Myobatrachidae > Taudactylus > Taudactylus pleione. Next base: position 13,324,195 of record JAUIMM010000312.1, on the reverse strand, counting down.
CTCCGAGGTGCAGAATCCTCCGAGACGGGATTAGAGCGGACTTCTGCCAGTTGACTATCCAGCCGTGCCGTTGCAGTAGCGCAATGGTCAGGCCCAAGTGGCGTAGAAGGAGCTCTGGAGAACCTGCCACCAATAAAAGGTCGTCCAAGTACGGCAACATGCGGACTCCCTGCAGCCGCAGAGAAGCCGCCATGACCGCCATCACCTTGGTGAACACACGTGGTGCTGTCGCCAGGCCAAAAGGTAATTCCCGAAACTGGAAGTGGTCGCTGCGGATTGCAAACCTGAGGAACTGTTGATGGCGCAAAAGAATAGGGACATGCAGGTAAGCGTCCTGTATGTCCAATGACACCATGTAGTCCCCAGGTTCCAGCGCCAGAATGATGGACCGTAGGGTCTCCATCCGAAACTTCGGTACCCGCAAAGACCTGTTGAGAGCTTTGAGGTTGAGAATCGGACGATACGACCCATTGGGTTTCTGTACCAAAAAAAGATTTGAATAGAAACCCTGGCCCCTCTGGGAGAATGGAACAGGCACTATAACTCCAGCCTGGAGCATAGTGTGCAATACCTTCCGCAGCTCCGTAGCCTTGTTCCGGTCTGATGGTAGACCCGTGGTGAAGAATCGAGCCGGGGGTCTGTGCCGGAAGGAGAGGGCGTACCCGTGGGAAACCACCTCGAGAACCCAAGTGTCTGTCGTAGTGACCGACCAACACTGGGCGAACTGCAGCAGGCGGCCTCCCACTTTGGGATCCCCCAAAGGGAGGCCCGGACCGTCAGGCCGCAGGCTTGTCATCTGGCTTGGGGGCCGTACGTCTGGTACTCCATGCCTGCTTCTGGGGCTTGGCCGATTTCTTAGGGCCAGCCTGTCGAGGAAAAGACTGTGGTTTGGGCCTGCCCTGGGCCCTAGATGACCGAAAGGACGATGGTCCAGAACCAGAAGGAGCAGCGGCCGACGGGAGACAAGCCGATTTGGCTGCCGCCAGCGTGGCCACAATCTTATCCAGATCCGGACCGAAGAGAACTTCTCCGGTAAATGGCAATGCCTCCAGACCCCTTTTGGAATCTGCGTCCGCCTTCCAGGATCGCAGCCACAAGGTGCGACGAGCAGCCACCGCTGCTGAAGAAATTCTAGACACCAGAGTACTAATGTCTAAGGCCGCCTCGTGGCCGAATCACGGAGATTACCAATCAACTCCGCCTGTTCGGCCGGACAGTCGGAATCAAAAGATGCCTCTAATGAATCCGCCCAGCGCTCCATCGCTCTGGCAACCCAGCAAATGGCCATAGCCGGTCGTGCTGCCCCCCCCCTCAAGGGAATAAGCAGACTTCAGGCAGATCTCCACCTTGCGGTCCGTAGCATCCTTAAGGGAGGACATGGATGGCATCGGCAATGTGGCACTACGGACAAGACGGGTCACGTGAGAATCCACCTGTGGAGGGGATTCCCACTTTGCAAAATAATTATCCGCGAACGGATAAGCCACCGCCAGGCGCCTCTGCGGCTGGTATCTTTTGCCAGGCTGTTTCCACGCCTCCTCTAAATGGTCCACTAACTGACCTGAAAGAGGAAAGACTGTGGCATCGCCCTTCACATCTTTAAAAAAGGCGTACTTAGATTTAGCCGCTGGGGGAACTTCATCCTCAATCACCAAGGCTGTGCGGACTGCCCGAATAAGTCCAGGAATATATACCTTGGACTTAGCGTCAGCATCCTTAGTATGGAGAGGTTCCTGATCGTAAGGATCCAGAATCTCCCCATCATCAGACGTCCCCTCGTCATCCTCATAAGGAGCCGACAGAGACGCCAACGGCCGTTTAGAAGAAAAGTTACAGGCAGCAGCGCTAGCACAGTCACATACAATGCAAAGAAATATCAATTCCTGCACTAACAGCGCTGATCAATCAACTACGCAGACACAGAGCCTGGTAGGACACAGCGCAGCATACACAGACCTGACCCAAATCGGAGGAGAGGTATGCGGGAGGACCCAGACCACGATGCTTCCTTCCAGGCTTCCAGCAGCGTTCACCATGCGTTCAGAGGAAGATGGCCGCCGAGGAGCAGAGAGGAGGCTGGCCTGGGGGAGGAGCGCTGCCACAGGACCAGTCGGCAGCGTGCAGAGAGGGCTGTGTGCAGCGGGGGAGGCGCCGGCTGTGAGACAGTGAAGGCGCGCTCCCCTGGCATGCATTTAACCCCTGGGACGCCGCAGGGCTACCGCTCTGCTGCGGTCCGCTGTCCCAGGGGGTAGTGGAAGCGCAGGTTGGTCGCCTGGCTCCACGCTGCAGCCAGTCCCCAGGGAGCCCCCTGCCTGGGGACTCAGGACCATGTGATCAGCGGGGACCCACCGCGGGATCCCGCTGCTTACCTTTGTCCCCCTTGAATCCGGCCATGGTCCGGAACATCTGGGGTCACCGATAGCTGTGACCCCAGATGCTCACCAGCATCCCCAGATCGGTACCGGCGTTCTGGTACCGGCGGGGTGTAGGGAAGACCGAATGGACGTCAGGACTGACTGTCCATGCTGTACATCCAGATGTGCAGCCACAGCTGCATAGAAGAAAGCTTCAGGGGCTCTTCTAGCCCCCACTCCGACAGGTGCACCCGACTCCGGCCGGGCACCAAACTAAACTGAGGTGCCTTGGCTCGGGGGCGGGGTATAGGAGGGGGACCTAGTGCATCCTGGGAGGCTGAAAGCTTAACTCTTTGGTGCCCGATGACTGACGTCACACCTATACCCCAAGGTATCCTGTGGATACCCTATGGACCCTGAAGAAGAAATTCATATGGTTAAAATGAGCCATAGTAATAATCTCTCTTTAAATTGCTCTGCCAGGTTTAACTGAAGACTTCACTCAACCTAAAAGTCCAAAAAGATATGAATAGACTCTTATTGCATGTGTGGGGGTGGGGGGGAATAAATAAATCACCAAACCCGGTTGGCAGATTCAGTTGAGTCATCTAAACAATTCACGATAATACAGACTTAACTACAGTAGTTCACTATTAAAACTGGAAACTCCCCCTCCCCCACCAGATAATAAGGAAGCAAAGCCTTCATTTTGGAGTAAACCTCATATAAAAGTAAACTATTATTACATCTTCAGTTGAATTATCAACATCTAAGTACAATTCCTGCGGTGGTGGTCAGCACACTTGCAGCTTTGTATGGTATCCCACACTTTGGGTTAAACTTGAGTAGTTTTATCTTATGACCCTATTGGAACTGTAAAAGTGACCAAAAGACCAAAAGTAAACTATTCATGGTAGTGACAAGTAAAGTATCTCATCTACATGGGGTCATGTGGAATACAATCTTTGTTCTACATGGTAAAGCTTTGGCAGACACGGGAAGCAGCCATTTTGTTGGCTGCACCAATATTTGTAGACATGCAGTTACACTTACCGATTACATCAGATGCCCTCAGAGATTCCTTCAAGAACACAACAGAGATTGCTGCACTTCCTGTGCAAAGGAAAGAGGGGCACATTAACAGTGACAGTGGTAGTAGTCAAATGCTGAACAGATCAAGTTTTAATAATATGTAATAAAATTATACAGCCATAACATTAAAACTACTAACAGGCAATGTGAATAACATGGATTATCTCGTTACAATGGCACCTGTGGGGATCTATTAGGCAGCAAGCGAGCACTCCGTTCTTTTACAGTGCATCACAGCTTGCTACATATGGGGCAGGGTAGCCGCAGACTGGTCAAAGTGCCCATGCTGACCAAAGCCCACTGTCCAAAGCTCCTACAATGGGCACGTGAGCATCAGAATTGCGCCATAAATCAATGGAAGAAGTTGGCCGTGGTCTGATGAATCACGGTTTTTTACAGCAGGTGCATGTGCGTCGTGTACCTGCTCCAGGATGCGCTATGGGAAGAAGACAAGCTGGCGGAGACAGTGTGATGCTCTGGGCAATGTTCTGCTGGGAAACCTTGGCTCCTGGCATTCATGTGGATGTTACTTTGACACGTACCACCTACCTAAACATTATTGGAGACCAAGTACACCCCTTCATGGCAATGGGATTTCCTGATGGCAGTGGCCTCTTTCAGCAATATAATGCACCCTGCCACACTGCAAACATTGTTCAGGAATGGTTTGAGCAACATGACAAAGAGTTTGTGACTCCAACTTCCTCAGATCTAAATCCAAGCGAACATCTGTAGGATGTGCTGGAAAAGTCAGGAGGTATTAAGGCTCCACCACGCAACTTACAGGACTTAAGGGAACTGCTGCTAACGTCTTGGCGCCAGATACCACAGGACACTATTAGAGGTCTTGTGGCATCCATACCCCACTGGGTCAGAGCTGTTTTTGTGGCACAAGGGGTCCTACACAATATTAGGCAGGTGGTTTTAAGGTTATGGCTGATCCCTGTATGTCTATGATAATAATAACAATAATAATAATAATAATAATAATAATAATGATCTGTGTAAAAAGCAGGATAACTTAAAATATATTTTTACTTGTCTACTCCAAGGCTATGTCATCCGGCCCCAATGGAATGGTCATACACCCCATTTACTACAGCTGCCAAGGTCATATACAACTGGGTGGCAATGCATGCCCTTATTTATCCAAGTAGAGTCAAATTCCTTCAGATGTGGGTGGCTGCTATGCACAGGAGCAAATACAGGATTTCTAGAAGGGTGGCCAGCCCATTAATGAGGGCATGATTAGCACTTAGCAAGCTATAGCCTGGTCTGGTGGTTTGAATGAACACTCAGTTTCACATAAGCTTCTGTCACTGGGCATGTGGAGCAGCTCAGTTCTGTCCCTTACTCTGCATATTGTGGCCACAGTAGAAGTAACATCGCATTATACGCTATAGCTGTTGTGGCCAGGATTTGAGCTGCTGAGCTGGAGGGTTGTCTCTCTGCAACTGGTGCTGAAACAAATTGTAATAAAAGGTAAACTTGGGAGGAGATAGAGGAGGGAACATTTCTGTTTAAAGCTATTTGTGTCATGTGCAGGAAGGTACATGCCAAATGTTTTATCTGTCTGTTTGGATAAAGAATTTCCGGGAGATTCTGAGCCGTACGCAACGCAAAACGCATCTCCAAATGCCCGCTGTGCAGGGAAAGCAAATGGCATGCTAATGAGCATCTCAGCGGAATTACATATGTAGCAAGCTGCCAGGACCTAATTATCTGATTATACATGCTATATATGAGATACAGTAGGGAGCAGCAGAGTAGATCGAGGTAGGGAAGTCCATGAAGCCTGCTGGACAAGCCAGTCTCCAGACCCACCAATTTTGTATGTAGAATCATATCCTGATCAGTACTAGATACATGGAAACGGCAAGTCTATGTGGGAAAGATCATTGCAAGAATGAACAACAGTATGGTAAGGTCGGCGATTAAAGGGTATATATTTATGTCGGTGGAGGAACTACTTTAAAGTTTGGTTTCCATTCCTTAGACGTAAGCTGAGGATTTTGTAACAATCAGTCCAGTGGTAGTCCCAACGTAGCATACCTGTTGCATGTAATTGTGGAATAACCCGCCTCATCTGATGAAGATGTGGATTATACTACAACAAAATGCATCAGAGCGCTACTTTGTGGCTACCGATGACTGATCTTTTAGAAATTATTTTGTTAGAAGGCATACAGGGGCTCACTTATCAACGAGTTTATCATACGCAACGCGTTTTACAACTCGTTGCATATGATAAATGGTGCTCCAGCCAATCGGCTCAAAACTGTCATTTTTCAAACAGATGACAGTAAGGAGCTGATTGGCTCGAGAAAAATGATCACACTCAAGTTTTAAAACTCGTTGTGTATAACAAAACTTGTTGATAAACGGGCCCCTTAGTGTTAATTCTGCCGTATTCTTTCTGAGGATCGGCCAAGAAAATAAATAGGATGGTGTCTGGCAAAGAAATTTACAAGGAAAATAAATAAAATTAACATAAAACCACTTCCGAGCTGTCCCTTGACCGATGCTGCTCTATACATCGGCTTTTATGGTTAATAAATACCAAGGTGCCAAATATGGTATGAACAAGGAAGTAACAGTTATAGAAATAAAAATCTATGGTTTACCTAATAGTTCGAAGCTTGTGTGTTATGTGCACCGTTCGGGTAATGCAATGGTTTTCTTTTTTGTAGCTGGTGTCTGGTTAATAAACACCCAAAGAAAATAAATTCTATATCGCTATTTAAATGTATTTATTGAAAAAGTCACAGATGAAACAATATAGAACAGCACGCGCAATATAGCGTAGGGAGCATAAAGGAGTGTTCCAACCAGCAACATTAAATTGGAGCAAATAAAAAATAAAGTAAATAAATAAAATAAATAACAGTACAGGAAGTGGAAATAAAAATAGGGGTCTCTACATCTCTTTTTAAGTGAGCCATTATCTCTCTATCTCAACTGTCCGGCTTTGCCAGCAATATAAGTAATATGAATTAAAAAGATAAGAAGAACAAACTGGAAATATAAGTGTCCTGTATTTATATAAATCACAGCTTTCAGGCATTTATTTAGTTCAATTCCTCTCCAAGATAACAGTGTAACATGTCACTCAGCACTCAGGCCATGTGCTAATGGAAACCATAGTTCCTGGGGCCTAACAGATAAGAGGCAGGAACAATTTGAGGTTTACAGAGAAGCACTTCACTTACGATTAAGGCATTTTAAAAGAGGTACAATTCCGGTGTTATGATGAAGTGATGGATACTAGGCAGTGGTAACAAAGCCCCATCTTGTTGGGAAGCAGGAGGCATACTTCCTCGTGGTCTATATATACCATGGGCCTCATTCGGAGTTGCACATAAACACAAGTTGCAGCTTTTTTCATTGCAACTTGCTCTTTTTCTATTTGGCGACTTTACGTGATGTGCGTCTTTTGCTTACAGCTCCCTGAGCCAAGGGGGCCACAATGGGTGTTGGTGGGGGCGTTCAGATGTCGCAAAAGTAAAGCAGGGATGTGTCAGCACAAAATGAGTCCTAAGGTAGGGTCTTAAAATGCGCAAATTCGCCTGTTTGGAGGAGGGGTGGGATGGACTTGCAGGTACATGACCTCTAATGCAAGTTATGATTGGATGATGAAGGTGGTTGCTGGTTGCGAACACATCTAAGATACACTTAGTAATGAAAATATAGTAATTCTAAATGCTAATAGTGTGGTCACAGTTTACTGAACACTTTGTTAAAATAAATAAAACCGAATTGTAAAGCTGGGTACATATTATACGATCTATTGTACGACGCGGATCAGAACGATATATCGTACACATCGTATAATGTGTAAGTCAGATAAGTCATTCACCAGAGATGTAGTTATGTCCGGTCACAATCCCGAGGGCAGAATGGATATATTATAGGCGTCGAAATACCGGCGCCTATCATAATCCTGACGCCGGAATCCAGGACGAAGCGTGCCCGAATGAGGTAAGTCCGGGGCACCCATCCTGTTAGCCGCGGGCGAGGGATAGGATTAGGGCAGCTAGCGGGGTTAGCGTTAAGTTGTTTGTTTTTTTGGGGGGTGGGGGGAGGAGGTTAGGTTTAGGCACCTCTACGGGGGAGGGTTAGGGTTAGGCACCCCCCGGGAGGGTTAGGTTTAGGGAGCGGTAAAGGGGGGTTAGGTTTAGGCACCCCCGTGGGGAAGGTTGGGGTTAGGCACCACCCCGGGAGGGTTAGGGGGGAGGCGGAGAGAGGGGAGGGTTAGATCACTTAGCTGCCACTGTCGGAACTTCATGCTGTTGGGATTTAAACCGGCGGCTAAACAGCTGCCGGCATTTCAATCCCATTCCATTCATCGCATAGTCCCATTTGTTGCTCTGCAGAGCAGATGGGACGATCCAATGACTGACACATTGCTGTTACATGCAGCATGTAACACACCACGCCGACGTCCACCGGACTGTGCACAATATATCGTTGCATTGCACTGTCGCTGGGTCGCACTGTCACATGGAGTGCGCCCAGCTTTACTCTGGTTGGAAAGGGGAGGCTGATGATAGGGTTATTAGTGTGAACTTGAAAAACAATCAAACAAAAAAAAAAAGTTTACATTTTATTTTTGCACCTTGTTTGATTTGCTTTGAACATACTTCAAGCAACTTGAGTACTCTCCATAAACCACACTAGATGACCTATGTACCCAGCCGACGGAAGATGCAGCGAACGACATAGTGTGCAGTCCGTACATTCCACGCGATCTGGTAAACGATTGCACAATATGTCGGTCCCCCGTCGCAGCCAAATGCATGGAGTCGTCAGTCAGATCCTCAGATTGAGCAGCATGTTCGGCAGATCTGAGGATGTGATGGACGCTGCCGCGGGACTGCGCATAGGACACTGGACAATTTGTCTTTCCGATCCGTCGGAAAATGGCAAATAGTCTAAAAAAATATAGTCTACTATGTATCCAGCTTTACTGTTATGTGTATGATTTGTAAACTATGGGCCTGATTCAGAGCCGGACGCAATTAGCGCTCGCTCGTCCAGAAAATAGGGGTGGCTATTCAAATGAACCGTTCGCTGTTTGCGGTCTGTTCACGCCTCTAGGTCTGAATGAGCGAACAAAACTTGCGGTCGATTTTTGGGAAACTACGCCCCCTGGCCGCTCGCATCCTACGTCATGTCCGCTATTTATTAGATTAATCAAGTACATCGACCAGGGTATGAACTGCTCGCTATTCTTGGGGTTGGTTTTTGCTACCACAATTTTGCGAGCAGTTCTGGCTATTAAATAACCCAGTGACGTGGTCAATGACGCTGCTGTTTTAATTATGCACACCCATAAAACGCCCGTTTTGACCTTTAAGCATGCCTGCGTTTGGATCTCCACTCCCCGTTTTCAAGCACCTTCCCCTGTTACCACCCACATACGCCTCTTTCTGTCACTCAAATTATCAGGCATTCGCTATTTTGAGAGCACATGAATTTCGACCGCACTGACTGGTTCGCGCATGCGTATAACGATCCGTACGCATGCGCAGTTGGGCAAACATCGCTCGGAGCGAACGAGCGGCCGCTTACGAGCGGCTCTGAATCAGGCCCTATGTTTTTACCCATCTCTTGTCCTCACAGCACAAGCATCATATCCCTGGCACATCCGCTCCTGTTATTTGCATGGGGAGGGATGTGCATTTGTTAATATGCAGAGTTGGTCACATTTCACATTTGCAGACAACTCTGAATAGGTAGCAGCATGCAAGTTTTTTCTCGGGCTAATTTTTTGTTTGCACTTAGATGCAAACTGCGTTCAACTCTGAATAAGGTCCCATCTGTCCAAGTGTTAACTGTATGAGAGGCAAATACCCTTTCTATAACAGGACTACCATTACCTCATATATTAGCAGTGCAAAGTAGAGGGTTCTGCCACCCCGCCTCTGGTGTGTGCCCAATACATACCTCCCAACGGGATGTAGTTTATAGGCAGGCGGACAGCATGCCAGCAGTCAAAATACTGATGCCGGAATCTCGCCGCCCGGCAAAATGCAGACGCTGATATACCGAAGGGGATCAGGATACCGGCGTTGGCAACGCGGCCGTCAGAATCCCGAACTAAGGATCCGGTTAACTATATGCACGTTAGCTGTGGATGGGGGCTTAGAGTTAGGCACCCCCCCGGGAGGGTTAGGTTTAGAGTGCAGGAAGAGGGAGGTTAGGGCTAGGCACCACTAACTAGGAGGGGGGTGGGGGGGAGGGGAGAGGGATAGAGTACTTACCAGACTCCGTCGGTATCTGCAATAGTCGGGCTGTGTATCTAGTCACCTGCTGCTCTGTTGTGCCCAGCAGCGGTGAGAAAGTGCTCCTCCAAAAAGCAGGACAGTTGAGGGGTATGCTAGAAGAGCAAACAGTAGTTCTCTCCTCAGGGATTAAGGTGTCTATTTACTAAGCCTTGGATGGAGGTAAGGTGGACGGAGATAAAGTACCAGCCAACCAGCTTCTAAATGTCATTTTTTCAAACACAGCCTGTAAAGTACCAGCCAATCAACTCCTAACTGCCATGTCACAGACAGACTGTGTTTGAAAAATGACAGAAGCCGGTTGGCTGGTACTTTACCTCCATTCAAGGCTAAAGGTGAATACACACACAACGATTTTTTGAACGATCGATAACGATATAGTTTATCGTTCAATCATTGAAAAAATCGTTCACTTTCTGAGTTAAAACGATGAATGATTATCGTTCATGAGCGTTCACATTTGTAGTTTAATCAGACTGACCATCTCAACGATTTTCAGTAAGGGAATATGTAAAAATCGTTTGTAGTTCAAAAAAATCGTTCATTACATTTAATAAATGAACGATTTTTGTAAACGATTTTCGTTCATTTTTCCCTTGAAAAAATGAACGAAAATCGTTTACTAAAATTGTTCATTTACTAAATCGTTGTGTGTGTATGCAGCTTTAGTAATAGATCCCTTAACAGTCTGACAGAGTAGAACTAATCCGCAAGCATAGCCTACAGGTTTTTATTGCACGGACTTAAACTGGGGAGGAAACCAAATCCTTCTCATGATAAAGTGATCACTGATTACTGTTCCCAAAGTGCTAAAACAAATTATCCTTGGCAGAATTCCCTTCAATTTGCCAACCCCTTTTGTGAATAGCAATGTAACCTTTAGTTAGCTTTTGGTTTAAATATAACATTTTGTATTTTCACGTCTATCTGCATAGGTGCATTTCTTTACCCACATGAGTATTGGGAGCCTTGGAACAAGCATGGTGAAGTGTAGCATTAGTACCATAGAAGAAAAGAAAAAATACCCAGCGCTAAACACTTAAGAGAAAGCAAATATTTAGCAGCAGTATAAACAGAGGTATTTGCCAACCTCACACAAATATACACGTAAACAGCAGCAATTAACTGCGCTGAAATATCTCGGTCAGGATATTAGAAATATGCATAAATAATAAACTATTTTAATAAATAAAGTAAAAAATGACATACTCACATAAGACGTGTGGACAGTCACAATTTATAATGTAGTATAGCAGGGGTGGGGAACTTTTTTTTTGCTGAGGGCCATTTTGATAAATATAACATTATTTGCGGGCCCGGTGCAGGCCACGCCCACACTGTGTGATGTCACACGGGGCTGGGCCACAATCACCGGTGAATAAAGCAATGCCCAGAACATCCAGAGGATGCTCCAGGGAACTGTCAGAGCATCCTAAGGACACTCCAGGTGGCACTGCTGCATAGATTCTGGCTGCAGGGTGCCATTCTAGGCACCGTACTAGCCAGATGAGGCTAGCAGAAAACAGCTCAGAGGGCCAGACCAAATGATTCCGCAGGCCTTATATGGCCCCCGGGCCTGAGGTTCCCCATCCCTGTATTATAGGAACAATTGTTTCAAATTCAAATCCATATATAGATGTAGAAACATACAAATGTGCTTCTGTTCACAGATTAATACATTTAATGACACATTGTTAAGATAGAGCTGATCAGGCTCGTATTAAAAACAATGCCCTATAGTGCACTTGGAGCCAGCCGCAAACACTAGCCGGGAACAGAGACCGCTGTCGCACCGCGGTTTATATAAGCCGCCGACCAGAGTATAGCCGAGGACTGGATACCGCTGCTGCACACTGAATGCTCTGCGTGGTCGGCAAAAAGAGCTTAACCAGAGCCCGGGCTGCTGACACACAGACCTAGGACCCTCACAGTGGATAAGGTGACGCAATCCACTGCTTTGGAGGGGGATGTATAGTGTGGTTTATTGCTCCTATGTCTGACAACTTACAGATGGAAGAAATTATAATATACAGTATGCCAACTAATCAAGCCATAAGCAATCTTTAGGCTATTATTCATTTGGCACTTGACTTTATTAAAGTGAATCCCCAGTAATTAAAATAAACTTTCTGGATGAGACACTAATTGCGAATGTGTCAGTTATAAGATAAAGCTCCAACCTGTTGGTCAGGCTATTAACATCAAACACTAATTTGTAACTATGAAAATCAGCTGGACTTTTGTGTTCTTTGAATTTGAACATTCTATATAATTTTTTGATACTTTTTATTATCCTCGCAACTTTGTTTTTAATACGAGCCTGATCAGCTCTCTCTTAACAATGTGTCATTAAATGTATTGATCTGTGCACAGAAGCACATTTGTATGTTTCTATATGGATTTGAATTTGAAACAATTATTCTTAGAATATATTATAAATGATGCAACTGTCCACGTCTTATGTGAATGTTTATGTCATTTTTTACTTTATTAAATTAAAATACTTATTATATACTATATATGTATATTTCTAATATCCTGCCACATATTTCAGCGCAGTTAATTGCTATTGTTTCTGGTATTAGTACCATAGAGTCATTCCTAGCAATCACTGAAGACAATATTTGCCAGTAAGTAGAGGGTAAGAAGCCATCATTTAGCTGGTTATTGTGACGGGTGCATTACGTTTTTTAATTTTATTGATAAATCCACAGAAAAGTCTCCCATCAGAGATGGTGGGGCATGTACAGTTAAATAATTATATAATCCTTCCAGAAAATATAAAGTTACAGTAAGAATTTACAATAGAAACACAATTATAGTCCCTCAGACACCTTAAAGAATGAATATAAAACTTAAAAAGAAAATAAACACAGACACTAATGAGGATCAGTTCATTTCTGCCTTCAAATTTCTTATGGACTATGGCCCTGATTCAGAGCCAGGCGCTCTGACAGAGCGCTCGCTCTGAATCAGGGCCGGTCTTTTTTTTTTTTTTTAGAACGGCCTCCTGGCCGCTCACATAGCTGTGGGTGACGACAGCTTGGGCAGCCACTCCCCCGGCCCGCCCACCAAAGGGGGCGAGCTGTCACTCAACATCGATAGCTCGCCCCCTTTGTTGCGAGACCCGGAGTGACGGAGTGCCCGTCGTTATCCGGGTCTCGCGCATGCGCACGACGGAGCCGGCTCCATCGTGCGCATGTGCAATGGCCCACCATCGACCTGGTTGCGAGTGCACAGCGCTTGAGACCGGGTCTGAATCAGGCCCTATGTACAGTGCATCCAGAAAGTATTCACAGCGCTTCACTTTTTCCACATTTTGTTATGTTATAGCCTTATTCCAAAATGGAATAAATTAATTTTTGTCCTCAAAATTCTACAAACAATACCCCATAATGACAATGTGTAAAATGTTTTTTTCAGTTTTTTGCAAATTTAATTAAAAAAAAAGAAAAAAACCTAAGAAATCACATGTACATAGTATTCACAGCCTTTGCTCAATACTTTGGTGATGCACCTTGGGCAGCAATTACAGCCTGAAGTCTTTTTGAATATGATGCCACAAGCTTGGCACACCTATCTTTGGGCAGTTTCGCCCATTCCTCTTTGCTGCACCTCTCAAGCTCCATCAGTTTGGGTGGGAAGCATCGGTGCCATTTTCAGATCTCTCCAGAGATGTTCAATTGGATTCAAGTCTGGGCTCTGACTGGGTCACTCAAGGACATTCACAGTGTTGTCCTGTAGCCACTCCTTTGATATCTTGACTGTGTGCTTACGGTCGTTCTCCTGCTGAAAGATGAACCGTTGCCCCAGTCTGAGGACAAGAGCGCTCTGGAGCAGGTTTTCATCCAGGATGTCTCTGTATATTGCTGAATTCATCTTTCCCTCTATCCTGACTAGTCTCCCAGTTCCTGCTACTGAAAAAAATCCTCACAGCATGATGCGGCCACCACCATGATTCACTGTAGGGATGGTAATGAGTGGTGCCTGGTTTGCTCCAAACATAACGCCTGGTATTCATGAGTTCAATCTTTGGCCCATCAGACCAGAGGGTCCTTCAGGTGCATTTTGGCAAACTCCAGGTGGGCTGCCATGTGCTTTCTACTAAAGAGTGGCTTCCGTCTGGCCACTCTACCATACAGGCCTAATTGGTGGATTGCTGCAGAGATGGTTGTCCTTCTGGAAGGTTCTCCTCTCTCCATAGAGGAATGCTGTAGCTCTGACAGAGTGACGATCGGGTTCTTGGTCACCTCCCTGACTAGGGCCCTTCTCCCCCGATCGCTCAGTTTAGACGGCCGGCCAACTCTAGGAAGAGTCCTGGTGGTTCCGAACTTCTTCCATTTACGCATCATGGAGGCCACTGTGCTCACTGAGACCTTCAAAGCAGCAGATATTTTTCTGTACCCTTCCCCAAATTTGTGCCTCGAGACAATCCTGTCTCGGAGGTCTACAGACAATTCCTTGGACTTCATGCTTGGTTTATGCTCTGACATGTACTGTCACTTGTGGGACCTTATATAGACAGGTGTATGCCTTTCAAAATCATGTCCAATCAACTGATTTTACCACAGGTGTACTCCAATTAAGCTGTAGGAACATCTCAAGGATGATCAGTGGAAACAGGATACACCTGAGCTCAATTTTGAGCTTCATGGCAAAGGCTGTGAATACTTATGGACATGTGATTTTAGTTTTTTGTTTTTTTTATTGTTTGCAAAATTCTCAAAAAAACTTTTTATACGTTGTCATTATGGGCTATTGTGTGTAGAATTTTGAGGACGAAAATGAATTTATTCCATTTTGGAATAAGGCTGTAACATACACTGTGGAAAAAGTGAAGCGCTGTATATGTCCTACAAACAGCAAATATACCACATCCACAAAGCAAAAGGAGTTTAAAAAAAATAAAATAAAAAAAAGATAGATATACTGTATGTATTTTAGTTACTGGTGTATTATGCTAAAATCTAGCACTGCTCATGTACTCTGGTCATTTCCAATTAAAGAAATTTTAAACCTAGAAGTTGAGGGCCAGGCCAGCTTCTATAGGTGGGCCAATAAAACATTTACAAACAGATTTTCCCCTAGAAAACCTGTACTCCAATATTGCAAGGTAGATAATTCAGTTTAACACAGTGAGAGACATTGGCTCTATGGAGAGCCGATATGGATGATTTTGTAGTAATAGACTATTGGTCGGTATGGCAGCAAAGATTGAAAACATATAAACTTACCTATCACTGCCACACATCCCAAAGGAGCAATGAGCGTCGCCGGGGCAAAACCATAAGCAGCAAAGTTGCCCAGCTCCCCAACACCCATTAGCATGATTCCACACCACCACAGCTTGCTTTGGTAATACGGTATAGGATCTTGCTGTTGGGCTAGCCGAACATGAGTGTATTTCTGGAATAGAATAAGTTAGATCAATACCAAAAGCATTTTAGGCAAGTTACAAGGTCAAAATGTTTAAAATTCAGCTATGCATAGTATATACCAAATCTGAAATTCTATATAAAACAGGACATAGTAATTACATTTGTGTCACCAATATTAGCCACCATAGTTTTATCATATCCAGGGTCCTCGGTAAGTGGACAATTCCCCCCATGGTGAACTAGGAACTGATTGATGGGCCAAGGAAGCAGCTCACGTCATTATGTGAAATCAATGCACTAATACAATAAAATGCTGTGGAGACGGAATCGGTATGTAATGCTGGCTGTCGGGATGCCTCCTGGTTGGTATCCCGACAGGGGTAGGGTAAGTATATTGACCCTCCCCCCTTCTCCCCCTAACAATCCCTTTTTGTAGCCTAACCAGGGCTCGAAGTGAGGCGGTATACAGCGGTATACCATACCGCCACTTCAGCCTGTGTCCTAACTCCCGCTTGACAGTCGGCACTGGGAGATAAAGAGCAGCTGCTGGAGATGTGTCCCGCTGGGGACACATCTCTGTGTAGTGCTGGTTTGACTGAGCATCGGGAGACTGGTCCCGAGGCCAGGACAAATGCGGCCACAGTACAAACCTAGCGCCGGCCGTGAACAAACCATGGACCGGCAGCCAAAAAAACATCAGTGGTGGCCCTTTAAATTTGGTGCCAGCCGCTAGCCTATCACAGCTTGCGGATTGGCAGCCAATCAGAAGCAGCCACATTGCTGCATCTGATTGGCTGCTGGTGCATGCTGTGATTGCTTCACAGCCGGCATCAAGTCCAAAGCCTGGAGGGAGGATGCTGAACTGCCTGCGGAGCCCCAGTAACAGCCGTTGAACAGGAGGAGGAGAATCCGGACTCTGTCAGCGCCAACTCCGCAAGTACAGGGGGTGAGAGAGGTAGTAGGTAGGTAGTGTGAGGTGCTGGGGTTGGGAGAGGGAAGCTGGTAGTGTGAGGTGCAAGGGGTGGGTGGAGCCTGGAGGGAAGCAGGTAGTGTGAGGTGCAGGGGGTGAGAGAGGTAGTAGTAGGTAGTGTGAGGTGCTGGGAATGGGAGAGGGAAGATGGTAGTGTGAGGTGCAGGGGGTGTGTGGAGGGAAGTAGGTAGTGTGAGGTGCAGGGGGTGAGAGAGGTAGTAGTAGGTAGTGTGAGGTGCAGGGGGTGAGAGAGGTAGTAGTAGGTAGTGTGAGGTGCAGGGGGTGAGAGAGGTAGTAGTAGGTAGTGTGAGGTGCAGGGGGTGAGAGAGGTAGTAGTAGGTAGTGTGAGGTGCAGGGGGTGAGAGAGGTAGTAGTAGGTAGTGTGAGGTGCAGGGGGTGAGAGAGGTAGTAGTAGGTAGTGTGAGGTGCAGGGGGTGAGAGAGGTAGTAGTAGGTAGTGTGAGGTGCAGGGGGTGAGAGAGGTAGTAGTAGGTAGTGTGAGGTGCAGGGGGTGAGAGAGGAAGTAGTAGGTAGTGTGAGGTGCTGGGAATGGGAGAGGGAAGATGGTAGTGTGAGGTGCAGGGGGTGGGTGAAGCAGGTAGTGTGAGGTGCAGGGGGTGAGAGGTAGTAGTAGGTAGTGTGAGGTGCAGGGGGTGAGAGAGGTAGTAGTAGGTAGTGTGAGGTGCAGGGGGTGAGAGAGGTAGTAGTAGGTAGTGTGAGGTGCAGGGGGTGAGAGAGGTAGTAGTAGGTAGTGTGAGGTGCAGGGGGTGAGAGAGGTAGTAGTAGGTAGTGTGAGGTGCAGGGGGTGAGAGAGGTAGTAGTAGGTAGTGTGAGGTGCAGGGGGTGAGAGAGGTAGTAGGTAGTGTGAGGTGCAGGGGGTGAGAGAGGTAGTAGTAGGTAGTGTGAGATGCAGGGGGTGGAGGGAAGTAGGTAGTGTGAGATGCAGGGGGTGGGTGGAGGGAAGTAGGTAGTGTGAGGTGCAGGGGGTGGGTGGAGGGAAGTAGGTAGTGTGAGATGCAGGGGGTGAGAGAAGCAGGTAGTGTGAGGTGCAGGGGGTGGGTGGAGGGAAGCAGGTAGTGTGAGGTGCAGGGGGTGGGTGGAGGGAAGATCATAGTGTGAGATGCAGGGGGTTGGAGAGGAAACTGAGAGAAGTATTCCTTACTCTGTATAAATGTAGAATGTGAAATTACTTTGATAATAATAGATTAGGTTTGAACTCAAGGCTTTTCCATTTAGTTTAAAGTTATATGTGGCAGTTTAGGAAAATTCCAAGGATAAATTTATATTTCTTCTGGGGATAATAAGAACATGGACCTATTGAATATTTTCCACATGTTCAAATTAACCATCACAAAACTTTATGCAGCATTATTACAGAGTAGGCATGTGCTAGGTCACCTCAGTCCGAAGCCCTCTCCGTCCCACCCCATGCTCCGTTGTGCCTCCTCCCCACTCCATCCCTGCTGAATACCTACCCCGTTCCCTGCATCTGCAGAGTGGTCCTTCTCTGTCCTCTAAGGTCTGTCCCGTCGCTGCAGTGGGAGCCGTTGGCTCCTGGGGCACAAGCACCGGTACTCACTGCACATGCCGTAGACAGGACACTCCTTAGCCAATTATTATATCGATACTGTGAGGTGCAGGGGGTGAGAGAGGGAAAGAGCCTGCAGGTAGTCTCTAAGGTTTGGGGGGGAGGTTTCAACAAAAATTTCCATACCCCCACTTCAAACTTCCCACTTCGAGCACTGAGCCTAACGATAACCCTCCCCACCCCACACCCTAACCCTCCCCGTGCCTAAACCTAAGTTTCCCCCCTTTGTGACTAAACCTAACCCTCCTTCCTTAGTGAGTAACCCTACCCCCCTAACCCTCCCTTGTGGCTAACACTAAGGGCGCCCCGGACTTACCTCCGTTCGGTATAGCATCCTCCTGAATTCTGGCGTCAGGATTAAGATAGGCATCTGTATTTCGATGCCCATCTCAAGTCCCTTGTCGGCCTTCCAGCGTTGGGATTGAGACCGGTGGTATGGCGGACGCCGGTCTCATAACTACATCTCGTGGAGACACGTGTTCATATAGTGCAGTTAACTGCGCTTGCAGGTGGGCTGGTTACACATGGGCCAATCAATCAATTATCATTAAATATTTGCAACATATTCCCAGAAAACACACATTTGTGTTTTCAGAGGATATCCACAAGTATTAAGTATCCCCCAGATGTACTGTGGAGGGATCTCAGCAGATATCTCCCAGCATTGCTGCAAGTTCGCATTCCGCAGTATGGTCCCTGCAGCTTACGCCATCTGAAGGCTACACTGAGCAAAATTTACTGGGAGAGGGTTCCTCCAGAACCCTCCCTGGCAAAGGCTGGCACACATGCGTGGTCTGTACGCAGGAATTCCTATGGAGGAGTAAAGAGACAGCTGATGTGGTTACTTCACTCCAAGCAAAACTTTCCAGAGCTTGTAACGGGTAGGCAACGCCATCATGCAAATAGGACGCACTAGCAGTTTCTACTGATTAAAATTATATGCGGCATGCCTATATTCTGTGTGCAACTACGGCTGTATCTGCATGCGAAACACTACGCTAGTGTCAGCGGCTGCATCAGATCGTTTACAAGCTACAAAAGTAGAACAAATAGATAACTGCGTCACAAATTTACCCAATCTCTTACCTGTAGATTGAGTGATATGCTTATCAAGAAACTTCCAGCAATTGATAAAATTATGCCAAGAATTTGGTTCTGGAAAGAAATAAAAAAATACATGTAAAAAACCATGTACACATTTTAGCAGGAATATATAATACTCATCCGAGAAGTGAAAAGTTTATGTTAAACTATTTTTCTTGTCAGTTAATGTACTGGTCACTTCTGGACATTGGCAAAATAGAAAACGATACACTATAAATTCAATTATGCCAAACTGAATAAAGAAGCAAACAACTTTTAGTTTTCGGTTGCAATAATGTTTGATATTGTTTTATAAACGTTAAAAAAAATATATATAATTTTTTTCACATTTATGTAAGAACTTTTATTTTAAAGACAAAAAGTTTTTTATAAAAAAAAAAAAAAAAAAAATATGCTGCATTTTAGAATACCCCTCATAGTGAACAGTTTTACTTTTGGTTTTAAATAGAATGTTAACAAAAATAGTAACTTAGAATTCTTTCCTTTACTCTCCCCAGAGAAATACAGCCACCTTGTTTATTGGATTCTAGGATTTACTTGCTCTTTAAAATTGAACTCTTATTACTAATGTGTTTAATTTGCCGAACAAAAAAAATAAAAATAAATAAATGAATGTATGAAAAAATATGTTCATCTAAAGCTACATAATCCTAGTAATTAATTTTAGCAGTTTATTATATTTGTATACGTCTGGGGCTAATTTTTAAGCTCTAAAAGATTTGTAATCTGTCCTTTAAATAGTTGATCTTACTAGTGATCTGGTGTTGTTTCATATGTTATTTCTATGAAGAGAAAAAAAATAATTTGCATTTATTATTATGACTTCACTGCGCATGCACCAGCCCCCACAAAAGCAGAGCGGGCACCTTCAGAGGGGATGGGGTGCATTTCTGCCTGGCAAATGCAGCAGTGGCAAATGCAGGAGGTGGGTTTCAAATGCTTAATTTTAGAGAGAGTCGCCAGTCCATGAAGTGGACATAATTAGCACCCAGCTTTAAAATGCGTCATACAAAGTGTATTGTGTGTCATAATTC
Source organism: Taudactylus pleione (assembly GCA_031769625.1). NCBI lineage: Eukaryota > Metazoa > Chordata > Amphibia > Anura > Myobatrachidae > Taudactylus > Taudactylus pleione. The sequence goes on along the minus strand of JAUIMM010000312.1, from coordinate 13,304,392 downwards.
CAGCATATACAGGACCAGAGATCACAGTGAGCCATTAGATGCGGCAGTAGGGCCATCCTGCCTGAGCTGAATGTTTTTATTTCAGATGTGGGCACCATTGCAGAGCATTGGAGCAAGTCTTGGAGAGCAGTAGAATAACCTAGCACTGCTCTGGACATATATGTACACACATATATGCACTGGATAGTGTATTTTTATACAGTATTAATAATGAACCCTATTGATGGCCTAAAGCAGTACATCCCTAACAGTGCATGTTTCCAGATCTCCTAGTTGGTGCACAGGTGTATTTATTACTGGTTGACACGTTAAAATATCTACAGGTGGTGCTAAATATTTAATTTGTGATACTGAGAAGAACATGCAACACTAGTAAAATTCTAGTATATTGCTATTGTGGTCATGGTGTGGGCTTGGGCATGGGCGCCAAGAGGGGGGAGCAGGTACAGTTTTACCTGGGCCTGATAGAGGGGCACGGCGGGGCCCGGGTCCTGCGTCGCCACCCCCACTCTCCCTCACAGCAGCTCAGCACACAGCTTGTGCTGGACTGCAGTGTGAGACTGCTCGCGGCTGCTGCAGCAGCCGTGCAGTCTCCTATGGATGTGGGGGGGGAGCGATCACACTGATCACGCCCCACCCCTGCTTAGCACCGGGTTGGTGGGCTAAAAGCCCCCCTGGCACGCAGCGCCGCGTATTTTTTTTTCAAGGGGGCGTGGCCACACCTCCCACGATTAGGCCATGCCACCCTCCTTTACCCGGGCCCGGCAATGCTCTCTACGGCCATGGGCTTGGGAGGGGGTTTCCAGGCAACTGGAGCCCCCCCCTGCATGTGCAGGTTACACACCTACAACTGGGATGCAGTCACCATCCCGACAGTCGGGATGCTGCTGCTCAGAGTACCGATGCCAGAATCTCAACAGTAGTCGGAATCCCGACCGCCGGCATCCAGATTGTAAATATTTAGGGTTAGGCTGCTTCGGGGGAGAAAGGGTTAGGCTGAAGGAAAGGTGGTTTAGGGGGAGGGTTAGGCTACATACTTCAGGCTTTGGTATTCTGACTGTCGGGATGCCAGTCTGTATCATGACTGCCGGCATCCCACCGCCAGGATTCCGTACCCAACCCCTATAAAGTATATGTCTATATCTGTTTTTTGGTTCTTTATAGGAGAAGTTTAATAATCTTATTTCTGAAAAACATGATAATCCCTACATTACTTGTACAGTACATGATAATAGTACATTTCGTTGTGTCTAACACAGTAAAGGGTTTGTGCAGAGCTGAATGAAAGTCAGCCATAGCTGCTCCATATATTTGCTAGTAATCTAAGCTACTACAGCTAGGCTGCCCCCATCCCCTACGCTTGATTTCACAGCCAACGTCATTATCAGGACACACGTCTAAAACAGGAGTAATTACCCGTGCCAACAACTCTGCACAGCCCGCAATTTTACCGAAACGCCATAATTGAACTGAGCAAAAACACACAAGATACGCTCCGCAAACGGACTTGTGTTTACTATGTAACAGCACCCGAAGGAAGGGTAATTTTAAATGAACATATAAAAAATACTGTATGTCATCATGTACATTGTATAGACTATAAAAACTTTAGTTATTTCAACTATATGGCTGCTCCATTGTGAAAGCCCATTCCACAGGTATGACAACGGAACTTGTATTCTCCCTGTTTCAGGACAGCCATAATAAACCAGTAATCGTTAAAAAAATAGAGAAAGAAAGAATTAAAAAAAAAAAAAAAAGGTAATTAGTAGTTTAACATTTTTTTTAATTCTTTATAATTTCTTTATTTGTTTTGTATCCATTTTTGTTTTTAAATTATTGTAACGGAAAATTCAAATCTTGGCTATGAGATCAGGGTTCGGCATCGGCAAATTAACCTTTACGGCTCGAACAGAGACAGTTGTGTTGTGACAGCTGAGTGTTACTTTATCGACAATATTTTCTTGATGAATTGCTGCATTGACAGATTTATCATCCTTAGTGCTACATTTTCATCTTGTTACAGAGCTTCATGGTACAAGTCTACAACACCCCCACCAGAAAGGTAGGTTTACAAAAGAGAGGCAGTGACACCTATTTAGCTTATTAGAAAGAGGCATGCAGATCGCAACTGTTACAGGCAGTGGCGTGGCCTGGTCAAATGCCTCAAGGGGTGTGGCCACTGGAAAATGAGGGTGTGGTAACATGACACACCACCGTTTGTCGTCACTCTGGGAACATTCCTTTCCATTCCATATGCAACTTAATGCCCCAAGTAGTAGTGCCTCTCTTGCAATGCCCACTGTAGTAGTACCTCTTATGCAATGTCCCCAGTAGCAGTGCCCCTTACGCAGTGCCCCCTGTAGTAGTGCCCCTTATACAATGCCCCCAGTAGTGCACCCTTATACAGTGCCGCTAGTAGTGGTCCCCCTATGCAGTGCCCCCAGTAGTGATCCCCTCTATGTAGTGCCCCTTATACAGTGCACCCAGTAGTGGTCCCCCCTATGCAGTTCTCCCAGTAGTGCCCCTTTTACAGTGCCCCTAGTAGTGGTCCCCCCTATGCAGTGCCTCAGTAATAGCCCCCCTATGCAGTGCCCCCAGTAGTGGTCCCCCTATGCAGTGCTCCTTATACAGTGCCCCCAGTAGTGGTCCCCCCTATGCAGTGCCCCCTCTACCGTGCCCCAGTAGTAGTCCCCCCTATGCAGTGCCCCTAGTTGTGGTCCACCCTATGCAGTGCCCATTATATAGTACCCCCAGTAGTAGTCCTCCCTATGCAGTGCCCCTTATATAGTCCCCACAGTCCCCCTATGCAGTGCACCTTCAATAATGCCCCCCAGCAGGGCCAGATAAAGACACACACAGACACAAAAACCCCAACAAAACACTTACCTTAATCCCGGCTCCTGCGCACGCCGCCGGTCCTCAGTCCTCCCGGGTCGGCCCGATCTGCACAATGAAGGAGATGTCATGGCGTCATGACGTCCCTCCCATCATGGTGTCATGACGTCACTCCCATCACTCACCGGGGGAGCCAGAAGATGGAGCTCATGAGTGAGCTCCAGCCCACCTCCGGCAGTGGGCGCAGTGGCCAATGAGAGTCTGTCTGACTCTCATTGGCTTCCAAAACAAAGACAGTGCCGCCGCGTAGTACGAGTGTACTACCCCGGCGGCAGTGTTTGTTACTGTGTAGTGCGGACCGCACTCACTACGGTCTGCACTACACTGACCAGTGACCTGGACAGCGGCCGGCTACGTCCAGCACGCTGCCGGTCCGATGCTCGACCCCCCTAGTAACAGATATCATTGAACACACATTCTCAATGCTTATTATACACAATGTTATGCTGCCCATCCACAGACACACATGCACGCCCACCAGCGCATCCTTCCCATCAATGATTGCTGCACCATTTAGGAGGGGTGAAGAATCAAACCTTTGATAAAGATAAAGTGGAGAAGTTACCATAAGCAACCAATCAGCTTCTAGTAGTCTATGAAATGATAGTTCAAAGCTGATAAGTTGCTATGGGCAACTTCTCTACTTTATCGCTCTTGGAAGGTTTGACAGAACTCACCTAGAAGGATTAAAGAATCATAACAGGGAGTTTAACAGGAATGCTTATTTTGCTCTTGGTAAGCATTAAGCAAGTGCCCTACGGAATGCATGTGACTACATTTAACACTACAAATAAGCTGGGGGGGGGGGGGGAATTCAATTCACCTGGTATGGGTCTGAAGCAATATCGATGTTTACGAAATTGAGTGATTACAGGTAACCTGCGCGTGCGTCTGAGTCGCACTGCTCATGTGTCATGGGTCACTACCAAAATGGTTGACAGGCAGGAACAGTTTGTAGGCCGCAACAGGGAGGTGGCAACTCAAATGCAGACGTGTCGCAACCATTTTTCGTAACTTGTCTCTGCCTGCGACACCATATGCAGTAAACATGGCTCCAGCATCTCAGGGGTCTATGTACTAAGCCTTGAAGAGAGATAATGCACCAACTAATCAGCTCCTAACTGTCACTTTAACAGGCTGTGTTTGGAAAATAACAGTTAGGAGCTGATTGGTTGGTACTTTATCTCCATCCACTTTCTCTCTCTCTCCAAGGCTTAGTACACAGACCCCTCAGTCCCTGCAACCATTCTGCGTGACCATAGCGTTACTCAGAAATCTGATAATCAACTGAGCTGCATCTGTATGCGCAGTCCCTTCTATTTGCCAAGCCACTAGGGGGCGCCTTAATACAAATCCAGGCGCTGCAACAGTTGCCTATTTTCGTACAGCGGTGGCATTAGCGCAGGCTTGCCTACCCTCCCGATTTGGCCGGGAGCCTCCCGATTTTCGGGTGCCGCTCCCGGCCCCCCGGAAAGGCAGAATCGCGTCATCGTGGCCCCGCCCCCTGCTTCACAATGCCGAAAATCACGGCATTGTGAAGAGGGGGTGGAGTCACGATGACGTGATCGTGCGGCCCCGCCCCCAGTGTCACACAAAATGGCCGCTCCGCCCCCAATGGCCGGCCCCGCCCCCGCTATTAGCCGACAATCAGCTCCCTCCCGGAAGGCTGGAGCTGATTGTCGGCAAGTATGCATTAGCGTACATCTCTGAACCAGGTCCTATGTCTTTGCTATGCTGACATCTCGTTGGCTCCATCATCAAAAATTCTCCCTTCCATAGAGATGCACAGGAAAAGGAGCAATGTGCGGGAGATGCGTGCGGCCACACACTGCAAAGAAATGAATCACCCGCGAGCATGTGCCAATTGCACTTATAACAGGATTTATCATGGACACAAGGACAATGAACGGTTTTGCCTTTCGTGTTGAACCAGCATGATTTTAAAATGCTCATATGTATGAGTCCTAAGGACAGGGCTATCGGTGACAGGAGCCATATCATGACCATGATATGGAGAGGGGATGTAGGCGACTGCAGGAATTCGCAGTACAGAGCAGGGATGGGAGGATCCTATCTAATGGATATACAATAGGATGATAGCGGTTTTAAAGGCAGCTTTATACAAGGTCTAACTCCACCCAGTAATTAACTCTATACTGAGTGGAATAACTGGCAAGAATTAAAATCAACTGATTTTGAAGGGGAGGGGTTTACTGGTTTCCATTGAATTACCTTATATTCCAAATAAAGCATACCTTATATGTACCTTTGTGCACAAAACTGACCTCAAAATAGACCACAAAATAACCTCAGACATGATAAAGTTCAGGTCAGAGCATTTGGATGGGGATGGCATTTAAAATGGGATACGCTTCAATAGATCTTTGCCAAGTCTATTAAATTCAAAACAAGAAAAAAAAGGAAAAACTATTTGGTGAGCACTCTTGTTTTTAGAAAATATAAATAAATTAATACATAACTTTTATTGGAAAAACTGTACAATAAAATATAATATATTATTACCTGCAGCTGTGTATAATAACACGATTCAAAATATGGTATGTCTCACATAAAGAGTATATGAAAAAATGTGAATAACCAAAAAGTATAAAGACATAACAAAGGAGAGAGTTTATTCAAAATGAAAATAAAATAAAAGGTCATAAAGTCCTGATTGCTAATGCATCTAAGGCCAGATGCACAATAAATGTGGCTAAAATGTCAAAAAAATATCACATGACACAATTAGAGATATATCGAAACATCAAAGATAATGGCGAAATAAAGAATAAAAATAATACATATATATTGCCTCTATGGCATCATTAGAAAAAATACCAGTTTGTATCTATAGTGCTCTCATTAATGTGAAATATCAGAATAGTCAAGGTAAAGATGCCGTTTCTCTAGATTCTACTTCTCCCTATTTGACCACAAGTCATCGGTAGGGAGTGAGAGATCACCTGGAAACGGTTTGACCCTTAGAAACAACAGAATAACCGCAACTTTTCTCAATATTTCGCTTCTGCTGTTGGGGGTCTTACAAAAGAGCATTGGACCCCCAATGAGAGAGTTACTCTAATTGAGATTGTCATCAGTTAATAGAGAGGACACAAAAATACAGACTCACTCCCTACCGATGACTTGTGGTCAAATAGGGAGAAGTAGAATCTAGAGAAACGGCATCTTTACCTTGACTATTCTGATATTTCACATTAATGAGAGCACTATAGATACAAACTGGTATTTTTTCTAATGATGCCATAGAGGCAATATATATGTATTATTTTTATTCTTTATTTCGCCATTATCTTTGATGTTTCGATATATCTCTAATTGTGTCATGTGATATTTTTTTGACATTTTAGCCACATTTATTGTGCATCTGGCCTTAGATGCATTAGCAATCAGGACTTTATAACCTTTTATTTTATTTTCATTTTGAATAAACTCTCTCCTTTGTTATGTCTTTATACTTTTTGGTTATTCACATTTTTTCATATACTCTTTATGTGAGACATACCATATTTTGAATCGTGTTATTATACACAGCTGCAGGTAATAATATATTATATTTTATTGTACAGTTTTTCCAATAAAAGTTATGTATTAATTTATTTATATTTTCTAAAAACAAGAGTGCTCACCAAATAGAGTTTTTCCTTTTTTTTCTTGTTTTGTCTTTGTTGCCTAACTCTAGTGAGCACCACCACTATATTGTGTATCTTTTTCTGGTTTCAGATATTTATTGATAAGAATAGTGGTACTAATAATTATCTTGTCATATACAGTCAGTGCGACGATTTCCCATTTCCCTCTTCCCCATAGTTGTGTAAGTCTATTAAATTGTCATGACAAATGTCAGATTCTAATCAGCAGAACGGCAGCACAGGACGCACAGAGGACCTCATTCAGAGCCGGACGCTATTTGCGCTCGCTCGTTCAGAAAAAAGGGGTGGCTATTCAAATGAACCATTCGCTCTTTGCGGTCTGTTCACGCCTCTAGGTCTGAACGAGCGAACCAAACATGCGGTCGTTTTTTTTAAAACTACGCCCCCTGGCCGCTCGCATCCTACGTCATGTCCGCTATTTATTAGGTTAATCGAGTACATCGACCAGCGTATGAACTGCTCGCTATTCTTGTGGTTGGTTTTTCCTACCGCAATCTTGCGAGCAGTTCTGACTATAAAATAACCCAGTGATGTGGTCAATGACGCTGCTGTATTAATTATGCACACCCATAAAACGCCCGTTTTGACCTTTAAGCATGCCTGCGTTCGGATCTCCACTCCCTGTTTTCAATCACCTTCCCGTTACCACCCACATCCGTGCACACAGGAAGTTGCAAAGATCCTGCGCGAGATCTGGTCAAGCACAATTATGTAAATGTGGTCGATGGTTCTCGAGGTTTACGCTATCTTCCGTACTCATCAGGCTTTGAGTAAAGGAAGATGGGCGGATTAATATACGGCTGCGCGTCTGCATCTTACGCTGCTGTCTCTGTGCGTATGCATTGATTAGCATATCCTCGCAGCGGCCGGGTGCGTGCGTTGCCTGCTGAATCAGGCCCTCAGTCATTACAGTACAGTTATTGCACCTTACTGGATGTTTTAAATACATTTTATTTTACACGCGAATAAGGTGCGGTTTGCCTTTTACAAGTATATATAGATATCCTCTGATGAATAGTTTACAACTAAGAGCCTGATTTGGAGGTGGACACACGTGCAAAAGCGGATGCGTCTTTGCAATTTTCCACAGACTTTGCATGTGTTGAAGATAAAAAACATGGTCTGCGTATGCGCTGCACGAAGCGTCCACAGTGGAAAGGAGCACATTGGACCGTACAAGTTGGATCTCAAGCAGACTTAGGGATGTATCATGCAGCGCATATAGCATGTGCTACATCCCGCCACTCAACGCATGCATAGCGGAGTTTATTACCGCCGTATGCATGAATGAATGTGAATAAAACCATAATGGTTTCCGATAAGAGCTGACATTTGCGTTGTGAGGACTTCTGGTTTAAAGACTCAAAAATCCTACTGTGCACATGGGAATTGCAGAAAACCTCTGAAAACTGCAGTTTTTGGAGGTTTGACAGAAAAATCGGGGTGAATACATCCCGCACTTAGTGAAATGGGCATTCTGAGCGACAAGAGGGCACGAAACACATGCATCTCGTTGAAGTGTCATGGGCGTGCAACTCGACTACCATGCTTGTTTGATTTGAAAATTAAAAATACAATGCACGGAGCCACAATCACTCAGCAGCTGGCCCGGGCCCTCACCGGACCTCTCCAAAAGGCCAGGGCCCGGGTAATCAGCACCCACTAGTGGCGTATCAAGGGGGGGGTGTCAATCAGGGCTCGTGCCCTAGGGGGGGGGCACCGGCCGCAGGTCAGGACACTGGTCAGTGTAGTGCAGACCGCACAGAGTGAATTAACAAACACCGCCGCCGGCTAGTACACTTGTACTACCCGGCGGCAGTGGGTTTGTTTTGGCAGCCAATGAGAGTCAGACAGACTCTCATTGCTGCGCCCACTGCCGGAGCCGGGCTGGAGCTCACTCATGAGCTCCATTTTCCGGCTCCCGCAGTGGGTGATGAGAGATGTCAATGCGTCTCTCCCATAGTGCAGAGCGGGCCGGCCCAAGAGGACAGAGGAGAGGATGGCGGCGGGCGCAGGAGTGGGGATTCAGGTAAATGTTTCTTTCGTTTTTTCGTGTGAGTGTGTCTTTGTCTGCCACTGCTGGGGGGAGGGGGGGGGACTACTACTGGGGGCGCTATATAAGGGGCACTGCATCGTGGGGACCACTACAGGGAGCACTGCATAGGGGAGACTACTACTGGGGGCATTATAGAAGGGGCACTGCATTGGTGGGGACTACTACTGGGGGCACTATATACTGTAGGTGGTACCACTACTGGGGGCACTGTATAAGTAGCACTGTATATGGGGGCACTATTGGGGGCACAGCATAGGGGGAACCACTACTGGGGCACTGCATAAGGGGGACCACTGCTGGAGGCACACAATAGGGGGGGACCACTACTGGGGGCACTGTATAAGGGGCATTACTCAGGGCACTGAGTAAGTGGTAATACTGGGGACACTGTATAAGTGGTACTACTGGGGGCACTGTATAAGTTGTCCTATTGGGGGCACTGTATAAGTGGTACTATTGGGGGCACTGTATAAGTAGTACTATTGGGGGCACTGTATAAGGGGCACTGTATAAGGGTGCATTACTGGGAGCACTGTATAAGGATTCACAACTGGGGGCACTGTATAAGGATGCACTACTACAGGGGGAACTGCATAAGGGGCACTGCTACTGGGGACATTGCATAAGGGGTACTACTACTTGGGGCATTAAGGTGCATATGGAATGGAATGTTCCCAGAGTGATGAGAAATGGTGGTGTGTCATCTTAACACGCCCCTTTTTCAGTGACCACGCCCATTGTGCCATGTGACCACGCCCACTTTGTTGCCACGCACACCTCCTTGGAGGGTGTGGGGGCCTCAGTTTTTTAACTTGCCCTGGGCTCCAAATACCCTAGTTACGCCACTGGTACCTGCCCACCTCTCTCTGCTCCCCTGGCTATGGGCAACTTCTCCACTATTTTAGCAGCTTGATACATCAACCCCATAGATGTAACCGATATGAAATCTGTTTTAAGCTTACTTAGTTGCAGCTGAACAGACACGGTACAGTCAGTCAGCTCACAGCCTACATACTGTACACTCCTCTTCAGCTTCCTGATATAGATTTTGCCTCAGGAGCCATGAAACATGATATGTTTATATAGCAATGCAAACAACAGGGAGGTGTCCCCACACACAGAGCTATGTTGTACTGAACAGAATCTTGTTGCATATATTGTCGGAGCTACACCTGCAGATTCTACTTTCCACTAATCATTTGTCCCTGGAAATTAGAGACATTTGGCAGCTGTGCAGTGAAAATTTTTAATGATTTGTCCCTGGATAGAACATTTATTGAAAACCAGCCAGCTCTCCCATAGAAGTGCTCTTGTTCTGTGTGCAAAGTGCAGTTCTGTGGGCTTTGCAAGTTCATATCTACTTTATAACATTCAAAATGCAAAAATATGACAAGAACTATGTTCAGGGAACTTGTAAAGATGAAGACATTGAATCAAATTCACTTGGACTACACCATGGCAGGACCTCTCAGAGGGCAGGTCAGAAATGTGGTTACGTAAAATGCCCTATAACAGAACAGTATGTTGTGGTGTGTGGCTATGTAAGCCCGAAGGATGACATGTAAACATGAGGGACATTAAATCACAAGTGTTTTGAGTGTTGCCAGTTTAATAACATGTTGGATATTGCCCCTTTAAGTTATGCAGCCAATGAATGTTTCATGGGGAGTGGTCTAAGAGTATTTAATGGAGTGATGTATGTAAATCTGCCTCTTTGTTCAAGTTTTTCAGGTCAGAGAAGTACATGCAGCTGTAATTCTCATATTTGCAGCTTCCTCACTTTATCTTTCATTCCTACTGCTCCTCTGCTGCCCCCCTTTCTCTTTCCTTCATCTTCATTCACTCCGTTTTTTCTTTTCTCTTCCTTTCTTACTTTAACCTGCTCCCCCCCTCCCCCTTTGTTTTATAATCTTGCTGCTGAGCATGTCCCTTCCTGTTCATGTATCCCCCCCCCCCCCAGTTGGCAAGCTATATGCACCTTGGAGGCCTAATCCCTTTGGCAGCAGGCCCCCAGTGCTGTTCCACACCACGCAGGCGCAGCTGGGCAGAGCAGCGGCTGTTAACATGGCCGTCGTCCCTGCCCTGCATTTAATGGACGTGGACAGCGCTAGGCACGACCCCGTCCCTGTAGCCTCATGGGTTTCCCGTCGCTGCTGCCATAACACCCACTCTGGCTCTATGCAGTCAGACGGAGCCGTAGCTGGGCATGTGTCCGCCGGCTCCGTCTGTGTAGTGATCTATCTGGTACACAAGGAGACCAATCTGTACATCTATGTCCAGGGCAGTGCACGGTTCTTTTTTCTATCCTTCCCCAGATTGTCCAACTTGCTCAAATGATCTGGAATGTAGCCCACATATGACATACAAATATTCAGTCAGACAGGATGGCCATACTTATACACATAATTGCTTAGCGTGTCTGCTGGCCTGAATAGGCCGGAATTACTTCATTCCGTACATTCGTATGATGTCTGTTATAGCTGGTTTTTAAGTGCTGACTATGGGCCTAATTCAGAGCCGCTCGTAAGCGGCCGCTCGTTCGTTCCGAGCGATGTTTGCACAACTGCACATGCGTACGGCAATAGTTTGTTCGCTAAATAGCGAATGCCTGCTATTTTGAGTGACATGAGGAGGCGTATGTGGGTGGTAACAGGGGAAGGTGATTGAAAACGGGGAGTGGAGATTAGAACGCAGGCGTGCTTAAAGGTCAAAACAGGCGTTTTATGGGTGTGCATAATTAATACAGCAGCGTAATTGACCACGTCACTGGGTTATTTTATAGTCAGAACTGCTCACAAGATTGTGGTAGGAAAAACCAACCACAAGAATAGCGAGCAGTTCATACGCTGGTCGATGTACTCGATTAATCTAATAAATAGCGCACATGACGTAGGATGCGAGCGGCCAGGGGGCGTAGTTTTCCAAAAAATGACCGCAAGTTTTGTTGGCTCGTTCAGACCTAGAGGCGTGAACAGACCGCAAAGAGCGAACGGTTCATTTGAATAGCCACCCCTTTTTTCTGAACGAGCGAGCGCAAATAGCGTCCGGCTCCGAATCAGGCCCTATGCCCTCTTAATGGTAACATGTTAAAATTAAGCATTTGGGAACCCCTCTGTAGAAATTCCGCATTTACCACTGAGCCCTGTTCCCCTTTATAAACAAGGGCTGTTAGGATTGCCCAAGCGTGAGGCACAGGTAGGCCCCTCCAATATATCGCAGAGGTCGCGTGTGTGTCCAGTAGCGGTGGGCTCTCCACTACTGCAGTACTCATGGCTGACCCTAGCCCAAATTTTTTGGTAAGTGAGTATATTTTTTGGTGCCCCCCTATGCAGTGCCCCCGGTAGTGGTCCCCCCGTGCAGTGCCTCTTGTGCCCCCAGTAGTAAGTCCCTTATCTAGTGCCCCCAGTAGTAGTCCCCCTATGCAGTGCCCCCAATAGTGGTACCCCTTAAACAGTGGCCCCAGTTGTAGTTCCCCCCCTATGCAGTACCCCCAGTATTGCCCTTTATATAGTGCCCCCAGTAGTGGTCCCCCCTCTTGTAGTACCCCTAGTAGTCCCCCCATTGTTGCGCCCCCAGTGGAGGTTCCCCCCCATGTAGTGCCCCCAGTAGTATTCCCCCCTTGTAGTTCCCCCAGTAGTAATCCCCTCTTGTAGTGCCCCCAGTAGTAATCCCCCTTGTAGTGCCCCCAGTAGTCTCCCCAGTAGTAGCCCCCTCTTGTAGTGCCCCCATAAGTAGCCCCCTCTTGTAGTGCCCCCAGTAGTAAGCCCCCCCTTGTAGTGCCCCCATAAGTAGCCCCCCCTTGTAGTCCCCCCCAGTAGAGAGACACGAAATAATAAAAAAAAAAAACACTTACCTGAATCCCGCTCCTGCTCCCGCCGCCATTATCAGCTCCTCTGTCCGTCCTCCCGGGCTGCTTTGCATTATGGGAGAGACGTCATGTCGTCTCTCCCATTACCCACTGCGGGAGCCGAAAGATGGCTCCCGCAGTGGGAGCAGCAGCAGTTGATGAGAGTCTGACAGACTCTCATCAGCTGCTGAAACAAACACACAGCTGCCGGCACCGGCGGCTGTGTGTTTGGCACTGTGTAGCGCTGACCGAACTCCGTCCGGTCAGCGCTACACACGTGGTGCAGCTGTGTCACAGAGACTCAGTCTGCACCGCGGTAAGCCTCTCCACTGCTGGCTCATTAAAGTAATAAATCTTCATGGTCGCGGCCGTGGCGCTCTTCACTATGTGGCGCCTTACACGATCGCGTACTACGCGTAATCATAGAACCGGCCCTGGCAGTACGCAGTTATGCTGCCTGGTCGGCTGCCCAACACTGTGTCAATTATTACCGGAGGTGGGACCATGGCGCCCGGAGAAAGTGTATGTCTTAGCGCAGCCCCCCCTGTACACACACTCCCTGTACTGAACTGAGCTAGTGGGGTATGGCAAGCCTGCGGGAGAATACTGAAGTGAAGAGTAAAACAGCAAACAGTTTTGCTTTAGTGATGCAATATCTGACATTAAGGGGTAACTGCTTTGACACTGCCTTATTTAAGTATAGCACCTAGGATATAACTGTGATCCCTTTGAATCATTGATATCAGTTGATAGAGGAGATTGTATTATTTATTCTGAGCATTTCATTTACACTGACAGAATACATGTGCTACAGTAAAATTCCACAGGGTGCACAGCTTATGACTGTAATTACTGCCCCAAGCAGCTTTCACTGTAGTGAAAACACCTATGGGAAGCTCCATTCTCAGCTATGCTCCTACTCCGCAAATATACATTGCACTTATATGAATCATGTTCTGTCTACCACCATTATTATTAATCCAGGTCTCCTAATAAATAAATTATAAATGACAAATAAATATCCGTAACTTCCTTAGGTTATAGTGCAAACTAACCAAAAAAATAAAATAAAGTAAAAAATAAATAAATAACAGGCGGCCGTTATACTATGTAGAGCCCCATGAATTCAGGAACTCTGTATGGCACCCTCTGTCCATTTCATTCTCCACTGGAATCACCCTCGCTACTCCCCTGGTTTTGTTACACTGTCTCCCGTGCCTGTGGCGCCCCCCACTGCCCTCCCCTCTTACCAGCTGCTGCTATTGCCTCCCTCCATACGCGGTCATCTCGGGCCAGCGTTTTTGACCTTGTAGCTAGGATCCCAGTCTTCCACGCCTGGGCCATCAATTGATCAGTCAGGCATGCCAGCGCTTGCTGCGCTGGGGGGCACGGGTGAGGGGGTCTATTGCTCCTACATTAATTGGCAGGCGGGTTTTTTCAATATATTTGCAGCGTGCTACCTCTCTTCCGGTTGTTCATTTGCTAGGATGAATTGTTCTGTGTTGCCTGCTGCTTAATGTCCATTTGTTTATCAGGCATGTGCCTGATACACAGATTGGGATTGCGGGTGCACTGTCCCCAAGACTGTTAGCAGGTGGGTTGGCTGGAATGGGAGCGTTATATCTGGTCTCTCTGGCTCGGGCACTTAAGAGCTTGCAGAGAGTCATGCTGACATTTATTTGGGATCTGTATTCGCCAGGGCGCTCGCTCGCTGTGTTACAGCATATTTTAGAAGTCGTGTCTATTTTTTTTGCATTTTAAGACGGGCCCGGCCCCTGCAGGTCCTTCATAATTTCGAGTGTCTGCGGGGGTTGGTCCAGGTCAACCCATAAAAGGCAATTAACTGCAGGTGTCCCATTGATATGTCCATGTTGCTTTACTTGCTGGCTGCTTTTATTTTCAGCTTTGAATGCTTGCTGTTTCAATTAGGTTTTTGCCATGACGCTTCATGTGGCGTTTTTTGGGTCTGCGAATTAGTTGCCCCCCCATTAAAAGGGCTGTCCCACCACTCACTATTGGGGATGTAATTTGTATGCCTGGAAGCAATGCTAGGCCTTATACAGCGCTCCAGTGCGGACCAGGCTGGTAGAAGGCGCTGGCTTCACTGCATCCATATCTCATTCCTGCAGTATGTCCGGTGGTGCTGGCGGGCTCCTTTGAGCAGATGCATGGCGATGGTATGGGGCATGGTTGATGCACGAGGATTTCTCCCGGTTACAAAATACCAGTTTTGTCATGTTTTCTGCAGCGTTGTTTGGCTTTTTTATCAGAGCTAGAGCCGGGCTAGTTCGGTACTCACTCATTTAGAATAGGAGCTGCTTCATCTGCGGCTTCTGCTGGCTTATCCGAAGGGTTATCCAATCCCTTGGTCGGTGGCGTTTTGACGTTATATTCGTCCGGGTTTAGCCATTTTGCTCCATCGTAGCTCACCGCAGGCCTAACCTCTCGCCGACCTACTGCGGGAGTCTATGAGGAATTTTTTATTTTCCCCCGGGGGCCCAATTGGCTTCTGAATTATATGATATGGCGTGATGGTTAGTTTTTTATGTTTTTTGCCTCAAGTCTGGTTAGCTACATTGTTCCCCCTTCCCCATCCCCCCTCTTTGTTACGTTTCCATGCCTTGTTGTTGAGGTGTGTCTGTGGTACAACTGCTGGGTTTGTGTTTTTTCTTTCCGTATTATAGGTGCTGCATCTGTGTGTGAATGAATATATCTACTTATGTTGTGATATGTGGACATATATGTACTCCATTTAACGCAGTGCTATAATTAATGTTTGAAATAATACTGATAGAGTGGCATTTGGTTTACATAATTTTTATCGCAATAGGTTAAATAAATATATAGATATCTAGGATACTACCATATATGTCAGAAAATATAAAAAAACACCTGTATTGGTAGCGAGAATCTATTTTAATTACACTTTTTCTTACCTATATAACACTTTAATTTCTCTATTTTAATATTTCATGGACTATATCATGATATAACTTATTATTCTTTAAAATATGTATATTTTAATTCTGTGCATCCATTGCAGACAACTCTTTCCCTCTCTACCCATATTGGGAATGATTTAGGTCAGCAAACTACATTGGATTGGCGCTCTATTGTCATTAGATCCATTTGATAGCAGAAGCTCTGCCTTCCTGCCAGTGTTGTGGTCTTTCATTGTCCACAGGAGTGTTTGGTGGTGTTCTGGTTTTGGTGCCTGGTTGGATGTTGCTAGGAGGAAGGTAAATACTGCAGTGGTGAGGTACATGGTGGAGAATGGTGGTGGTGTAGTGGAGAATGGTGGTGGTGTAGTGGAGCAGGTGCTTATTCTATTCCGCGATGCACATTTGTTTCGAGGAGATGACGTGCATTATTAATCCTGCAGGATTGGCTAATTTTTCTGCTGGTTTAGGTGTTTCTTGTTACAGGGTTGAGTTATGGTGGTGGCGCATCGGCTTAGGCCTCGCTTGGCGGAAAAGAACGACACTTGGAGTTACTTTATGTTAATATTTAGGCTTAGTGGGTGCGCTCTCATTAAAGTGGAGTAAAGCGTCAGCCAATTGTCCTGGACAGGAAATGACTATACCAACGGGACCGGTGGTTGAAGGTAAAAGAGTTGATCACCAATGCTTGGCTTGTGTGATTGTTTGTTTGAGCTGTTTGGTTGTTATTGTCCTGTGCGTTCTTTTTGTGCCGTCACCATTATTAGTATTAACTTATAGGCTAAATATTTTGTCAAATTTATTTTTGACAAGTCATTAAATTTTAAACGCCAACACTGTTGTCTGTGTCTTTATTTTTAGAAGTGGTTACATTGTATTTAAGAAGGTTGTTATATTGTAACACAATAATACACGTTAGTGAGTTTAATAATAGTGGGTGGGCCATCCCAGGGCAACACTGAGGAAACAACCTAGATCAGTAGTTCTCAAACTCAGGAGCTTATTCAGAGATATAAAAATAAGCCAGGTGACGTGTACTATGATGCTGTCTGTTAATTATACACACCTCTAAAATGCCGTTGAGATGCTCAGGCACGCCTGCGTTTGCACCTCTACTCCCCCGTTTTTAATGGCCAGCCCTTGTTACCACCTACAAACGATTTCCCCTGTCACTCACTCTGCTGGGCTGTCTATGCGCAGCGAACGAACGCATTGTGAACTTTCGCTAAGGTATGCGCACTGCGATGTATACGCATATACTCACTGCATACCATCGGCAGCAGCGAGCGTTTGCATCTTAGTGAGCGAGTCTGAATGAGCTCCTCAGTCCTCAGGACCCCACACAGTTCACATTTTCCAGGTTACACAGCAGGTGCACAGGTATACTCATTACTCACTGACACATTTTAAAAGAGCTACAGGTGGAGCTAATTATTTCACTTGTGATTATGGTCGGGATGTACTAAAGGAAAAAGTGGGGTAAAACCCCCGTTCTCTGGGTTTATAACCGCATTTTCGTATGCACTAAGCCCCAGCCGCCCTATTATTGGTGCGGAGGGTAACACCAGAAAAACCTGGCGTTACCCTATAGACGCCTCTGGGCTTCTAACCGCATCCCGCACCCGATGCTTCGCTTTTCGCCGCCGCCTGGCCAACCCGCAGTTGCCCAGCAATAGCCCCCAATCACCTTAGTCTCCTGGTCGCTGGTCTGTGCTCCTCCTGGGTCCTCCACCTCCTTCTCCTCCTATTCTTCTTCCAGGTGCAGTGAGGAGGAGCCTGGGACTTCCTGCACAGGTCACCAGGAGGGGGTGGAGTCCCACAGAGACCCCCTCACCCGGCGTCAGCTGCTTCGCAAAGGGAAGCTCTTATTGCAAGAGCTGTCCTTTGCGATACTAATCGCATATGTTAGTACATATGCGATTAGTAAGGTTGCGGTGACTGGCAGGATGTACACCGCAAGGTTAGTACATCCCGCCCTATGTGAGACCTGCAAAACATGCACTGTTTGGGGTACTGAGGACCGACTTTGAGAACCTGTGACCTAGATTTTCTAGGGGGGAGAAGTGGAGATGTCCCCATAGCAACCAATCAGATTCTAGCTATCACGTTATAGAATGTACTACATAAATTATAGCTAGAATCTAATTGGCTGCAACAACTCCACGTATCATCTTCAGAAGCTTTGATACATCTCCCCCTAGTCTTCTAACAATACCACATCACATCATACACTGATCAGCCATAACATTAAAGCCACTGACAGGAGAAGAGAATAACACTGAATTATCTCCTTACAACGGCATCTGACATTGTTAGTGTTGCCTATAGATACCTATGGGCTCCTTCCCGCACAAATCCCCAGAGAGGGATCCGAAAGATCACTCTCTGCCCCCCACGGCTTGCACATGTGCAATGGGACTACCAGGTTATCCTACTCTCCAACATGACCCCTTCCATCCGGTACACAATACTCTGCTCCTGGACTTCCCACCTAATTTATAATTGCAGTCACTTGTGTTGAACTAGTTAATAGATGAGACAGGTGTTTCACCACAGGTGGCTGCAATCGTCAATTAAGATGGAAGTCCAGGAGCAGAGCATTTGTACCGGAGGAAGGGGTCATGTTGGGGGGGGTCTGGGTTATAAACCCAGAAGTCCTCACAACACAGAGGACAACTCTTATTGGAAGAAGTTTCCTTTGTGTAAATATTCATGAATAAACGCTGCTATGCATATAAGTGGAGGGATGTATCACCATAGAATATGCAATGCATGATAAATCCTGTAGTCTTTTACAAACTAAGACAATAATATTCCCACCTGCCAACAGAAACTGCCTACCAGAGATTCCTATCACTGAATAGGACAATAAATCCTACCACTCAAGCTCGATAGCTAGTTGTTGTCCTCACTCAGATCTGTCCTTACTTCCCCATATCCAATCTATATACAAATCATGCTACATAAAAGTTAATGTATTCATTACAGTATGTCCTGTTAATATATGTATGCTCTTGGTGATGGAATGCAGAGTTTAATAGCAAGACCAACAGAGTCCAGGTACTCTAAACAGGCCAAGTATTTAACCAGGTTTAAGGTCTATTAAAGTGTAGTAGAAGTTGCTTGTACAGCCGTACTCAGTTATGCACTTGGTAATCTGGATGGAGCGGAGCTTAAGCAGAACATACAGAGCACCAGCAGGGTATGAAGGATATATGCGCAGTATTCTGCAGGGTGTTTGGAGCTAATTGGAATATGTTATGCCCCACTGTGGCACTTATACACAGTAACAAGATTAAGCAGATGACCAAACAGCGGCCATCTTGGTAAAGGAGCATGCTTCATGTAAGGAGCATTCATGCCATACTTGCCTACTTTTTTTTTTCTCCTCCCTGGGCTTCTCCGGGGAGGCGAAGCAGGTGGGTTGAGATGGGGTGGGTCCTGACGGTTTGCATCATTAAGCCCCGCCCCTTCGCTGTCAACTGCAGTGATTGGTGCAAATGTAAATAGGGGCGGGGCTAAATGATACAATTCTTGAAGAATCGCGTCATTAAGCCCCACCCCCTAAACGGGGAATTCTCCCCATTCTGCCCACTTCACTAGGAAGTGGGCAGAATGCGGGAGAACTGCCTACTCTACCAGGGGTGCGGGGGGTTACCTGAAAAATCGGGAGCCTTCCGCGACTTCCGGGAGAATAGGCATGTATGATTCATGCGGATAGCGAAGCAGCGCGCTCAAACGTGTCCTGCATGGTCTATTGCAATAGTCTCCTTACCGGTCTTCTCCTAAACAGACTCTCGCCCCTACAATCTAATTTGAATGCAGTGGCTATACAAAATACGGCCCATGGACCGGATGCCATCTGCAAGGCAACTGGGTCCGACCCGATTAATATTGCAGCCATCTTTCTGGCATCGTACTAGAACCAAGCCCAGGCAGCAAGCAAGCAGTGCGAAGAATAGAACTATCGGTGATTCAGTCATTCAAATTGTAATGTAAGGTGCAAGCTGCCAGGAGAGGGGAAAGAGGGCCTGATTCAGAGCCGGACGCTATTTGCGCTCGCTCGTTCAGAAAAAGGGGCCGGCTATTTAAATTGAGCGCTCGCTCTTTGCGGTCTGTTGACGCCTCTATGTCTGAGCGAGCGAACGAAACATGCGCTCACTATTTTGTAGAGACGCCCCCTGGCCGCTCGCATCCTACATCATCTCCGCTATTTATTTGATTAATCGAGTACATCGAAAGGCGTCTGAACTGCTCGCAGTGCTTATGGTTGGATTTTCCTACCGCAATCATGCGAACAGTTCAGGCTAAGAAACAACCAAGTGACGTGGTCGATGACGCTGCTTTGTTAATTATGCACACCCTTAAAACGCCCGTTTTGACCATTTGGCATGCCTGCGTTCGGATCACCACTCCCCGTATTCAAGCACCTTCCCCTGTTACCACCCACAAACGCCTCATCCTGTCACGCAAATTAGCAGGCACTCGCTATTTTGCGAGCGCTCGATTTCCGACCGCTATGACTGGTTGGCGCATGCGCATTACGACCCGTACGCATGCGCAGATGTGCGAACATCGCTCGAAGCGAACGAGCGGCTCTGAATCAGGCCCAGAGATCGGATGCTGGAGAGGGGACAGGTTTCAAAAGGAAAGTGGGAGTTGAGAGAAGAAAGAGTATGTGTGGAGCAGAGCTGTAAACTAAACTTCCCTTCCTAGCACAAGACTCACCCTAGCCTCCCCCCCTAACCCCCCAGCGTTCCCTGAAAACTCCATCCTTCAGGCAAGCTAATATAAGTCATCTTCACATCTGCTAGGTTACTCTACTGATTACCACCCCTCTAAAAAGTTAATCAAACTTTTAGTTAATCATCATCATCTTCCATATTCAAAAATCCTGACCCCTGACTTATTCACATATACACTATATTGCCTGTAGCATAATAGGGGAGCAACTGGAAATACGGTATGCAGTCAGGAAGCAGACGGTCGAAATGCCGACCGCCGGTTTCCCGACTGGGGACTAATGATAGGCGTCGAAATCCCAGCGCCTATCATTATTCCTACGCCGGGAGCCTGACGCCCGGCATACCGAACGTAAGTAAGCCCGGCAGGGGACGCGGACAGCCGCGGAGGGGCGGGGCGGGGGGAGGGTTAGGTTAAGGGAAGGAAGGGGGGTTAGGCACCCCCTGGGGGGGTTAGGGCTAGGCACCCCCCGGGAGGGTTAGGTTTAGGCTGCGGGGACGGGGGGGAGGTTAGGGATGGTTATACTTACCTTAATTAACGGTCAGGATCTTCACTGCTGCCGGTCTTCCGGCGTCAGGATTTGAACCGCCGACATAGGTCTGGCGGTCATTCATACCGATCCCTGAAAATACACCTGTAGGCTGAAATTTTGTGGCAGTAGGTTTGTGCTTCGGGCCCCAAAATTGCAGTCTACTCTAATATAAGACAATGGTTCTCAATCCTCAAGTTTTTCGGATTTCTGTCTGTGGAAGCAGATAGGATAATTATTGATCTAGAGAAATAGATTAACTCACCTGTGCATGATTCAAACAAAACATGACCTGTTGGAGGTACTTGAAGACTGATCATCTAAAGCTGGGGGGTTGGGTATAATTTGCCGGCAGATGAAATACTGACGCTGGAATCCCGATGGTGAAGTATCCCGACAGGGACACGTAAGTACCCTAACCCTCCCCCTCTCCACCCCCTAAGCCTAACCATCACTTGGTGGTGCCTAACCCTAACCTCCCCCGGCGGGTGCCTAACTTCCCTCCAATGGTGCCTAACTATAACCCCCCTTCAAGCACAAACTTCAAACTCTCCCAGGGGGGTGCCTGACCCTAAACCACCCAGGGAGGCTCCTAAACCTAACCCCCCCCGTCCCCAGCATAAGCTAGTACTTACTCGCAGCGTCTTTTCGTTAGGGACGCCGGTGGTCGGTATGCCGGACGCTGCTATCCTGATGTCTTCGGGATAACGGCGTCAGCATTATGCCGGGTGTCAGGATTCTGCTGTCGGTATATTGACGCCTGGGATCCCATCCACCGGCATTTTCAAAGTATCCCATAGCTGGGTACACAGATGATTTTTTTGAACGATTTGGTCAATTCTGATGGACAGGAATGACAAATCGTACAAAATCGTCTAATGTGTTCTGTGTTATTCGGTGTGCACTCCCGTTTGGTCGTCTGCCGCATCATCAGGTCGTCCCTACATGCAGGCCAACCTGATGATGTGGGCAACGACAGGGACCGGCATATCAGGCATCGGATCCTCTAATGTGTACAGACCACCCGATTGGTCAACCCGTAGGTGGTGGGGGGGTGGAGGGGGCATCGCTGGGTATACACATCGTATAATGTGTACCCAGTTTAAGACCATAATCCCTAAAATAAAAATATAAAATGTATGCACAAATATAAATGTAGGGCCTGATTTAGCCCCGGACACAATCCCGATTCAGTTGCTCAAAATGGAGGCCTGTCATCTCCAATTTGTGGTACTGCCGAAGCCAGCCGTTGCGTCTTTCGACGCTGACCATGGCAACTTACTTGTGGAAATTGAGTAACCTTGGAGTTACTCAGATGGTCCAGTGATGTTCCCGATGGTGATCTTCGAATGCATGCACTGGATCTGAGAGGGCTTCTCAATTTAAAAGAAAACACCTGCATCATTTACATCCTTCTCAGATCTGCTGCTACTGAAGACTTAGCACAGATCACTCCAGGATCCACCCCTGAATCAGGTCCTTGGCTCTTAGAAGCATAAGGCTTCCATGTAGAGGCATATGGAGTGCACATGGACACACAGACACACACACTGCCACTTTTCGCGAAAAGGACAGTTTTTTTTGGGGGGGGGGGAATCAGTCTGTACCCCCTAAAAAGCCTAACTCATTCGGGGGATCAATATTGAAGTGTTTTAGTAGCCCTAATAAAAGCAATTAGGGATCTTATATTGAGTCAAAGGGCTGTAATATGCACAAGTATATTAGGCAATGTCTTTTGTGAAAAATAATTGCTATGGTTAAATTGGGGGTACGTGTAAATGGGTACTAATATTTTTGTGTCTGTAAAGTGCAGATTTAAAATATGTTAAAAATACACCAGCTGCAGCCCCCTGCAATCCTAAAAACACCTGTCCCATCCATAGAGCCCCCCAAATTACCTATCCCAGCATTTTAGCCCCATTTTCAAACATTTTCGCCCCAAAACATTACGTATTTTTTTTATCGGTGAATTAAGACAACTTTTTAATTTTAGTCATTAAGGGGGGCTCTCCAAAGGGTTCTGAACCAAGGGCCTGATTCAGAGGCGCTCGTAAGCGGCCGCTCGTTCGCTCCGAGCGATGTTCGCACATCTGCGCATGCGTATGGGTCGTAATGCGCATGCGCCAACCAGTCATTGCCAAAAGGTAAAAAAACGGGCGTTTTAAGGGTGTGCATAATTAACAAAGCAGCGTCATCGACCACGTCACTTGGTTGTTTCTTAGCCTGAACTGTTCGCATGATTGTGATAGGAAAATCCAACCACAAGCACTGCGAGCAGTTCAGACGCCTTTCGATGTACTCGATTAATCAAATAAATAGCGGAGATGACGTAGGATGCGAGCGGCCAGGGGGCGTCTTTACAAAATTGCGAGCGTGTGTTTCGTTCTCTCGCTCAGACATAGAAGCATCAACAGCCGGCCCCTTTTTCTGAACGAGCGAGCGCAAATAGCGTCCGGCTCTGAATCAGACCCCAAGTCCCCACATTTTTAGCCCAAAATAGGGATTTTGCACCACCGGCAGCTGGAATACGGACACTGAAAGCCCGACATGCAGTGGCGTAACTACTGCCCCCACGGTGGCTTGGAGGCGATGGGTAGTTTGAGGGCGATGGGGGCAGTGGTTACGCCACTCTTTGGCGGAACTCCCGTAACTACGGAGGGTGCAGGGGGTGCACCCTCCATCTGCCGGGCGCCTGCTGAGTGTGTTACCAGCGGGCGCCCGGCTTCTATTCATTACGTCACTCCCATAGTGCTGAGGAGCGGACGCCGGGGTATGGGCGGCAGCAGCACTGTAGCGGGGATAAAGGTAAGTGGGTTTTTTTTGTATGTTTTAGTGTGCACGCGGGGGGGGGGGGCAGGGGAGAGCAACTACTGGTGGCTCACTACTGGGGACTACTACAGGAGGCTCACTACTGGGGACTACAGGGGGCTCACTACTGGGGGCAACTACAGGGGGCAACCACAGGGGGCTCACTACTGGGGGCTCACTACTGGGCACAACTACAGGGGGCACAACTACAGGGGGCACAGCATATGGGCACAACTACAAGGGGCACAATTACAGGGGGCCCTGCATAATGGGCACTACTACAGGGTGCATTGCATAAGGGGCACTATTACAGGGGGCATTGCATAAGGGACACTAGTATAGGGGGCATTGCATTTTGGAGCACAACTTCAGGGGGCACTGTATAAGGGGCACTGACTTGATACACACAGTTTACAGGTTATAAACTATGTTCCCAATAATCTGGTTCTACACGGACATAAAAACTGTACAACCTGTCTTGAGCTGAGGTGACAGACTGGCAGGAGCAGAGAGGAGGGTTGGTGAAGTAGATCTGTCAGGGTGGGATGTAATGGGCATTACTGTTTGGCATAATGTGTATTTGGCATTACTGAGTGCACAATGTGCTATTAGGGGCATTACTGTGTGGCATAATGTGTAAGGGGCATTACTGTGTCGCATAATGTGAAATAGGGGCATTACAGCATGGCATAAATTTGTTATAAGGGCTTTACTGTATGGCATTATTGTGTGGCATATGTAAGGGGCATTGCTGTGTGGCATAATGTGTTGTAAGGGGCATTCCGGTGTGGCACACTGTGGTATAAGTGGCATTACTTAGTGTGTCATAATGTGTAAGGGACGTTGCTGTATCATGTAACCACACACCTTAATCGTCGTCTTTGGGTGTGTTTGATCTTTGGGGGGGGGGGGGGGGGGCGCGCCTGAAACTTTTTTGGCATGGGGGAGCAAAATTAGTTACGCCACTGCCGACATGAGACTAAAGATAGGTATCCATCATTAGCCCCACAACAAAATCCGGACGCCTGGCATACCGAATAAAGGTAAGCCGTGTGTCTTCGGTCGTAGCCCAGGGAGACTTAGGGTTAGGCACCCCCCGTCCAGGAGGGTTAGACTAGGGAAGGGGGGGGTTAGGGTTAGGCACCACAAAGGAGAGGTTAGGGTTAGGTACCAATGGGGGGAGGTTATGGTCAGGCACTAGGGAAGGGGGGTGCTAGGGTTTGGCACCACTAAGTGAGGTTTAGGGTAGGAGAGGGGAGGGTTAGGGTGCTTACTAGCCCCAGTCGGGATTTTGATCCGGCGGTCTTTGATCCGGCAGCTGTTCAGCCACCGGGATTACATACAGATTCCCATACGATCACCTCTAAGTAGCCTGTAATTCCTTCACTACGACAAACTTACCCTACATGCGAACGCCCCTTTTGCTGGCCAGTAACACCAACTCAGTTCCATGTGGAGATCCGACTGAGATCCATAGGACTCTAAATCATTTGTAATTGCTCTATGTTGTGTACGTTCAGCAAAGACCAGCGACGTCCGGCAAGGTCAATGGCGTGGAGACATGTTTAAAAACACAGTTTTTATATCAAAACTCTGGAGCATGACAGGGAGTATGATAGGAGAGGGAGTATAACATGGGAGGCTCTGCCTCCCCTGACTGCACGTTCCTGGCACAGACATATCCGCAAGCTGCTAAAAATGGCAAGAACTGTGCACAGGCAGAATTGCGTGCAACTCAGAGAGTCCAGTAACAATAACAGGTCCACATAGACACTAGCGGCTCCAGGCACGGGCAAGTCGGTCAGTCACCAGGAGCGCTATGGGATTGGGAGGGCGCAGGAAAAGCCCTCACCCCCTCAAACCAGCGCTATTTTGATGATATACGCACAGGGGGAGCGATTGGAGGAGGGAAGGGGCTGCAACACAGTACAGTGCGCAGCTTTAGATGCTGGGCGCAAAGGGATTAATGGGAAAAAAAATGGGGATTTATTCCCATCAAATGAAGGCAACAGAGTGTAAAATAGCAGCATTAGGGACATACTGTAGCCCACCATCCTTATTCCCCCTGATTACTGGCTGGAGGATGCATGCAGCGCTCTTGGCAAGAGATCAGTGGCTGTCACTAGTTAGCAATGCTCTTAGGATGGAGATAGCAATACTAGGAAATGGGGGACAAGCAATGCTGGATCCAATCTCTATGTGCATGCACGAACACTAGCCACATGTGCGCATTTCGCTGTAACTCCCCTGTCAGCAACATTAGGCTGCCACCGAGAGGGAGAAGACCTCAGCTTCGGAGCTGGGATTTCACCAAGGCACTGGGATGTTATATTGTGGCGTAACTACATTATGTATCGCTGACACATCCTGCAACCACCGAACCAGCAGGAAGGGTGGTAATCAGTGGTGGACGGTGGACCTGTCCCAAGTAATTGTTCCTGTTTTGTTTAATGTATTTATATTATTAATTATACTAGTTGAGGCCTATAATGGAAGGTTTATACGTTCGGTTCTCTTTGCAGACGAGAAAAGAATGGATACCCCTAAAGATAAAACAAATCTGTAGCTTTAGAGAAAATGGATGTGCGATAGAGACATCTTAAAGCAGAATACAGTATAAATAGCGAATAGCGTAATTTCATAAAACAGCAGGTCCTTGGAGCTACAGCTTTATTACGATATGAGGGTAAGGAACAATATATGGCCACTTCGTAAGTCACCATGTACCATGCATGCCTACTCTCCCGGACGTCGCGGGAGGCTCCCGACTTTTCGGGTAACCCCCCGCAACCCCAGCATGGGCGCCGAGAGGGGGGGGGGGGCCAGCGGGTACAGTTTACCCGGGCCTGTGTTTGCTAGAGGGGACCGGCGTCACTCACACCCTCCCTCTCAGCAGCTCAGCACACAGCTTGTGCTGGGCTCCTGAGCGAGACTGCTCGCGGCTGCAGTTTCCTATGGCTGTGGGGGGGAGCGATCACATTGATCGCACCCACCCCCTGCTTAGCGCCAGGCTGGGGGGCTTACAGCGCCCCCCTCCCCTGTGCGCAGCAGCGCTGCAAAAGTGAATTATATATATTTTTTTGTCAAGGGTATTTGCCCAGGCCTCCCACAATTAGGCCACGCCCCCGCCTTTACCCGGGCCCGGCCGGGCTCTCTATGGCCCTGACCCCCGGTAGAGTAGGAATTTCCTAGTGAAGTGGGCAGAATGGGGAGAATCTCCTTGGCGATCGTGGGTCTCCATGTAGGGGGCGGGGCTTAATGACGAGATTCTTCATGAATCGTGTCATTTGGCCCCACCCCCTATTTAAATTTAAGCCAATCGCAACAATTTACCACAAGGGTTGCGGGCTTAATGATGCGAATAGTCAGGCCCAGCCCCCCGTCGCCACCCTCCTGCTTCTCCCGGGGAGAGAAAAACAAAGGTAGGCAAGTATGCAGTGTACAGTTCTGGAGACCTGATCATCAAATAGACATTAGAACAGGAAAAAAATGAATAATAGAAGGGCTACTAAACCAGTAGATATCCCCAACAAGCAGTGCAATTCGCCGGGCATGGGTTCGGGTTCCCCATGTCTGAGTTAGAAAGCCAGTAAGAAATTGCAGCACTACATGTACTTGTTATCGTATTCTGCGATTAATTTAGGGTCATATTAACTAAGCCTTGTATTTTCAAACCCCTCAATTTCTACAGATTTTGCCTGACAGATTGTAAATTTAAAAATCAGGCTTGTTCTGCGTTAAGTATTATTGCCCTTTTAAATCTGGCAGGCAGAATCTTTTAAAAGTGGAGGGTTTTGTAAATCCACTAGTAAATATGCCCCTAAGCCAGAGGTTCCCAAATGCGATCCTCTAGGCGCCCCTACAGTTCAGGTTTTAGAGATATTCATGTTTCACTACAGGTGACTTATTACCCTTTTCCACTGCTGCAATAACCCAGGTTTTTGCTGGGTCTACCCGGGTCACAGCTCAGTGGAAAAGGGTCCCTGAAAAATAACCCAGATCAAGGGACCTGGGAATCCAACCCAGGTAGCTACCAGAGTTGGACCCGGGATGGACCTGGGTAATGGTGCAGGGTAAATGGCGCGACCCGGGTTATCTGTCCTGGGTCATGCCTAAAATGAGCTGATTGGGGGCTGTGGTGCAGTCACCTCCCACTTTTTATGACCTCATGCAGGGCAGTTTCTAGGGTCTGAGGCTCCCAGTGCGAGCAGTCAAAATGCGCCCCCCCCCCCTCGAAGCAGTAATATTGTGGAGTGGGCGTGGCGTCATCATGAGGGGGTGTGGTATCACAGTAAGGGAGCGTGATCTAGAAAGACCACAGAATGACAGCCACCGTGACTACTGAGTACAAGGGTGTCTAACCTGTCAGAGGCAAAGCGCTGAAAAATATATGTAGCTAAATAAAAGACAGACAGCATGCGCGCGCCGGAGGCGCGCGCTCAAAAAATGGGGTGTGGCCTAGCTGTCACAAGTCCACGCCGCATTTCTGTGTGCATGCCTGTGGTGTGACATTTGCAGAAGTATGACCTTGCATCACACCCGGTTTTAGTCGCGTTGGGAGCGAGCCCAGCCAGATCCACATAAAATACACTGCAACAAACCACTTCCACATAAAATATATTGGAAAAGCCAGAGGCACATAAACTACGTTTTAAAACCACATCCACCTCAAATACATTATTAAATCCAGAACCACATAAAACACATTGAAAAAACATGATTCACATAATACACACTTCATTCCAGCCCCCTCCCTTACCATTCCAGCCCCCTCCCTTACCATTCTCTCCCCTCCCTTACCATTCCAGCCCCCTCCCTTACCATTCCATCCCGACAGGTCTTAGGCTTCCCCCCCACTGGCTCTCAGGCAAAAGTGCCCATTATGCAGTGCCCCCTGTAGTTGTCCCCATATGCAGTGTCCCCTGTATTTATGCCCCTTATGCAGTGCCCACAGTGGTAGTGTAACTTATGCAGTGCCCCCTGTAGTCATGTCCCCTGTAGTCATGCCTCCATCAGTAATGCCCCCAATAGTAATGGTTCCTGTTGTAGTGCCCCAATAGTAGTGTCCCCAGTTGTATTGCCCCCAATAGTAATGCCCCCTGTACTAGTGTCCCCTTTATAAATTCCCCAGTATTAATGCCCCTGTATTAGTGCCCCCAGTAGAAGTGCCCCTGGCCCCTGAGTAATGCACCCAGTAGTGGTGCCTCCTAAGCAATAACCCCAGTAGAAGTGCCCCCAGAGTAATGTCCCTAGTAGCTGTGCCCAGGTGCCCCCAGTAGTGGTGGCTCCCCCCAAGTATTGTCCAGGCTGCCTGCACACACACACAAAAAAAACAAACAAAACAGTAACACTTACCTTCAGCCCCGCTCTGGCCCCAGCTCTGGCGTCCGCTCCGCTCGGCTGCTCCTCTCTCTGCACTATGGGAAAGACGTCATGACGTCCTCCCATAGTGCACATTGTGGGAGCCGGAAGCCGGAGCCTCCATCTCCGGCTGCTCTGCTCTGCCGGGCGCCCGCTGGTAACTGAATCTCAGCGGGCGCCCGGCAGTTAACATGCTGTTTCTACAGCAGGGGTAGGAGGCAGCGCGCCCCGTGCGATTGCACGGGTCGCCTGCCCCTAGAAACGGCCCTGACCTCATGTTTAGCAGAGCAGGCCTGGGTTTTTGGTGGAAAATGGGTATTAATTAGTACCTCTCAATATGATTTAACCACCTGTGCTCAACCAAAGATATCTCTAAAACATGAACCGTTGGGGTGCCTTGAGGACCACGTTTGGGAACCTCTGCCCTAAGCCATTATTTGGGGAACAAAGCTTTTAAAATATTTTTTATTTGAATTGAAATCTTTAAAAATAATAAAAAAACAAATGATCAGTGTAATTTAAGGTCCAAGCTCTGGTATCGCTCAGTTACCTTAGATAAATATTTTTCCTAAATTTCAGCAATACGGGATTTTCAATCAATGTGATCAGTCGCGAGAAAAAAAACTTCCTCTTCCATGGAGCAAGAGGCCTATTGAGAATTATCCCCTATGTTCCTTTTATCTACTGACAATACTGAAATGTAACACTGCATTATACTACCTGTGTGCCTGATAAATGACACACAGCACAGGTGATGTAGGATCCATGCGCATATCCTAAAGGCGGGCGAGTAAACGCAAATCCTGTCTTCCAAAAAGATAGGACCACTGTGAAAGCCAGGGCCCCTATTAGCACAACAATGGCCTCTTGTGCGCCTCCAGATAGCATGGAAATGAATTTAGCCCTGAGCACAGACAATAAATAGGCGATTTGACAAATGCTTTTTGTCCTGTATTTAACCCCATCCCCACCAAGACACAGCCCAAGTATAATAAAAAAAGAGTTAACATAATAATGAATGGAACTACAGGAGCAAGCGCGACTTAACAATGATGTTCTTGTCTGAAACACTTCCATTAGCTTAACCATCTAATGCAGGCATGAGTAACCTGTGACTCTCCAACTGTGGTGAACTACAAGACTCAGCAGCACAGCCAAAGCTCGA
Source organism: Taudactylus pleione (assembly GCA_031769625.1). NCBI lineage: Eukaryota > Metazoa > Chordata > Amphibia > Anura > Myobatrachidae > Taudactylus > Taudactylus pleione. The sequence continues at coordinate 13,274,375 of JAUIMM010000312.1, read as the reverse complement.
TTCACCAATTGCCGATCTCTGATCTGAAGTATAAATGTCTCATTTTAAATATTATGGAGATACATGAAAAATAATTAAAAAAATAAAAATATAATTCAGGCCAGATCTTTAGTGAAAGGGGTACTTGTCCGAAAAGCACTAGGCTGTAATGTATACTATAAACCTATTGCAGCTTCATTCTCTTTTCCGAAAATACATTATTATTCCTCCTTGCAACAAACTTTTTAATGATACAATAAATATTATATAAAATATTAATTATAGTTAAATACATTCATTTAGTGTAACACTCTGCCTAAATAAGTACATTACAGTCTTACCAAACCTGTAAATCCTGCCCTGTACATATTCCTTTGCACAATAAATTAAAAAATAAGTTTTTAGGCCATGCATATTAGTACATCAGCATATTAGTTATAGGGGAAAAAAATCAGACCCTTCCTCATTATGTGACTTACCTTATGGGAATCATTCCATAGGCTGGATATAACTGTGCTATTTTCAGGAGCCTCTCCCAATGTGGCATTGTCACGTTGGAAATCCATCGGGTCCCTGATGCCCACTTTCCCTTGATCACAGAGGGATACAGCGGCAGGTGGGTTAGGTGTTCATAGAAAGCTGGCATCAGTTTCTGACACCAGACCCTGGCTGGGTGTGAGAGATCCCAGCTGGTGCACACACACTGTCTGTTGGCAAGCAACAGTCCCCTGTGTTCAATCACTTCCTAGTCCCAGAGGGTGTGTGTGTGTGTAATCCTTCCAGTGACCCAGCCCTTAATTCACATCAGCAGTTCTGCAAGTAGTGAGTGTGACACTTGTCAGTCTGGCTCTGCTGCAAAACATTTCTCAGTGTGACACAATCCACATGTCCGTGTGATGATTGCATTCCCGAGGTGGTAACATCTACATTTTACATACAGCTCAGTTTAAAATAAAAATAAAAAAAGTTTTGTTTTTGTATAGACCAGTGTAAATGTTTAGCTCAAGTTACACAAGTATTGTACATTAAACCAAGCTTTAGGGACCAATGGATGACTATAAGTTACTATTTTATTGTATGATAGCTGTTGTCACCACTGCATGGAATTCAGCACAGTTTACAAAAACATTTTGTAGCCAGTAACAGCAGGTGATTCCCATATGATCTAGATCTGAGCATGTGTGTGTGTGGGGGGGGGTTCCACCTGTTTTGAAATTACAAATCCCAGAATGCACAAACATCCACTTGCTGGTGCTTATTATAAATCCCAAAGGAGGTTATTATTATAGATGCCACAGCAGGGGAAGGGCTATAGGTTGATTCTCTGTGATCCAAATTGCAGGAACACACCAAGGGGTAAATTTACTAAAGTTTGATTTTGCTTTTAGTGTGATTTGACATCGATTTGCATCCGATTTTCATTCGATTTTGCATTTGGATATTTACTAAAGGCCAAATCGAATGTAAAATCGAACTTAAAACTGAATTTTTACTCAAAATCCAACATCGGACAAACATCGGTACTTTTTGCATAGACCAACACACAAATCCCTTGTTTACTATTATTCGATTTGAAATTGAACACAGGGCCTGATTCAGAGCCGCTCGTAAGCGGCCGCTCATTTGCTCCGAGCGATGTTCGCACATCTGCGCATGCGTAAGGGTCGTAATGCGCATGCGCCAACCAGTCAGTGCGGTCAGAAAACGTGTGTTCGCAAAATTGCGAGTGCCTGCTAATTTGAGTGACAGGATGAGGTGTTTGTGGGTGGTAACAGGGGAAGGTGCTTGAAAACGGGGAGTGGAGATCCGAACGCAGGCGTGCCAAACGGTCAAAACGGGCGTTCTAAGGGTATGCATAATTAACAAAGCAGCGTCATCGACCACGTCACTTGGTTGTCTCTTAGCCTGAACTGTTCGCATGATTGCGGTAGGAAAATCCAACCACAAGTACTGCGAGCAGTTCAGACGCCTTTCGATGTACTCGATTAATCTAATAAATAGCGGAGATGACGTATGATGCGCAGCGGCCAGGGGGCCTCTTTTCAAAATAGCGAGCGCATGTTTCGTTCGCTCGCTCAGACATAGAGGCGTCAACAGACCGCAAAGAGCGAGCGCTCAATTTAAATAGCCGGCCCCTTTTTCTGAACGAGCGAGCGCAAATAGCGTCCGGCTCTGAATCAGGCCCACAAAATCAAACTTCAAATCGAACTTCAAATCCCCAAATGAATAGACCTGCTTTTGATTTTAGCATGAGCAGGTCGGATTGACACAGATACATGCATACATCAGTGAGATGCATGCATGTATCTTACTGTAAAAAGCTTAGAAAGAGTTAAATTTAGAAAAAAAAATGACATGGGGTCCCCCCCTAAAACAGGAACAGCCCCGGACTTTTCATAGCCAGTCTTGGTTGTGTAAGTACAGAGAAAAACTTGAGTAGGGTTCTCCCTGTACTTAGTACAACCAGCACTGGGCTCTGATCCTGTCCTGGTTCTAGAAATACAAGGGAAAAAATGCGTAGGGTTCCCCTGTAATCTCCAGAACCAGCACTGGACCCTTTCTAGCGGGGGGCTGATGCCAAAGCCAGGGGAGTCCTTCTACCGTGCCCCCCAGATGCAGCATCAGCCCTGACTACTAGTCAGCCAGGCCAATAAAGGCGTCCCCCTCTCCAGGGCACCAATGGCCTAGGCTGATTGCCCGGGGCTATCCCTGCCAACCTTGGGCGGTGGTTGGCAGGTTGATGGTGTAGGTGTTGTATAAAAAAAAGAAGTGTATAAACATTGTCTATACAGTAGAACTGCAGGTCCCAGCAAGCCTTCCCTCATGCTGGTACTTGGAGAACCACAAGTACCAGCATGCAGGGCATTAAGGGCCCACTGGTACCTGTAGTCCGGGGCTGGTTCTGTTTTAGGGGGGACCCCACATCATTTTTTAAATTTAATTTTAACTCTTTCTAAGCTTGTTACAGTAGGATACATGCAGGCATCTCAATGATGTATGCATGTATCTGTGTGAAAACGAACTGCTCATGCTGAAAATGAAAGCATGAAGCAGTTCTATTTAGTCGGGGCTTTGAAGTTCATTTTGAAGTGGGATTTGCTGTTCGATTTGTACATGAACAAGCCAAATCGAACAGCAAATCACTGTTCCAAACTGAACCAAATCGAATTTGATTTCCAAAAATGCTTCTAAAATCGAATTTTAGTAAATGAGGAATTTGTACTTCGATTTGATTTGATTTGAGGTGAGCTAAATCGAACATCAAATCGAAAGTAAAAGTGAACTTTGATAAATATACCCCCAAATGTGAATCCTTGCATGAGGATTTTTTGTATCTCACAAAATAGGCATCGGCCCTTCTACTAATTCTCTGCTTCCAAATTTGCTATTGTAGTTACCTATGCTGACTTAGGCCCTCATTCAGAGCCGCTCGTAAGCGGACGTTCGCTCGTAGCTATCCGATGTTGTACAACCACGCATGCGTCGGTGTAACTGCGCATGTGCGTACGGCTGATTGCGATCATTTTTCAGTCGTTCGTCGAACAGCGAACAGGAAGTGACATATCAAATGTGATTGACAGAACTGTCCGTTTTGGGGGCGGTGACGGGCGTGGAGATGGGAAAACGCAGGCGTGTCGAGGCGTTTATTGGGCGTACATAAATTATCTGATGCGAGCGGCCAATGTGAACGGAACAAGTCATACGTCACTGGCTGATCCAATTTTCAGTAAGACTACTTGCTCAGCTTGTGGTCTGGTATAGTCTACCGCAATGATGATGGTCTCTTGGGCCTTCTCCGGGCTCATCGATGGTGTGGCGATGTATCATTTGCGGCCACATAAACAATCATCTTGTAATTGTTAATCTGCTTGTAAGGTGTTTCGTTAATAGCCTTTTTTTAGTTGCTAAAATCCGAACGCAGGTGAACTACTCAGCTGCTAATTGCGGCCTAATACAATCAATTAGCAGACTTTTTTTTTTTTTGGTTTTATTTATTTTGTGGGGGTTTGTAGTTCAACAATATTGTACGCATGTTTTTTTGATAAGCGAATATTTTATGGCCAAAGAAACCATTTTTTGGTTTCGTATTTTGTTTTGGTTTTTTAAAACTCTTTTTTTTAAAAAAAAACGTTGATTGTTTAGAATTTAAAAAATGTTTTTCTTTCCGTTGTTTTATTTGTCATTTCGTTGTCTGGATTACCTTTAACCAGTTTTGAAAGAAATAAACAAGAGAATTGATCAGTTTGTATTTTTTTTTATTATTATTTTTACTCACAGAAATAATGTAAAAAACTTAAAAAAACATAAATTGTTTTTTTGCCCACAAAAATAAACAAAGTGGCATTTCATACACAAACCAATAAAATTATTAAAAACAATTTACAAGAAAGGAGAGGGAGGTTTTGGCCATTAAGGAATATGGGGCAAACACAGAAATGGATTATGGGGAAATTAGCCAGTGCTGTCATCGCCTTTTAGGGCGTTTGGCCGGGGTGGGGAGTGAGCTGGTACGGGTCCGGGATGTCCTTCGCCTGGCCTGTCCAGAGGCAGATGTTGTGGCCTCTGGACTAGGCATAGGGCTAGGCACATTTGGAGGGATGGCTGTTGTTGTGCCAGAGATGGAGGGTCCTGATGTTCCGGCAGGAAGGGAGGCCGGCTCCAACATGTGGCGAACGAGCTTTTCCAGGGCATTAGCAATTTGCACGTTGGCCGCAGAATTTGCCTCCAGGGCGTCCGCCACCCGTAACAGATTGGCGTCCTGCCTCAGCATAATCTCGGTCTGTTGATCCGTTTTGAAATTGAGATCAGTGAGGAGGACTACTGCCTGCAAGGGGGAAGGCCTTGGACTGTCTTCCACAGGGTCCCCAGCCAGATCTACTGCTTCCTCCCCTGCAGAGCCAGTAGAAATTCTGCGGCCAACGCTCACCTCTGGAGCAGACTCATCCACCTGTGCCTCTGTGAGAAAAAAGAGAAAAGAGTCAAATTAGAATCTAGATATGTTCCCAAAAATATTTCAGAGTTGTTAACATTCCAACATTTACCTGGGTCAACATGAGGAGCCGCAAAGTCTGGCATGTCGGTATCCATGTTCGACACGCCAAACACCTCCTCATCCTGCACACACCCCTGTGCCAGCTCCTCCAAATCAGTGAGCTCAAGTGACACAGGGGTGGGACCCCCACCTGTCCCCCTTGCATGTCTAGCCCTATCTGCAAGTTTTTGTTTCAGCCGATATTTGAAGTCGGTCCATCTGTTGTATAAAAAGTTGGCATTATTACTGCAGTATTTTGTCCTGTAAACACTTTTTAATCAAATGTAGTTTGTACTTACCGGCGTTTAACATCCCGGGTTGCACCTTCCAACTCACTCACCCCATTGACAGCACTGGCTATGTCCTCCCACATTTTCCACTTCTGGCTTGCACCCATATTCCTTGGGGCCTGGGGCAGGGTGTCAGTGCACATATGTACCAAAACCTCCATCTCCTTTCTTGTGAATTGTGGCTGCCTTTTTTTTTTGCCAGGTTTTGTTGGCCTACTAGGCCCAGCAACCTCTTCCATATCATCCTCCACACCTTTTGGAAAACAGAAATTTTTTGGTATAATTTATATATTTTTTTAAATTATTGATAAACCATCATTTTCATTATAAAAACAATAATACTTACCTGGCGCCTCTTGGCCAGTACCTTGCTGCTCGGCAGTCATTTTGGACTCAACTACAGCAGACCGATTTGGGATTTCAGTGACGTTTTTATACATGCATCAGCATTATTTGGCCGCATCATTGATTGTGCACTCCTATTCTCATTATTCGGATGCATCATTGATTGTGCGTCCTATTGTCCGTCCTTAATTTGTGCGGGAAAATAAAGACTATTTATGGCTTGGTGTGACTCCAGTCGAGGTGGCATGTTGATTGTTGGAGGTTTGGCGTTGTCGTGGTTTGTTGGCTGTTTTGGTAGTAGAAGGCGTATTTTTTGGTTGTGATTTTTTTTCATTTTTCAGTAAGTATTTTAAAATCCCCCCTTAAAAATTCTGAGAAAATTTTTTAAAATGTGTTTTAATTTTTTTTTTTACAGTTTTTTTGGCCTTGCCCCAGTGACGTTTTCGTACTTTGGTTTATTTGTCTTTTTTTGGTAAGTGTTTGTTTAATTATTTTTCAAAATCGATGTGTCTGTTTCCCAAAGTAATGTTGTTTATTTTCTTTGGCCAATCCTGTGTAACCAATAAAAGTAGCGTACTATTTTGCGAACTAATGTGTCTTGTTTGAACTGTAAAAGTAGCGTACTATTTTGCGAACTAATGTGTCTTGTTTGAACTGTAAAAGGAGCGTACTATTTTGCGAACTAATGTGTCTTGTTTGAACTGTAAAAGGAGCGTACTATTTTGCAAACTAATGTGTCTTGTTTGAACTGTAAAAGGAGCGTACTATTTTGCGAACTAATGTGTCTTGTTTGAACTGTAAAAGGAGCGTACTATTTTGCGAACTAATGTGCCTTGTTTGAACTGTAAAAGGAGCGTACTATTTTGCGAACTAATATTTTTTTTGTTTTAGTTTAAAATCTTGTCTTAACACTAACATGGCTATTCAATATGGGTGCCTTAACTTAGTTTTGGCGTTAATTTAGACATTCTGACGTCAGGTTTTACTTTTACTCCCTCTTCAATCTCAAAGACATCGCATTTTTAACAAGTCTTTCATCCAATACGGTGATAAGTTGTTTCCATTGAATAGGTGCACAAAAAAATAGCAGAATTGGGGTTTAGGGGTGCAGGCTTTTATAAAATAGCCTTCGCCCCTGAGAATGTCAGTGAAAAAAGAACTGGGTCCCTCTTTTTTTTGGTTCCGCAAAAATGGACAGGCCAAAATAAAAAAAAAAAAAGGGTGATCAAAAATTATTTTTTAAATACAATTTATTAACATTAGGGAAATAGGTTCAGGGCTATTCTGCAAGTATGTGGCAGGTGTTTTTTAGAATATAATTATAGCGGCAGGTGCCCAAATGTTGATGTTAACACAAATTAATTGAGGGACATCAAAATATGGTAATCCCCATTTTTAGTTTCTCCAAATTTGATGGGCCCACTTAAAAAATGTGCAAAAATAACCTAAGTGCTCTTCTGCATTACTTCTTCAATGTGGGTAACAAAACACATGCTGCAGGTCTTTTAAACCCACACTTTCAAATAAAGGCTAAAACGGGGGTACCCATAGTGTTCAACCATGTTTTTCCAACTTTAAGGGTGCTCTTACCTTTTTAAATTGGAAAAACAAGAAACTTTACGCCAATCCCAAATCCAAGTTTCCATTTTTTTAAATTTTACAATTGAATACGGGGCAAAGCGGGAGGTGGCACCAGACTTAACGCTGAAAAATAAACCAATAGGACACGTTAACTTCACTGTCGAAGTTAACGTCTAATATCGGAGAATTTATCAGCGTTAAGTCTGGTGCGCCCTCCCGCTTATCCCCGTAGTCAATTGAAAAATAACACAAACTGGAAACTTGGATTTGGGATTGGCGTAAAGTTTCTTGTTTGTCCAATTTAAAAAGGTAAGAGCACCCCTAAATTTGGCAAAACATGGTTGAACACTATGGGTACCCTTGTTTTAGCCTTTATTTGAAAGTGGGGGTTTAAAAGAGCCGCAGCATGTGTTTTGTTACCAACATCAAAGAAGTGATGCAGAAGAGCACTTAGGTTATTTTTGCTCATTTTTTAAGTGGGCCCATCAAATATGGAGAAACTAAAAATGGGGATTAGCATATTTTGATGTCCCTCAATTAATTTGTTTAAACATCAACATTTGGGCACCTGCCGCTATAATTCGAAGTTTCAAAATACCTGCCGCATACTTGCAGAATAGCCCTGAACCTACTTCCATATTGTGCAATAATTTCGTCCCTTTTTTATTGTTTTCAAGCCAAAATATCCCTAAATTTTGATGGGTGTCACTCTTTTGTTTGTTAAACTTTTTTGGCACACATTTTGGGGTTAAATGTCAGTCCCAGGGGTGCAGGCTAATTTTTTTAAGCCTGCACCCCTAAACACCAATTCTACACTTTTTTACGACACCTATTCAAGTTATCCCCGTTTTTTAACAAACACTTTTCCAAACTGCGATAAGTCTTTGATATTGAATTGGGTGTAAAAGTAAAAACGGGCATAATGACGTCTTACTTCCAAAAATAATGTCAAAAAAATGTTAACGCTCCCATATAGAATACCCCTGGAAATGTGGCGTAATATTTTCTCAAATAATGTGTCCTCCCTTCTCTATGTTTCACCCCAGAAATGTGTTTACAATCATAGTTTATTCAATTAATCTTAAATATAATTTCTACTTTTTAAATGTAGGTGGTTCAGCACATGACCCGTCCAAGGCTTGTAAGCATCTTTGGAATTCTTAGAAAAGATAAGTATATTTTTCTGTACACATTTGTCTAAACAAATAACTACCTGGCTTACCATTTCAGGTTGATGTTGGTCGAATTATATTGGCCCTGGTTCCAGAACCCGACCAACCTCAACTTCGTCCCAGGCGTAGGCCTCGTAGGCGTGCAAAACCCCAGATTTATAGAACACGTGTCACCCTTTTTGGAATGCCAGATGATGAGGTCTTAAGACGATACCGTCTTCCTCCACAAATCATCCTAGACACTCTCTCATTAATAGAGAGTGATCTTGAACGGCAAATTGTCAGTCCTACAGCAATACCACCACTTACGCAATTAATGTCGGTGTTACATTTCTGTGCCTCAGGATCCTTTCAAACCACTGTGGGAATAGTTGCCGGAATCTCCCAATCCTCCTTTTCAAGCATCCTGAGGGCAGTGATGGAGGCCAGTTTTAAACACCTCCATCATTTTATTACAATGCCATTGGATATGGGTTCCCTTAGTGTGGCGAAGGCCAATTTTTACCAAATAGCTGGCTTCCCACACATCATAGGGGTTGTGGATGGCACTCACATACCACTTCAGCCTCCAGCAAGGCTGGAGGCTATTTTTAGGAACCGAAAACACTTTCATTCACTGAATGTAATGGTGGTATGTGATGCCTCCTTCCAGATCCTGTCCCTGAATGCCAAATTCCCCGGGAGTGCACATGATTCCTTCGTCATCCGGCAATCAGGGATTTGGCACAAATTAGACAACCTACAAGCTGGTGATGCATGGCTTCTGGGTAAGTTGACACCTTCTGTGGCAACCAATGCAAAGCTTGTTACACAATGGTCCTGATGTTTTTTTTTATTTTCACAGGAGACAGTGGTTACCCTTGCACGCCCTGGCTGCTCACTCCTTATTTGGCACCCACACCAGGGCCACAAAGTGAGTATAATTCCGCACTTACAGCCACCAGGCAGGTGGTGGAGCGCTGTATCGGCCTTTTAAAAGGCTGATTCAGATGCCTCCACCGCTCTGGTGGCGAGCTCATGTATTTGCCGGATATGGTTTCGAAAATTGTGGTCCTGTGTGGGATATTTCACAACATTGCCATAAGGAGTGGTGTCCCAATGCAGCCAGAGGATGCCTTGCCTGAGGATGGCCCCCCCGAGGTTGGTCGGAGGGCAGTATGTGGGGGGCCATACGTGATGATGTGGTGGCCAGATATTTTAGGTAATTTTTGTTAATAATGTAGTTAATTTACACAATGTAGACATGTAAGATTTCAATGACCAATTGTAATTTCTTTTTCTTTTTTTGGGGGGTGTCTTTTATTCCGTTAAATTACCTGAACAAACGATGCCTACTACCTGATCCCAAAAAATGTCTTCATGTGTCCACATTGGCTATAACTTCTGGAACAATTATTTCTTCACCTCATTTGGGGATTCATGTTGGCCTGCTACTTCTTCAAACAGTTCTTGATTGTTGTTGTTGTTTTGTTATTTTTGGTGTTGGTTGTTTTTTGGAGTGTGTTTTCACTGTGTTAATTGCTTGACAAAATTCACTTTGTTTATTTTTTTTGTGTGGATTAAATTTTTGGATAACCTTTTAAAGACTTTTCCTTGGTAAATTACAAGCAAGTGTAACCTTGTCCAAAAAAGGCAAACTTACTTAATGGCTAATCCTGTAATGTGTTAAATTGTAAAGTATTTTACCATGCTTTGTGGCTAAAAACAAACACCAAAGGTATTGTGGTGAATCAGTATGTTTTCTAATCTAGGGCTAAGCAGGTTTTAGAGAATATTTAAATTATCCACCCCAAAATAAAAAAAAACTCCGGTAAGTCGACAAACCTATTGGTATTGTTAGGTGTTTAATGTGCCAGCTTACATACTTACTTGAGCTTTCTGCAAACACATTTACATTACTTCAAAAAACATGCTCCAATAGTCGACTTATGTAAGGTTAAAGAATCTAATATTTACAGACAAGGAATGAGACTTTAATAAATCCAAATATATTTTATTGGTCACAACATTTTAAGGGGGTTCAAAAAAATAAAAAAATTAGTGCCGCAGGACCGCCACCATGTGATCAACGACCACCAGCATCCCGACGAGATGGGCCCTCAAGGTTTGCAATCCGTCCAGCATTGTTTGCAAACGCCTCTGGTCCTCTGTGGGTTTTTTCTTAAAAAAGGGATTACTAAACTGACACCTTAATTTATATGTTACCAAACAACTTACAAATCAGACTATAGTTTCAACAAAGATCTAAATTTGTCAAAAAAAAAAAGTAATGGCAAACACAAAGATTATTTAAATACTAACTTTAAAAATTAGACATAAAAAAACAAAAATTAAAAAGCCGAAGTAGGCAAAAACAAAACATTTGTTGGTACCGTAAAATAGATAGACACAAGTATGAGTGTTTGGACATGTGTGATATGTGTAAGGGGAAAACATCCTAGACATTGTTTTGCCAAGATATATATCCAAAACATTAGAAATACTTAACAAATTGGAAATGCACAGGCAAAAGGACAACATCAACCAAAAAGCCAAAAAAAAAAACATAGTTAAAAAGGCAAACATACCGGTCATATTGATGCCTGGTCCTGTAGGCACCACATCGTCCTCCTCAGAGGTGGGCCAGTGCTGGTCCGATTGAGGAGGGGATATTTGACTGGGTGGAGGGGGAGGAAAAGAGGGGGGGGTGATGAAAAGAGAGGGGGGGGGAGGGTGATGAAAAGAGAGGGGGGGAGGGGAGGGTGAATTGGGAGGCATGGGAATAATAGGACAGGGATGGGCCTCAGGCACTGGGAGGTCTGGAGTGGAGGGGGAATTTGGTGAAGGTTGGGGAGAGGAGGATTGGGTGGGAGTGGGGGAAAGGGGACGAGGGCGATGACGTCTGATTCTACGTCGTACTCTGCGCTCAGCCCCTAAATGATGGTTAAAAAATGTTATTGTTTATTTTTTGGGGGGTTTTGTTATCAATTTACACAGTCCAAAATTTAAATAGCAAAAAAAAACAAACATGCACATGCAGGTATGTTCCAAAAAAAAACAAACAGGGATAGATGGAAAACATGCACACGCAGGGATGTACAAAATAAACAAACAGGGATAGATGGAAAACATGCACATGCAGGGATGTACAAAATAAACAAACAGGGATAGATGGAAAACATGCACACGCAGGGATGTACAAAATAAACAAACAGGGATAGATGGAAAACATGCACACGCAGGGATGTACAAAATAAACAAACAGGGATAGATGGAAAACATGCACACGCATGGAGGCTTACATTTAAACCCCCCCCAAAAAATACTTACTGTCACGAATTTCCAAACGCAAATTCGCCAAAAGGTGGGGGGACCTGCGGTGGAGATCAGACCACCGCCTTTCCAGCTGCCTGATATTGCAGCGGTAGCCCAAAGATCGCAGGCGGCGCATCACCTCCGCATAGGTGAGCCACTTGCGTTGGTTTGTGATGGGGGCCTGAAGAACAGTGATCCTCCGGTCCATCACATCTGTGAGGACCAGGAGTTCTCTTCTTGTAAAAGCTGCGGCTCTCATGATGGCAATGATTTTTTACAAAAAAAAAAGTTTTAATAAAGGGCCCAGAAAAAATATGATTGGCTAATGTACTTTGAAATATAACAGAACGCATTGGATTGGTTATTGTATGAGACATGTGACCTACACCCTCACAAATATAATGTGAATTATTATAGGCTTGAGGCAGTGACATGCGTTAGCTAATTTAAATAATATTAATAAAGATGCAAAATCTGCATATAAACTTACGCAAAACAATAGTAGCATTCAAAACAACTTTGAATTTTGAAAAACCATCCCCTTGGTACAAACGAATGTATTCAGCGGAAGGAATGACACACACGAACAATAATAAAGTTTATTGACATTGTAAAAAAAAACGGATTACAAAGATGTGAATAACAATTAAGCTAATTAATATACTGATTGCTAGGAATCGATTCCAGTATGTGGGCAGAACGAAATAGCAAGCAAACGATAAATGACAGGCCCACTTCCGGTTTGGACTTGTGCGAGCGTTCCCTGCAACCAAAATAGGAGATGGACGGTCGCTATTTTGATCGTTCGTTAGCTAGAGGAGGGGTTGGGAGACTTTGGGGCGGAAGATTAGCTACGAGCAAACTTACGAGCGAGCGCTTGAATTTACATTTTCTCGCTCGTACACCGAACGAACGAACGTCCACTTGTGTCCGTCTCTGAATCAGGCCCTTAATGCATTTATGTGAAAGGTGTTTTCTACGAGATGTATGTAGTTACTATACCGACATGCGGCATTCCGGCTGAAGAAATCCCGGCACTGGAATGCCACTACCCGGCTACAAGATCGGCGCAGGAATAGCGACAGTATGTGACATCCCAACGCCGGAATCCCGACAGCCAGGATGCCGAATGTGAGTATAGCGGGGCTGGTTAGGACTTAGCCGTGGGAGGGGGGGGCGGTAATGTTTAGGCGTCAAGGGTGGTTTAGGTATAGGTTTAGGCATTGGTGTAACTAGAGTCTTTGGAGCCCAGGGCAAGTTGAGGAACAGCGCCCACCCCACACACACACAGTCAAATATATTTGCGCACAGCAAAAAATGGGCGAGGTCACATACTGAAGGGGCATGGTCACTGAAAATGGGGTGTGCCAACAGGACACGCCACCCATTTATAATCACTCTGGGAACATTCCTTTTCATTCTATATGCACCTTACCTATACGGTAGTTTCTCACAATGTGGAACCTCTGAAGAAATGTATCCTCCCTGGGAAGATGGCGTCTTCAGTCGGTATTCACAATTCATTTACAGTAGGTCACATCGTCTGGAAGATGCCTGTTTGTGTACGAATATTAAGAAGGTGATCATCATACAACAACGATTCAACCAGACTCGTGCCCCCTGTGTAACTTCCTTCCCCCTGCGTCTCTCAGCCACACAATCTCCCCCTGCATCATCACTCAGCACACCATCACCTCCCCCTGTGTCATCTCTCAGCACACCATCACCTCCCCCCCTGCGTCATCTCTCAGCACACCATCACCTCCACCCTGTGTCATCTCTCAGCACACCATCACCTACTCCCCTGCGTCGTCTTCAGCCACACCATTGCCTCCCCCCTGCATCATCTCTCAGCACACCATTATCTCCTCCCCTGCATCGTCTCTCAGCCACACCATCGCCTCCCCCCTGCATCATCTCTGAGCACACATCACCTCCCCCTGCATCGCCTCTCAGCACACCACTGCCTTCCCATCATGTCATCTCTCAGCACACATCGCCGCCCCAGCACACCTGCATCGTCCCTCAGCCACACAATCACCGCCCCCCTGTGTAGTCTCAGCACAGCATTGCCTCCCCCTGTGTCATCTCTCAACCACACCATCGCCTCCCCTCCCCCCTGCATCATCTTTATGCCACACCATCACCTCCCCCCATGTCATCTCTCAGCACACCACTGCCTCCACCCTGTGTCATCTCTCAGCACACATCACCTCCCCCTTGTGTCATATCTCAGCACACCACTGCCTCCCTCCTGCGTCATCTCTCAGCATACATCACCTCCACCCTGCATTGTCTCTCAGCACACCATTGCCTTCCCCCCTGAATCGTCTCTCAGCCACAACATCACCTCCCTCCTGCATCGTCTCTTAGCCACACCATCAATTCCCCCCTGTGTCATCTCTCAGCCACACCATCACAGATGCACACACACTAACACAGATGCACAACCACACACTGACACAGATATACACACACACTGACACAGATACACACACACTGACACAGATATTCACACACTGATCCAGATACACACTCACACACTGACACAGACACAGACACACTGACACAGATACACATACCTCTTTCACACAAATGCACCCCCCATGGAAGTCCGCACCTCCTCTTTGTAAAAAAAACTGAGACACACCTGGGTGCTCCATAGCAGAGAGAGCACTGGGGAAGGAAGAATGATCACCCGGCAGCTCTCAAGGATGGGAATGACTGCCTGGCAGGGACTGCGCACTTCTGCTGCAGCTTCCCCTACAGTCAGCACCAGCAGGCACAGTTGCCTGCTAGTGCTCATTACATTTATTAGACAAGTCTTCACAATGGTGGCGGGCGGTGCGGGTATGATGTCCTTGCCGGCGGCGCCCTTTTCTGCTGGTCCTGCCACAGTGCCCAGGGCGACCTCCCCTTGTTATGCCACTGAGTTTAGGCACCAAGGGGGGAGGGTTAGGAAGGGGTGGGGGAAGGGTTAGTGTTAGGATGTACTAACAAATGGTTAGTGTTAGGGGGACAAGCGTAGAGGTTAAGTATATTTACCTATCCCTTGTCGGGATCCTGAGCATCGGGATGCCGCTGTCGGTATATTGACAGCAGGCATCCCGACTGCCGGGATTTCATACCCATTCCGTTTTCTACAACATCAGCAAGTTCAACCCTGATATTTTCAATAGTAAATGCTATGGGGGTTCTAGAGCAAGGGATTATATTGAAATACTTCAGGGGCTTTAGGCTTATTAATAATGCCAAATGTCTGTCAAACAAAGGCTCTGTTTAGGACAGGGGTATGAAACCCGTGGCACTCCAGCTGCTGTGGAACTACACCTCCCAGCATACCCTGTCAAATATATAGGGCTCTGGGCCTGATTCAGAGACAGACGCTCTGAACGAGCGCTTGCTCTGACCACCCACAGCTATTGCGAGCGGTCAGGTTGATGGTTGCGATGGTCAAGACCATCGCGACCATCACATTTGTGATGAGACCCTTGTGATAGAGTCTCGTGGCCGCAAGCCCCAGAGAGCTTCTGGCTCTAATAGAGCCGGAAGCTCTCCCACTGACATCACTGGTGATGTCAGTGGGGCCGCCCCCAAATTGCAGGCGTTCCTTCGGGAACGTCTCCGTTTGGCCAGTCACCCCCCCTGCTCGCCTACCAAACAGGGCGAACTGTCAATCACCATCGACAGCTCGCCCCCTTTGGTGCGAGACCTGGAGCGACAGAGCACCCGTCGCTAGTCGGGTCTTGCGCATGCACACGATAGAGCTGGCTCCATCGTGCACATGCCCAGTGGGCAAACATCAACCCGGTTGTGAGCGCTCAGCGCTTGTGACTGGGTCTGAATCAGGCCCTCTATTCATTATCTCCTAATTTCTACAAAAGCAGGTGAAAGTGAACATTTTCACCTGCTTTTGTAGAAATTATGTTTTCGGCCATTCATCAAATAGGTAAAGTAGTTGATAAGTAAACTGGTCAATGTCCCTATAGTTAAAGATCTTTGGGGGTAAATTTATCAAAGGTCGATTTGCTGGTCGATTTGAAGAGTGATTTAGCTCTTCTCAGACCGACTCAAATCGAATGTTGAGAAACCAGTGATTTTGCCAGATTTACTATTATTCGATTTTGAGTTCGATTTGCAAATCGAATTCGATTTAGGTTGATTTTTGTGAAAGTGATTTGTTGTTCGATTTGACATGTTCATGTACAAATCGAATGGCAAATCACACTTCAAAGTGAACTGCAAATCCCCGACATCATAGAAGTGTTTCATGCTTTCACTTTCAGCATGAGCAGTTCGTTCTCACACAGATACATGCAGACATTAGTTAAAACGTAAAAAAAAATTACATGAGGTCCCCCCCAAAACAGAACCAGCCCCGGACTGTTCAAACCCAGGTCTGGTTGACTAAGTAGAGGGACAAAATTGCGTAGGGTGTCCCTGTACTCAGTACAACCAGCACTGGGCTATGGGAACCAGGGCTGGTTCTGGAATTACAGGGAAAAATTCGCGTAGGGTCTCTCTGTAATTCACAGAACCAGCCCTGGACACTTTCTAATGGGGGACTGATGCCACAGCCAGGAGAGCCCTATCACCGGGCTCCCCAGCCGCAGCATCAGCCCTGACCGCTAGTCAGCCCAGGACAGGGATCCCTGGGGAGGTGGAGACCCCTCCAATAAAGGGGCCTCCCTCTCCAGGGCACCTCTAGCCTAGACTGATAGCCCGGGGCTATCCCCGCCACCCCTGGGCGGTGGGTGGTGGGTTGATTATGTTAGTGTAGTTTAAAAATAGAAGAATAAAAACATTGTCTTTCAAGTAGAACTGAAGGTCCCAGCAAGCCTCCTCCGCATGCTGGTACTTGGAGAACCACAAGTACCAGCATGTGGGGCATTAAGGGTCCACTGGGACCTGTAGTTCACCTGTTAAGAAATGTTGAAAGAAACACACACACCTTACACAGTATAAGTTTAATACATACATACACACTCACACATACTCACCTATATTACCTCGAGTGGTCCCCTTGTCCAGTAGGCATCCAAGGTGTTGTTAAAATTATAAAACGATAAACCCGACCCTCGCATTAAGCAATAATCATCCTAACCAGGATGATTATTCCTTCCCGAATGAAGCGCTCAGACTTGGCTTCCTCCTTTGAAGGTCCGTGTCTGAGCGTTCATTGGCTGGGAGAGGTCAGGCCCACCTCTCGGCCAATGAACGGCTCCCTCCATTGAACTCAATGATGGGAACCGCAGGATAAACTTGGATGCCTACTGGTCTCCACTCAAGGTAATATAGGTGAGTATGTGTGAGTGTGTATATATGTATACTATGTATTAAACTTATACTGTGTAAGGTGTGTGTGTGTTTCTTTCAACATTTCTTAACAGGTGAACTACAGGTCCCAGTGGGCTCTTGATGCCCCGCATGCTGGTACTTGTGGTACTACAAGTACCAGCATGCGGGGGAGGCTTGATGGGACCTGCAGTTCTACTGTAAAGACAAGGGACCTCATTCAGAGTCGATCGTAAGTGGCCGCTCGGTCGTACGCATCCGATGTTTCCAAACCACGCATGCGTACGGTGTCGAAGCTGAATAATTGGCTGAGACAAGTTCATGTTTGTGATTTAATCGCGATGATGCCATCTTGCGATTGGCCACAAGACGCCATCTTGAAAATGAGATCGCAAGACGCCATTTTGCGAATGGCCGCCTAAGCGCCATTTTAGATCAACTCACATTTTAGTACATGTGGCGATAATACTATTAGCACCATGCGATTGCATCTTTCACCATTTCTCATACACATTAATACGCACAATTGCGCTGTTAACTAGTTGCATATTAGCGAATGCATAGGACTTTGTATGAAACCGCTGTTTTATTAGCTTTATGCGCACGCATCTGCCCCAAGTTAACTAGCGTCCTTATATCAAACCCCGAATACTCACACATTACATATTCACACATAAGGTTTAATAAGCTTTAAAGTATATGATTTAAGTTGGTTCAGTTAGTTTAAATGCTGAGAAATAAAGATATTTGATAACTAAGGTTTTATACATGCTAAACAAGTCGTGTTTGGTTTCGTACTGATGCGTACTCTTTCCACAGTATTCCGGTGTTATCGGTGGGGAGATCGCATCATGCATTCTCAAGTTATGGATCGCAGAGACTACAAGCAACAAAATGTATATTTCATGAACAACTGTTAGGATGTTACAGGGGGCGGGAAGGGAAAGACCCCTAGCTGTTAGAGGCAGGGAGAGTCTATTTGAACTAGCCTGTTAAATGCTCTGTAACAGATGTTTATCCCCTGGGAACCAATGACATTAGCAACAAACTTCTCAATTGTCCTGTCTATTCTGGGGGGGTATAAATATGTGTGCTCAAATGCTGGGTTCTTAGTCTTCGTGCTGAATGCTGAATGATGAGGGGTCTCTTGCTGATGCCTATCTTCGGGTCCGGAAGCGCTGCGCATGTATACTGTACTTGGGTCTGTATAATTCCTTTTGCGCCTAAATTGTGTCTGGATCAATTGCGTGTAACTGTCTGAACTTTTACTTGAATAACACTTGTGCTTTGGGACCACAGATTCCAGATCTAAGTCTTTATTTACTGTATGACTGCGTACGCAAATTAGCGTCATCCTTAGATTTATAGGAAGGATTTTAGAAGGTACAGGCAGGGGTATATAGAGGTTCATTTTAATATTGTTAACGGTTAGTTGTGCGCATGTGTGTACGAGACCTTGCGATTCAAAATGCTGTCGATCGTACGGCTTACGGGCAGGAAGTGGCTTCCGAGAGTTGATTGACATGAAAGGCCGTTTTTGGGTGTTGATGGGTGTGGTGGTCTAAAAACGCAGACGTTGCTCACCGTTTTCAGGGCGTTTTAGGGGCGTTCATAAATTTCCTGCTACGACCGACATAGAAGGCCGGAAGTAGTAAAACGTCACTCTGCGAGCAGGTTAGAGGCCTGGCTGATCATACAGCTTGAGGTTGGGTATGTGCTCTCTCAAGCTCCAGAGTACAATCGATACTATTGAATGTGACTGATGTTTGATGTTTCTATTTTGTGCCACACAATGCAAGCAGCTAATAATCGTTTGTTGTTGCTAATAACACTGCTAATTGGCTTGTAATTGATTCAGTTGCGTTTGCATTAGCGAATATTAAGAATAAATAAATTTCATGGGGATGGCTTATTCTATGCGGTTTTTTTTGTTAATTTTTGGTGTAATTTGCACACAACACAAGCGGCCGCAACCATCAGAAGAAAATTAACATACAGCGACTGACAACGATTGACTCGACCGCTAACTGCTATCACTCGCTAGCTAGAGGAGGTGCATTGTTCACGTATGGGCGTCACTTTGGTTGCGACCGATCGGCCGTGCGATTGCTTTCTTTTTCAGTTTCTCGGTCATTAGGCGTACAACCGAGCGGCCGCTTACGACCGACTCTGAATGAGGGCCAATGTTTTTATTCTTCTATTTTTAAACTACACTAACACAATCAACCCGCCACCCACCGCCCAGGTATAGCTTCCCAGCAATTTCTTAAGCTTAATATGTCTAAGACTGAGCTGATCATCTTCCCACCCTCCCACATAACTTCACTTCCTACTATTTCTTTATCAGTTGATGGCACAAATATCTCCTCTAACCCCAAAGTGCGCTGTCTTGGAGTTATCCTGGACTCCTCCCTCTCCTGCAAACCACATTTCCAGCACCTCTCGCAGTCCTGTCATTTCCATCTCAAAAATATTTCCAGGATCAGACCCTTCTCACCCAGGATGCTACTAAGACCCTAATACACTCACTGGTCATCTCCAGATTGGACTACTGTAACCTCCTCCTATCTGGCCTCCTCAACTCCCATCTCTCTCCTCTCCAGCCTGTCCTCAATGCTGCTGCTTGGCTCCTCTTTCTCTCCAAGCACTCTACATCTGCCTCCACTCTCCTACAAGCCCTCCACTGACTTCCCTTCAGAACCCAATTCAAGGGTCTCACACTCGCTTACAAAGCCCTCACCCATTCCTCTCCCATTTACATCTCGGACCTCATCTCCCTTCACTCTCCTGCCTGCCCTCTTCGTTCAAAAAAATGCCAACTGATTACCTCCTCCCACTCTCGCCTCCAAGATTTTGCCCGTGCTGCTCGCGACCTTTGGAACTCTCTCCCTTTCCCTATCAGACTCTCCACCTCTTTACAATTCTTCAAACGGGCTCTCAAGACCCACTACCTTCATCAAAGTCTTCCAGCTCCCATCCTAACTTGCTGCTACATGCTCCTTCCTCCCTGCCTACCTCATCTATGTCACACCTGTTTGCCTACCCCTCCCCTTTAGAATGTAAGCTCTTGTGAGCAGGGCTCTCTACCCTCTTGTGCTTCTCCTTACTTTATCTTCATCTACTTCTTACTCACCACTAGGACACCTACCACTTAGTTGCTTATGCTCTGTTGCTTATTTGGGTGTTATGGTCGCTAATGTAGCAATATATATTATCCATGTCCTTATCCTGTATTGTATTGTACTGTAAGTCACTGGTCACTTTTTTGTTTATGTACTTTGTAAGGCGCTGCGGAACACTTGTGGCGTCATATAAATAAATAATAATAATGCACTGAACATGTGCAGAATGTTGCTGTTGTCCTGGATTGTGGTTTGACACTTAAACATCAGGTATCAGCCATGATCACATCCTCATTCTTTCATCTGAGGAACATAGCCAGAATAAAGCACTTGATTCCCTCAGAAGATCTGCCTACAGTCATATATGCATTTATATCATCACGCTTAGACTACTACAATGACCACTACCTGGGTCTCATATCAAAAGAATTGCGCTGCTTGCAGCTGGTACAAAATACAGCTGCCATGCTGTTACCTAGCCAGCCATGTTCCAAACACGTAACACGCATTCTCTACTCCCTCCACTGGCTGCCTCTAAGATGATGAATCTATTTCAAGATTAGCTTACTAACTTTCAAAACCCTACATAACCAGGGTGCAAGGTACCTGAAGCAGCTTCTGATTGACTATGATTAGAAGGTCTTAGCTGAGAATGCATGTATAAACATTTTACAATTTTAAAGGAAACTGCACTAGCTTATGAAGGATTGTGAGCAGTTCCTAGGATCTTCCTTACGTCATGTGTGGGTCAGACTCTTAGCTTTGTGGTTTGGACTCTCTGGAACTCGTTGCCTCGCACAGTTCATGAGGCCTCCACTCTAGAGACCTTCAAAAACAGACTCAAGACTTATTTGTTTAGTCACGCATTTCATTATTGCCCTTAAAGTTTAAAAAAATTTTTATTTTGTATCATGTTTAAAGGGCTCAATTCAGATCCGGTCGCAAGATGCAAACGCTCGTTCCCAGCGTATGCAAATTCAGCAAAGTGACGGCATGGCATGCAAACGCACGGCAAGGCAGAAGCATGCCCACTATGTCTTGCTGTGCGATCTCTTTGTGTATGCAGACGCCCACCAACCTGTCTTAAGACACCCACTAGCACACGTCATCTCCAGAAAGTGTATGCAACCATCGGTACATTGGGTAACATCAGAAGCGAACGCACCGCTTGAGGTTGACTATACCCTACCTCAAGCACTGCGATCACTTCAGTGTGAAATACAACCAGCTGAAGTGTACTATGACGCTGCCTGTTAATTATGCACACCTCTGAAACAGCGTTATTTTAGTCAGGCATGCCTGTGTTCACATCTACACTCCCCCCGTTTCTTGTGGCCAGCCCCTGTTACCACCCACAAATGGCTTCTCCTGTCACTCACTCTGGTGGGCTGTCTATGCTGGGCAAGCGTACACTTCCCGATCTTTTGCTGCTGTTTGCGCACATGCACTGCGTTGCATACGCATGCGCACAATGCAAACCATCAGCAGCTACGAGCGAACTCTTCTTAGAGTCCGGGTCTGAATCGGGCCCAAAGTGCTATATTATTATTATTACTATTTTTTCTTCATATATTTTAGCTATCAGTTTAGTTCATTTATGCAACACCTAATTAAGGGCCTGATTCAGTAAAGATCGCAACTGCGATAACACACACAGTCTCACTGTGATGATATGCTAATCCATTGCGATCACTATGCCGTCGTAGCACAACATAAGGACGCCCACCTTACCTTACACACATCCGTAATACTTAGCAAGACTGCGAAACCATTGGTAACATCGAGTACCATCGCAGCCTCATGCACACTTGCACAAGTTCTGACCTTACTCAGGAATTGCTAATCTCGTTGCACACTGTGACTACACAACCTGCATATGGCATCGCAGTGGATAATTTATGCACGCCTGTGCAACGGTGTTCAAATGTGAGGTGCTACCTGTGGAGACTATTGTTGCAAACATACAAAAAAGAATTACAGATGCAGATCCAGGGTCCCCTGGATTGCTTTGGTTGGGCTGCTTCAGGGCATCGCATTATATACACATTTTTCTTTTCTTGCACTTTTAGCACTTCCATTGTTTGTTTAATATATATGTATTATTTTCACATCTTTATTTTTCACTTCCCTACATGCAGCTGCAGCTGCTCTTATCTATCCTGCACCTTTTTACACTTCACCTTTCCTTATTGAGAGTGATGCCCTGGGGTGGCACAGCTGGGCTGGTTTGGGGCTGTCCTGTGCTCTGGATTTCAACCCCAGTATGTTAGGGACCCACCCTCAGAGGTTACCTGGTCGCTGTGGGTAGGCCCATAACCATGACCATGATTATGCCAAAACCTCTTTTATTATTTTCAAAATTCTATTGCAAAATGTATCATTATATATAATGAGTAATGTTGGAGTTGTGCATCTGTAATTCTTTTTTGTATGTTTGCAACAATAGTTTCCCTAGGTAGCACCTCACATATATATATTTTCAGGGTGTGCACTCTAGGGCCCCCTTTCCACCTAAGTACGGTCATATCTGCTTCATCAGAACAAAATTCTTAAAGCTTTTCCATTTACCAGTAATTAAACATAAAACACCAGCATTGTGTTTCACTAACTGACTATCCACATAATGAGTAAAATTCAATAACTTTGTGTATACTATAAACATTTTGCAATTTTAAAGAAAACTGCAGCCTAGTGTTGAAACAGGATCTCCTATGAAAATTAAACAACCTAAATTACGAAATCTGTGTTAACACAATATTGAATCCTTGGGGAGGTGTCATTTGTATGTTTCCAGTTTAGTCTCTTGCATTTCGGATACAAAAACTGTGTATGCAGCCCTCAGTGGCTTACAATGTAATCTCTGTTGTGGAAGATTCCATCTCTTAACCTCCAGAATCAAACGCAACAAGCACATATTGTGGAACAATCAAGGCATTATTGTTAAAAGACCACAAAGGAAACTCATTTGCTGAATGTCCTTTGATGGCACAATACTTAATGAGAAACCTAAACACAGTGCTTGGTTGGTAGTCCTTTAAAGATTTCAATGGACAAAATTGTGTAGTATTATCACTTCAATCACAGAGGATTCAAACCAAAGTATATAATGGTAGACCACCTGCAATGAAGAGCTAAAATGATAAGACACCCCCAATTCCATGTTTAGGGATCACTCTTTACAGAAGCACAGTGAAGAGGCGAGAGGCAAGGTACATTGGACGATCAATTGATCGGCTAATATATTGGGTGCCCGTCGGCCAGTGTGTACCAGGGACCCGTGGCCAGAGACAGATGATGGCCGTTCAGTGTGTATGAATGACCATCATCTGCAGATATATTTGTTCAGTGGGTTGGGTATGAGATCCCGGCTGTCGGGATGCCGCTGGTCAGAATACTGACAGCCAGAATCCCGACACCCCTAAGGAAAAAGGTAATTCTAACCCTTGCCCCTAACCCTCCCTCCACCCCTAATGCCTAAACTTAAGACAGAGGGGGTGCTGGCTGGGGAGACAGATGGGGTGCTGGCTGGGGAGACAGATGGAGTGCTGGCTGGGGAGACAGAGGGGGTGCTGGCTGGGGAGACAGATGGGGTGCTGGCTTGGAAGGCAGAAGGGGTGATGGCTGGGGAGACAGATGGGGTGCTGGCTGGGGAGACAGAAGGGGTGCTGGCTGGAGATTCAGAGGGGGTGCTGGCTGGGGAGGCAGAATGTGTGATGGCTGGGGATACAGAGGAGGTGCTGGCTGGGGAGACAGAAGGGGTTCTGGCTGGGGAGACAGATGGGGTGCTGGCTGGGGAGACAGATGGGGTGCTGGCTGGGGGCATAAGGGGTGCTGTCTGGAGAGATAGAAGAGGAATATCTGGCCCTGAAGAGACACACCAGGGCTGGAGTTGCATAAACATGAAGGGGGGGAGGGGGGCTCAAGATTTTTTCAGTCCTGGGCTCCACAGCTTCTGATGTCAGCCCTGATAGTATATGAAGTTGTGGCCATCTATTCCCAGTATATAACTGACATGTCCATTTGGGTTAATACTGGAAAGAAATTTCCCATTCGATTTTTACAGTGGAAAACAACAGACGTGGAGATGTGTGTATTCAACTACATTGCATATTGAAAACGTGACTTCAATTATTAATATCTGTGTGTATGACATTAATATCTCACTTGTGTATAGGCCACCATCACATTATTGTATATTGTATACAAATATGTTAATGTGACTTTAGCACTGTGCTAACACTGTGCAGCTATGTCTCTTCACTATCATGGTGCATATACACTTGTTACACCTGACATACAGGACAGTAGAGGGGTCTATTCAGCATGATATAATTATATAATAATTGTTTCCACATTATTTAAGCTTTTGCCCTATTCAGAAATGTGTATATGGAGAAGACACAGTAATTATCCTCTCCATATTTTCCTAATTCGCAGAGTTCCTCACTGTAGGGATCAGCCATTAATCTCTACAGTGCTTTAACGCTTTTTGCTATTCAGCAAAGCAAAAACAGTTAAATCACTCGAAAAATATTTACTTTATATAACACCATCTCAGAATGGCGTTATATGAGGAAAATACTTAAATATCCCGAAAACTGCAGGGACAGAGGAAGATTTTCCCATAAGTCCCTGCAGCATTTTGTAACTCCGGCCAGTCTTCATACCTGGTTTCCGGTGATCGCCGACAGGTAAGTCCAATTAGAGCCTGTTAAACCTGATGAAATTGATTGACATGTGTATACAAACTTTATACTAGCCTGTATACATTTACATTTATGTGCGATTATATTTAACATTTATATATAAATGATAAATATAAAAGCACATAAATATACATGTATACAGGCTAGTATAAAGCCTGTATAAACATCAATCAGTTCGGACAGGCTGGAGCTGTATTTACCCCCGACGGCAGTCACCGCAAGCAGTGACGGAGACTGTTGCCGAGCGCATGACTGAGCATGTGCAGAGGAACAAACAGAGGTGATTGTTTTCGGAATCCAGAAAACAATGCCTTCTGTGACATCGCAGGGACAGTGTGTTACCGCAACCGCTGTCCCTGCACAAAATATTGCTGAATAGCAGCAATAAATTATCATAATTGATAAAAACTCGCGACGATGTTGCCCGATAATATTCTGAGCAACATCGCCACTGGTGCTGAATAGACCCCACAGTGAGGTGCAATTCAAACTCTAGTGTTTCTGAGCTTGGGGTGCGTCTGACTCATCGTATGCACATTGATATACATTTTATGTGCTTCCATTCTGACAAAGGTTCAGAACACAAATGCATCCTTTAAATGAGCCCCATTATTTGTTACTGGTTCTAACATGTGTAGAATTATCTTAAACTACTATATTTATACTAAACTTTTTTTTTAGAAATGTACAGTAGTTCTAAGGCACTGGTTGAAGGGCTCCACATCTACCAATGGAAGTTGTACGTAGCACACAATTACACGGCACCGTTCAGCAAGTTTTGGTAAACACATACAGTATATATAATTTCTACATATAGCACACTAGTTAGAATGTAGAAACCAAGTCAAGACACCCATAATAAGGAGTACGCATGGTTGTAGATTCCAAGTTGATTATTTTGGTAGCCAAAACATATTCACTGAACTGGGTATCATCACCGGGAAATGCGCTTTCTTAGAGGGACTAAAACTGTGTGTTGCGTTGGTATTTTTGTGTTTATGTAGAAATTCTTTGACCAGCCATGTGTTATTTAGCCCTTTACACCGTGAATGGTTCCTGACAGTGATACCCAACGCAGTGAGATTAGACAGTAGAGGCAGTGCCAGATTAACAATGGGGTAAGTGGGACTACAGCCCCAGGCCTCCACATAAAGATAGGCCCATCCTCATGACAACACGATGATGACCCGCTGTCCAACTGACCACACCATTGGCCATAAATTATAAGTATTCAAATTGTATTTCTGACAAAATGATGCAATTTTGGCCACACCCACAAAGCACTGTTCACACCTCCTCCACTTCTCACAATAGGCCCTTGTTTAGGGGCTTAACTAAGTATTTGAAGGCCCCATAGCAAAAGTTAGTAAGGGCCTCTATGTACCACCCAATGGTGAAAAATGTATAAAACACATGTAACTTTGACAAGGAAGATGGGCCTCCCTCAGCTCTGGGCCCCATAGCAGCTGCACCCCTTGCACCTATGGTAGTTACACCCATGCCCTTGATTATGTTCAGCCCCAGGCTCTGGTGACCTCTAACCTGGCCATGGGTAGAGGCAGGCCGGGTTAGGAAGACTGGAGCTGACTTTGTACAGATTTTCATGGATTTTGACATAATTCTAATTGTGAGCTGCATGAAGCTGTATAACCGATCTCATGTTTTACTTTAAACGTAATACTAAAAGCGCAATTTTACATATTATTTACACAACAGAATTTCTCTCTTTCCCACAAAACTGCTGCACACAGGTAGTCATCTGTCAGTTGCCATTGTATACATCTTCCTTGTGTTGAAAACAGGAACATTGCAAAATCGACAAGATCACTGAAAAGTGAAGAACCCAAGCCAAGTTATTTCACCTAAACATCTACATCTGTTATGAGAACAGTACAAAAGCTTATGCTATGCTACCAAATGCAAAACACAACCACATGTCCGATCCCAGATGACCGCGTATGACCCTCATGAGAAGGGCATTCAAGAAACAATAAAAGACTTGTAACTCGCAGTGACAGAAGATGACACATTAAACAATATCATCTTCAAACTTTCATTCCTTGAAGGCTGGGAGCTGCCAAACTTCACATTGCGCCTGCATAAGAGTTGTACACAATGCAGATGTTTTTGCAGATGGAGCAATTTTTTTGCCACTGCGCATATGTGTGAGTCGCACTGGGTTCTAGACTATAGATAGACAGTAAAAAGGTCGACAATGTCTAGATAGACACCAGATGTTAGACAGTCATTATGTTGACAGTGACAAAAGGTCGACAAGGACAATAGGTCGACACGCTAGATATCGACATGTAAGAAGGTCGACAGGTACCAATGGTTGACATGGTCAAAATGTCGAAAAAAATGGTCAACACTATTTTTTTTTATGGTTAGGTAGAAGGTTAGGCACTTACCGAAGGGTTAGGCACTTACCCCGACGGTTATGGTTAGGCACCAGGAGGGAGGGTTAGGCACTAGAAGGGATGGTTAGGGTCAGGCACCTACTCTGTCGGGTAGGGTTAGGCACCAATGGGAGGGTTAGGGTTAAGATTAGGGCTAGAAAATGAAAAAAAATCATGAGCATATATTTTTTGTGTCAACCATTTTTGTGTCGACCTTTGATGCCGTCGACCATTTGTACTTGTCGACCTTCTTACATATTGTCCCTGTCGGCCTATTGACTGACTAACACAGAGGTAGCCAACCTTGATCCTCGAGAGCTATTAACAGTTCACGTTTTCCGGACCACCTAGCTGGCGCACAGGTGTATTTAGTACTCACTAACACATTTGCAAAGATCCACAGGTGAAGCTAATTATTTCACTGGTGATTCTGTGAGGAGGCCTCGAAAACAAGCACTGTTGGTAGCTCTAGAGCAGCGGTGGCCAACCTGTGGCTCTTGAGCCACATGTGGCTCTTCAATTGTCCTGATGTGGCTCTTCTGCCGGCTCCCCTGACTGACACTGACTGCTGGTGTGACACATGGAGAGGCTGCTGTTGTGCCACATCAAGGGCCGCTGGAGTTACACATGGAGGGGCTGAATTGTATTATGTGAATCTGTTTTTTTTTTCTCCAATGTGTTTTTGTGGAAGTGGCTTTTTCAGTGTATTTTATGTGGATGTGGCTTTTTCAGTGTATTACCTGTGGATGTGGCTTTTTCAGTGTATTTTATGTGGATCTGGCTTGTTTCAGTGTATCTTATGTGGATTTGTTTTTTTTTTCATTTTTTTTATATTGTTCTGGCCTTTTCTTTCCCTTTAATAGTTACCTCCACGGTGATTGCGTGCATGCGCTTTTACATACTCCTACAAAAATCGTACCAGGGGTGTGGCCTTGTGCATTTTTGCATGTGTGCCTTCGGCGTGCGCATGATCTCGGCTCTTTGACATACCTTCAGATATTTTTGGGCTCTTTCAATCTGACTGGTTGGCCACCCCTGCTCTAGAGGACCAGGGTTGGCTACCCCTGGTCTAACAACTGGTGGCTATCTAGACACTGTCAACCTTTTTACT
Organism: Taudactylus pleione; assembly: GCA_031769625.1. Taxonomy (NCBI): domain Eukaryota; kingdom Metazoa; phylum Chordata; class Amphibia; order Anura; family Myobatrachidae; genus Taudactylus; species Taudactylus pleione. The sequence continues at coordinate 13,246,049 of JAUIMM010000312.1, read as the reverse complement.
GTCTATCTGTTAATCCACACCCAGTCGCACTGCGTTTGTGTTGAGGGACATTACTATAGTCGCACTTGGTGAGTTGTGAACTACTTTAGGGAAAGACACACAAAAAAACGTCAGTGTTTCAAGGTGTGGGTGACTTTTATTTCCAGCAGTTACGCAATGAACAGCCTGTTGGTTCTTTACACTCACTCCAGTGCTCTGGAGCAGTCATACAGCCTGTCTGCATGGGCGCCGAGAGGGGTGGAGCGGGTACAGTTTACCCAGACCCGTGCTTGCTAGAGGGGCCCGGCATGGCCCGGGTCTGGCGTTGCCCCCCCCCCCTCACAGTAGCTCAACACACATCATGTGCTGGGCTGCAGTGTGAGACTGCTCGCGGCTGCTGCAGCAGTCGGAGCTGTCTCCTATGGCTGTGTTGGGGAGCGATCATACTGATCATGCCTCCCCTGCTTAGCGCCATGCTGGGGGGCTTACAGCGCCCTCCTCCGCGGCGCGCAGCGCGGCTAAGCGGTGCTGAAAAAGTGATATTTGGGGGGGTTTCAAGGGGGCGTGGCCACGCCTCTTTCGATAAGGCCACGCCCTCTCCTTTACCCGGGCTCGGCCAGGCTCTCTACGGCCCTGCCTGTCTGACACAGACTCCCTAACACTACTCAATTTTCACAGCCCTGACTATCATCTGATCACTTGCTGGCGTCAGGAGCACTGGTTTAAACATCTAGCCCAGCTAAATAGAGCAGTTTCTTCCTGTAGTGATTGAGGTGGAGCCCATACCCTGCTCCCAAAAAAAAACGTATTATGGACTACACCCAGGTATTGAGCCTGAAACAATGGGTTCTCCCAGGTCGCCTTTTAATGCCTTGAGCTGTGGCACCTGAGTCTCTCTGCCACAGAGTCTTTATTTGCAGAGTTATTGACCGACAGGCAGCATTTGGGGGAAGCAATGGGGAGTGTCGGCTAAAACGCAGACGTGACACGACTGTTTCAGGAGCGTCACATCCTGCAACTGCGATACCGTACGCAGGAAACATGGCTTTGGCGTCTCAGTTATGGTGCCTATTCTGAGTGACCATAGACTTACTCAAGCAGTCGATGTTTGCGCTGACTTGCGTCCATGCAGCATATGCGTACAGGTCACAGCAGCTGTGCCAATAGCATATTTTCGCACATCCTCAGCTGATAAAATCGCAGCTGCAGTAGCAATAGCGTACAACTTTGAATCAGGCCCATGGTATCTTACAATTTCCGATGATCTCAAGGACGCATATCTGCTTGTGTTTTAACCTTCTTCAGTCAGTGACAATGGATGCTAGAATTTTGGCTACTACACCTAAAAAGTGTACTTTTTGCAGAGAGAGAGAGAGAGTAATGGCAAAGGACTAATCAGTCTTGTTTAGGGTACACTATTCAAAATCAATGTATAATTCAAGATGTGGCAGCTGACAACCATTCCGGATCTTGCACACTTCTGCGTAAAGTGAGTTAGTCATATTAGCAGAGTTCTGGGCTGGGAACGATGGTGCTAGGCATGTTAGTGACCCGAGACCTTAACTTATTAGCAGCTTGGCAGGGTATGTATAAGACCTGGATGCGTAGTGGGAGTGCGAATGGAGATAAGTCCAAACAGCAGACCGCTTAACCAGGTCGTTGGTTTATTAACCAGGTACAGTAGATACAGGTAGCGGGGCAACACAGTGTTAATAGCATGTACAGGTTATAAGTATAACCCAGTTACAGCCTGGGTGTTGTAGTGCGCTAGGTGCAGCATGCACTGTGATGCAGTTTGGGCACTGTGGTGACAGCAGTGGTGATATAGTAGAAAGCAGTGGTGATATCTCAAGGCTGGGTACAGGATGCCCGCTGCTCAGGATACCGGTGCTCACAAGACTGATGCCGGCATCCAGACTGGATTACAATGCCGACACTACCAGTAAGTAGGCTAACCCTACCCCTAAACCTAACCCTCTCTTCCCGCAGCCTACACCTAACCCTCCACCCCCACAGCCTAAACCTATCCCCAATCGCAGCCTAAACCTAACCTTCGACCCCCGCAGCCTAAACCTAACTCCCCTCCACCCCTCCCCCCGCAGCCTAAAGCTAACCCTTCCCCTAGTGCCTAAACCCTAACCCTTTCCCTAACCCCAATACTTACCATTGGGATGCCAGTGGTTGGGGTTCTGGAGCCGAGATTCCGACTGCTGTCGGGATTCCGCCGAATTGTAACTACATCCAGTGCTCAACAACTATCTGCTTTACATCTTCATATGCTTTATAGCGTTATTATCCAATTATATTAGACTACAATAGGAAAGAGCAATTTTTCAACCTTTAATATACTAGGATGTGCATATCCTATGATGAGTATTATATGGTTATTCTATATCTATATGCTGCTATGATTTATGTGCAATTCCTTTAAATGTCTGTTTATTTCTAAATGTTACTTAAATACCAAAGTTTTTTTCTTTAGTACTTCTTGCACGCATTTTTTAATTATTTGTATTATTGCATATATTATTATTATATAATTGACATATTGATTAGTAACTTCATCATATAGCGCTGTGTTACATTTTACACCCGTAGTCGGTACGGCTACAGATACAGTATATTCACACCTCCTCCCTGTCAATCTTTATAATAGTCTTCCACTCTGTATTCAGTTAAGTTCTGGCTTAGGGTTAGGGGGAGGGTTAGGTTTAGGGTTAGGGATTAGAGTTAGGCACTAGGATGCAAGGACGTGCAGTCAGGGTAGGCAGAGTCTCCTATGTCATACTAGTTGTATTTGATATAAAAATGATTAGCATAATACAAAGAAGATATTTATAACTTCTAAACATCTTCTTTGTTTATTGTAATAATTTTTACAAGAAAAAAGAAAAAATTCTGGCGCTGAAACAATAGTCCAATATAATAATAAGACTGCTGCAGATATCAAACTCTGTGTAAGTTTGAAGGAATAATCAAGAGGAAAAAAAAGGGGGGAGAATCTGCGCTGTCTATAATGTGTACTGGTGTTAATAACATATGTGAAGTCACAAACAGATGATAACTAAGAGCATAAAATAACATATATTTAATACTTATTAAAAACACAACAATGACAATATTTTTCATCAATCAAAAAACCATTAATAAGAAGATAATTGCCAGTGACCGTGATAAAGCACCTTTGCAATCTATCCAAATTGAATGGAAGTAATAGCTGCTGGCATCTGATATTATGAAAGTCTCTTATTGTGTCTAGTATCAATGTTTCCACTGGAAATTGATAAAAACTAACAGTATCATTTGTAACATACAAGAGATCACCGTTGTGATTATCTCCAGCAGACACAGCTGATATAAATCAGTAAATGAAGATCATGTCGCAGTTCCTGCAGCAATTAAAGGGTAGATCGCGTTTAAATTGTGGAGTATATATAGTGTTCCGACCTTTATAATAGCTCTGCTGGGGTATTAATATTCAATAAATATCATACAAGTCCAAGATAACCCCAACGTTTTTTTTAGGGGAATTAGATCTTTTTACATTAAAGGCACATGAGTGACCGCTTGACTGTTAGTATATGTAGATATTCATCCCAAGCGTCCATACTTCATAATTAGAGCGCTGCTCTGGGTACTCACGGACCAGTAGATCAAATGGTATGGGGGCCCCCCTGTTTCCAGTGCCGTCTGTAGTGCCCAGTGGCCAAGGTGGCCAAGATGAAAGCTGCCGATGCCGTAAATAGCAATGCTGCGGCGTATCTCCTTGTATTCATCCAGCAATGCGTTCAAACCAGCCGGGTCCTGCTGGTACACTGACCGGCTCCCAGACAGAGACTCACAGGTGTCGCAGTAATGTCAGCTGGCAATGGTATGTCAGATCGTGAATAGGTTCCGTCTAACGCGTTTTGTCACAGATCATGTGACTTTTTCAAAGGTACGGCTACAGATACAGTATATTCACATCTCCATTTTTTTGTTGAATCCTCCTCCCTGTCAATCTTTATAATAGTCTTCCACTCTGTTTTCAGTTAAGTTCTGGCTTAGGGTTAGGGGGAGGGTTAGGTTTAGGGTTAGGGATTAGAGTTAGGCACTAGGATGCAGGGACGTGCAGTCAGGGTAGGCAGAGTCTCCTATGTCATACTAGTTGTATTTGATATAAAAATGATTAGCATAATACAAAGAAGATATTTATAACTTCTAAACATCTTCTTTATTTATTGTAATAATTTTTACAGTTAACACTCACCAGCAGGGCTGGCTCGATGCATGTTCGACCACTGCAGTCGAGTAGGGGAGCCTCCCCATAGAGGGCACACCCCTCCCAACCATCCCAATTTTTAGCGGGACAGTCCTGTTTATGATGCTGACAGACAGGATGCCGGCTGTTGAAATCCCGGCGTCAGAATCCCGGCCCGGTAGTAAACATAGGCGTCTAAATGCCGATGCCAGTTTAGAGACCGATGCCAGTCGGAATCCCGACACCCGGCATCCCGAACATAGTGGGGCCGGATTAGGTGTTAGCCGCGCGCAGGGTGGGGGGAGGGTTTGATTTAGGCACCACGGGAGGGTTAGGGTTAGGCACTAAGAGGGGAGGGTTAGGTTCAGGCACCAACGGGGAGGGTTAGAGTGCGGGGTGGGGAGGGTTAGGGTGTCAGAAGGGAGGGTTAGGTTTAGCGGCAGGATGGGGGAGGGTTAGGATACTTACGTAACACTGTCGGGATACTGAACATCGGGATGCCGGTGTCGGTATTTTGACAGCTGGCATCCCGACTCCGGTATTTCTTACCCAATGCAAATAAACAATAGTAATAATAATAGTCTAAATGCAGAATTCACATAAGAATAATGACATACAGGAGTGTATGCATGATTACATTGAACAGTCTAACATATTGCATATCATAATTTTTTCTCGAAAACAGTAGGGTATTTCCATCATAATCAAGATATTCTATTTGTGCTGATTAGAGCCACACATATTAAGGATCTTTGCTGTTTAGCATAAGATTGAATCTCTTGAGAGGTTCTCAGCAGGAAGATGTACTGTAGCTGCCTCATTGCCACAGTGTAAATAATTGCTGTGACACTCTAAAAGTAAGACAAATGATGTCTATCTGTTCGCACTCTTGTTTTTACAGTAATAGCGCATTGCGGGCTGTGAACGTAATAATACTGTATACATGTTATTTTCCATTGCATGAGACAAGCTGGAGAAATATTCTTCTTGCACATAAATTCCTACTCCATGGACAACATAAATTACAAAATAAAATAGTTGCCTAAGTGGACTTGCTCAACCATAGGAAATTTGAATTTATTTTAGTAATAGCGTATACAAACATCTAAATAGTCTTTTGTTGTGTGTGTTTTTTTATGAGCACAATGACAAACTGAACATCTAGGTATAAAAAGTTCTTGCATGGAATTTAAGCTTTTAAGATCACTCCACAGGCCAGGAACCTGTTATTGGGTGAGGTGCATCAAGCCTTGGAGAGAGATAAAGTGGCAACCAATAGGTTCTAACTATCAATTTACACGCTGCTTTTGAAACATGACCGTCAGAGGTATATATACTAAAGTGCGGGTTTTTAGTAGAGATGAGCGGGTTCGGATTTCAGAGATCCGAACCCAACCGAGTTTAGCAGATCCGAGTTGGATCCAAGCAGGCTCAGGGTTTCCCGCCTGACCCGGTTCTGAAAACCGAGGCAAAACCATAGAGTCGGAAATCTCGCGGTTCGCAAGCTTACGTCTCTATGATCAATGTAGTACACGGAGGATGTCATTTCACTCCGGCTGTGGAGACTGGACAGGGAGGTTGGGTAGTGTAGGGCTGGGAGAGTTGCTGGTGTTGTTTGGTGTTGTGCTGTCTGCTGTGTCCTGGGCTGGTGCACTGCTGATCCATTCTAGGCTGATGCTGTCTGCTGTGTCCTGGGCTGGTGGTGCTGTGCTGTCTGCTGTGTCCTGGGCTGGTGCTGCTGATCCATTCTGGGCTGGTGCTGTCTGCTGTGTCCTGGGCTGGTGGTGCTGTGCTGTCTGCTGTGTCCTGGGCTGGTGCTGCTGATCCATTCTGGGCTGTGCTGTCTGCTGTGTCCATCTGGGCTGGTGCATAATGGGCCCAAGTTCTGGAGCTAAAAAAAAATAAAAATCAATTGTCTTTTTTTCTATCTTTTACTGTCTGTGTGTGTGCGTGCGCTTTAGGCTTAACCGCACAAGATCCAGCCAGCAGCGCAAGTTGCAACCTAGTGCTGCCCGACTCCAGTCGTGATCAATCGGTGCTCTGGGCCCAAGTTCTGGAGCTGAAAAAAAATAAAAATCAATTGTCTTTTTTTTTATCTTTTACTGTCTGTGTGTGTGCTTGTGACACTGCTTCAAGACTGCAGAAAATATGAAAGGCTGTCACATGACAGGAGAGCAAGGCCAAGAACCACATTGTAGCTGCTGCCAGCAGTGCAAGGCCGTCAACTTCCTCGTCCTCTATGAAGGCATGCCCCAGGGCTTAAGTCACGCCATCGATATGGTAAAGCTACTTGTACTGAAGTTAAGAAAAAAAAATTGAAAGGAAATTTGCCTTTAGATAAACAAAAAATTGGCAATATGCTCTTCACTACATGAAGTGGCAAGGAAAGGATAAGGCCTTGGCCTTTCTTTAGGAAGACTGCTGATTCTGATAGCCCTTCGGAAAAAACAACTGTGTGCCCTGAGAAATCGAAATCACAAATCCCCGAGGAGAGTGCAAGTGTGTCCACGGTTGCCACGTGTGAGCCAGACCTAAATACTAGTGTACTGGAGGGTCCTCCAAGTTCCAACATTTGTGTGCCCTAGTAAATGTGGGGAAGGGCAGTAAACATCTTGCAGGCGTAGTCATTGAGGATGCTTCTGTGGAATTGCACATGGAGGAGGAGGATATTTTGGTAGTTGAAGGCACTAAGGATGATGAGGATGTTAATGATGAAGATGTTGATGATGAGGATGTTGATGCCGAGGATGACCTTTGTGTAAGTAAGGCAACAGCTGTTGCCCATGGATTGAAAAAACCAAAGCCCATTGTTGTCATGCCGGGGCAAAAGACAAAAAAATCCACTTCTCACATGTGGAATTATTTCCACCCCAATCTGGACAACAGTTGTCAAGCCATATGTAACCATTGCCTAGCAAGAGTGAGTAGAGGGAGGGACCTAAACCACCTAGGAACCTCCTCCTTGTTACGTCACTTGGAGCGCATTCATCAAATATCAAAGTGTACGTCGCCAAGTTCCAAAACTGAAAATGTAACAAGTCCAGTATCATCTACCTGCTCCCTCTCTGTGAGATTCAAGCGCCTTTGATCTCCAACACCAACACCTTCATCATCAACATCCTCATTCATCATCGGGAGTAGTCCTGCTGCATCCAATGTTGGTATTCGAAGCATGATTGACTCCTCTCCTATCCGTGATTCCTCAGAAGGATACTTGATGACTACACCTGTTGCTGCTGCTGTTGCTGTGAGTGGATCTTCATACCAGAAGGGGACCAGGAGGAAGACTACTTGCAAGGGCAAACAAGTATGACAGCAATCACCCATTTGCACGGCAGATTACTGACGCCATAACAGCTATGCTGGTATTAGATGTGCGTCCAGTATCCGCCATTACTGCAGTGAGTTTTCAACAGTTAATTAAGGTCCTGTGTCCTCGCTACCAGATCCCTTCTAGATTCCACTTTGCTAGAACAGCAATTCCAAGTCTGTACAAGGACATTAAAAAAACCTTATTAATGTCCTCAGAAATGCCGTTGTACCCACTGTCCACTTGACCACTGATATGTGGACAAGTGAGACAGGGCAAACTAAGGATTACATGACTGTGACAGCCCACTGGTAGGTGTAATGCCTACAACAGCAACAGCAGCAGCAACATCTACCAAAACACAGCTGATACAGAGGCAGGCTACTCTTTGTATAACTGGTTTCACTAAGAGGCATACCGCTGAGAACCTCTTAGAAAAACTCAGGGAAATCATTGCTAAATGGCTTACCCCATTTGGACTTTCCTCGGGATTTGTGATTTAGGACAATGCCACCAATATTGTGAGAGCATTACATGTGGGCGAATTCCAACACGTCCCATGTTTTTCTCACACAATTAATTCACCAAGATCCAAGAGTCGTCAATCTATTGAAATCTGAAAAATATATTTTGGCGACCATTCTAGATCCTAGGTTTAAGTCCTACCTTGTGAGTTTTTTTCCAACAGACCGAAATCTAAAACTGTGCAAAGAGATGTTGGTAAAAAAATTGTCAGCTGCAGCTGCACGTGAAACGCCATCATCTCCTCCTTCAGTTTCTGTAGCTGCCAGGAAAAGACTCAATTTTCTTTACAGAATGCCTGCTGGTCATGCAGATCGTTCACCAAAAAATTACATCTGGTCGGGCCTGAGAGAACTGCCTGCAAGTGACATGTCTTCTACCGTGACTATGTGTGATACGGTCTCCATTCACAGAATGGTGGTGGACTATTTCAGAGATAACATCCTAATAGGCATGTCAGACAGTCCCTTTCAGTACTGGCAGGAAAAAGAGGCAATTTGGAGACCCATACACAAACTGGCTTTGCATTACTTAAGTTGCCCACCCTCCAGTGTGTACTCCGAAAGAGTTTTCAGTGCAGCTGGCAACCTTGTCAGTGATCGGCTTAGGAGGTTACTTCCTCAAAATGTGGAAAAGATGATGTTCATTAAAATGAATTACAAATTCCATGAGGAAGACCTCTACCAACAATTACATGAAAAAATTACAGAGGCGCCTATGGTGGATTCCAGCGGGGATGAATTAATATTGTGTGAAGAAGAGGATGTACACACTGATGGGGATGACGAGGACGAGGACGACGACAACTAGTAATGTAAAGCCAGTTTGTGTATGGGATCATTTTCATTTCCATGTCCATATCACATTGGCAGCTTGTTTTACGGAGGTCCAAACAAACCAATAATTTCAGCCACAATTGGCAGTCCTTGTCGCTGAAATGATTGGTTTATTAAACTGTCCTGTTTTGTATACAACATAAGGGTGGGTGGGGAGTGATTGGTACAGCCCCTGGCTGTAAAATTGATAATAAATTAATTTAAAAACAAATCATTGGTTCCTAAACCAACCATAACATTAATTTAAAATATCAGGCAGCAATGCCCCAACCAGCACATAATGCAGATGAAGTTTAAAAAAGTAAAAAAAATAAAAGTAAAAAAAACAAAATTTTTTTGTGCTGTACCCCACTGTGTACTGTATACAAGTACTGTGACTCTTCAGCCCATACCACACTTTGTATACAAGCACTGTGACTCCTTGGGCCATTGCCCACTGTGATACAAGCACTGTGACTCCTTGGGTCATAGCCCACTGTGTATACAAGCACTGTGATTCCTTGGGCCATACCCCACTGTGTATACAAGCACTGTGACTCCTTGGGCCATAGCACACTGTGTATACAAGTACTGCAACTCAGTTGGCCGTACCCCACCATGTGACCATAACACACAAGTACTGTGACTCCAAAGTGAGTGATGATTAGTAAATACATAATACTAGTAAGTAGTTTTTGTACAACTTGAGTGTTTTCATCAATATGGATCACAACAACCAACTGAGAGAAGAGCAGAAGCAGCAAGAAAATGCTAGCACAGCAGTTGCTGCAACCAGTTATGATGATGATACTAGTCCTTCACTATCAACAAAAGCTGATGCTCTATGGCATAGAGGCTTTAAAAATTCAGTGTATCTGAGATAAAAAAAAATTGAGATTTTACAGGGGTAAAGACAAAAACACCTCTGAAGGTTAGTGGCGAAAAACAGAAAATTGGCAACATACCATTCACCACACGCAGTGGCAAGAAAAGGCCGTTATTTCTGAGTGGTAGTTCTGCAACTGTTAGTGAGGCGTCTGCTGCCTCTCATGAGAATGAAACACCTTTTCACTCAGACTTTAGAGGAAGTGTAAAAAAAACCTGAAAACCACTAAGGCAGTAGAGCAAACTGTGCATTCAGAAATACAAATCCCTGAGGAGAGTCTAAGTGTGTCCACGAGGGCTATGTGTAAGCCTGACCTTTCAGTGAAGCCGCCTTCCACAGTTTCTGCTCCGTCTGTATTTATGGGGATGAGCAGCATAAATATTGCTGATGACATAGAAATTGAGGATGCCACTGTGGAATTGCAAGAGGATGAGGGGGATATTTGTGTAGCTGACGCTGGCACTAATGAGGATATTGAAGATGAGGATGTTGTTTGTATAAGTTAGACACCAATGGAAGCAGCTCTTGGCCATGATAAGAAGGCCATTGCCATGCCTCGGCATAGGACCAACAAATCCACCTCTTATGTGCAAAATTATTTTTACCCAAATCCTGACATTTGTCAAGCCATCTGTAGCCATTGTGGAACCACATTACGTAGAGGTAGGGATGCTAAGCATCTAGGAACCTCCATGCTATTACGTCATCTGCAGCAAGTTTATGACATGTAGTTGATAAATCAGTAACTGGTGCTAAAAAAATAACAACAAGCAGGCCAGCATCAGCTAGCTCCCTTTACTCTACTAGATCCCAGCATCTGCAATCTCCACCACCACCACCTTCATCCTCAATATCCTCAGTAATGATCAGATCAGAGATAGTCCAGTATCCAATTTGTTATTGCTAGGTGACTCCTCCCTTTCTAGAACTCCTCAGAAGAATCATTGAGTGCTAGGCCTGCTGCTGCTGGTGGTGGATCTTCATCCCTGAAGTGGAACAAGAAGACTACTAGTAGTAGTTTAACAAAACGACAGTTAAACAATCCTTTGCAAGGGGAAGCAAGTATGACAGCTCTCACCCAGTTGCACAGCAGATCACTGACACCATGATGGCTATGCTAGTATTAGATCTGCATCCAATATCCATTTTACACAGTTAATTGAGGTCCTTTGTCCCCGGTGCCAACTTCCATCTCGGTTTCATTTTACCTGAAAAGCCATTCCTCGGCTGTACTAGGATGTACAAAAAACCCCATAACTATTGGCCTACAAAATGCCATTGTACCCACTGTCCACTTAACCACAGATATGTGGACAAGTGGTAGTGGGCAAACTAAAGATGACATGACTGTGACAGCCCACTGAGTGGGTGAATTGCCTTCAGCAGCAGCAGAAACAGTACCTAACAGACCACACCAGCTCATTCAGAGGCAGGCTACTCTGTGTATCAGCGGATTCAATAAGAGGCATACCACTGACAACCTCTTAGAAAAACTGTCAAGAGATGTCATAGAAACATGGCTTACCCCACTTGGACTCTCCTCAGGATGTTTTGATTTCTTATAACGCCACAATTATTGTAAAAGCATTACAGCTGGGTGAATTTCCGCACATCCCCTGTTTTGCTCACACGATCAACTTACTGGTGCAGGATTTTTTTTTAAATGACAGGGGTATGGAGGAGATGCAGTCTGTGGCCCATAAAATGTTAGGACATTTTTGGCATTCAGCAACAGCATGCAGGAAATTGCAGCACCTGCAAGAACAGTTTAATTTGCTCTGCCATCAACTGAAGCAAGAGGTGGTAACAAGGTGGAATTCCACTCTTTATATGCTTCAGCGGATGGAGGAATAGCAAAAAGCCATCCATAGCTATTCAGCAAGCCATGACATTGGGAGAGGAGGAAATGTACCTTAGCCCAGCACAGTGGAGAGTACTTTCTGTCTTATGCAAGGTGCTCAAACCATTTGAAGTAGCCACATGTGAAGTGAGTACTAACACTGCTAGCTTGAGTAAGGTGTTACCTCTAATTAGGCTTTTAGAAAATTGGCTAGAGAAATTGAAGGAGGAGATTAAACAAAGCGAATCCGCAAAGTATGCCGGACTTGTAGATCAAGTCCTTTATTCGCTTTGCCAGGATCCAGGTGGCCAAAATCTGGAGACCTGATTACTATGTTTTAGCAACCGTGCTTGATCCTAGGCTTAAGTTGTATGCTGTGTCTATCTTTCCAACTGACCCAGATCTTAAAAGATTCAAAGAGCTCCTGGTGAGCAAGTTAGCAGCTCAAGTGACACATGGCACTACGACATCTCCTCATTCAGTTTCTTCAGCAGCAGCCAGAAAACAAATCAGCTTTCCCAAAAGATCCAGTGGTGATTCAGATAAGTCAACCCAACATTTTGACATCTGGTCGGGTCTAAAAGAATTGCCCAAAATTAGTGACACCTCTATCGTAACTCCATCTGATACGATCACCATTGAAAGAATGGTGGAGGATTATTTTCATGACACCATACAAATACATAGACATATCACAGAGTCCCCTTGAGTATTGGAAGGAAAAAAAGGCAATTTTGAGGCCCTTGTACATCTGGCTTTGCATTGTTTAAGCTGCCTACCCTCCAGTGTGTACTTGGAGAGAGTATTCAGCACAACTGGGAACCGTGTGAGCAAATGGCGTAGAAGGCTACTTCCTCAAAATATGGAAAGGATGATGTTCATCAAAATGAACTGGAAATTCCATGAGGAAGATCTTTTCTGGCTATTACGTCATAGTACAGAGACTTCTGTAATGGTGGATTCCAGCAGGGATTAGTTAATATTGGGTGAGGATGATCTACACACTGATGAGGGTGAGGATGCCACTGTAGAGCTGTTTCCTTAAGCCGATTGGTAGCTTGTTTTGTGTGGGCACAAACAAACCAATCACTTCAGCCACAAAAGTGGCAGTCCCTGTTGCTGAAGTGCTTGGTTTGTTAAGGTGCGCATGTCCTTTTTAATATCCAACATAAGGGTGGATGGGAGAGCCTAAGGACAATTCCATCTTGCACTACCTTTAATTTATGCCACTGCTGTGTGGCAATATTTCATAGATGTGCTTTAAACTGTGGTGTCTGTGCCACTGCTCCGACGTTTAGCAACCAGCCAGCTCACTGCAACCTTGGGTTAATGGTGAAAACAATTTTGTAAGCTGTGAGGTGGCTGTGAGGTGGTCTAAATTGGCTTTAAATGACTGGAAATTAAAGTTATCGAGATTAATAATACTCTAGGAACAATCAAAAGCACAAATTATGTGATTTTAGTTTTTTTTTGTCAATATTGGTAAAATATTCAAATCCAAATCCAGTCACGGCGGTTTGGCAAATCCAAATCTAAAGCCGGACAATGAATCAGAGCCCAACCCAAATCCAGCAAAAATTATCTGGCGCACATCTCTAGTTGGCACAGGTGATAGTAGCATTTACCGGGACATTTTATTTTCGGCCTGCGCACTGTTTCGCGTTTTGGGGGTCCCAGTTGCGTGGGACAAGACCGAAGGTCCTACCAGTTATTAATCGTATTTGGGAATCTAAATTTTTACTAGGGCAGAATGCTGCCGCCTCCCTCCTCAAAAACTGCAGAAGTTGTTAGGGCAGATTGAGGAGAGTTTGAAGCAGGATAAGCTCCTGTTGCGGCAGGTACAGTCCCTGTTAGGTTCTTTCAACTTTGCATACCACATTATTCCCATGGGGTTTGTTTTTTGCCGTAAATTAGAGCAAGCAACGGCCAGCGCTGCTAAGCCGCATCATACGTTCCACCTCTCCCGGGAGATTAAGGATGATCTTCCGGTTTGGTTTTCTTTTTTGGTAAACTTTAATTTGGAGCGTTTGTGGCCCTCACGAACTTCCTCCTTGCAGTTATTTACTGGCGTGGCTGGTTTCTCCGGTTTTGTGTAATTTTTCAAGGGGAATGGTGCACGGCGAGTTGGTCCCCTTCCTGGTTTGCGCATGGTTTAACAGCTAACGTGCTGTTGCTGGAGCTATTTCCCATAATTGTGGCTGTGGAACTTTTGTCCGCTAAGTTGTCAGATCGGAACTTTGTGTTCAGGTGTGATAACTTGGGAGTGGTCCATGCTGTTAACAATCAGCGTTCCTCTTCCCCTGAGGCTTTGCAGCTCTTACGGTATTTAGTGTGGAGATGTTTGCAGTTTAATATAAATCTTTTGGCTGAGCATGTTCCGGGGGTTGCAGATGGGATAGCAGATGTTCCGTTTTAACATGGATAGATTTCACACCTTGGCCCCTAGGGCTGTCCTCATTGGTCTGGCTTGTCCCCCTCATGTCTGGAAGATTATCGATCAGGCATAGGTGATCTTGCACGAAAGTCCTTGGCAGTTGCACCATCGATGTTACGGGCCTATACATCCGCATGGCACGACTGGGAGTCATACCAGGCTAGGTATGGGGAGGAGGGTAAATCAGATGAGGATTGTTGTTAGCTTTTGTATGGGGTTACTATCAAAGGGGGAAATCCAAATCCGCAATGTCCGCGGCTTTGGCAGGTATCTTTTTTTACTCCAGCATTTCCCGGGTTCGTGATCCTACCAAGTCTTTTGTGCTATCTAAAGCGCTGAATGGTTGGGCCAGGGAGAACCCACCCTTTGCCGACTGCCACAGGCCGATTGATCTGCGAATGGTACAGGATTTGGTGTTAGTTTTGACTTTGGTTGGTGCTAGCGAGTACGCGTCAAAGCTTTTTCAGTTGGCCTTTTGCTTTGCTTTTTTGGTGCTTTCCATAATAGTTAATTGGTGGTAGCTAATAAGCATTTCAAGGACTCCGGTTTATTGTTCAAAAATGTCATCAATAAAGGGGAGTCGGTGGCTTGCAAAATCCCCCGTTCTAAGACTGACCCAAAGAGCCGACCCAATCTCCCTTAAACCTCATGCAATTCACGACATTTGCCCTTGGCGCCTCGTGCCCCAGTTTGCTCAGGCCAGCAGGGGGATCGCAGTTTTTAGTTCACTCTGATTCTTCGCTGTTAACGAAGTTTCAGTTTTCTGAGGTTTTCTGGCAATGCTTGCTTAGTTTAGGCCTTAAAGTTGAGGAGTAGGGCACCCACTCCTTCTGCATAGGAGAGGCTACTTACGCTGCTGCTAGCGGTTTACCTGCCTCCGCTATTCATGAACTGGGGAGATGGAAGTCATCTGCTTTTAAAAGTTACATTTGTTGTGATAAGTTGTGAAGTTGCTCCCATTGCGCTAATCAGGAAACGTCGTTTGCCTGTCAGTTTTTGAATGATTGTTTGAAGGGATTTCAAATTTTTCCTCCGAGGGGGCCAGAATTTCAATGGCTTAAAACGAGATCCATGGGAATTTTTTTAAGTTTTCTCCTTCACCTGGGTTGTTTAATAACAAGTTTTTTCTGCTGCATGGTTCTTGCGGTTGTTTGTTCTTTGATAAAGATACCTGTCTGGTGGTTAGAATAATTTTTTTTTACAGCATTTGGCGGTGGCACAGAGCAAGTGTGGTTGATTGGCCACTCTTATATTTTCTGGACGGAAAATAACCCCTTAGCAAGGAGGGCATCTATGTTCATGGGGGGTCGTAGAATTAGGTGTTGGGGGTACGCGGATTGCGTTGGGGATCCCTTTTAGAGTTGCTTTTTAAACAAGAGCAGCAGTGGGGGCGCCCAGGTTGGCTAGTTATCCATCTGGGGGGTAATGATGTAGGTCAGATGAAAGGCCTGGAGTTGATTCTGAGGATCAGAGCTGATTTGTCTGAGGTATTGGATCGTTGGCCTGGGGTGCACGTGGTTTGGTCAGAGATCATACCCAGATTTGCTTGGAGGGATTCCAGGGATCTAGCGGCTGTTGATAAGGCTAGGAAGAAGGTGAATTTTACTGTTTCCAAGTTTGTCAGGGCTGCTGGGGGTGTGGTTGTTAGACATCCTTTGTTTGTTTTAGACAGTTCCAGCTATTTCAGGGCAGATGGGGTTCATTTGTCGGCTTTAGGGTTAGGAGTTTTTCTTAAGGGAATTTGTTCAGTTTTTGATTGATTAGTTTGGGTTTAGGGTGGCTGGTTGCGGTTCCTTGAACCTTGCATTGACGGGAAGGTGCTACTGGACAGCGGCCACATGTGGCATAAGTGGTCTTTGTGGGGCACTTGCCCTTTTAGATGGCCAGTGTTTCCTCCTATGCGGGTTGGACAAATGGGCGCTTTTCTTTGCGGAGGTGTCCGGACTTTGCCATAGTAAGGGGCGGTGAGCCCTTCGCAGCGCAGGTTATGCATATTGACAGACGAGGGTGTTTTAGTCGCCTCCATTTTTTATTAAGCAGTATTTGGCTACAGCTGGTTCATGGTAGCCTCTTCTTCGCCACCCCTTTTCTAGTGATATAAGATAAGGGATTGCAATTAATAAAAACATTTAATTTGAACCAAAGCTATGATTATCTGTGTCTTTATTTTGAGGTTAACTTAGAAGTAAGATGCTGTTAAGGTTTCACAATAAATGTATGGACGCCTTACTAGCTTTTAAATGGGGTAGGGGGGACTGGTCATCTGTTAGTGCCTATAATTTCTGATCTCTGTGCAGTGTCTGTTTATATATCTGATCTGGCCGTGCTGTGGCATTTTCCCTGTATTTTATGCATTCGCAAGTCACAGATTTTTTTTAGTTAGATGCAAATTGCTCGTTTTAACACGGATGCTCTTCTTCACATGATGTGCGTCTTTTTTTCCCTGACAACCCAGACAGAAGTTGCTCTTACGATTCCCTATGTCAATGGGGCAAGGTGTTGGAGGGAGTGTGTAAAAGCTATGTTTTGCCCTAATCTCATTTCACATTTGCGCTTAAACGCAACTGTGTTTAACTGTGAATGAGGTTCAATAACTTATAAAATGGAGCTATGAGAGGTCAGTACACAATGCCGTAACTAGGGGTGTGTGAGCCCTGTGGGCGGAACCATCGCTGCCCCACAGCACCTGCAGGAGGGTTGCAGGCTGCCTAGAACCGCTCCGCACAGGCACCCTGCAGCTTGTGGAGCTTCCTGGAGTGTACTTAGGATGCTCCAGGCAGTGTTCTACCTACACGAGCCAGCGGTCCCATCCCCTAGGCCTGACATCATGAGGTCACGGGTTTAGGGGACAGAGACAGCACAGGGCGGCATAGAGCCCTGTTAGAGCACTGTCAATACAGTACATCCAGTCAGAAGCAACTGACTAGTGCTCCTGGGGGCCATTATGGCTTACCTTTGCAGTTTGCACCATCCCCCAGTAACTGCAAGAATTGCCTCCTAAGAGGTGTATCTAGGGATATGTCCCCATACAAGTAAGTTGCAATTGCATGAACACGTTTTTATTGTATGCAGCAAATGTGTTGCCTGCCCCTATCTACCCCAGTTCTGTCTCTATCAGCATAAGGGGATACAAGTCAGTGATAGTCAATGATACTCTACATGGAATTGGCATGGCCGGTGGTTCGATTCCCGGCAGCGGCAGCCCGACATCAGCAGAGATCCTGGCAGTGGAAGCCCGACAGCGCTGGAAATCCTGATCGTGGATAGGTGAGTATCTACTAACCTAACCCCCCTAACCCTAACCCTCCTTAGGGGTGCCTAACCCTAACCTCCCCCCCAAGTGCCTAACCGTAATCCCCCCTCTAAGTGCCTAACCCTAACCACCCCCTTCCCCGCTGCCTAAACCTAAGTCCCCCGGGGGGTGTCTAACTCTAAGTCCCCCCTGGGGGTGCCTAACCCTAACCCTCCCTCCCCCTAGCCTAACCCTAACCCTCCCAGGGGGTGCCTAACCCTAAGTCCCCCCCCCGGGAGCCCTAAACCTAACCCTCCCCCCCATGGCTGTCCGCTCGCGGCGCCCGGCATCACTACGATCGGGATGCTGGGCACCGGTCTCCCGGCGTCGGGGAAATACCGGGCGTCTACATCTAGACGCCCGGTATTTCACCCTTGCCAGGATATGACAGTCGGGAAGCCGGCTGCCGGTATTTAGGCAGTCGGCTTCCCGATTGCATACCCTCTACACAAGACTATAGTCACGTTTTTTACATAGTTTGGAATACTGGATCTTCCAACAGCTTTCGGGTGAGATGTGGATCCTTGATCACTTCCACCAATAAGACTGCGGTGTGGATGCTGATTTATAGTTTATTTTAATTATATATTTACTGATGCTGATACTTTGTCTTTCTCCATTCAGGGGCATGGCTGTGCAGATCAGGGGCAGCACATGGGTACAGCCAATTTTGCCCCAATCTTTTGGTCTGAAGAATGTTGCAATCTAGGGTTGGTGCTTGAGATGTTTGCTCATATTTATCTTTTATTATTGCAGTGGATCAGTAAAAGTTAGTTTTGGGCCTCATTCAGGGATGTACACAGGTGAGCAATTATTGGTGAAATGCGTATGCACCCAGCCCCCTCGGCCT
This sequence comes from Taudactylus pleione, assembly GCA_031769625.1. Classification (NCBI taxonomy): domain Eukaryota; kingdom Metazoa; phylum Chordata; class Amphibia; order Anura; family Myobatrachidae; genus Taudactylus; species Taudactylus pleione. The sequence continues at coordinate 13,227,881 of JAUIMM010000312.1, read as the reverse complement.
CTGCACGCATACCTTCAAGGATCGCAATGTGATTGACAGTAAGTTGTTTTTTTTTGGTGGAGGAAACGGATGAGTGGCCGGCAAAATGCGGGCGGGTCGTGCCGTTTTGGGGGCAGATCTCAGCAAGTGTCCACGACCCCCTACGTACAGAAAATGGCTTCAGTGTCTCATTCCAGATGCAAATGCTGCGTGACCATAGGTTTACTCACGTGGGCGGTTATCAGAGAAACTGCGTATGCGCAGCGAATGTGTACGTGGTTGCGGTGCTGTTTTTGTGATGGCTCCCTTGGGCATCTCAGTACTGTTAGGGGAGGGTACTATTTAAAAAGCAATCGCTCCTCCGCAGCATATAAAATCAAAGCTGCGATTGCGACACTGTTCCGCTCTGGATCAGGACTTTTATTCTGACATCCAGGGCATTTTTTTAACCACCTATGTTTGTTTGATAATATACTGTATATTTTGCATATCATTTTGATTTTGACAAAACACCTGTTCATTTGTAACATTCTGATGGGATGTTCTCAAATAAAGAATAGCAATACACATGGCACTATACGAAGACATCTGTGTAATGTTATAATTTCTCCAAATTAAAAATACAGTCTTTGTTTTACAGTGGGAGCCAGATTCCAGTGCTATTTATGGTCATCCGTGGTGTGGAATTTCCTTATTACAACATTACATTATGTCAGAAGCGTTGTCATTTTAAATCAGTAATCACCTTGATTTTAGTGTGGATGTCAGTATAGTTAGTGTCTGTGTCACTGTTCGTAATTACTTCTAGTTTTTTGTGCCAACAGGTCTCACAGAATAAACTTGTTGCAAAATAATTGTGTGCACATATTTGGTCTGCACTAAATTAAACAAATAAAACAACTGTCTTTCTCTTTTTTTTTGTCCTCTGATTTGTGGAGGAAAAACGTGAATACCTCCCTGCACAGAAATGTTTCAGCTTTTCAACCTAAACTTGGAAAAGTAGAATCATAATGAAACAATCTGAGCTGTAATTACAAGCTGTGCAAAATAGGCTTTACTATTTTATATTCTACACCAAGAAAGATTAATGATTGCAATTACGTACGCAGGTCAATCGATTGTTATCCACTGCGTATGCACCGCACTGCGATTACGGAAGCACTGAGGAATCCATCGCAGAGTGAGTGACAGGCTGTGAGCGTTTAGGGGTGGTGTCGGGGGGAGTGGTTGGAAAAAAACGCAGATGTGTCTGTCCGTTTGAACGGTGTTTCATGGGCGTGCATAAATTAGCCACTGCAATTGCATATGCAGCTTTAGTACTCACTGCGTGCGATGAGGCTTGCATGTTCTGCGGATGGTCAGACTGGTGTACTGTAAATGTTGCGTGATGGGCCTATGTGCATCGATGGTGGAGACCAGGAGAGAGCAGTGATGTCCGCATACAGAGGCCAAATCAGCAAAAGCAAAGACCCTTTAGGCTTACTGATCTGTCATAAGGTATAGTAGGTGGTGTGGCAGGGTACTCCAACTGCCCATTAGGGGTGCCAGAATGATATTATATCTTGCCCCCCAACCTAAAATTTTTGTGGTGCCCCTGCCTACAATGCAGGTGGGTGTTGGCTTTCAACTTTTCCAGTTAGGTTGAATTATCTTAGTCTCTTGTCAACCTAAAAACAGATTATGAAGGGTGCTTCTTGAAACTGTATCTTGAATCTACATTGAAATATAAAGGTAATAGCTAAATATTGCAATTAAAGTTTAGAAAACAGGCACCAAGAGAGACCCTCAGATGAAACCATTGTGCGATAGAGTGGAGAAACGCGTCAGTGACTCTTGGAATGCAGGTGGAGCACAACTAGAACCCTGGAGTTCACTAAATTGGAAGCAGTGTCTTTGACAGTGCATACTGGCTGGTTGTGGCAACGTGGTCCACTGGGAAGAAAAATTGTTTACATAAGTGCTAGGCATATGACAGTGGTTACTGCAAACACTGTTCCTGTGAGTTTCTGGTAGTACATATGTGGCAGATATGTTGGAATAATCTTCAAATTTACAAAGAAAGATAGAACATTCTTAATTGTGGAAGGTCCACGATTAATACCAGAATTATTTATTAAAAAATTATCTTTAAGCTGTGGTGGCCCATTTATCAATGAATATTTGCAGTAAAATCATCGAAAACAGATGTTTAGGGGGCTTTAACTGAAATAGTATCCACAGGATGTATCAAGGAGGGACCGATACATGCTGCGATCCCTCCAAGTCCCGCTGGCATCCGCATCTCCCATAAGTTTCTATGGGGGATGAGATGATGGCAAATGTACCAATATCCGGATTGAAAAGCATAATAATATTGCCCACGCAGCTAACACCATCGGAAGATAGCGTTAGCCGCTGTACACTTTGGACACATAACACATGATAAGCCGGCGGAGGGATCCCCTGGAACCCTCCACCTTCATTGGGCGCCGCTCATGTGCAATCCACGGGACTGCGCATGCACAGCAGCCCTGAGCGCACTACTACCACTTTGCAGGGACGGGCTCCTTTCTGAGCCCATCTCCCTGCATGTGCCAATTAATACATCCGTCCGTTATTATCGCATTTTGCAATGCAATCATGGGCGGTACTGACATTCCCTGATCGCCTTGCAAAAGCCATCATTCATAAAAGGGCCACTGTTAAAAGTGGTTAGACAAAACTGTTTAACAATTGATAGACTAGGTAAAATAAAGCATTGGATTAAAAAAAAAAATATTACAGTGTAATTTTATTTCTTTTCCATTAATTTATAGGCTTGAATTGTTCCAGTTTTCGGAAAAATGGCAAATTTTCCAAAGTTTGAAAGCTAAATACATATCAGCAAGACAAAAAAATAAAAATAAATGTTATCTTATGTTTAATTAAAAACATTTCAAGTGTAAAGCATTTGTTGTTAAAATTAAAAAAAAAAAAATGAGAAGCAAATCTAGCATAGTTTGGTATAAAAAATGTTATTGTAGTTTTTTTTAATTTTTGGGATAAAAATAAATAAATAAAAGGTTTTGAGGAGATGAACGCCCGCATGCTCAGCTGTACTAATGGCACTCCAGGAGGATGGGGCTAGTGTGCATCCTGGGGTCCCAAATGTCCCGTCCAAACACTTATTTAGAAGAAAAGAAAGGTGATTAACATGTAAGTATAACGGTGTCAGCTCTGCTCATGGGAAAAGAAAACAAGGGGAGGAGTTGGAACCACATAGGTTAACATTACACCTGCATTGAAGATAGCCTATACTTACAAGGGTTTGGGTGGATGGATGGCACATGGCCCCGCTGCTCACCTGTCCTAATGGCACTCCAGGTGGATGTGGCTAGTCTGTGTCCTGGGGTCCCAAAAGTCCCGTCCAAACGCCTATTTAGAAGAAAAGAAAGGTGATTAACTTGTAAGTGTAACGGTGTCAGCTCTGCTCCTGGGAAAAGAAAGAAGACAGATACAAGATTTAGAAAAAATATACTTACCAAATGTTTTACTTTCCTTATAAACCTTTAGTTAAGGCATTTCAATATGCAGGTGCAACAACAAATGGTTAACCTGCAAAAAAACCACTAACAAGTAATACTATAATAACCAAACAAATAACTAATTAGAAAAGTGTTATAACTTAACAAAATAACCTGTGAAACATTTAAACACTTATCTAAAACTGTAGAACAACTGTGAAATACTGTAACTGTTCCAGTAGAGAGGACCAAGCTTTAATGATTTGTGATTCAAGGTAGATGTTCTATAAAAAAAGAAATTAAAATCAATTATTATGTAAAAAAACAACTATGAAATTAAGTTTAAGATGTATTAATGAATGTCCTACAAACTTAAATTGAAAAAAAGGCAGCTATAAGATCGCGGCGAGTGCTTTGGCCAAGGCCAGCATCATCAACCACTTCTTGAGACAGGTTGGAATCGAGACTGATCAATGGATCAATCTCGGCCTCCAAACGGTTTGCAATACATTCAGTATATTGTGTAAAATTGTACAAGCGATAATAATATTGCAAACCTTTGTTGGCGAATACAGCAACACACCCCCTGACCTGTCGAGACAGTGAAAGCAGGATTTAAGAAGACCAAAGGAGCTTTCTATCACTCCCCTGGTCCTAACGTGAGCTACAGAATTGTTCAAAAGAGTATGATGTGTATGATAGCGCTTAGTATCTTTGTCATCTGAATTTCACTAGGAATAAAATGTATACAAGCTAAGCAATAAGTAATATACTTAGCTTGAAGAGAGGATTTAATTTTCTTTACTTGTAGATCAATGAGAGGATCCTCGGTGGTGATGAGGATGAAAGTAAATAAACATGTATGAGAGGGAATCCATCCGACGTAATCGATTAAATACAATTTTTTATTTTGTAAGTAAAAAATAGAGCGTACCCCCACTCACTATTCAGAGAGGGGAAAAAAACTCCTACCAGGGTTTCTTTAACAATGGCAATAATTAATGTAGAGTAATCCTCTTTTGCATGTAATCAATTTTTTTCCCAAAGCATGGGGGTGGTGGTATTGTACCTCACTTACAATAAAGCCCAGCGATGAAAAGCATGTAAAGGTATCTTTGTGTCAAAAGAATGGTCGTGCATACTGATACTCACATTAGTGATCATGTGATAACTCATGTAAAGGTTTCTTTAGGTTTTCCAAAAAGATTTTTCCAGTGATATTTAAAAATGTATTTATTTTTAACATGGGTAATTCAAACCAAACAGAAACAAATATATTCTATTTCTCACTGAAAATGGGGGTGGGGTTGGAGCTGGCATTTCACAGGAAGAAGAATGACCACAAAAAAGGAAGATGTAAAAAAAGGGGTCATACCTCAATTCCATGGATGTAAGCCCCCAAAAAAGGGGGTACCCCACCAGACAGCAACTCCTCTTGGCCAACACATTTTGAGATGAAATATCTTTTTCAAGGCATATCTAATGTGAGCATCCTGAAACCTGTGTCCTGCAAGGGTGTCAGGATTAGCCAGTGGAATTAGCAGCCAGGGAAAACTTCCATATCCTAGATCGGAATTAGTATGATTTACCACCAGACCGAAGTCCGGCGGTTCAAATCCAGATGCCGGAAGTCCAAAAGTGAAGATCCTGATGGGGTAAGTAAATTAACTAACCCTAACTCCCCCCTAACCCTCCTTTAGGAGTGCCTAACCCTAGACTCCCCCCTAGTGCCTAACCCTAACCTCCCTCCGTAAGTGCCTAAACCTAACCCCCCTCCCCGTAGCCTAAACCAAACTCTCCTGGGGGGGTGACTAGCCCTAACCTCCCTCCAGGGGTGCCTAACCCTAACCCCCCCTTCCCCTAGCCTAACCCTAACCCTCCTGGCTAGCCTACCTCAAAGACACCACAAGTGTACTAGAATGTTTACAGAAGGTCCATTGGAAGGATACCTACAAGTGGGCCACCATCGATGTAAAGGTACTCTATACATGCATCGCACATAAAAATGGTATTAACACATGCAGAGCATTTTTAGAATTGGATGGATCCATCAGCACCATACATAAGGAGTTCATATGTGATCTTATGTCTTTTATACTAAAACATAATTATTTTAAGTTTTTAGATGTCTTTTATAAACAAATATGCGGGATGGCTATGGGCACCATTTTCATGCCTAGCTTCATGAACCAGTTCATGGGACAATGGGAGCATAACCATGTGTACAAGAATAATCCATTTGATGAAAATATCATACTCTACAAACGATACATAGACGATATTGTAATCATATGGGAGGGATCGGAAGAATCTTTTAAACAGTTCTTATTACACATTAGCAATAATGACATGAACTTGAAATTCACTTCCCCTTTAAGCACCACATCAGTGGAATTTCTGGATCTTGTCCTCACTGGAAAGGAAGATAAGGTTGAGACCACAAACTACATCAAGGGCATTGATACCAACAGCTGCCTACATTACAAGAGTGGACACCTAAAAAAATAGAAGGACAACATCCCCAGCTTCCAATTTCACAGGATTAAGAGGAATTGCACTATGGCATTAACATGCAAGGAACAAATGCAGCTATACAAGATAAGGTTTGTATAAAAATAATATGCCGAAGAACTTCTACTAAAAGCTATCAATAAAACAAGTACCCTAGAGAGGAAGAACTTGTTTTATCCTAAAACTCAAAAGTGCAGAAAAAAAGATATGGTACCATTTACCACCACATATAATGGAAACGAAAGGACAATAAGAATGTCTCTTCAGAAACATTGGAATATCCTTATCATGGATCCTGTACTCAAAGACATACTACCTTCTGCACCTAATATCCTTTTCAGAAAGGCAAGGCATTTGAAGGACTTCCTGGCTCTTAGCATGCTAAAAAGCATCATTCCCAAACAACAACAACATCCTACCAAAATGCCTGGGTAGTTACAAATGTGGACGATGCAATGTTTGCAAATACATAAACCCAGAGAGGAAGATATTCAAAAACTTTAACGATTCTAAAGAATTCCGGATAAAACAATACATGAACTGCAATTCCACATCTACGATCTATTAGAATGCACATGCAACCTCAACTATGTAGGGAAGACAAAAAGACCAGTAAAACTTAGGATACAAGAACACATATTAGAAACAAGGTTGAAGGCCATGCAGTCTCAAAACACTTCAGTATGAAACACAACTCCAATCTGAAGAGCTCACCTATAAGGCTATAGAACATGTGGCCTTAGGTGAAAGAGGTGGAGATTTAGGAAACAAACTGTCAAGAAGAGAGAGATGTACTGGATCTTCAAGTTGAACACCCTTGCCCCATATGGATTCAACGAACGCTATGAGATAGCTCCATTTCTCTAAGGACCCAGGGTCTAGGCATGTACAAGTTATATACAGTCAAACCAACATGGTAATGCCCAATCTCGTCTGATCTTGGAAGCTAAGCATGATTGGGCCTGGTCAGTACTTGGATGGGAGACCTCCTGGGAATACCAGGTACTGTAAATATGGCTATATGCATACCAAAGGATAAATGGAGGAGCGAGAAAATATGAAAATATGAAGTAACTCTATCTTATCGCTGACCAGCTTTTGGCAAAAAGACCTTATTCCCACAAAGAAGATGGTGACTAAGCTCTCCATCAGCGATAAGCCCAGAAAATTAACAGCTGCGATCATGTGACCATGCTACACGTGACCGACAAGCAGCAAGAGGCCCAGCCGGGCGGAAGTTATACGTGACACAGAAGATACTAAAGAATCGTGGATAACTGGATGCTGAATAGCCGGGCGGAAGTGACGAGACGCCAGCAATTATTTGGAACCACTGAACTACTCCAATAACCCACTATTATAAGGGACCATTTGGACATCACTTACAACAGCATGTCCAGCAACTTTGGAGACACTCTAGAGAAAGTTCTCCGTATTGATTGCACTATGCCATGTCCCGTGAACCAGAAGTGATGTCATCACCTGGCCAAAATGTTCTTACAGCCAGTGGGTATAAATACAGGGCTACCCCACAACACCAGCACCCCTTGAAGAAGTCTCACAGACGAAACACGTTGGGAAGTGATACCTCTTGCCTTATGAACTTTATGCTGATACAGATAAGAACAGTCTCTTTCATTGCCTATTGATATATTACTCCTATCTATTCATATTTATTTATTTATTTATTCCAGCTCTAAATCATTTTATACTGAGTATTTCTTTTACCTTCCATGTAATTGTTATCATATGAACTCCTGTTTTTAATAGTTTGTCCCATTATTTCTCTATTGGTCAAAACATATACCCCCTTGGTTTTAATCTCTTTCTTGTATGTAATATTCACTTGTTTTAAATGTGTACCAATATTTTTTAGATTACACAATTGTGCAAATTAAATACGTTTTCTGTATTTTTATAATTATATTTATATTTTCATTCATCACTGTCTTGTGTATTAATTCACCTACATTATGCATTTGCACCTTAAAAACTCTGCTTAAACACAGATACTTATTAATTGATTAAACACTGTATGTTTGTATACAGTAAATTAACCTACTAGAAACTGGATAGTCGCTGAACAGTACACCCATCTACATACTACTCACAGCACCTATCCCGTGCCATTAAAACTGTACAGCTTACTCCCTTATATACAAAAAGGGAGGACAGTTTCTAGCCTTTTTTCCATAAGCCCATCTCAGCACTGTGTGCTAAAATTGGCTGTATTGTTTATTGTCTAATATTTATTTATGTGTTGCATCTTGAAGGGGGGATTGGTCTCTGTGATTGACGCCACCTTATTTTCATTTACACACACACACACACATATATATATATATATATTAGGGATGAGCGGCTTCGGTTCCCTGAGAACCGAACCCACCCGAACCTCGGGGATCTGGGGCGATCTGAACCCAAGCTCGGATCTCCCTGTCTGCCCCGAATCCCTTTCCCGAGGCAAAACCTCGAGATCTGCTGTCGGATCTCGAGGTTTTGCCTCGAGCGGCCATTTAAAAAAAAATGCCTTTGCCTGTAATGGGCAAAGTGCTGATTGGCTGACAGAGCCGTCTGTGACGGCTCTCAGCCAATCAGCATTATGGTGCTCATTTGCATGTAGCACGGACCCGGGAGATCCGTGCTACATGCATCTGTGTGATTGACACAGAGCACAGATGGGTCAGTGAGACCCGTCTGTGCTGCTGTGTATTTCAATGACACAGATGCACGCACGGACCAGGAGATCCGTGCTACTTGCATCTGTGTCATTGACACAGAGCACTGACGGGTCCGTGAGACCCGTCTGTGCTGCTGTGGTGAAAAAAAAAAATAACCTGTGTAAAAAAAAAGAAAAAATGGCGTGCCCTCCCACAAAAAGAGCAACCAGCCCCGGGCATTAGTGACCCAGTGCTGGGTGTGCTTAAATACAGGGGACAAATGACATAGGGGTCCCCTATACTTAAGCACAACCAGCACCGGGCTAGTCAGAACCAGCGCTGGTTGCCAAAATATGGGGGACAAACGACATAGGGGTCCACTGTATTCTGCGCAACCAGCTTTGGGCTCTGATCCGGTCCTGGTTCTGGAAATACAGGGGAAAAAAATGGAGTAGGGTTCCCCTGTATGTTCCAGAACCAGCACTGGACTTTTTCTAGCGGGGGGCTGATGCCACAGCCACGGGAGCCCTTTCACCGGGCCCCCCAGCCGCAGTATCAGCCCTGACCGCTAGTCAGCCCAGGCCGGGGATCCCTGGAGAGCTGGGGACCCCCCCAATAAAGGGGTCACCCTCTCCAGGGCACCCCAGGCCCAGGCTGATAGCCCGGGGCTATCCCCGCCACCCCTGGTGGCGGTGGGTGGCGGGTTGATAGTGTGGTGTGGTGTAAATAAATAATATGAAACATTGTCTTTACAAGTAGAACTGCAAGTCCCAGCCAGCCTGCCCCGCATGCTGGTACTTGGAGAACCACAAGTACCAGCATGCAGGGAATTAAGGGCCCACTAGTACCTGTAGTTCACCTGTAAAAAAATGTTTTAAAAAAACTCAGGACACACACACCATGACAGTATAAGTTTATTAAACATACATACACGCACACACACACATGTACACATACTCACCTATGTAACCCTGTAGCATCGGTCCACTTGTCCGGTAAAGTATCCATAGGGGACCTGTGAAAAAAAACATACTCACCATCTCCTATGCGAGGTTCTGTCCTCTTCATTCCAAAGTAGGCATCCCCGAACTTGGCAAAAAAAAACCACGAAAACCCGATCCACGAACTTAGAGCCCGATCTACGAATAAAACCGATAAAACCCGATACACGAATGAGAGCTTAGCGGCGGGGTATCACCATGGAAACCCCGCTGCTAAGTGTTCATTGGCTGAGAGAGGTCATCCCCCGTCTCTCTCAGCCAATGAACGGCTCCCTCCATTGTAGTCAATGGTGGGAACCGCAGGGTAAACTTTAATAACCCTGCGACTCCCACCATTGACTACAATGGAGGGAGCTGTTCATTGGCTGAGAGACGGGGGATGACCTCTCTCAGCCAATGAATACTTAGCAGCGGGGTTTCCATGGTGATACCCCGCCGCTAAGCTCTCATTCGGGAAGTACCGTTCTATAGAACTGTACTAAGTTCGTGGATCGGGTTTTCGTGGTTTTTTTTTGCCAAGTCCGGGGATGCCTACTTTGGAACGAATAGGACAGAACCTCGCATAGGAGATGGTGAGTATGTGTACATAAGTGGACCGATGCTACAGGGTTACATAGGTGAGTATGTGTACGTGTGTGTGTGTGTATGTTTAATAAACTTATACTGTCACGGTGTGTGTCCTGTGTTTTTCTTAAACATATTTTTACAGGTGAACTACAGGTACTAGTGGGCCCTTAATGCCCTGCATGCTGTTACTTGTGGTTCTCCAAGTACCAGCATGCGGGGCAGGCTTTCTGGGACTTGCAGTTCTACTTGTAAAGACAATGTTTCATATTCTTTATTTACACCACACCACACTATCAACCCGCCACCCACCGCCACCTGACCTGTCCGTGCACTGTGTAAATCATACAGATGCATGTAGCACGGATCTCCCGGGTCCGTGCTACATGCAAATGGGCACCATAACGCTGATTGGCTTCCTGTATGCCACTGCAGTGCCACTCCTAGATGGGCCACGTATTTGTGCCGCCCACTTGTGTCGCTTAGCATAGTCATCCAGCTGTCTCGGTGCAACCTTTTGGCCTAAAAACAATATTGTGAGGTGTGAGGTGTTCAGAATAGACTGGAAATGAGTGAAAATTAATGTTATTGGGGTTATTAATAGCGTAGGAACAAAAAAGGCCCATTTGATGTGATTTTAGCATTTATTTTTTATTTTTTAAGAAAAAATCCAGATCCAAAACACAAAACCCAGAACCCAAAACACAGAAGGGTGGTTTTGGCAAAACCAATCCAGATCCAAAACACGAAGAAAGATCCAGATCCAAAACCAAAACACAAAAAGTGGCCGGTGCACACCCCTAATATATATATATATATAGTAAGCCTGTTGTGCGTATATATATATGTATATATATAGACATACACAGTATGTATATATATATATATACACGCACACACAAAGTATATATATATATATATGCTCTATATATATATTTATAATATATACACATAGTCATTTATTTATAAACAGATTTTTTATTATTTAATATAATATATAGATATGTATATATATATATATATATATAGAGAGAGAGAGAGAGAGACACATACATGTATTATATATAGATTTACAGATGTATCTACATACATTGTGCGTCTATATATTGTGGAGGAGGGCACCCAGAGCAAGGTAATGGCCCGCTGAGGCCAGCAGAGTGCCGAACATAAGTTTTATATATGTATATATATATATATATATATATAAATATACTGTATACATATATATACAGATAAGTACTATATTTATATATATATATATATATATATACATAAGTACTATATATATATATATATATATATATATATATACACATAAGTACTGTGTGTACCATTCTGGAAAATGGGGTGGAAAGGACAAGCGCCAAATAGTGTGATAAATTAAAAAATAATTGTGCCCGTGCTCAAATAATAATGTGCGTACCAAAAGATAAATCTTTAAGGCTTATCTGTAAATCTTGTCAGTCGACTGAGTATACAAAGCTGGACCCGGGCCACTGGCGCCAGACAGGACCTTAGTAGGGAAAGGCTCTTGACAGAGCCAGGTGAAGAAGAAAAATAATATAGTGTAGTAATTTCAGAATACTGAGTCTCGTAATAAATGGTTATGCGTACCCGATAGATTCTTGTGTAGATGCATATAGTGTTAACCTTTGGTAACTTTATCCAGGTTTCTTCCTTATTTTTCAGCCCCAAAAGTACCCACATAAAGTGGTGATGGTCTGCTCACTCCCCTTGATATGCGGTCTGTCACCCTTGTCAATATACGAGCCAGAGAGGAGGACTTCATATATTATTTCATCTACTTATTATACAATCCAGGAACCACTTCTCCTTTGTTGCAGCACAGGACACAGCCAGACACAGTCTCTCTCCCAACCCAGTGTGTGTGCAATCAGGACAGCCAATATATATATATATTGTGATAGGATCACTGGTAAAGTGGTCTGTGGCAGGTACATTTGTCTCAGATTCCTGTCTTATGTGTTTTAAACCTCCAGGAGAAAGTCTGCAGTGTAGCAGGCTTGAGTCTCGGCTTTTTGAAAAGCCGGTTTGGGGGTTGTGGGTGAGAGGAGAGGAGGGCTCCACCCGCGGCCACTCCAGGTTTTGGTTCTCTTAGCCTGGTAACAGGCTTGTTAGGGTTTCCACCTGAGAGTGGCCAATATAAAAAGAAATTTATGATCCCGCACTAGTTTGGTAATCTTTTTAGAGTTTATATCATAGTGTATGGCATTGATTCAGTAAATAAAGAACGTAATATTAAACTATGATTGTTTGTTTTTGTTCCTTTTTGCTGATGTGCTACCACAAGCTCTATATGTATATGTTCAAAGAAACAGAAAAGAGAAAAAGTAGAGCTATTGTTGCAGTGCACTATACTGCCATTTCATTGGTCTATTATTTATTAAAACATATTTATCTTTATTTCAATTTGATTAAAATATTTAACATATAGGGGTCATCACAACTGGCGAAATATTTTATTAAAATGAATTCAGTATTCAGTAAGATATAAAGATGTGCAAAAAGTATGAAATAAAGTGTACAATTAAAAAAGAAATTCACACATGCCGCTGGTCGCGTGCAGTTATATCTCTATATGATAGAATAAATCTTAGTCTCCCCGTATTCTATTTATAATAACATGTGGATAATGGATTTATTCATCTATATCCATTTACCCTACCTAGATAATATTAGGAAGAGATTAGTGTGTCTGCTGCAAATAAATTGTAGCAATTGCCGTTATCATGAGCTTACAGTGTAACACTTCAGAAAGTAGCAATCTCCACTACAGCCACTTCCGTAACATATCACTCAGATACATTTTAATAATTTGTCCACATTGTAGCTGTTACTGCATAAGGGCTAACTGGCTCCGTATAGTAATAGAGCTCATCAGATTCTATAAATAACTCTGCCGTTAATTTCAATCAGGGGATATTGTGTACATAGTATCCCCTTATTCTGCTGCAGATATACACATTTATATTACCACATCATATTCGGTATCGTAATTAAAATGCGGTCAGTCAGCATGTAGAAAGAAACGCCAATGCGCGTTTCGCCTGGCTGCTTTTTCAAGGCATCAACCCGAATGCTTGCATCCTCCCTCATTTATTCCCCCAGTCGGCTGGCAATTGGTTCATTCAAATATGTTGTTTGCCGCCTACGTTATCATTGGCTGCAGTGTTTCCTATTCTCTACAGTTGCATGTTTAATTGCCAAGTCCTGTAACTTACCAGACCACTCGTATGTTTCTCGCTGAAACTGTGACGTCATATGTAAATGAGCTTTATCCATTCCGACACTAAAGTTAGTTTTATGTGTAATAATCTTATCAAGCATCAGTCATCAATCACATATACATCCATTCAAATAATTACTGGTAATATATAGTTTTAATACTTAATGAAATAATGGTACATTTAATTAACAAAAATGTATTACTATAGGTAATTCTAGTCCCACATTAACCCCATCAGTAATATATATATATTTTTCATCAATTTATTAAATGTGATATTATTATGTGAACCACAATATATACCAAAATATTCAATTCTAGTTTATATAGCTATAGTGATTAGTTTAAAGGTAATAATAAAAAAGAATTAATAATAATTTACCTAATAAGTAACCAATAAAAAATAATGAAAAGTGAAAAATAATTATCCAAAAAACTGTGACTTAAAACACATTCAAAAGTTATCCATTAGTAAAGTGTAACAAATTAATGTGAAATTTGTGATATTAACAAAATTCCCAACTATAATCTATCTAAATATTTACTTATTTGTGAAGTGTTACATAGGTACAACTATGTGTCCCGATTATTTCATCAGTGATAATATTAGTGATAAAATAAAATTAATAAAATGTGATTATAGTAAATCATTATAATACATATCTTTTAACTATGTGTCATTAATCTTGCACATATCAGTGTGTACCTATCAAAATAAAATAATATATCAAGATTTTCAAATATCTTGAATATATGTGTAAGATTGTACATGTATCAGCATACATTTCCCCAATATGTAAATGTTTAATGAGAGTCAATCTCTGTTCACTGTATACCATCGTTTCCAGTTAATGTAGGATTAATAGATCACCTATACATATGTCTGTTATAATTTCAATTAAATACCATTTTCATAATGGACTGTATATCCCGATAATTTCAAGGAGTTATATATCTCATCGTACTTCTTAGTTATCCTATTCATCTCAGATCCCACTATGTTCGCTAATATATCAGTTTTGTACATATTATTCCATTGATTTTCAATCAATGTGGGATTAATAATTCACTCCTATGCATATATATTATGATATTCGTAAAGTGATAATAATTTAATACTATTTTTAATAATGAACATCGGATTACTAAATATTTCATTATATGTTTTGATAATATAAAAACATCTTATATATCATCACTAATATTTAAGTTATCATGTCCTCTTCTAATCCCACAAGGTTTCCTACTGTATTTATTTAATACATATTGTTCTAATAGTATTTTTAAATGATCTCCAATTTAAATAATCGTATATAAAAAATATGTCACATATTTAAATTCAATATCCTTAAGAAGAGAAGAGACAGGGGGAAAGAGAGAAAAGGAGACAAAAGAAAGAAGAAGAAATTGTTCTTATTCTCCAATATTTACGATCTTCTAATTAATAATATGATACCTCTCAAATAACTGTTCTTGTTTACATCACCAGTTGGAATTGAGATCTTCTCATAAGACTAATCACATCTTATTCTGGCATTTGAAATACGGCTTGATTAGGCAACTGTGAAACATAAATCTAATGTTGTATTTCGTATGATCAAGTCTTTCATAAGGGAATAATTCATAAGAAAGCTGTAAATTGATTATTCTCATTAAGTCCATGGGGTTCGACACTATCCATCAAGAATATCAACCTCGACTCTCTTTTTAGCAGTTCCTTGTTAACGTCTCCCCCTCTTATCCCCATTTTGATTTTTTTCACGCCGAAGGCTCTCAGTTGGTCAGGATCACTGTTATGTTCTCTTAAAAAATGCCTGGCAACACTAGTAAGGTTTTTTAATCTTGATGCATCTCGTTTAGCATTTCTCACATTTCCAATATGCTCAAGAATTCTCTGTTTTAATTGTCTAGTCGTTATTCCTATGTACTTATAGCCGCATGTACAGTATAGGCAATACACAACCCCAATCGAGTTACAGTTTATATATTCATTGATTTTAATTTTATTACCGTATCGATCAGTAATCTCTTTGGTTGGTTCAATAAATTTACATGCCTTACATCTTCTACATGGATAACACCCTAAGATCTTATCTTTATTCCCTTTGGAATACTTAAAGTGGCTATGTACCAATATATCTTTAAGATTAGCAGATTTTTGCCAACTGATATTGACACTTTCTCCCAGGATTTCTGCCAAATCCGGGTCCAGGGTGAGAACATTCCAATATTTCTGTAAGGTTTTTTGTATTTCACCCCATTCATTACAGTATGTCCCAATGAATCTGACTTTCTCTGCTTTCTCTTTGATACTTGGAGTTCTGTCAACTAGTTTGATAAGGGAGTCCCTATCTTTGTTTTTCGCTGCATTGTATCCTCTCTTTATTATTCTATGACTATATCCTCTATTCTCTAATCTCTTAGTCAATTCTTTGGCTCTTTCTTCGAAGATACTTGATTCTGTGCAATTGCGGCGAGTTCTCAAAAACTCTCCCTTTGGTACTCCCTTAATGGTTGCCGGAAAGTGATTGCTCTCAGCATGGAGAATGCTATTGGTCGCTGTTGTTTTTCGGAACATGTCTGTGGTTATCTTACCATTTTCTGAAACTTGAATCTTGAGGTCCAAGAATGTAACTTCTTTCTGACTCATCTCTGTGGTCAGTTTTAGATTCATGGTATTATTGTTTAGGATTCCAATGAATTCCAAAAACATATTCTTATCTCCTTCCCAAATAATTAGGATGTCATCTATATACCTGAACCAAGATATTATATGTTCGGTATATAGATCCAACTCTGAGCTGAAGACATGTTTTTTCTCCCACCACCCGAGGTACAGATTAGCATATGTGGGGGCACATGTAGTCCCCATAGCTGTACCTCGGGTCTGTAGGTAATACCTCTCATGGAAGGTAAAGAAATTTTTGGTTAGTATAAATCTGAGGAGTTGAATAATGAAATTATTAAATTCACTTCTTTCCACCATATTCAAAAAGAATTCAACTGCCTTAATCCCTATTTCATGATCAATGCTAGTGTATAATGACTCCACGTCACATGTACACAGCCACATATTTGATGTTATCGTCAAGTCTTGCAACTTCCCAACAATATCTAGAGTGTCCCTGGTATAGGAGGGTAATTCTAGAACAAATTTACGTAAGTTCTTATCAACAAAAACACTGGCTTTTTCCGTAAGTCCTCCGATACCAGATACGATAGGTCTTCCAGGTGGTCTCTCCATATTCTTGTGTATCTTTGGTAAGGCGTAGAATGTAGGTGTTTTGGGATTTTCAACCCATAGATAATCTCTTTCTCTTTTAGTAATTATTCCTCGGGTGAAATGTGATTCAATAATTATTTTATATTCCCCTAAGAAGTTTGCCGTGGGGTTAAATATTAATCTTTTATAACATTTTTCATCCTCAAGTTGTCTCAAGACTTCTTCAATATAATCTTCTCTTCCCCAGAGCACTATATTGCCCCCCTTGTCTGAGGGTTTTATTTCAATGTCTTTACATTTCTCAATATCCTTCAGAGCTTTGTGTTCTTCTTTTGTCAAATTATATTTTATGTTCAGACCCCTGTTTAAGAATAATTTATCAAGGTCCTTGGATACTAAGTCCATATAGATCTTAGCTTGTGGACAATCCTGGAAACCTGGAGAAAATGTAGATTGTTTCCTTAAGGTCTTGTCTCTATTTGATATGCTCGGTACAGTACTATCGTCCCCTGACAGTTCCTCAAGGATTTGTAACGCTGTTTGGTCATCCTTATCTAATTGTAGCTGTGTATTTGGATCTCTTATGTTTGAGCTATCCTTACTTGCTATATTACATTTTCTAAAAAACTTTTTTAACAATATTTTCCTAATAAAAAATATATATATATTACTGATGGGGTTAATGTGGGACTAGAATTACCTATAGTAATACATTATTGTTAATTAAATGTACCATTATTTCATTAAGTATTAAAACTATATATTACCAGTAATTATTTGAATGGATGTATATGTGATTGATGACTGATGCTTGATAAGATTATTACACATAAAACTAACTTTAGTGTCGGAATGGATAAAGCTCATTTACATATGACGTCACAGTTTCAGCGAGAAACATACGAGTGGTCTGGTAAGTTACAGGACTTGGCAATTAAACATGCAACTGTAGAGAATAGGAAACACTGCAGCCAATGATAACGTAGGCGGCAAACAACATATTTGAATGAACCAATTGCCAGCCGACTGGGGGAATAAATGAGGGAGGATGCAAGCATTCGGGTTGATGCCTTGAAAAAGCAGCCAGGCGAAACGCGCGTTGGTGTTTCTTTCTACATGCTGACTGACCGCATTTTAATTACGATACCGAATATGATGTGATAATATAAATGTGTATATCTGCAGCAGAATAAGGGGATACTATGTACACAATATCCCCTGATTGAAATTAACGGCAGAGTTATTTATAGAATCTGATGAGCTCTATTACTATACGGAGCCAGTTAGCCCTTATGCAGTAACAGCTACAATGTGGACAAATTATTAAAATGTATCTGAGTGATATGTTATGGAAGTGGCTGTAGTGGAAATTGCTACTTTCTGAAGTGTTACACTGTAAGCTCATGATAACGGCAATTGCTACAATTTATCTGCAGCAGACACACTAATCTCTCCCTAATATTATCTAGGAAGGGTAAATGGATATAGATCAATAAATCCATTATCCACATGTTATTATAAATAGAATACGGGGAGACTAAGATTTATTCTATCATATAGAGATATAACTACACGCGACCAGCGGCTTGTGTGAATTTCTTTTTTAATTGTACACTTTATTTCATACTTTTTGCACATCTTTATATCTTACTGAATACTGAATTCATTTTAATAAAATATTTCGCCAGTTGTGATGACCCCTATATGTTAAATATTTTAATCAAATTGAAATAAAGATAAATATGTTTTAATAAATAATAGACCAATGAAATGGCAATATAGTGCACTGCAACAATAGCTCTACTTTTTCTCTTTTCTGTTTCTTTGAGTGGCCAATATAAGCCTAGTGTGTTGAGGGCTGATTGTCTCACCTGGGAGAGCAAACAGGGAGTTTGCTCAGAGACACTTGAAAACCTAACTGTAAGTGTTGTGCTGTGCCCTTGTTGCTGGTGAGGGCATTAGGCCCTGCCAGGTTCTGGTAGTGAGGGAACTACCTGTGAAGTTAGTGCCCCGCAGGGCTAGGATTTATGTTTATGTTTTCTTTATGTTTGTTTCTGACATTGTACAATAAAGACTGGCGCCGACCAGCTTGTACTTGCATCCAGTCTGGTGTACTGTTTCCCAGCTGCTGTGTGTGAAAGGAAGGAGTCCTCTACTCAGGAGAGGGACCCCCTAACCTAACTGTGTCACTATATATATATATATATATATATATATATATATATAAATATATATATATACATACATACATATATTAGGGGTGTGCACTGGCCACTTTTCGTGTTTTGTTTTTGGATCTGGATCTTTCTTCGTGTTTTGGATCTGGATTGGTTTTGCCAAAACAACCCTTCCGTGTTTTGGGTTCTGGGTTTTTTGTTTTGGATCTGTATTTTTTTTTAAAAAAGCATAAAAACTGCTAAAATCACAGAATTTGTGGGTTTTTCTGCTCCTATGCTATTATTAACCTCAATAACCTTAATTTCCACTCATTTCCAGTCTATTCTTAACACCTCACAATAGTGTTTTTATGTCCAAAAGGTTGCACTGAGGTAGCTGGATGACTATGCTAAGCGATACGAGTGGGCGGCACAAACACGTGGCCCATCTAGGAGTGACACTGCAGTGGCAGAAAGGATGGCAGTTTGAAAAACTAGACCCCAAACAGTACATAATGCAAAGAAAGAAAAGAAGTGCAAGATGGAATTGTCCTTGGGCCCTCCCACCCACCCTTATGTTGTATAAACAGGACATGCACACTTTAACAAACCAATCATTTCAGCGCCAGGGTCTGCCACACGACTGTGGCTGAAATGATTGGTTTGTTTGGGCCCCCACAAAACAAGCTGGCAATTAATCTGTCCCTGCACAAACTGGCTCTACGGAGGCAAGATGTCGTCCTCATCATCCTCATCCACCGATTCTTCACCCTCTTCAGTGTTGTGTACATCCTCATCCTCAAAGAAACGAAAGAAAAGAAAGAGTTCCTATGTTTGGTGCACTCTAATACATTGTTGTATACCACCTGTTATTATAGTATTATGTATGCATTAAAATATATAATCTTTATTAATTATTATATTAAAATATATATAATAAGGGTACCATAATAGCGAAATATGAATAAAATCAATAACTCATAATTAAAGAAAAAATAAAACACACATGAAACAAAAATAAAGTATGTGAATGATATCAAAAAATATAGTGAAAATAAAAGAATTTTCCAAATACCGCTGTCTTGTTATTATTATTATATGACTTCACCACTGATATTTTCCTACTTAGGTAATAATATTCTATTGGTTGGTACTGATCGTAGTATTATGTAAATATAACCCCTGTCTTGTATTAGTAGCACTTAAACCATAAAGATCCTATTTCTTTATATCCTATAGATAGACAGTTTTATATATACCAATCACTTTCCTATGACATGTCAAGTTGCAATAGTAAAGGAGAGTAATAAGATGGATTAAATGTAACAGTTTATTCATCTGTATTCATTTCCCTAATATTATGCACTATTACCAATGAATAAAGTTGCCATATATTGTCATAGTTCTCTCCGTTTAAACCATCCAGTAGGACATAGGAAAATTATGTTATACTGGGATACTATTCAACCAGCTTGTAACGTCACCACATGTAAAGGAAAGGTAAGTATTGATTCAACCTGTCATATGTACATATTTTCCTCAACCTTTGCAAAACTGCAGGGTGCATAAAATCTCACTTTTAGTATCATAAGCTGCACTACTGGTATAGTAATGCTGCAACTCTGTTTGTCATTACATGTGTTACATCCGTGCATTTATAGATTTCTGGCAGACATATGTTTCCCTCAGTAACATCACATATATTAATCGTACCAATAGGGAAATACACAGAGATATGTTTTCTAATAATTGTTAGTGGAGCTCTAATTAGCTTCACACTTTACATGCTATCACGCATGAGAATGCTACAACTCTGTTCGTCATTACACGTGTTACATCCATGCATTCAGTAATTTCTGGCAGACAAATGTTTCCCTCAGTAACATCACACTTATTAATCGTACCAATAGGGAAAATTCACTGGGATATGTTTTCTAATAATTATTAGTGGAGCTCTGGTTAGCTTCACACTTTACATGCTATCATGCATGAGATAGTGCCTCTTTGATGTTACTTGTTACTGGTAAATTAACTGCCTTCTCATGAATATACAGTGGTTAGCTCTACTGCCTCACAGCGCTGGGTTATGCGTTATCCTTTTACAAGGGCTCTATATGTGTTTGTGGTTTATATGTTCTCCCTATGTTTGTGTAATTTCCTCCAGGTGCCTCATCTTCCTCCCACAGTCCAAAAACCTACTATAAATTAGTGTGTTTGTTGGGTGGGAAATGTAGACCGTACGATCCCCAGGGCTTAAGCACGTCTTGCTTTAAGGGAAAGGCATCTTGCTAAGGGTGAAGACCTCAAGTTCTAAAGGTCTTGTCGTCTCTCTACATGTACTGACCTAACATAAACCTTATGAATAGAATACAGTAAAATAAGGCTACAATAAAATTCAATTGTGAAATGTAATGAATGGAAACCACTAAAATCACAAATGATGTTTATGTAATTGGTAAGATGTTTATTTAATAGGTGGTCGATGGTGTTAGTGAACAATGCAGCAAGGTGACAGCCTCGGCCCAAGCGGATCTTTTCATCACCTTCTAGGGGCACATTCCAGATGGGTGGCAGAACGTGCGCTACAATGAGCTGTAGTCTTGATCTAAAGGGAGTTCAATTAAAGTTTCAGATCATCAATTCATAGGAAGAATTAATCATTTATGTTTTAACAATAGTAAGAATACTCTAAAAATAACAGCAATGACAAGGAAATACCCAGAATACAATTCCCCAAAGAATTATTATGAAAAAATTTAATTACACAGTTTAAGCAATCAGAGTTTTAGTTATGTAAAAAAAAATAGTGTGTTTTTCAACAGATACAGATTAAATTAATGTCTGCTGACATGGGAAAAAAATTATTATCAAAGCTATGAGGCTACATTCCTGTCAATTTCCCATGCATTCAAATTTCCCATTGAGTGAGTATATATATATATATATATATATATATATATATATCACACAAAGACAATGCCTTCAACTAGCGCTTCAAATATAAAATATATAAAAGATAAATAACAGTACTTAATAAGTTCACAAGCTGCTCCCTTCACCAAATTCCCTGTTAGAAGGATTAGAAAAACACACCAAATATATAGGAAAGGGCGCTAATAATGATTTACAGTCTGTAAATGATGAATGATCTCAGTCTATTCTTTTTAATGATTCAGTCTTTTAGTAGAGAGAGATACGATGATGATCCAGAATTCTTGTTGTCTTCTCTGAGACTGTATGATCCACGTTGTAACCTTTCTCTGGAAGGAATTTTCGTGGATAACCTTTTACTAAAAATAAACCCTCGCGCCCCTTCCTATATATTTGATATTATATATATATATATATACACACACACACACACACACACACACACACACACACACATATATATAGGTGACCCTAACTAAAGATAAGACCTTTCCTATTTGTATTATATGTAACCTTGACAAAAGGCCTGTATATGCTCTGAAACATTGGAATAAATATTATCTTTGCATTTAAGACCTCCAGTGCCGCCTACACTATTTTCTGTACCTACTACAACAAAGAGGGCACGGAGCCAATAACACATTGGAGGATTAAGAGTGCCGGACCGTTTGGATCAAATATAAATATATAGGCAGATCTTTTTTTAACAACAATATTTAATTTCAATTACAAATATTTTAAATGAATAAAATAATAATTTATTTTACATATACATATATCGTAGGTCTGTTTTTTTTTATCAGAGAGGATTCCATCCTGCCTAGTATTGACCAGAATGGACTCTTTTTAGTATAGTAGCTAAAAAGAAGGAGGACCCTGCTCGTGAAAGCTTTTACTCAAAAGGGGAAAATTGAAGTGGTGGCGAAGGGGGTGACATGAAGAAGGTAAGTATATGGGGAGGAGGTGGGAAGGGTAACAAGGGCAGTATTAGTTAAATAGAAATAAAGGAGCATATTTTACTACAAGGATAGCTTCATTCTAAAACATTATACTGGATTACAAGATATATTATATATTATTGGAATATATCGGCTTTTCCAGTTTTAACTGGAGATTTTTTTATGCCTATGTTCACATTTCTTAGTTTTATATATTTAGCTTATCTTATAAGCTAAATATACTGCTGGACACAATAAATCTAAAACTGCCAATTATATTTATTTAATTTACAATTATAATGAACTGTGTTCCTGCAAGGTCATTTCCATTACAAGAAACCTTTTTCTTTCTCCAAATTGTGCATTCTATAGAGGGTTCCGAACCTCAAGTATGTTAGAGCTGTCGAGCTCCCCTGTCCACAATTCCTTGCCTTTTGATTGCTGTGTAACGGCAATCCGTCTTTTCATGTTTTTTTTTTTTAATTATTATTTATTTTTATTCCGGTTGTGACTAATGGCACTCGTTGTTTATATCATTCTTACTTGTGCCTGTACTCCCCACCCTTATTGTTTTCCGTGTCCCATTTTTTTATGTACCCCCATGTTCTTTATTCTGAAAAACCAATAAAGACTACGATTAAAAAAAATAAATTACATTGGTATAACAAAGAGATGTATAAATACTGGGACATAACGAAAAAATAAAAAATAAGTAGCCATAATAACACTGAAAGCACTTACCTAAGGTATTGCCAGGTGTTTTCTTGGCATAGGGACCACGGGGGGCAATTTATGCAGCGCACCCCTAAAAAGAGAAAACAGACACCATTGTACTTAAATGACTCCATGAGAACATCAATTATATAACCTTCCTAGGCTGATTCACTTCAGTGGGACATTGTCCTTCTCATCTTATACTCATTAGTTATTCTATATTATTATACAGAAAAAAATATATATTATAGTGACATTTTAAGTAAAATGTAATATGCTATATCAGGGGTCAGGGAACTTTTTTACCTTTTACCCCAAAATATATTTAGATACACCGATGTTACCCCCCTGTTTTGAAAGGAAGGAAATCCTATAGTAGTGCGCCCATATAATGCCCCTGTAGTAGTACCCTCATAGTTATGCCCCTGTAGCAGTGCCCCCATAGTTATGCCCCTTTAGCAGTGCCCCCATAGTTATGTCCCTGTAGTACTGCCATCATAGTTATGCCCCTGTAGCAGTGCCATAGTTATGCCCCTGTAGTAGTGCCCTCATAGTTATGCCCCTGTAGCAGTGCCCCCATAGTTATGCCCCTGTAGTAGTGCCCTCATAGTTATGCCCCTGTAGCAGTGCCATAGTTATGCCCCTGTAGCAGTGCCCCCATAGTTATTCCCCTGTAGTAGTGACCCCATAGTTATGCCCCTGTAGCAGTGCCATAGTTATGCCCCTGTAGCAGTGTCCCCCATAGTTATGCCCCTATAGTAATGCCCTCATAGTTATGCCCCTGTAGCAGTGCCATAGTTATGTCCCTATAGCAGTGCCCCCATAGTTATGCCCCTGTAGCAGTGCCCCCATAGTTATGTCATGGAGCAGTGCCCCCATAGTTATGCCCCTGTAGAAGTGCCCTCATAGTTATGCCCCTGTAGCAATGCCATAGTTATGCCCCTGTAGCAGTGCCCCCATAGTTATGCCCCTGTAGTAGTGCCCTCATAGTTATGCCCCTGTAGCAGTGCCATAGTTATGCCCCTGTACTAGTGCCCTCATAGTTATGCCCCTGTAGCAGTGCCCCCATAGTTATGCCCCTGTAGTAGTGCCCTCATAGTTATGCCCCTGTAGCAGTGCCCCCATAGTTATGCCCCTGTAGTAGTGCCCTCATAGTTATGCCCCTGTAGCAGTGCCCTCATAGTTATGCCCCTGTAGTAGTGCCCCCAAAGTTATGCCCCTGTAACAGTGCCTAAGTTATGCCCCTGTAGCAGTGCCCCCATAGTTATGCCCCTGTAGTAGTGCCCTCATAGTTATGCCGCTATAGCAGTGCCATAGTTATGCCCCTGTAGCAGTGCCCCCATAGTTATGTCCCTGTAGCAGTGCCCCCATAGTTATGTCCCTATAGCAGTGCCCCCATAGTTATGCCCCTGTAGTGCCGCTTGTACAAAAAAAAAAAACTTACCTTAATCCCTGCTCCTGCATCTGCCGCTGTCCTGTCCGCCCGGCTGCTCCTCGGAACTATGGGAGAGACGTCATGACATCTCTCCCATAGTGCGCATGGAGAGAGCCGGAAGCTGGAGTTCAGAAGAGAACTTCAGCCTCCGGCTAACGCGGCGCTGCAGGGAAGGAGCCGGGCGCCCGCTGGTAATAACATCTCAGCGGGCGTCCATCTTATAGCCTTCCTGCGGTGCCGGGTTGGAGGTCACTGATGCTGGGTGCAGCGGGTGCGCCGCTGTACCCGGTGCCAGCGACCTCCATTCCTGGGGGTAGTGGACGGACAGCCGGGCATGCAATGATTCATATGCATGCCCGGCTGTCCGTCCATTACCCCCAGGAATTTCAGTTTTACCCCAAATGGGGTAATTTACCCCTGTTCCCCGACCACTGTGCTATATGATACTAAGATGCAAAAATAGGTAAGATTAGTATATGAATGGGATCCATAACTATATATAATGGTATATGATTAACATTTAAATAGAATTAGCTAAAATATTCTATTCGTATCTATAAATTACACTATTTTCATTATGTAAAATTTTTATCCATAAATCACATTGTTACATATTGTTCATGTGATATCTGCACAAAGTACATACGTGCATCTCATAAGCACAATATCCCTGGAACTGAGGCTGTTGTCGTTCCAGTCTGGCCCTATGGAAAAGAATACAGAAATAGTACAGTTACTATTGTGTCTGGTATATGTTTTGCTTCAGTTAGTCAATGGATTACAGTTTGTCAATATAAAACACTATTAGTTCCTTTTGTTCCCAGGTCAGTCACTTCCTTTGCCTAATCTGCAATCTAGTCCTGTGCAATAGACACTATTCCATTACAGCATACCCCAAGGCAGCTTTTTTTTTTTTTTACCTTTTTTGAAAATATATTTTCTATTAATCATTTAACCACTGAATATTTTTATTTTTATGGTCACAAAATATACCATAGATAAAATATTGGACAACTGTAAAGACCAGCATATGTACACACCTCCCAACCGTCCAAGCATGGTAAGTTTTTTGGGGCAACTACAATTTGTATGGCTGCAATAAGCCGTGATGCAGATTGTTAGTCCACAACTATGATAAACAGAACCCTCTAACTTTTAATTGCACGGTACAAGAATACCTGGAGGATGAGTCTCAGCTGAGCATTGACTTTTCTTCCGCCCTCAGGGATCTTGTGGGCTAGACTCACATGGTGCGCCTTCACCTGCAGGAGGAAGGGTGGACAGCAGAGAGTCACTGACACTGGCACATTCAGAGTACACAGGGAGACAGGAGAATATATGTATATACATATGAGACAGGAGGAAGGGTGGACAGCAGAGAGTCACTGACACTGGCACACTCAGAGTACACAGGGAGACAGGAGAATATAGAGTAGTAACAAGAATGACCAGGATACAATGGTGGAGTATTCACCAAAGAGGTGGAACAAAGAGTATATAATGAGAAAGTTTAAACAATCACAGTTTCACACCCTGCACCCATATGCTTTAATACTTACCCCTCCGAAGTCCCACGTCAGGCTGTAGCGCTGGACAAAACACCTGAAAAATGGTCACCACGGCTATTTTCCGGCATTTTACACATGCGCATTGGGGGAATCATAGGAAAATTTCGGGCGCAACATTTCTCCAGGTTACCTACGCACACTCTAGTGCCCGGAGTCTATAGGTGCAGCGCTGAGCGCTGCTGGCTGCCGGAGGGAGAGGAGGTGGTCCTGACAGAGACATCACATGGGCCCCCTCCTCTCTAAAAAAGTCCATGCTGAAAGCACTTACCTCAGGTACTGCCAGGTGTTTTCTTGGCTTAGGGACCACAACCTCAGGTACTGCCAGGTGTTTTCTTGGCTTAGGGACCACAACCTCAGGTACTGCCAGGTGTTTTCTTGGCTTAGGGACCACAACCTCAGGTACTGCCAGGTGTTTTCTTGGCTTAGGGACCACAACCTCAGGTACTGCCACGAGTCTCAGCTGAACATTGATTTTTCTGGCACCCTCAGGGATCTTGTGGGCCAGACTCACATGCGCCATCACCTGCAGGAGGAAGGGTGGACAGCAGAGAGTCACTGACACTGGCACACTCAGAGTACACAGGGAGACAGGAGAATATGGAGTAGTAACAAGAATGACCAGGACACAATCGTGGAGTATTCCCCAAAGAGGTGGAACAAAGAGTATCTAATGATAAAGTTTAAACAATCACAGTTTCACACCCTGCACCCATATGCTTTAATACTTACTTCTCCGAAGTCCCATGTCAGGCTGTAGCGCTGGACAAAACACCTGAAAAATGTCCACCATGGCTATTTTTCCGGCATTTTATGCATGTGCACTAGGGGAATCACAGGGAAAATAGCGGGCGCAACATTTTTCCGGAGACCTGCACACACTCTAGTGCCTGGAGTCTACTGGTACAGCGCTGAGCGCTGCTGGGCCTGGAGAGAGGGAAGGGGATCCGGACAGAGACATCACACGGGCCCTCTCCTCTCTAAAAAAGCCCATGCTGAAAGCACTTACCTCAGGTACTGCCAGGTGTTTTCTAGGCATAGGAACCACAGCCTCAGGTACTGGCAGGTGTTTTCTAGGCTTAGGGACCACAACCTCAGGTACTGCCAGGTGTTCTCTAGACATAGGAACCATGGCCTCAGGTACTGCCTGGTGTTTTCTTGGCTTAGGGACCACAACCTCAGGTGTTGCCAGGTGTTTTCTTGGCTTAGGGACCACAACCTCAGGTACTGCCAGGTGTTTTCTTGTCTTAGGGACCACAACCTCAGGTATTGCCAGGAGTCTCAACTGAACATTGATTTTTCTGGCACCCTCAGGGATCTTGTGGACCAGACTCACATGGTGCGCCATCACCTGCAGGAGGAAGGGTGGACAGTAGAGAGTCACTGGCACACTCAGAGTACACAGGGAGACAAGAGAATATGGAGTAGTAACAAGAGTGACCAGGATACAATGGTGGAGTATTCCCCAAAGAGGTGGAGCAAAGAGTATATAATGATAAAGCTTAAACAATTACAGTTTCATTTTTATTTATGTAAAACCATACTATACTGTATATATATATATATATATATATATATATATATAAATTAGAAAAAACTCCCCAAACCCTAGTTCACATATATTTTTCTCATAAATGTTATTAAAATTGACATGCTGAGAATGTTTAAGAAGGGAGGTTATGAGGGATATGTATCAAGACTCGGAGGGAGATAAGGTACCAACCAATCAGCTTCTAACTGTCATGTTGCAGGCTGTGTTTGCAATTTTTAGAATCTGATTGGTTGGTACTTTATCTCTCTCCTATTTATGTCTCCAAGGTTTGATACATCTCCCCCTGTGTCTGACAGGAAGAGGGTAAGAATATGGGGAGAAGGTGGGAAGGATAACTGCTCTCATATCCTCAAGGGCAGTATAAATTAAAAAGTAATAAATGGTAATATTTTATTACAAGAATAGCTTTATTCTAAAAAGCTACAATAAATGACTAGATATGTTGTATATATAATTGGAATATATCTGTTTTACTAGTTTTACCTGGAGGGTTTTCATGCCTTTGTTCACATTTCTTATATATATATATATATATATATATATATATATATATATATAGCTAATCTTATGGACCCGTCCACTACCAATTATCTTTATTTCATTTACAATTATAATGGACTATGTTTCTGCAAGGCCATTTTTTACTACAAGAAACCTATTTTTCATTTCTCCATATTATGTAGAAATTGTGACACTTGAGGAGTAATATAAGATGTAAATGTCAGTGTAATAAGCATTACATTGTATGACAACGAGATCTATAAATACTAGGACATAAGTAGTGTGTAAGGAGCCACAATAACACTGAAAGCACTTACCTCAGGTACTGCCAGGTGTTTTTTTGGCTTATGGACCATGGTCTCAGGTACTTCCAGGTGTTTTTTCGGTATAGGGACCATGGCCTCAGGTACTGCCAGGTGTTTTCTTGGCATAGGGACCAAAGTGTCAGGTACTGCCAGGTGTTTTTTTGGTATAGGGACCATGGCCTCAGGTATTGCCTGGTGTTTTCTTGGCATAGGGACCACGGCCTCATGTACTGCCATGTGTTTTCTTGGCATAGGGATCATGGCCTCAGGTACTGCCAGGTGTTCTCTTGGCATAGGGACCATGACCTCTGGTACTGCCAGGTGTTCTCTTGGCATAGGGACCACAACCTCCGGTATTACCAGGTGTTCTCTTGGCATAGGGACCACGAGCTCAGGTACTGCCAGGTGTTCTCTTGGTATAGGGACCACGACCTCAGGTACTGCCAGGTGTTCTCTTGGTATAGGGACCACAGGGGGCAATTTATGCAGCGAGGCCCTAAAAAGAGAAAACAGACATATTTGCACCTAAAGGACTCCATGAGAATGTAACAATAGCTAAGGTTAATAAAATATAATTAGGTATCCATCGCTAGATATTATAGTGTGTAATATGGCTAACATTTGAATAATGATAGCTAAAAAAAATGCTTCATAATAATCTATTCTTATCTATAAATTACATTAATTTTCATTATTTTCCATTTATATCCATAAATCACATTGTTAGTTGTTACATATTGTTCATGTAATATCTGCACAAAGTACGTACGCAGGGCGTCTCTTAGGACCAGTGTTACTGGAACTGGAGGCTTTGTCCTTATGGTCCTTATGGGCTGGCTCTATGGAAAAGAATACAGAAATAGTACAGTTACTACTACAGTATGTCTGGTATATGTTTTGCTTTAGTTAGTCAATGGATTATAGTTTGGAAGTGTAAACCCCTATTTGTTCCTATTGAAACTGGGTCAGTCACTTCCTTTGCCTAACCTGCAATTGTAAAGACCAGCATATGTACATATCTCCCAACCACCCCAGCACTGTAAATTGTGGCACAACTACAATTTGTATTCCTGAGATAAGAGGTGATGTAGATTGTTAGCGCACAACTATGATAAACAGACCCCTCAATAATACCTGGAGGACGAGGGTCTTTCAGCTGCACTTTGTCTTCTCTTGCAGCCTCAGGGATTTTGTGGGGGGCACAAACACGGTTCCTCTCCACCTGCAGGAGGAAGGGTAAACAGCAGAGAGTTAGTTACTGGGCACTGGCACACCCAGAGAAAGCAGGGAGACAGGAGATTATGGATGGGTAACCTACGTGTCCTCACACAGACATGTAATACCACAGATGTAGCTTTTATCACTGATTGAGCCTGTAGTATATCTTTTTAACATATTTTAATTGGCAGCTGATTTTCTAACAGAAGGTAAAAGATCACATTCCAACCAATCTTCTAATAAAACTGATTTTGAATGTTCCTAATGTTTGTTTTATTTAGTAATAAATCGCTTGTTCCACCACAGTTATACCCAGTAACATAGATGAATATGCCGTTACCCCTTGGGGGCTGCTCACCAGTGTTTTGATGTGCTTGGCCTTGCTCCCGTAGGTGAGTGTGCTGCGAGAGTCTTCATAGGCAGCATCCGCAGGGCTGATGTGTGTGATCATCACCATTCTGCTCCTGCCACTCAGTGCTCCCTGTGATAGATAAAGCTCTGGTTATAGGAGAGATCACTGAGGAATCCTTACACAATGTAATGAGCAGCTTAAATATCTACTATTATTTTATACTATGTTTGTGAGTAACTAATGATTGTACTAATTATGTAATATCATGATTGATTGCAGCCATTGTGTGAGATAAAACACAACAATGTGTTGGGACTGGAGGAATATTCCTGATTCAAAGAGGACCACATACCCCTTTAGTACCAGGGCATAAAATCTCTTAATGGCTCTGTTTGAAAACTCCCATTCATAATCCTAAATGATTGTATCCCCAAAAAATATCTAAGTGACAAATGCTACTTATTCATCAGTCTTGAGTGTATCTATGGGATGGGTATAAAATACCGGCGGCTCAATAGCCGCTGGTTCCAGAACCCCACACAGTGAAGATCCAACGAGGGTGGTAAGTATGCTATCCCTGACCCTCTTCCCCCCAACCCTAACCCTCCCTTAGTGGTGCCTAACCCTAACCTCACCCTAGTGCCTAACCCTAACCTCCCCTTCCTGCACCCTAAACCTAACCGGGGGGGTGATTAACCCTAACCTCCCCCCAGTGGTGCCCTAACCCCCCCTCCCAGCAGTTTAAATCTAACCTGCCTGGGGGGTGTCTAATCCTAATTCCCCCCCCCCTTGGTGCCTAAACCTAACCCCCCCATCGCCAGGGACACTGTGCTGCTTACCTCTGTCCGGACATTTTGCCTCTGGTCGGGATTCTGGCGTCAGTATATCAGCATCCGGTATCCTGTCTGCCGGCATTTTAACTACATCCCATCTCTATAATGGGTGCAGGGTATGTGGTGCACATGTCCAGTGGTCTCACACCACACACCCTGCACCAATAACCTATATGTAACACACTGTCACTGCTGCTGTAATACCAATGTAGTCACTGGGGAAATGGACATGGGTGCAGTGCCAGAGCCTAATTAGCACATGTGCCTGCAGGAGAAGGGGTAGGCTTGTATGGAGATTGTACAAGGGGCCCTTCTCTCTTATCACTGTCCCTGACATCATATGTGTGTAGGAAATCTCATAGTAATAACATACCTTTAGCAGCCAGGTCAATTTGCTGTCCCGATAATTGATATGGCTGCCTGGTCTCTTGCGTAGCGCCGTGATGCAATTCCTTAGGGCCAGAAGGGAGCGGTTTATATAGCCACTTTCTCTCAGGGTTTGGCCAGTGTTCTTAGTCTGACATAGAAACAGAAAAGATTATGAGAACACATCTGGCTTCAGTCACGGTGTGGATGTGGTATAAACACATAAACTATGATTAAACTATACATAATTTACTTCAATTGTGTCCCAAGACAGTGACTCCCATTCACCTTTTATTTTTGTTACTGATATTGGCCGAAATGTTTTTTTACTGCATGTAATTTACCCCAAGCTGCTAAATAAAAATTTAATTACATTATCGTCATTGATTTGATATTGGTCTATGTCATTAATTAAAAAATAACTTTAATCAAAATTTTATATAATTTGTTATGAGTAAGGTCTCCGGGGGTGGGGGGGGGTCACTGAAATAAATATATGTAACCAAGGGGGTGGTGGCCTGTAAGTAACAGATTGGGAATCACTGCTCTATAGGGAGAAAGACCACGCTTAGGGAGGACTACACACACACACAAGAAAATAGAGTAATAAACATGAATGACCCTGGTATAACCCACTAACAAAGAGCTAATTTCACTACAAAAAGTTGCAAAAACAAACTGCAATGTTCACAAGAGCTTTAATCAAAGAAAAGAGCTTATAGTACTTTTCATGCCACCTCAGAATACAGAGCAAGAACTACCCTAGGACCGCTTAGCTCTCTGATATACATATACACATAATGAATATCATTTACATTGCACAATGCAAGAGCAGCTTTGGCCTTGCCGTGCACCTCACTGTTTTCAAGCAGGGCCGTAAGTAGCTATGGGCCACCAGTACCGCCCCACGGCCTTTGATTCTGGTTGGCAGGGTGCCTGGAACCCTGCAGCCAGGATTGCTGCTGCAGAACCCACACGGGCACCCTGCACAGTATATGCAGCCTGTTGAGCTTACTGGAGCTGTCGATCATGGCTCGTCTGCATGATGTGATGATGTAATGCGCGCAAAATCATGACATGGCGCGCTCAGGGGACAGGGGCTGGGATAGGGTGCAATTATGCCCTGTTATGGCTCTGTGTGAGAGTGCACCTAGATTTCCATCAGGGTTTAACTTTACCAAGCAAGGTGGCTGCATATACGGAGGAGCAGAAGAATATAAAGGCAAAGGGGAGGAGTTAGGAGGAGTGAAGGGGTCCCTAGCTGAGTCCAGGGGGGCCCACACCACACACCCTGCACCTATATTTAGTTAATACTTACCTTTCCACAGTCTTTAGAGTACTGCAAAAATCACAGGGAAAATGGTGGTAACCATTTTCCCGGTAACTCGTGAATGCGCAGAAAAGATGTTCCTGGGAATAAGGCATGGGCGCCTTTTTGCCAGAGACCCGCGCATGCGCAGTAGAGAGGAGGGGGCCCAAACGGAGGCTGTACACGGGCCCCCTCCTCTCTTAAAATGCCCCTACCTATTTGGCATTGCAGTTGAAATACAAAGAAATGATAATGATATGTAAAACACAAGTGATACCTGGCATGCTCGCTCTGATCCCGCCAGGTCTACCATGTAAAGCTTGCCAGTGCACACTCCATCACTGCTCGTCTGCTTTACGGTGACTTGTAACACAGCATGGGAGCGGGATGAGCTCTTATTGGCAGCTGTGGCTGCCTTAGAGCGGCGCTTGTTCCCTTTCATCAGTAATGTGATGGCCTAAAAAAGAGAGTAATATACTGTAGATGCACTGTTGTGGTTACACAAAACAACTGGTGATTACAGCCATGTGTTATAGCTATAATGGGGTCATTACACCAGCAATCACATTATCATGGGCCCTCTTATTAATTCACACATTAATAGGACAGACAGCAAACCTGTTTGTATTAGTTTGTACTTACATTGTCATTTGTACCCCTTAAGCTGGCCACACATCTAAAGATTATCTGTCCAACCATCCAACTTGTTGATTGGTTGGAATGAAAATCTGGTAACGTATGGGAGTAACTGATGATCAGCAAATTGCTCCTAAATGCCAGAAAACAGATGAAAATGGTCGTTCAGACAAGTTTGTTAAATGTTTGATCTAAACAAATTGTTCAAACAACAGTTTTTGTCCATTTTCCGGAGTTTGGGAGCAAATTGCTGATTGTCAGTTACTCCCATTCCTTACCAGATTTTCATTCCAACCAATCAACAAGTTGGCTGGTTGGATGTAAGTTGGTCTAGTGTGTGGCCAGCTTTAGGGTGCCTTATAAATAAAAGGTGCCTTAGAAATAAAAGGTAATAATAATAATAATATAGACAGGGATGACTAGTGGTGGAGCATGGACGCTGCATAAGGGTAGCACAGACTAATGATAGTCACCTCCTCAGGGCTGCTGGGGATGAACTCAGCGATCCCTTCTATCCTGGTGTTGCCGTAGGGATCCTCTCTGAGGGTCAGACATCCAGAGGACGGTCTTAGCAGATCCTGAACGGTTTCATTGTAGACCTGAAAATGTAATGAAGAAAAATCACTCTCTGCAATACAAGCACGACAAGTGTGTAATCCACATTTACTCTCCAGAAAGGACTTAGGTTACTTGTGGTTCTCCAGATGCTGTATATCAATAGATGCACATCCCAAAATCTATCTATGCATCATGTCTAAATGTGCTGCAATATACTTGGCCTACGCAGGTTTGCCGCTGCCTGTGCATGTGCAGTATGTAAATGCATATCTTATGCAGAAACCCCCAGAGGTCCATCCAACTCCAAATAAGACATATAGAATATAAACCAAACACATATTCCTCACATATTTACCTCAGCATAGGACAATGAAATAGAGAATTTATTCTGCCCTCTCTGCACCTCGATGGTCTTATATAGATCTTTCAGAGTGCGGAATATTACTCCGGGCTCATGACCATTGCCCATCATGGTAAACGTCTTCCCGGTGCCTGTAATACATATATAAAGGTTTTGAGCATATACTCGCTGACATTACAAGAAAGAAGGTCAGATATGCAATTATACAATGTGTCGTGTTAGTAATGAACAATGACAGACATCATGTGACTAAACCATACTCGCCTACCATCCCGATTTGGTTGGGAGCCTCCTGAAAATCGGGTGCCACTCCCGACCTCCCGGGAAGGCAGACAAACCTCCCGGCTGCCGCCCACCTCTCCTATCCCCCCCGCAATTACCTTTTAAGCCCCCGCAGCGGATGGAGGGGGGTCGGTGACGCGATTCATGCTGAATCGCGTAATTTAGGCCCTGCCCTTGCTCCAAATACCTGTAATATTGGCATTGTGTAGTGGGGCCAAAATTATGCGATCATGTGGCCCCGCCTACCGCTCCGCCCACAAACACACATTGCCTGACTGGCCCCGCCTCCTTGTTCTGGCCACGCTCCCCTGTGATGCCGATCTGGCTGCTCCCTCCCGGAGGGGGCAGCCAGAAAGTCGGCAAGCCTGGACTAAACCTATATTCATCAGGATGCTGCTCATCAGGTCACTCTCTGGGATGTCACTGCTTGTTAGTGATGGGTGCACCTATTCCCGGTCAGTGAGAGTTAGAAGCAGTGGTATTCACAAGCTGCCATGCACCTAATGCCTCACTTTCTGGAACCACATGGATAATTGCACAACCCGTAAGGAAACTACTAGCTCACAACTAACAATATAGATGGTCCACATGTTTTTACCACCACTCATTTCACCAGCTCACTACTTTTACAAATACAATGTAAACAATTATACTTATGATTTAATAACATTAAGTTTACCTGTTGGGCCATAGGCAAATATGGCAGCATTGTACCCCGAAATGATACCATCCACTAGGTTCTTCATTGTGGACTGATAAACATGCTCCTGAAATGAGACACGTTTTTTGATGCTACATAAGCAATCATGCAAACATTTTTTAAAACATGCTCTATAGTAAATAAGGAGAAATGACAGCTGTACAGGCATTAATGTCTGATGCTACATTCACATGTGATGATAAACTGTTCTCATGCACTATTTTACTCCCTTACAAGAAGCAGCATGAGCAGCGCTACCTTATGTATAATGGGTGTGGGGTGTGTGGTGCACGTGGGCACCTGAGTCCAGGGATGCCCACCCCCCACTCCATACACCCATTAAATGTACTTACCATGCAGCCGCCTCAAAAGAAATCTACCTTGTGGCACCATTTTCCTGGAGATATATGCATGCACAATAGGCTCTGGCACAGTACCAGAGACTACACCTCGCATACAATGGTTTGGGGGGACCCATTCAGAGACTGCACACAGGAACCCTCCTCTTATAAGATGTCCCTAAGTACTGTATTATATATACTATTAACTTTTATTATTCATTGTAAATATCTCAGGTAGTGGCGTCCCTCCCTGCGGTGTCACCCGGGGAGGGGAGGTACGCTGTGCGCATGCCAATGAAAAGGGGGAGTGGCCTCATGAGCAAGGGGTGTGGCCTCATAGTCCGAACCCCATGCCTATTACTTGGGGGGGTTGGTGGATTGCAGGAGGTACCTGTGTGCAGTGCTGGCCGGCACCCTCAGTGTTAGGAGCCGAGTGCTGCACCTAATGCGACAGTGCAGCACCCGGCTCCTGTCAGTGAGGGGGAGTCTGCACCATGATGTCACCCCTCAGCGGGTGACCCCCGGGTGCGGACCGCACCCCCTGCACCCCCCTTGTGATGCCACTGATCTCAGGATTACAATCACCTGGGTAGCTGCTTGATCAAACACCTTATTAAAGGTAAACGTCCTCTCTCTGGTCCTGCAGCAACGCAGGACGTCATCAGGATCCTCGCCAGGGTCCTGCAGTAGTACTGTCTGTAAGGAAAGCGAAGACACATGTTCAGTAGATGTCACCAGGTTCTACAAGCACCTCTGTGGCTGGAGCAGAACATCTTAAGTCCAGTTTGAATTAATGGATGAGAGTGAAGTCACACATAGGAACGTGATCTGGGAGTATAAAGTGATATTTGTCAGCATTTCAGCACAGTTTCCAGAAACATTTTGCTGATATCTATAAAAGCTCTACTAGTCACTGGTTCTTAGGCCCTTAAGACACAGAATGGTCTACCTCATAAGCCTGGGGGCCCGTCCAAATGTAAGTGAGACATATTATAATAACTTATTGGATTCTGCCTCAAGTGTTTTGCTACCTATTGTGGAACTACAAATCTCAGCTTACCCTCCTTATTGGAAGGAAATGCCTTATGTTACTGTCCATAAAATATGTGCATGACATCATTTCTCCCTACTAAACTGAAAGCCCTAGATCGGGCAGATAGCGCAAGATGGAAGATGTTGTCCGGCCTCTCTGCAGTATATACATAGATACATCTTCTCCTATCACTATCTTCATATGATATAGCAATAGCTGGTGTGGTGCTGCATGTGCAGTCTAGGGGGGTGTGATCACGCAGACCAATAGGAAGCCACAAGCAGAGAGATCACCACTTTCTACTGGTCTGTGAGGTCACGCCCCTGTCTGACAAATATAATCAGCTGGTTAGTAAGAGGGAGGAGCAGCTTAGGAGCCCTGCAATGGTGTTTTGCAGCAGGCCCAGCATTTGCATAGTCCATGATTTCCCCATTTCTTATGCACAGAGAGACAAAACCTGGCACTATCTGAGCAGTAGGTCATTGCTCTAATTTGCTTATGGGTATATATGGGGACCGTGGATAACGATCCACCTCTGATACACAAAGCTAAATATTTTGTTTTTATCATATTTATTTATAAACACAAGTATATATACAATGTGAAAAATCAAAGTAAATGTGCTGTAACGTAAACAACAAATAAATCTAATAGTAGTGAACTGGTAAGAAAACAATTTTAAAATGAACTGTCTTAAATATTAGACTAATTCATTTATTTAAACTAAAATAATGTTATTAGCATATTCTTACCTGCGGCCCGAACTGGTGTATAATGCATCGGGCACTGCTCTTAGCCTCTGTCCTATTAAATGGACGGATGCGTAGAGCGACCTGTGAAATAATGCAACAGACGTAAGAACAATTAAGTATTTTTAATGCCAAGGCAATCTCCCAACCTAGCCTATTCTGTGCTGAAAGGACAATTGTCTTGGTCTGACTTGGTTATGTGTAATAAATAAAGGACTATTTTACATTTGGAGCCAGTTGTAACTCATCAGCGAGATGAGTTAGTATCTCAGGAATATGGCAGCATCGGAAATCAGCAGGAAGGATAACTGGCTACAGGAATAAAGTCATAGGGGGGAATCCAATTACAGGCGATAAAACGTTACTGTGTGTTAACTTAATGGGTTTATCGCCCTTTAATGTCCTTTATCGCCTGTATATTGAATTGGCCGGGTTTTTTTTTACCAATCATATATGACTTCTAATTGATGCCCCACTATAGTGGCAAAAACAAAACCCACTAATATAAAGCAAACTAAACAGTGATATAGATGCACTTCCCCTTGTATAACAGCATTTCACAATATTTTTGCTTTTATTTTAAATATTTTCACAACCTCAACATAATTATTAGAAAGTCTGGAAAGCTATTAAGCAAAACACAAATACTCCATAGTAAATAGTATAAATACAGAGAAATTGGAGTATTTAAAACTAATGTATCTAACTCTACCCTGAACTTATATGAAATCATATAACAGTGACCTATTATCATTAGCCATCAATAATATAGCGAGCCCATGGCGGCTCTATAAGAGATACTTACAGTAATATGATCGTCCTTAGGATGGTTATTTCCTGTCTTCTTCATCGCAAAATCATTTTATCAACTCAGAAATTAGAAAAAAAAATATCTGTACTGTCACTAGTCCAGCAATATCAGATATGACACAGGAAGCATCCAGCTGCCTTATTATACCCATCACACCTCCAATAGTGACATCATCAGCTGCCACTATGACATCACTAGGTGCCCTGGCAGGGTGGCACTGCTATGTATCTCAGGCAGGGCATTGGGGTTTAATAGTAAGTATAGTGCTTCATTTACTAACTAGTTTTATCACCAAAACGAGTGATAAATGTCACTGTGTATGATAAATGGTGCTCCAGCCAATCAGCTCCCAACTGTCAACTGTTAGAAAAATGACAGTTGGGAGCTGATTGGCTGGAGCAATATTTATCATACACAGTGACATTTATCACTCGTTTTGGTGATAAAACTAGTTAGTAAAT
The DNA here is from genome assembly GCA_031769625.1 of Taudactylus pleione. Taxonomy (NCBI): domain Eukaryota; kingdom Metazoa; phylum Chordata; class Amphibia; order Anura; family Myobatrachidae; genus Taudactylus; species Taudactylus pleione. Next base: position 13,189,107 of record JAUIMM010000312.1, on the reverse strand, counting down.
GGGGCCCATAATGTGATGATTACATGTCAGTAAATAAAAACACCTAATTGGGATGAGCAGAAATATAATCATTATACACAGCAGTGATGTGTATTATCTGTGCGCTGTGTGTGTATGTGATACATTCAGGCCCATACTATGCACAGGGATGCCGAGAGGGGGGGGAGCGGGTTCAATTTACCAGAGACCGGGCTTCCAGAGGGGCCCGGCGCTGCCCCCCCTTCCTCCTCTTTACCTCACAGCAGCCCAGCACACAGCATGTGCTGGGATGCAGTGGGAGTTTGCTCGCAGCTGCTAAGCAGCAGCCACAGCAATCTCCTATGCCTGAGGGGGGGAGCAATCACACTGATCGCGCCACCCCCCTGGTTTTGTGCCAGGCTGAGGGGCTCACAGTGCCCCCTCCCCAGTGCACAGAAAGTGGTTGTTTTTTTTCTAGGGGGCGTGGCAATGCCACCCATGATTAGGCCACACCCCATCTTTAACTGGGCCCGGCGGCGCTCTCTACAGACCTGACTATGCATCAGTGGAAACATATACAGATAGAGGCTCATGTAGTGTTGGACGTACATCTATTGTTCTGAGTCAGATATACATTTTCATACTGCATCTACATACCATAAAAAGTGCATATACCTCCATATTCATATATTGGTGCCTCCTACACTTACGATTTATTAGGCCCTGGGAGCAGTGGCCAGGGCCGGTGAGAGCCGTTGCGGGCCCAGGTGACAGGGGGCATGGCCTAATTGTGGGAGACATGGCCACGCCCCCTTAGAAAAAAAATGGAAACACTTTTTTTTCTAACGCTGCACGCTCAGGAGGGTGGTGCTGTGTGCCCCTTAGCCCAGTGCACAGTCAATGGGGGGTGCGATCAGCGTGATCGCTCCCCCCATATGCATAGGAGACTACTGCGGCTGCTATTTCAGCAGCCACGAGCAGTCTCCCAGTGCAGCCCACCACACAGCAGTGTGTGCTGGGCTGCTGTGACTTAAGAGGGAGAGAGAGTGGTGCCGGACCCGGGCCCCCACCGCAGCAAGCCCGGGCCTGGGTAATTTGTACCCGCCCCCCCTCTCGGCGCCCTTGGCAGTGGCATGAAGAAGGAAAGGGAGCGTGTTCTTATAATAATGACTGAAGCAGACCTGAAGGCAGATACAGTACACCTGCCTGGAGATGTACCTCTTGCGATGGCTGGAGTGCTAGTGCAACCATACACAATGATGGTGACAACCAGCAGCACCAGCTAGTCACTTCTGATTGGCTGATTGTGTACTAAGCTCTCCAGCTGATAGAGCTTTAGGGGTCTATTGTACTAAGCCATGGATGGATATAAAGTACCAACCAACCAGCTCCTAACTGTCATTTTTCAAACATAGCCTGTGACATGGCAGTTAGGAGTTGATTGGCTGGTACTTTACTTCCGTTCACTTTTATCTCCATCCAAGGCTTAGTAAATAGACCCCTTAATCATTAGCATCTCAACTATGATTAGGTCATCAATTCGCATTGCTTATGCTGGGCATACACTATATAATTATCTGTCAGATATCTGTCTAATCTGGCTGGTTGACATGAAAATCTGGTAGTGTATGGGAGCAAACGACAATCGACCATTTGCTCACACACAGGGGAAAACAGACAAAAATGGTTATTCAGACAAATTGGTTATTTCAAATTAATTTAACCAATTTGAACAATCGTTTTGGGGATTTTTCCAGTGTTTGAGGCCATATGGCTGATTGTCATTTAATTCTGTGATAGGCGTCCGCATAGCAATATCACAGCTGGTTAAGTTATACCTCTTTTCCACCAAAAACCTGGGTCCGCCCTGGATTTTCAGACATGGTCCCAACCCAGATCAGAGACCGTTTACACAGCACCATCGATCTGGGTTATTCTCAGGTCAGCCCTGTTCACACTGAACCTGTATCTGCCCTGCTAAACTTGTGAGGTCTTAAAAAGTGGGAGGTGACAGCTCCACAACCACCAATCAGCTTATTTTTGGCATGACCCAGGTCGGATAGCTCAGGTTGCACCGTTTACAATGCACCATTACCCAGTTCCATCCTGGGTCCAACCCTGGTAGCTACCTGGGTTGGATTGCCAGGTCACTTGACCCAAGTTATTTTTCAGGGACCCTTTTACACTGAGCTGCGACCCGGGTAGACCCAGCAAAAACCCAGGTTTTTGCTTTGGTGTAAAAGGGGTATTATTGGCTGTGATACATTTATACATATCATATCTGGGTGTATAATGCAGTTTGGCATGTGCAGTATGCGGTATATGGGACAGCAAAACTCAATGCTTAGGATCCTTTTTCAGTTTTCGGCCTCCAAACTGCAGGATAGTAAATATTTTGGTTTAAATCTTAAAATCTTATACTGGTTGTCAAACCATACAATAAACTGCTGCTTAGTAAATGAATCCCTTAGTCTACTAAAATGCCATTTTCAGTGCCTTGACCAGCATAAAGGAGCCCTCATATACAGTATGGGTCAGAGGCTTAGATGTCATTGCTCTGTGTACACCAGGACATCGCCATATGTACAGGGATGTAGCCAAGAACGTAACTAGGTATTTAAAGGCCCCATAGCAAAAGTTTGTAAGCACCCCTATGCAGGGCTGCCATCAGAAATTGTGGGGCCCGGTACTGACAAAGTAGACAGGGCCCCCCCGGATGGATTTATTATATATATATATATATATATATATATATATAAGCCGTAACCACATAAAATACATTGAAAAAGATAGACCCAAATAAAATAAAGCCAGGAAAGGCTAACTGGACTGGAGGGGAGTGATAGGCTCAGGGCTGAGACGGCTGGCGGGACTAAGGGGGAGACACACAGGTCAGGGAAGTTTGGCTGAACTAGGAGGGAACAAGGAAGGCTGGCTGGACTAGGGGGGACAGGGTAGGGAGGGCTGGCTGGACTGGGAGGGGGGTGGGACATGGATGGCTGGCTGGCTGGACCAGGGGGGGAGACTCATGGCAGGGAGGGGGGACAGGGTAGGGAGGGCTGGCTGTACTGGGAGGTGGGTGGGACAGGGATGGCTGGCTGGCTGGACCAGGGGGGAGACACACAGAGCAGGGAGGGCTATCTGGACTGGGGAGAGGGGCATGGTAGGGAATGCTGTCTAGACTAATAGAGGGACAGGGAAGGCTGGCTGGACTAGCTGGGGAGGCTCAGAGCATAAAGGGGAGGACAGGGTAGGGAGGGCTATTTGGAACAGGAGTGGGAGCACAGAGCATGGTCAGGCACTATGTAGTACCTGGATTGCACTTCTTCAGTTGGCAGCTGGGATCAGCGCTGACGGCATATCAGGATCATATATGTATTGCTGCACCCACCGGCATTTTACCAGGCACCGGACCCGAGCCAATCAAAGCTCGCGGACCGGCAGCCAATCAGGAGCGTCCACTCCTGATTGGCTGCCGGTCCGGGAGCTTTGATTGGATGGTGCTGGGCGCAAGCCAATCAAAGCTCTCGGACCGGCAGCCAAACAGGAGCTGACGCTCCTGATTGGCTGCCGGTCCGCGAGCTCCGGCTGGCTCGCAGCCGGCAGTGTTTTTTAATTGTAAGTTAATACAGTAGGCAATCTGGCGCTATCAGTATTCTATGCACTGCCGGTGCAGCACTGCAGCCAGCCGGGCAGCCCCTCTGTCTCTGCTGTCTCTGGGCCCGGGACTTGAGGCCCGGCAGTCCCCCCCTGATGGCGGCCCTGCCCCTATGTACCACCCAATGGTGAAAAATGTATATAACACATGTAACTTTGACAAGGAAGACAGGCCCCACAGGAGCTGCACCCCTTACACCTATGGTAGTTACGCCCATGGATGTAGCCAAAACTTTGAGGGCCCCATAGCAACATTTTGAAGGTGCCCCCGCCCCTATGCCCCAAGAGAGATACCTTTTTCTACATCAGTTGTTCATTGTATGCCCAGTAGTAATGCCCAAGTTAATTTTATGCCCCATAGTAGTTCTTAGTCAATTGTATGCCCATAGTGGTGCCCCATTTCATTGTATGCCTCATAGTGCCCTAGATAACTTATTATTATATTATTACATTTTATATCCTATCGTAGTGTGTATTATTATGAATAGTAATGCCCTAGCTCAATTTATGCCCCATAGTAGTGCCCAAGTTCACATTACACCTAAAGTGCCCTCAATTCATTTTATGCAACATTGTACTGTCACCATTTAAAATATGCCACATCGTAGTGCTGCCAAATAGTGCCCCCAGTTCATATTATGCCACACAGTGTCCCCAGTACGTTATGGCATATTGAAGTGCTCCCAGTTTATGTTATGCCGCATTGTATTGCCCAGTTCACATTATGCCACATTGAAGTGCCCCCAGTTTATCATTGTACTGCCCCCAGTTCATATTATGCCACATTGCTCACTACAGTCCCAGCTCACTCTACAAAGCAGTAATCAAGGAGAAGCCTATAATCTAACAATGTTGAGCTCACTGATTAGCTCAGCTGCACCTGTGAGGGTATAATGAGAGCATGAGAGATGGATCATATCAGTGTGGAGCTTTACTGAGAGGGAGAGACAGCAATCACCACCTATATGAGCTCTGATGAGTTCCTATTATCAGGCTGCGCAACAGGTCAATTGTTTAGAGGGCAATTCCAGGAATTGGTTAACAGCTATATGACTTGTATCCAGGGCCACCTAAGCCTCTGGGACCCATAGCAATGGCACCCCCTGGACCCACTATAGCTACACCCATGGGTGCCTATAAAGGAAGATAAAATCTTTACCAATAGAAGAATGAGGATTAGGAATCATGTTATCCAACAATATCTCTCCTCTAAGTACAATATAAAATGACGTATAAATGCTACTGATAGATGCGCTAACTCTACCACCCTGTCTGCTGACTGAAGGTGGTTTTACTGAATGCTCTGGGGGTTCCTCTTACCATAAGTAACCTGCTATTATGGAGGACTCCTACTGGTGTTCAGCGGGCAACTGACACTCACTGACACTCTCAGGAATGCAGCATATAATAAGCATTGTGCAGGATTTTTAGAAACAGTAGTTTTTAGAACTTAATAGTAATACTCAAAAGAGTTATTCATTAGTGAAAAAAAGAATACACACATACACACACCTACACACACACACACACACACACACACACACATACCTACACATACACACACACACCTACACACACAAAGGAAAATATAAATGTGTTTTACATGGGGCTCTGCTTCATATTATACAGCTTTGTACTAAAGATGAGTGGGTTCCTGTATACTGAACCCACCCGAACTTAAGGCATCCAAGTCAGATCTGAGTCGTCTCAGGTTTTCCCGCCTGACTCGGATCTGAAAACGAGGCAAAACGTCATCATCCCACTGTCGGATTCTCGTGGGTTTTGGTTTCTATAAAGGACCCGCGATCGCCGCCATTTTTCATTCCGGCTGTGGAGAGTGAAGAGGGAGGGAGCTGGGAGCTGTGCTGCTGTGCATGCTACAGTTGTGTCTACAGTTGTGTTGCTTTGCTTAATGTCCATAGCGGCTGGCTATTGTCCATATAGGGGCTGGATGTTATTGTCACTGAGTTTGTCCTGTCCATCCATATGGGCTGTCTGTTTGTCTGTTTTCCATATATAGGGTCTGGCTGTCTGTCTGTTGTCCATATATAGGGGCTTGCTGGCTGTTGTCCTGTCCATAGGGGCTGGATGGCTGTAGCCCATAGGGTCTGTCTGTCTGTCTGTTGTCCATATATATGGGCTGGCTGGCTGTTGTCCTGTCCATAGGGGCTGGATGGCTGTAGCGCATAGGGGCTGGCTGTTGTCCATAGGGGCTGGCTGTTCTGCTGTGTTGTCCAGAGGGTGCTCTGTCCATAAGGGGTGCTCTTCATCCCCAGTGTGAAAAAGAAAAATTTCTGTGTGCGTGTTAGCCACACTTGTCAGCAATGTAGGTGCGCAGAGGTGCTGTACTGCTGTCTGTCAAGGGGCTGCTGTCTCTTTCAGGGGTGTGAAAAAACAAACAAATAATTTTTTCTCTGTTGGTTGTGTCATAATTGCTTGGTGACTCTGCTGTAAAAACGCTGTGAGTATGGAGGACAGTCACATGACCGGAGAGCAGGATTTACATACCAGTCTTGCAGCTACTGGCAGCAGTCATGAAGACGATGCAAGACAGTCAACGTCATCTATGAAGGCCGATGTACCAGGGATTAAGTCAGGCCAAAAAGTCAGGCTAAAAAAATCAACTTTTACCCTGTTAATGAAAAAAAAATATAAAGCTAAGTCAGCTTTAGAGAAACAAAACATTGGCAATATGCCATTCACTACACGAAGTGGCAAAGAAAGGAAAACGCCTTGGCCTAGTATATTTATGACTGGTGGTTCTAGTTGTGATGATTTAAGCCCTTCTGCTTGTAGAAGAGATACAAAAACATTTTTAATTGTCTCCGAAAAGTCAAAGATACCTGAGGAGAGTCCAAGTGTGTCCGTGATTGCCATGTGTGAGCCCGATCTTTCTAATACTGTACTTGAAGAGGATCGTACTTCCACCATTTGTGTGCCCTCTGCAAATGTGGGGATGAGCAGCACAAGTCAACATGCTGACTTAGAAATCGAGGAAGTTTCTGTGGAATTACACGAGGAGGATGAGGAGGATATTTATGTAGTTGGCGATAACAACAAGGATGATGAGGATGTTGATGATGATGAGGATGTTGATGCCGAGGATGTTTGTGTAAAAACTGTAAATCACAATCAGGCAACAGTTGTTGCCCACGGTGGGAAAAATCCCATTGTTGGCATGCCTGGGCAAAGGACCAAAAAATCCACATCTCATGTGTGGAATCATTTCCATCCAAATCAGGACAACCTTTGCCAAGCCATTTGTAACCATTGCCATGTAGCAGTGAGTAGAGGTAAGAACTTTAACCATCTTGGAACCTCTTCCCTGTTACGTCACTTGCAGAGCATTCATCAAATTGGAAAGGGTTTTGAAAGTTTGGGGACAAAAAAACAAACAACAATCAGTCCAGTGTCACCAAGCTGCTCCCTTCTATCTGGATCCAAGCACCTGCAATATCCACCACCAACACCTGCATCGTCATCAACATCCTAATTCGTGATCGGAAGTAGTCCTGCATCCAAGATCATAAGTACTGACTCCTCTCCTATCCGTTGTTCCACAGAAGGATCCTTGAGTGTTACGCCTGTTGCTGCTGCTGTTGCTATGAGTGGATCTTCATCCCAGAAGGGGATCAGGAAGAAGACTACTTTTAGTAGTTCAAGAAGTTCAACCAAACAATTGACTGTCACACAATCCTTTGATTTGGTGAAAAAGTATGATGGCAAACACCCAGTTGCACAGCGGATTACTGACGCCATAACAGCTATGCTGGTATTAGATGTGCGTCCAGTATCCGCCATTAATGCAGTGGATTTTAGACAGTTATTGGAGATCCTGTATCCCTGCTAAACATGTCCCTTCTAGATTCCACTTCTCTAGAATAGCAATTCCCAATCTGTACAAGGACATTAAATAAAAACCTTATTAATGTCCTCCGAAAAGCCGTTGTGCCCACTGTCCACTTAACCACAGATATGTGGTCAAGTGGGACAGGGCAAACTAAAGATTACATGACTGTGACAGCCCACTGGATAGGTGTATTGCCTCCAACAGTGCAAACAGCAACAGCAGCATCTAACAAATGCCAGCTCATTCAGAGGCAGGCTACTCTGTGTATCATCGGTTTCACTAAGAGGCATAATGCTGAGAACCTCTTAGAAAAACTCAGGGAAATCATTGCAAATGGCTTACCCCATTTGGATTCTTCTTAGGATTTGTGATTTCTGACAATACCAGCAATATTGTGTGAGCATTAAATCTGGGCGAATTCGAACACATCCCATGTTTTGTTCACACAATAAATTTGGTGGTGCAACATTTTTTTTTAAATAACAGGGGCATGCAGGAGATGCTCTCAGTGGCTCGAAAGATTTCTGGACATTTTCGACATTCAGCAACTGCGTGTCAAAGATTGCAGCACCAGCAAGAACTGTTGAATTTGCCCTGCCATCAGCTGAAGCAAGAGGTAGTAACTAGGTGGAATTCTACCCTCTATATGCTTCAGCGGATGAAGGAACAGAAAAAGGCCATCCATGGATACACTGCGGCCTATGACATAGGGAGAGGAGCGGGAATGCACCTTAGTCAAGCGCAGTAGAGAATAATTTCCATGTTGTGCAAGGTTCTCAAACCCTTTGAACTTGCCACATGTAAAGTTAGTTGAGACACTGCCAGCTTGAGTCAGGTCATTCCCCTAATCAGACTTTTGCAAAAGCAGCTGGAGAAACTGAAGGAGGAGCTGAAACACAGTGATTCCGCTAAGTATGTAGGACTTGTAGATCATGCCCTTCATTCGCTTCGACAGGATCCAAGGGTCGTCAATCTCTTGAAATCAGAACACTATATTTTGGCGACCATACTTGATCCTAAGTTTACATCAAACCTTGTGTCTTTCTTTCTGATGGACATAAATCTGAAAAGATGCAAAGAGCTGGTGGTGAAAAAATTGTCAGCTCAAGCGGAACGTGACATGGCAGCATCTCCTCCTTCATTTTCTACAGCTGCCAGGAAAAACTAAATTTTCCTAAGAGACCCACTGCTGGTGGTGATGCATATCAGTCAGCAAGACCTCTTGACATCTGGTTGGGTCTGAAAGAGCAGGCTACAATGAGTGACATGTCTACCGTGACTTTGTCTGATACGGTCACCATTCATCGAATGGTGGATGACTATTTTAGGGATAGCATCCAAATAGGCATGTCAGACAGTCCGTTTCACTACTGGCAGGAAAAAGAGGCAATTTGTAGTCCCTTACACAAATTGGCTTTGCTGTACATAAGTTGCCCACCCTCCAGTGTGTACTCTGAAAGGGTTTTCAGCACAGCCGGGAGCCTTGTCAGTGATCGTCATAGGAGGTTACTTCCCCAAATGTGGAAAAGATGATGTTCCTCAAAATTAATTACAAATTTCACGAGGAATACCTTTACCAGCAATTACATCCAAAAAATACAGAAGTGTCTGTAATGGTGGATTCCAGCGGGGACAAATGAATATTGTGTGAAGAAGAGGTGGATGCCCACACTGATGGGGATGACGATGACGACATCTAATCTAATGTATTGTAAAGCCAGTTTGTGTATGGGATCATTGCCACCAATGTCCACTGCGCATTGGCAGCTTTTTTTGTGGGGGGTCCAAACAAACCATTCATTTCAGCCACAAGTGGCAGTCCCTGTCGCTGAAGTGATTAGTTTGTTAAACTGTGAATGTCCTGTTTCATATATACAACATAAGGGTGGGTGGGAGGGCCCAAGGACATTTCCATCTTGCACCTTTTTCCTTTCCATTATGTGCTGTTTGGGGCATTGCTGCCTGACATTTTTAGTGTTATGGTTTATGAATGTCCAGAAATTGTAATGGCCACAGACAGCATCTCCTGCATGCTCCTTTCATTTTTTTAAAGAAAAGTCTGAACCAACTGCTGCTTGTTGTGTCAACCCGGCAGCATAATTCGCACAACAGTGACATTCAGCCAAGGGTTCTCAGACCTCAAGGCTGCTACATGGCCCAAAGGCCGCATCCTGCTTCATGGCCCAAAGGCCACCTGTCGTCACTCCTCAACAGCCCTCAAGGCTGTAACAGCCGCAACTTGCCAAGAGTTCCAGCCCTCAAGGCTGTTGCAGGACTGGTTCCTTCCTAATCATAGCTCTGTATTCCACTACTACTCAGCCCGGAGGCTGCATCAACAATTAACTGTCAACTATAAATTCTTCAGCCAGTGGCTGCACCAATTATCAAGTATCAACTTTTCTTTCTTCAGCCAGAGGCTGCACCAATTATCAACTATCAACTCTTCTTACTTCAGCCAGTGGCTGCACCAATTATCAAGTATCAACTCTACTTACTTCAGCCAGTGGCTGCACCAATTATCAATTCTTCAGCCAGTGGCTGCACCAATTATCAAGTATCAACTCTTCTTACTTCAGCCAGTGGCTGTGCCAACTATCAACTATTAATTCTTCCATCCTCAAGGGGTACCCCAACCATTATCTTTGCACAGTCCTCAACTCTATGTATCACTCAGTTTTGAGACAGCTAGCTGGATGCAATCTTTTGGCCCTTAACTAGATGAAAAAAATCAATATTGTGAGCTGTTAGGTGTTCAAAATTGGCTGGAAACGAATGGAAATAAATGTTATTGAGGTTAATAATACTGTAGGAACAAAAACAGGCCAATTTTATGTGATTTTAGCTGTTTTTATGATTTTTTAAGAATCAATCCTGATCCAAAACCAAAACCGAAAAACAAAACACGTAGGTGAGGTTTTGCAAAACCAATCCAGATCCAAAACCAGGGGAGATCCAGATCCAAAACCAAAACACGGGGGTCGGCGCACATCTCTACTGGGAACACTGCGAATTGGGAACAGAGGTCCCTTTACCTTGAGCCACGGCACCACCAGCTACTCCATGCGGGCAACCCATTCACAACTCAACGCCAGTGGGCAGCACCTTTATATTCCGCTCACAGCTGACAGGAGCTAAACCACCATCCTCACCTTAGTAAAAGGTAGAAGTAAGGACTGCCACTATTAGTTCTTACTGAGGTATACTACTGTAATTCCAAACCGCCACAGTGTGAAATCTATATAATTATCAGGAGCAATACTTTTACTAACATTTTCTGCTTTGCTGCTAACATCTTTGTGATCTGCCTATCCACAAATCCATTATTGTGGTGACTTTGGGCCTGATTCAGACTCCGGCCGCTTGCTCGGAGTGAGCGATGTTTTTCAATCTGCACATGCGTACGCTCTGTGGCATCACAAGGCGGGTGCGGGGGGTGCAGCCCGCACCAGGGTGTCACCCACCGAGGGGTGACACCAAGGTGCAGGATCCCCCTCAGTGACAGGAGCCGGGTGCTACACTATAGCATTAAGTGCAGAACTCGGCTCCTGTCAGTGAGGGAGCCGGCACTGCCCATGCCCACACCTCCTGCACCCCCCGCCGGCACCAACCCATTGATACCTAATGTATTATACATTTAGTTAGCCACGGGCCGGGTTCGTGCCGCGAGGCCACGCCCCTCCCGAAGGCCCGACATGCAAGGCCACGCCCCCAACACACCCCCTCCCAAAGACCACGCCCCCATTTCGGCAGGTGCCGCGCGGATGGCGTCCCTCCCCGCACCGGGTGTCACCGTGGGGAGGGACGCCACTGCGTACGCTTTGTATTGCGCGTGCACGAACTGGTACGAGCGATGGGGAAACTCTCTCTCGCCAAGCATAGACAGCCCAGCTGAATGAGTGACAGGTCAAGCAGTTTGTGGGTGGTAACAGGGGCAGGCCACTGGAAATGGGGGAGTAGAGGTGCGTACGCAGGCGTGCCTGAGAAATTCAACGCTGTTTCAGTGGTGTGCATAATTAACAGCCAGCGTCATAGGATACGTCACTTGCTTGAAATCTACACTGAAGTGCTCGCAGTGCTTGCGGCAGGGTATAGTCAACCTCAAGCGCTACGATCGCATCCGATGGTGCTCGATGTACCAATGGTTTCTTGCACTTCCTGGAAATTACTTTTGCAAGTGGGCGTATTAAAACAGGCTGGTGGGCGTCTACAAACAAAAAGTGATCGCTCGCCAATACATAGTGGGTGTGCTTATGACTTGCCCTGCGAGCGGCTGCCTTGACGTCACTTAGAAGAATTTCCATAAGCTGAGAGCGAGCGATCGCATCTAGCGAGTGGGTCTGAATCAGGCCCTTTGTTTACAGCCGGATCATTACAATTATAATTGATTGTGGCCACAAGTTTTTGTGATATATTTATATTTTTATATCCACCTGCCTACAGTACCTAGGTACTGGTTTGGTAAACCAATTAATAGCCATTTCTATTTTACTAATACAAAATAATTGCAGGAATTAAACTGAAAACACATACCCTAATTTTATGGGGACCAGACTGCTGGAAAATGTAGTCTTGATCAAGAACATGCTTAATGACACACAAACAAAATGACAACACAGTGGTGAAACCAAAATGGAGGTTATTTGAAGGCCTAAGCTAGGGAGTGGATTACTAAATTGCCCTAATGCCTGAATGAGGTACAAAGGTCAGAGCCCACATTCAGCAAGGCCTTGAACATAATGAGGGTGAGCAGGGGCACAGGCCATAGGCCTAGGACTGATTTACCCCAGGGGCCTGGCCTAATTGATGCCACAGATCAGGATCTGGCCTGAATTAAAGCCACAGGCCTACTGCTTGGAGGAGTGATGTAGGCTGAAGCCTGGGGCTCACTTACCTGCTCAACACAAGATAGAAGACAGCGGGGGAATGGGAGGCTTTATTTCCTTCCCCGCTGTCATGTTGATTAGGACTTTATCTGCTTGACCCATTGACTTCTGGCCTCTTCTGGCCTCTTCTGGCCAGTGGCACCTTCTTCTTGAGATATATTGTCTTTCTTCCTCAGTGCCGTGTCCTTTATCTCCTGTGCTGCATCCTTCTGTCTTCTTCAGCATGGATTCTTCTTTCCCTGGGGATTCTTCTCCACTCCCTCTCCACCAATGAATTGACATGATTGGTCCACCATGGCGAGACTTAATGGTGCCCAGTGATTAGCTTGAATCAATTCCAAAATGTATTCACCGTCCACAAGAATGGATGTAACTCCCACTGCACCCCCACGAGGGTGATCCACTACGTTGGGATCCTCCTGGGGGATGAAAGAGCAAAGATAGCACAGTGCATACTTCCACATCCCAAAAGAGTATAGTGAAACTCTATCAAAATAGCTCAGTGACTGCTTAGCATACCATCATCATAACAACACATCGGTTTACATTAACATTTCGAAAAGGCTTTCAGCGCTGTTATTATTCTGTGCATACTTCTCATATTTATAACTGCGAGATGTAAAACGAGCAGACTGTTTATCGTTTATTCTCCTGGCTTGCTACCAAATTTGTAGTGCAGTAAACACGGGTCAAGAGATCAAACAAACAATTTAACATCAAATTCAAAACTCTGTACACAAGACAGAAGAGATCTAATCAAAAGTCCATCAGCTACTCATAATGAAAATCTAAACCAGGAAGAAATTAGAAGAAGTCAAAATACAGACCTGATCTAATTTAACATTGGAGCATAACAATGCCAATCCAATAAAGAACAGATTTTTATATATTTTATACTGCGTTAAATCTGATTTATCTCGGAATAAACAAACAACTCTCCTACTGACTCTGTTTATGAAAATAAATCAGAGACAAAACAGCAACACGTTTTTCGATAGTCTTGAGGCATTTAGCAAAGTGTTGTACTTGTAAGAAATGAAGAGCAATTGGCGATACACAAAATAATCCAAGGCTAAACTGTGTTCAGCATTTTGTGTAACCCAATGTCCAGCATATTATACAGCCCAGTGTCCAGCCTAAGGGCCAGATTGAATAATGCCCTATATCCAGAACATGTAGACCAAATGGAATGACAAATAAGTTATGCGTATAGAAGGCCATCACTTCACATAATAGCGCTGCAATGCTATTGAATATAGTGATTGACGCGTCAATAAGCAAGCAGGCAATCAGTAATGCTGTTGATCATCATCATAATCATCATTTCATATCTCTGCAACAACCCTCCAGTACTTACTGTCACGAACCGAATGGGAAAAGCCAGGGGGTAGGGTGGCTAGGGCACAAGTAGGTGAGTGACAGCTAGGTCTCCCTATTGCGGTCAAACCCGGGTTTGGCTAGAGCTGCCCAGAGGCGCGGAGTCTAACTCACTTGTTGGTCTTCACCAGTGACCCCTCCAGTTGGGATATGGGTTTCGCTGCACCAAGTGAGCAGGTCGCGGCCCTCTGGACAGGTACCTGGGAGTGGCAGGAAGACCAGAACTATATTACAATGAATATTTGAACACAGGAGATCAGCGAATTAATTGAATACTTAAACACAGGAGTTGAACTGAATGCTTGAACACAGGAGTAAAACTGAAAACTTGAACACAGGAGTTGAACTGAAAACTTGAACACAGGACTTGAACTGAATACTTGAACACAGGAGTTGAACTGAATACTTGAACACAGGAGTTGAACTGAATACTTGATCATAGGAGTTGAACTGAATACTTGATCACAGGAGTTAAACTGAATACTTGAACACAGGAGAATATATTGGAATTGCTAGAGGTCCAGCTGAAAGCTAACTAGCAATTAGCATGAAAGCTGACACCACAGTAACACAGGGAGACTGCAAGAGAGCCAAGCAGCACACTAAAAAACAACATAGGAATTTACAAGAAGCACTGGAGCTCTGTGAGAGCTTAAGTAATACGCAGGGAATTAGCATGGGAGCTAATATAAGTAACACTGGTGGTCAATGTGAGGGCTGAAACAACATACTGTAGATACTTCGTGGGAAACACTGGAGAGCATGATAATCACTGGAACAGCGAAATTGAACAGCAGTTTCCTGTTCCTGGAGTCAGACTAAAATACCCCTGGTCACTGGATCAGAGGATCAGCTGAGTGACCACAGGACTACCATTAGTAGAGATTAGTCAGGTGATATGGACCAACAAGGCTGCGATCTTGCCCGGCACCCCGGAAACCAGGACGCACACACGGAAGCCCTAGCAGACCCTGGGGAGAATAGTCAGACACCACTCACCTCCACTCCCAGCGACTGAACACCTAAGCCCAAGGACGCCAGCATGGAGGTGAGTAGAGGCCGATACCAGGCCGCATCCTGACACTTACAAGGCATAGGGCTCCTTAGAGGCTTATCTTACAAAGAGGCATCTGTGTCTAATTAAGTTGCTTCTTCACTATCAGTGGCTGATTGGAAAATTAAAGTAGCTTTGGATAAAATCCACATTGCACAAGTAGACAGTGAAATACGAGTGGCTGGAGGTTGTAGACCAGTGGTTCTCAAACTCTGGGCCTGATTCAGACCCGGTCACGAGCGCTGAGCGCTCGCAACCGGGTCAACGGTGGCCCAGAGCGCATGCGCACGACGGAGCTGGCTCCGTCGTGCGCATGCGCGAGACCCAGATAGCGACGGGCATGTCTCGCAACAAATGGGGCGTGCTGTCGATTTTGAGTGACAGCTCGCCCCCTTTGGTGGGTGGGCCGGGGCAGTGGCTGCCCAAACGGAGGCGTTCCCATGAGAACGCCTGTCGTTTGGGGGCGGCCCCACTGACATCACAAGTGATGTCAGTGGAGAGCTTCCGGCTTTGTTAGAGCCGAAAGCTCTCTGGGGCTTGCGGCCACGAGACCCTACCACAAGGGTCTCGTCGCAAGCCCGATGGTCGTGATGGTCTTGACCATCGCGACCATCATCATGGCCGCTTGCTGTAGCTGTGGGTGGTCACCCACAGCTATGCGAGCGGCCTAGAGGCCGTTCTAAAAAAAAAAGCCCGGACCTGATTCAGAGCGAGCGCTCTGTCAGAGTGACCAGCTCTGAATCAGGGCCTCTGTCCTCAGGACCCCACACAGCTCACATTTTCCAGGTCACCCAGCAGGTGCACAGGTGTAATCATTACTCACTGACACATTTTAAAAGATCCACAGGTGGAGCTAATTATTTCACTTGTAATTCTGTTAGGAGACCTGGAAAACATGCACTGTTTGGGGTCCTAAGGACCGAGTTTAAGAGCTGCTGTAGACGCATTAGTTATGTGAGTGATGCAGCTCAATCCAGCAGCAGGGAGCTCCCACGGTTATCACTTTATCGCTGAAGTGAAAGTAGCTGACTCTGGGAAGTCCTACAGAAGCCGGTGCATGAAAAAGAAAAGAAGCACTTATTTCCAATTTTTTGAGTCAGCAACTTGGATACTTACTGTATATAGTTTATTAATCCAGTATCATATATTAATATATAAAGCAATTAGAAAAATATTCTATAAAAAATTAACTACAGTCGTATATTAGGGTTCGGTATTTTTTGTCAACATTCATAATGTCGTCATGAGAATGTCACCATGGGCGTAATGTCGACATTGACATGTAGCACGTCGACACCGATGAAATATTGACATTATTAGAATGTCGACACAATGTTCCTGGTGGTCCTGTAGTGGCTTACCTGGTTCTTTGGATCCAATGGCTCCAGTTGATCCTGTGGTGCTTCTGGCTGTGAGTATGGCTAGCCCCTAACTCTCCCCTTAGTGCCTAGCCTTAGCATCCCCTCTTGTAGCCTAACCCTAACTCTCCCCCTAGTGCCTAGCCCTAATGTCCTCTCCTGTAGCCTAACCCTCCCCCTAGTGCCTAGCCCTAGTATCCTCTCCTGTAGCCTAACTCTCCCCCTAGTGCCTAGCCCTAGTGTCCTCTCCTGTAGCCTAACCCTCCCTTAGTGCCTAGCCCTAGTGTCCTCTCCTGTAGCCTAACTCTCCCCCTAGTGCCTAGCCCTAGTGTCCTCTCCTGTAGCCTAACTCTCCCCCTAGTGCCTAGCCCTAGTGTCCTCCCCTGTAGCCTAACCCTCCCCCTAGTGCCTAGCCCTAGTGTCCTCTCCCGTAGCCTAACCCTCCCTCTACTGCCTAGCCCTAACATCCCCTCCTGTAGTCTAACCCTAACCCTCCCCTTAGTGACTAGCCCTAGCATCCCCTCCCGTAGCATAACCCTAAATCTCCCCCTAGTGACTAGCCCTAGCATCCCCTCCCATAGCCTAACCCTAACTCTCCCCCTAGTGCCAAGCCCTAGTGTCCTCTCCCATAGCCTGCTATGCTGATCTGGCTGCTTCCTCCCGGAAGGGCCAGCCAGAATGCCGGCAACCTTGAGTTGTGTCCACAAATTGGCAATTGGCTAATCTATGTACAATTATAACTCTAAGGTCCACTCCTAAATAACAGTTAATAATCCAAATGCCATCATGCAGGGTTGCCCAACGTAATCCAAAACAATAAGTGCGTCCAATGATGGAATATAGTATCATGGTATGCTGTTATATATCAATCCATTTAGCTTAATAAAGAAATAAAGTGCATGAGATAAAGGGTCTAATTCAGAGCCGCACGCAGTATCGCCTTTTCCACTTTATGAAAATGCCAAAACAAATCATTCCATAGTGTACAACCGCACTACCAGCCGCAACCCAGTCACCGCGCAGGAACGCCCATCACTTTTACATGATACCGCCTGACCCAGTCACAGCAGCGCCTTTGTGCGTAAGCTTTGTGTAACGTATTCGCCATACGAGTTTTCAGAAATGTTTGTGCATGCGCAGTTGCAAAAAATTGCTGAACTATGTGGATAATGGCATTGCGTGCGTTACTGAATCAGGCCCTAAATCTCTTATTAGTAAAAGAATGTCTCTCTAATAGTAGTACTGTAACGCCAGTCCATATGGGCATATATAGGAATATGATAGCAATGCACTGTTCAGATCACAGCAACAAAATCATAGGGAAATTCAATCAGTGGTGATGCTGGGAGGTCTTCAGCACCTTGTAACCAATTTGGGCATTTAAGTAGAAGACCTCACAAAAAATTATCTTTTATTTAAAAAGTGCCACATGGGTAGTGCTGTACACAGAGGTGTAACCGGGGGCTTACCAACATATAAATTGTCTTGGGTGGCACCTTCAGGAGGAAAGCGTGACTTGCGGGCACAATGGAGGCATATTTATTGAAATGTGCCACCTAAAATTAATATTCACATACTGCAAGAGTTTTTTTTTTTTTTTGTGGGAATGTATCAAGAGACAGTCACCGGGACACAATGGAAAAACATTGTTAGAGAGAAGAGTGCACTCCTGCGCTAACTCCTTCTCTCCTGCAACACACCCTGGCAATACGTGACCCGGCGCACACCACTGTATAAGAGTGTCACAGTACTGTGCAGTACTTAGCTCCTCAGGTGAGGCTGCCATAACCTGCATTACCACTATTGTGGCTACCATCAGAGTCCACCGCTGTGTACCGCTGTTTTCACTGTGTTACTGCTGTTACCAATAAACCTGCAAGTTACAGACTCTCTGGGCCTGATTCAGCAAGGATTGCAATTGCAAAGCTGCATGCTGACAGCTTTGCAAATGCGATCCTTGCTATTATGCAACTGCAGCAGGAGGTGTATGACACCGACTGCTGCATTTGCGATCGGAGGTGCACATATAATGAGTAAAATAAATCTCCATTAGTAAAAATTATTATTTATTAGGATCAAAAACAAGACATAAAAAGATAATGCAATGGACTCTCACCAAGTATATTGGTCTACCAGTTGAAATAAGTTGACAAATATCGTTTTACAATACAGGTGTTAGCCAGGCGTCCCCAGGATCCACCAACCATCTACCTGGTAAGGTCCAACAGCATCCAGATTACCTCTCTACCAACGCGTTTCGATACATTCAATGTGTATCTTCCTCAAGGCACAAAATATATTGGCCGATCATATGCCTTGAGGAAGATACACATTGAATGTATTGAAATGCGTTGGTTGAGAAATGATCTGGATGCTGTTGGACCTTGCCAGGTTGGTAGATCCTGGAGATGCCTGGCTAACACCTGTATTGTAAAGCGATATTTGTCTACTTATTTCAACTGGTAGACCATTATAATTGGTGAGAGTTGATTACACCTTATCTTTTTATGTCTTGTTTTTGATCCTAATAAATACAATTTTGTGCTATTGGAGATTTATTTTATTCATTACATGTGCACTTGGAGCAACCCTGGGACTATAAAGACCAGAGGTGCCTCATGAAAGTGCTGGTATGCCGAATAGTGGTTTCACAAAGTGCGTGTTTGTCTACTTTACACTGTAGACCACTGCTTTGGGTAATTGCGTATATTGTTTACGTTTTGTTGAAGTTCATGCTCTGGAAACGAGTGAATGAGAAGGCTACCTTGAAGTGAATATCCCTAAAGAAATTAGAGTGGGGATCTCTTTATATATTGTTAGGAGCGCCTCCTGGACTGACTTGGTGATATTTGGTCTTTTCAATTTGTTACTTAAGTGTTAGGTGACACTGTTTTACTAAGGAGGCAGCTACTTGTGCGCACGTGTCATCTTCATAATTGTTTGTTTCATAGTTACGGCTCTGCTCTCAACAGCTTACAATCTATAATGGATAGGACTGGACACAAAAAGGAGAACAGTTGGAAAGGAAGGTGATGAGCTGAAACGAATAAATGTGTTTTAATGCCACGTTTGAAGGCTGAAAATCTAACTGAGGATGGGAGGGCATTCCAGAGGTTGGGAAATCGTGACAAAAAGAATGAGCAGTGCTGATTAGGGAGGATGAGTGGAGGCAGCCATTGGTATAGCAGAAATGGCGGGAGGGAGAGTAAGGAAATGAAGGCAGAGATGTAAGGAGAAGTGTGATTGGGTGCTTTGCAGGAGAGAGTAGCTTGAATTGACTCTCTGTGGTATAGGTGTTACTTTTGTATAAATGCTTCAATATTGCAGTTCTCTTTTATTTGCCAATAAAAGAAAATTACATTTAAACTTCTCTTCCTTAGGCACGTCCTGCTGGGCCCAATGCCAAATCCTGGCCTAAAAGTGGCCAAACAGTCACTTACACATTACATCTGACATTGAGGTCACAATAGGTGTCAGGTGGAATGTGAAAGTGACTCTTAGGCCACTCGGGGGGCGATTCAATTCAA
Source organism: Taudactylus pleione (assembly GCA_031769625.1). NCBI lineage: Eukaryota > Metazoa > Chordata > Amphibia > Anura > Myobatrachidae > Taudactylus > Taudactylus pleione. The sequence continues at coordinate 13,169,443 of JAUIMM010000312.1, read as the reverse complement.
CGCCAATTGAATAGCGTCAGGAGCGAGCTCACGGAGCTATTCAATTCAGTGCACTGTGTGATCGGAGAATGCCGGTTATCGCCCCTATCGCGCCTTAACAAGGGTGTTAAGGCACGTTAACCGGCATTCTCTGACCAAAGTGCCGGGCACGCGGCTGTTAGCGCCGCGTTAAGCAGAAAAACAGCTGCGCACCCGCCACTTTGGTCAGATTTCTCCTCGCATCCCCAGGTGGTGCGAGAAGAAATCCTTAGCGCGCCCAAACAGTGCAGTGAATTGAATAGCTGCGGGAGCTCCCTCCCGCGGCTATTCAACATTGTGTTGAATTGAATTCCCCCCACAGACAGCCTTTAGCCAGGATCCTGGAGTTCATTGATATATGTTGCAGGGGTTAACAGGGGTATTTAGGTGTCTCCTCTCAGCTGCTAATTATTGTGAATTCGCAGCGAGGTGTCACAAGTCTACAAAATAAAGATGGTGCCAGCTGCACATGAGCAGTAGCCCAGCGGTGATGTCATCAGGTCAGAGTTCGCACCTCCCTCTGACTTTGGAACCTAGGAGCTCATGCAGAGCCGCTCGCAAGCGATGTGTGCTTGCAAGCGGCTTGATGATTGTGGACTGCGCATGCGCCGCATCTGGCGTGTGCGCTCGCCCCGCTGAGCGACTGAAGTTCAGTCGCTACGGGGCTCGCAACAAAACGGAGCAGCTGTCGATGGTGAGTGACAGCTTGCCCCGTTTTGTGGGTGGGTATGGGGGGGTGGCTGCACAGACACAGCCGTTTGTTGGGCGGTCCAACTGACATCACTATTGATGTCAGTAGTGGACTTCCTGCTCTATTAGAGCAGGAAGTGCACTCGGTCTTGCAGCAGCTAGACCCTACCCCAGGGTCTCGTCGCAAGACCGACGGTCGCGATTATCGCAATGGTCTCCAGCTCACTTTCACAAGCTGTGGGTGGTCACCCACAGCTTTGTGAGCGGCCAGAGACCAACAAAAAAAAACCCAAAAACACGCCCACAAGCCCTGCGAGCGGCCGCTAGCAGCGAGCGGCTCTGAATCAGGGCCCTAGTACCCAGCACGTACATTAAAGAGAGCAGACATTGCCGCAGTGCTCTCTAGCAAGATTATGCTTGTTGGTCTGACCCACATTTCCCTCTGCCGCCCATGAGAACTGTACAAATTGGCAGAATCAATAAATGTTTCTGCAATATTCTCAGAGCACTTTTCTTGTGTTTTGTTGCAAATTGGAGGCAATGTGGCAGCATGCTTACAAAGCGCTCGTCTGAACAAGCCCCCAGGGCTCAGATGAAATGTCAGCGGGAAGGTCTGTGATAGGCAGGCAGCAAGGAAGCCGTATGTTATAATAAGATTCTGCCATTAGTTCTGATAGACAGCCTCTCCATGATCTCTATGCTGCTAACGTTACATTTTATGGCAACTGTTGTTTCTCATGTGACTTACAGTATATGTATACTGCATACGTGTTTCTACTGTCACTTCCGTAATGGATTATTTAATTAGGTATGCCTCCGCATCCAGATCACAGTTCTTAACTCTTTCACTGTTTTATTTTTTTTTTACACTCTGTTTATCATTTGTTCTTTTTTTTTTTTTTTACTAACATAAATCACGTATGAATAAGTATCAGTGATTGGGCATGGACAGGTTTCTTCATTTACCAGTTTCAGCAGCAATATACCTTGACCTCAAAGAGTGAATTACAATGGAGCCCAGGGCTGGATAAAAGGTCACATGGTCCTGGAGGTGAAAGTGATGAAGGGCCTATCGTGTGAAGCTGTAGGGGAGTGGTCAGTGCAGTGTGGGCGTGGTCAGTGCGATAGAGACCATATTGACACTTAAGCCGGGTACAATGTCAAGCCGATATAACATTTCCTAACTACATATTGCCTACATCGCTCAGTGTGTACCAGCGATTGCTTGCTCCTGTGGTCGCTAGCGACGGTCGCCAGGTTTGATGTGCTGCACAGGGGCGTATCTACCCATTGGCCAGGATGGCACTCGCCAGGGGCGCCGGCCAAATGGGGGGCGCCTTCCGACAGTGCCACCAGCAGCCAATGGGTGGACTACCCCGCTAGTCCCCCGGGCCCCACAAGTGTAGGGCAGACCGCAGTGAGAGCGGTCTGCCCTACACAGTTTACAAACAGGCGCTGTCTGTTATAGCAGCCAGCCAATGAGAGTTAGACAGACTCTCATTTGCTGCTGCATCCACGGAGGTAGCCAGCTGGAGCTCAATCATTCCGCCTTTCGGCTCCCCATGCAGCGAGTGATGGGAGAGACGTCATGACATCTCTCCCATCCCATAGTGCAGAGCGAGAGCGGGGCCCGGAGGAGTGGATAGTGGCGGTCGTCGGCAGGGGCGGGCATCAGGTAAGTTGCTTTGGGGTTTTTTCTGGCACAGCACAGTGGGGGAGTGTGGCTACTAGGGAGCACTGTATAGGGGGTGGTCGCTACTGGGGGCACGTTATGGGGGGATGGACGCTACTGGGGGCACTGTATTGTGGGGGTCGCTACTGGGGGCATGTTATGGGGGGGATGGACGCTACTGGGGGCACTGTATTGTGTGGCCGCTACTGGGGACACGTTATGGGGGGGATAGCCGCTACTGGGGGCACTGTATAGGGGGGACTACTACTGAGGGCAATGCATATGGGGGACTACTACTGGGGGCACTGTATAGGGGGACTACTACTGGGGGCACTGTATAGGGGTCTACTACTAGGGGCACTGCATAGGGTGGACTACTATTGGGGGCACTGCATTGGGTGGACTACTACTGGGGGCACTGCATAGAGGGGACTACTACTGGGGGCACTGCATAGGGGGGACTACTACTGGGGGGCACTTCCTGAAATTATGGGGGGAGGGGGGGTGCCAGTCCATTACCTTGCCAGGGGCGCTCGGATCCCTAGATACACCCCTGGTGCTGCATATCAAACCTAGCGATAACGCTAGCGGCCAGTGCATTGTTAATGAATGACGTAACGGTGATCGTTCGGTCATTCATTAAAGTCGCCCAGTGTGGACACACAATCACTGTTCACGGGCATTTGTTCTGATGTCGGAACTAATGCCCGTCGCTCCAGTGTGTACTCAGCCTTAGGGGGAGAATTATCAAAGCTCGGAGAGAGATAAAGGGGTCTATTCACTTAGGGCTCTATTTACTACAATCCGCATATTGAATGCGGATTGTAGTGTGATATTTCCGAATGAATTCGCACAACGAATTCAGGCAATATCACAGGGATTTACTGTAAATCCCTTGCAGGGACAGAGCTTGCGATAAAGCTCTGTCCCTGCGGATCCCATCCGCACTCTAGTCGCGGTATTTTCGGAAAAAATACCACGACTAAGATCCCGCGCATGCGCCGACCCACCATCGCTGCTACCCCCCGCACCGACGCTAAGCCCCGCCCCCCATGATCACGGACCCCCGCAAATGTGACCCCCCCCCCCCTCCCTTCATTACACTTACATGCATCCTCCTGGCCTCCGGTGATCTTCTCCGGGCTTCCCGATCAGGTGATCTCCCATACTGCACTGGGGCCCGATCACCTGATGACCGGGCAACAGTGCACTGTGGGAGACCAGCTGACCGGAGAGGAGCCATCACCGGAGGCCCGATCACCGGTCCCTGGATTCAGGTAAGTAAAAAAAAAATGTTTCAATTTTTTTTTTCTTTTTTTTACAGCAATCAGCTTGCGGTCTGTTTAGACCACACAGCTGATTACTGGGACCGGCTCCCGCCTCTGCTCTCCCCGTTAGAGCAGAGTGGGAGCCCGGTAACCGGGGGAGACCCTGGATAACGCCACCTCCAGGTGGCGTTATTATCACAGGGCTTCCCCCGGTATTTTTTACAATTTATTTTTAATAACTCTGGTCAGATCACATTTCCCATTACAATTATGGGAAATGCGATCTGCTTTACTAAAAATAAGTGATACTTAGGGGTTGGAGTAGAATTTTACTAATTCTACTCCAATTGCGCTGTAATAACTACAGGTGATACTAAAATAATGTGAAAAGGGTGTTAAAACACCCTTTTTCACTTTATTTTAGTAAAAATAATGTTAATAAATAGAGCCCTAAGCCTTGGAGAGATATAAAATGGACAGAGATAAAGTACCAACCAATCAGCTCCATTTTTCACACACAGCCTGTAAAGTGACAGTTAGGAGCTGATTGGTTGGTATTTTATTTCTCTCCACTTTATCTCTCTCCAAGGCTAAGTGAATACAGGTGCTAGGATGTTGGGCGCCCCCTTCAAACTATAAATTTGTGTTAACCTCATTTCCATAATGGTCCCTTGTGTCCCAGTTCTCCTTGAAGCAAGGGCGTATTTATAATGGGTGCAAGGTGTGCGGTGCACACAAGCCGGGGGGGGGGGGGACACAGTGCACACCCTGCGCCCAATTAAATATACTTACCTTTCTGTCGGCCCGGCGCTGCCTGCAGCGCTGCTGAAATCACCGGGAAATGTACTTTTACTCTTACACAGCTACTTACTGAAGCGTCGTCAGGACACAGAATGTGTGTGGTGCCGCTGGTAGTAATGAGGAGCCGCTTAGCCAGGCAGACTGAGCCTGCTGCCTGGCTGTCATTCAACAGCATGTCATGCTTAGCGGTGAGAAGAGGAAGGGGGGGGACCCGGCCAGGGGCGCCGAGGGGGGGGGGGGAGCGGGAACAGATTACCCAGGCCCAGGCTTCCTGAGGGGTTCGGCGGGGGCCCAGGTCCGGCGCCGCTCCTCACAGCAGCCCAGCACACAGCGTGTGCTGGGCTGCAGCCACAGCAGTCTCCTATGCCTGTGCAGGGGAGCAATCACAGTGATCGCGCCCCCCTGGCTTTGCGCCGGGCTGAGGGGGCTCAGAGCGCCCCCCCTCCCCAGCGCGCAAATCCTTTTTTTTTCTCGGCAAGGGGGCATGGCCAAGCCTCCCACGATTAGGCCACGCCCCCTATTACCGGGGCCTGCCACGGCTCTTGGCGGGCCTGGACCCGGCCAGGGGAAAGACCAGCTGGGCTCAGGGGCAGGCTCAGCTTGCTGCCTGGCTGCCATTCAGTTTGACAGCACAGGCTCATCAGCAGGTTAGGCACACCAGGAAGGGGAGTAAGGGGGGCTAGAGGAAACCAGAGCGGCAGTGCAGCTGGTAGTGGTGAGCAGTGATGTGCGGGCAGTGTTGGACTGGGTGCTACTGGGGGCAGAGGTAGTTGTGGCTTCAGTGCAGCACTGGGAGGAGAATTCTGTGTACCACGGGGATACTGTGGCCAAAGTCATCGGCAGGACACTGAGGGAAGAGCCTCGGCTGCTGGCTGGGTGTGGGGGACTGGCAGTGCTGCGGGGCTACCCAATCACTGTGGCCACAGTGATCAGGACACTAAGGTCAGAGCCGCGGCTGCAGGGCTGGGCTGGGGACTGAGGGTGCTGCGGGGCTACCTGATCACTGTGGCCAGTGCTCCCGAGTAATTGGAGGCGGAGCTGCGATTGCGGAGGGACCAGGAGGTTCCTCTGATATAGGCGGCTGCTGGAAGATTAGCTTCCTGCAGCAGCCTTGGGGGCGTTTCTGACTGGTCGCATCAGATGCGACCATGTCAGGTAAAGCCCAGCCTGGTGTGGTCACATCTAATGTGACCACGCCAGGCAAGTGGTTAGAGTACCTGGGTGTGTGTATTTATATGGAAAACATGAATACATTACCACATCTGCAGCTACTCCCACTACTATACCCTTATTACCCCCACTCAATATTACAATGCCCTCAAAACAGCTTCAATATACACCCTGGTAACAGGCAAGGGCAACGAGAGGGGGGGAGCGGGTACAGATTACAAGGGCCCGGGCTTTCTGAGGGGCCCGGCGGGGGCCCGGGTCCGGCACCGCCCCCCCTCACAGCAGCCCAGCACACAGCGTGTGCTGAGCTGCAGTTGGAGACTGCTTGTGGCTGCTGAGGAGCAGCCACAGCAGTCTCCTATGCCTGTGCGGGGGAGCGATCACACTGATCGCGCCCCCCCTGGCTGTGCACCGGGCTGAGGGGGCTCAGAGCGCTCCCCCCCCCTCCCCAGTGCAAATCTTTTTTTTTTCTATCGGCAAGGGGGTGTGGCCACGGCTCCCGCTATTAGGCCACGCCCCCTATTACCGGGGCCCGCCACGGCTCTTGGCGGGTCTGGTAACAGGGTGTATATTGAAGCTGTCGGTCCTGATTGAATAGACCCCAAACAGAGCCGAAAGCACTCCCACTGACATCACTTGTGATGTCAGTGGGGCCAGCCCCAGACGGTAGGCGTTCCCGTGGGAATGCCTCCGTCTGGGCAGCCATGCCCCCGGCCCACCCTCCAAAGGGGGCGTGCTGTCACTCAACATCGACAGCACGCCCCCTTTGGTACGAGACCCGGAGCGACGGCTTGGCCGTCGCTATCCGGGTCTCGCGCATGCGCACGACGGAGCCGGCTCCGTCGTGCGCATGCGCACTGGGCCACCATCGACCCGCTTGCGAGCAGGTCTGAATCAGGCCCAGAGACCACTAATACTGCACTGCAGAAATAAACACGCAGGCAAGATGCCAGCCATCATAATCCTGTTGGGTCTATTTCTACATAGAGGCCTGGGGCTCCACTCTCGTCAGCCCTGTTATTAATCTGGCCCTGATGGAGCCACCCAAGTAAATGTGATTAGTGAGATTTGTATAGTCTGAAATGGATAAAACACAAAGACAGAAGTCATTTTACCTGTGTCTGTATGTCTGGTCCTCTTTAAAATATGAAATATCCCACAATGGGCACGGAACACAGCTATGATATAATAATACCCCTTTTACACCAGAGCTAAAAACTGGGTAATTGCAGGGTTAACCCCAGCAGCTCCTTGGTGTAAAGGGGGAAAGGGTTGGCAGGGCCAAAACTAGGGTTTTTGTCACCCGGGGCAAGACAGTAATTTGGCGGCCAATCCCCCCCCCCCGGTAATTCCCCCATAGTAATGCCCCCTGCAGCAGTGCCCCCATAGTCATGCCCCCTTCAGCAGTGCACCTATAGTAATGCCCCTGTACTAGTGGCCATATGGTAATGTCCCCATAGTAATGCCCCTGTAGTGCCCATATGGTAATGCCGCTGTAGTGTCCAAATGGTAATGCCCCCTAGTAATGCCCCTGTATAGACCCCTGGTAATGCCACCTGTAGTGCCCCCTGGTAATGCCCCTGTAGAGCCCACTGGTAATGCCCTTGTAGAACCCCCTGGTGATGTCCCTGTAGTGACCCCTGATAATGCCCCTGCAGAGCCCCCTGGTAATGCCCCTGTAGAGCCCCCTAGTGATGTCCCTGTAGTGACCCCTGGTAATGCCCCTGTAGAGCCCCCTGGTAATGCCCCTGTAGGTAATGCCACTGTAGTCCCCCTGTAGTGCCCCCTGTTAATGCCCCCATAGTGCCACATACACACACAAAAAAAATACTTACCTTAAACCCCGCTCCTGTGACTGCAGCCGTCGGGTCCGCCCGGCTGCTCCTCGGAACTATGGGAGAAACGTCATTACATCTCTCCCATAGTGCCTGTGGGGAGAGCCGGAAGCTGGAGTTCAGGAGAGAACTCCAGCCTCCGGCTAGCATGACGCTGCAGAGAAGGAGCCGGGCGCCCGCTGGTAATAACATCTCAACGGGTGTCCGGCTTGGAGTCTCCCTGCAGCGCCGGGCTGGAGGACACTGGTGCCGGGTACAGCGGCGCACCCGGTCAACGTGCACCTTCAGCACCCCCTTAGTTGCAGCCCTGGGTTGGATTGCCGGGTCAAGTGATCCGGCAATCCAACCCAGGCAACTTGCTGCGTTTACCACGGGAATAACCCATAAACCCTGCAGTGTAAACGGCGCGATCCGGGTCACGGGTCCTGCCGATTGGCCGGCTTCAGTGGCGTTTGGAGATGACGCGATATGTCTGTGAATGATGTCGTTCACAGACAAATCGTCTGTACACACTGGCTGACAGACACAATATATATTGACCGATCAATTGATCGCGCCAATATATCTACCAGTGTGTACCCGGCATTATTCCTCATTATTAGAGTATTTTAATGTCTATTTTTGGAGAAGTGGACCTGTGGAGAAGTTGCGCTAAGCAACCAATCAGCTTTGAAATAGCATTTATCAATTACATTCTATAAAATGATTGGTGGGAGCTGTTTGGTTGCTATGGGCAATTTTCCCACTGGTCCATTCCTCCACTCTTCACTGCTTGATATACCAGCCGCATAAGCCCTAAAGAATTTACTGGTAATAAAAATAAAGTTGATATCAGCTGTCAATGTTTTCCCATTCACTATGCGCTGTCAAAACAGGCCCTGCCCACTTATGTAACATCACATGACTTTAGCAAAAACAACAATATAAAAGCAAAAAATTAGAGCTTGGCATTAAAAATTACCAAATAAATAAATAAATGGTCCAAAATGGAGCTTGTTGACGTTATTAGAGTAATTAACTAATATTACTGTAAGTAATACTGCAAGGCTGACAACTGGTAAACATTAAAAAAAGGAAACATATGCCAGACATCATTATTATCAGGTAGAGACATTACATATAAAAAAATATATATTTTATGGGAAGGATTTACTAAGAGTTTACAGCAATTGATATGATTTAAGCTTAATTGCTTACAAATGAAAGAAAAGGATAAAATGAAAGAGAAACAAATTGGATTAGTTAGTTGTTATGAGGCCAAAACTTATAAAAACAAACTCCAGTTTACAATTATTGTGTATATTGTATATAATTATTTCCAGTGCTGAGTTGGCCTTTTTTTTTTGTTCGCTCTGAACTTCCTCACTTTTGGCCGGGTTTTGTGATGTCACAGGGTCGGGATATGATGAAAAACAGAGCTGTGTATCATGGTTAGGTGAGTGTGGGATGCAATTACATTGATTACTGTTGGTGAAAATTCAACGTAACTAAATTGACTTGATTATAATTGAAATTAGATGGATTACGCCCAGGACAGAATTTAGTTAGTTTGTTGCCTGTATTTTTAACTTCGTAAAATATGATATAATAATAATATTAGTGGGTCTAGTTAGCAACGATTTTTTTGCATAAAAAAATGCGTAAACTATAATTTCCGCATTTTTTAAGTAAGTCCACTATTCAGGATGGCTTAAACCAAAGGGGCCAAACTTAGAAAAGTTTTGCTATTCGGAGTTTGGTAATTAGGGTTTAGATCCATGAATTATCCTGCATTAGGCTATTAGTATAAGACAGTGATACATAAAATTATGCAGAAACTTTTATTCAATGCATTTTCTTTGCATCATTTTATGAAAAACCACCTTGATAAATAGGCCCCGTAGTAACTTTTCACAGGTTTGGAAACCGAATCAATCACAATTTAAAAACAAGGCTCCACCTAGTGGTCATTAAAATTGTGGCAAAAAAACTTGCTACATTTTCAATGACCTATGCAACTCACAATAATGGAAGTATTGCTGTTTTTAATTTATATGCAGTGCATGTAAAATATAGTGCATAGATTTAAGTGACCTTTGATTTTTTTGCAAATACCGATATCTTAGTAGCTTATGATATAGTCACTAAAGAACTTGTTATAAGGAATGTTGCACTCTGATTAGGTCTGCAATATAGAACATTTGTATTTATTAATGTAACAATGCAGAAGCATATTGAAATTGAGTTCAGATAAGTTCTTTTTTGGCTGATATGTTATTGCTTATTTCACATAACAACAAATTATGTATAAAGCAACATTTGTAGATCGATAGATTGATCTCAGGCAGTGCTTCTTAAACTCGGTCCTCAGGACCCCACATGGTTCACATTTCCAGGTCACCGAGCAGGTGTACAGGTGTATTCATTACTCGCTGACATATTTTGAAAGATCCACAGGTGGAGCTAATTATTTAACTTGTGATTCAGTGAGGAGACCAGGAAAACATGCACTGTTTGGGGTCCTGAGGACCGAGTTTGAAAACCTGTGATCTAAGGGACATATATGTATATATAAAGTGAACAACTCCTATAATTGTAAACCTCCAAACCATTATTTTAAATCATCTGAAATATTGGTAATAGGGACTGATATACATTTAATTTACTGAAGCATCTGTCAGCTATGTTCGATATGTGTTTTGAATATCCTAGTTCACAGGTTCTCAAACTCGGTCCTCAGGACCCCAAACAGTACATGTTTTCCAGGTCTCCTCATAGAATCACAAGTGAAATAATTATCTCCTCCTGTGGATCTTTTAAAATAGGTCAGTGAGTAATGAGTACACCTGTGCACCTGCTGGGTGACCTGGAAAACGTGAACTGTGTGGGGTCCTGAGGAGCGAGTTTGAGAACCACTGGCCTAGTTTAACTTTTCAAATATTGTTGTTTATTTATATTTCTCTTTATGTTATATTACATATACTATATCAAGGAAAATTAGATATTGAATTATTTTCTTGTCTTGGCACTAAAGTATGTTACTATATGTTGTTACTAAATTTAGACAGTTACTACACATCATCCACGCGAAAAGCAGTGAATTTCTTAGGCTGTATAATTTACATTTAACCATGCAGATGTCTGTAGCTGACTATTATGCAATGAGTCTTTATTAGAGATATTATATAGCGAATTTGATGTAAAGTAACTTCAATAAAAAAAATATATATTATATTTTATCTACAAACTATTGACCTTTATTGTAGAAGAACCATAGAGGTCAATGGAGGGAATTGGTATGTATGACCGCCGGACATCAGTTGAAATCTCGACACTGGCAGCCCGATGGGTGAAGATCCCGACAGCGGAGGTAAGAAGGATATCCCTACCCCTTTCCCCCCCAAACCCTCCTTTAGGGGTGCCTAACCTTAACCTCCCCCCTAGTGGTTAAGCCTAACCTCCCCCCAGGAGTGCTTAAACCTAACCCAACCTCCCTGCACCCTAAAACTAACCCTACGGGGGGTGGGTAACCCTAACCTCCCCACGGGGGTGCCGAACCCTAACCCCCTCTTCGCCTAGCCTAACCCGAACCCTTCAGGGGGGGTGCCTAACTCTAAGTCCCCTCGGTAATGATAGGCGTCGGGATTTCGATGCTTATCAATAGTCCCATGCCGGGATTTGACAGTCGGTAAGCCGGCGGTCGGCATTTCGACCGCCGGCTTTCTGAGTACATACTCAATGGAGGAATATAGGGCATTACTTAACATCACAGGGACTCACAATGCTTGCTTCTCCTGGAATAAGTAGCAGGGAGATGTACTAAGCATTGGTGAGGGATAAAGCGGAGAGAGACAAAGTACCAACCAATTAGCTCCTAACTGTCACTTTACAGGCTGTGGTACGTTATCTCTGTCCACTTTACCTCTCGCCAAGGCTTTTTACATATACCTTAGTCTCCACTGTACTGCTATCTATGTACATAGCTGCTGAGGCGGCTACCACAGCTTGTTGAAGAAGCTGCCTCAATGGCCATTCAAAGCAGAGTTTTCAGAACCTTCAGACATGCCTAAAGGTTTAGAAGTAGATCAGCGTACTCATCATGTACATTACGGATTCACCGTTATACCAAAGATAGGCTTTACTCAAATGTTGTTGTTTGGTAAAATCAATTTAAAAAAATTAATTGCGTTATGATAATTTAGCCCCCTAGAATGGCACCCTGCAGCCAGTAGCTCTGCATTAGTGCTGCCTGGAGTGCACACATCCTGCAGTGTGTAGAGCCACCATAAGCGTACAGTACTTCCTATCGGTGGCCCCCAGTGGTGTCACAGGTGGAAGCATCACATGGCGCCAGGGATCCCTGCTCCGCTGCTAATATAATTTTTAGATATTTATTTACACAGTGATATGGTAACACAGTATTATATTATTATTACAAATATGTTTTAAAGTTACACAATACAGAAACACAACAGGAGTGTGAACCCTGCTAAATGGCATTGATAATGAACTTATTGGTTAATAACCAAATAAGCTCTGTTCTATATGTAATGTTATATGTTGTTGTTGTTGTTGTTGTTGTTTTTTTGTACAAATTATTATTCTGCTTCCATGTGTAGAGAAAATTGGGTTTTATTTTGATGTACTTACTTTCTGCTTGTATATTGTTATCATTTTACCTTGCCCTAGCACTGTCATGTATGACCGTTTAGCCTGGTTACTGGATGAGCAGATATGACCAAACTGGCAATGCACATTGTAGATAAACTTGCCATATATTTAGTGAATCGCTTATTGGGAAAAATGTCCAAATCTGATGGTTGAAAGATATTTGTCCTAATCAGCTGGTGAGGCCATATACACACCATTGTGCATCATTGGTGGATCATATTTTGTAGCCTCTAAATTTGAATCCAAAGCATTTAAATTTAAATATTAATAAATTGATATTGTGGAAATGATATAGGAAGTGGTGAGAATGTGACTTGTCTATAATAAACACAAGCAACTCGGCGCAAAAGACAGGTGAGAAGATTAATGTAGGTAGCTAACCAGATGAGATTCAGGTGTTCACTTGTACTGTTCCAATGGTGACGTGAATAAAGGCCTATTACAGTTATTTTGGGGTATATCCAAACTGCATTGACTTAGAACTGATCATTACGGTATTCACAGTAGTTGATGCGTCACCTACACTGTGATATATTAAAGGAATTTCCCAAACTTGGCTGTAATATTGTAGTTTGAGTGGCCGTTGAAAGACCGTGCCACTGTCCAAACACCCATCATGACCGTCAGAATGAATGGATGTTATACTGTACATAAACACCAGTCTTGGGCTCAGTAACTTTATTTACATGAACATAGGTGTCCATCAGCTACCAGGCAGTCCAAGAGTGAGACATAAATAATACTTTAATACAATGGCATCTATTAAAATCCCCCTTGGAAAAATAATTGAGGGTGTGGACCACGTGAAAAATTACAATCTGGCCTCCCCTTAAAGGACCTTTCAACTGGAAAACAAGTCTAAAGTTTATGTCAGGCTTAATGATTTGGAACATGAATTATGAAAGCAAAGTAGAGTGTTCACGTAGAAGACAGATCGCAGACTGCAGCCGTGGGTAATCCAGCACCTTTGAAGAATTACAGATGATTTAACTTTGCAAAAATGCACAACAAATTACAATGATTTTTTTTTCCCGCTGTCAGTGTCTTGGTTGGCGAGGCATTTGCGCCTCAATCTGGAATCAATTTCTAATATTTAAAAGTAAAGAGAAAGCAAAATGTGAAACACACACAGAGATCTGTCTGTTTCGCATTTTGATTTTCCCAAACATTACAGTTTGGAAATAAACTTGGGATATATTTCTTCTCTGTCCAACAAGCATCTACCAATGGCACGTAGTGCGCTGATCTATCTCTGCACATCTGTCAGAAAACGATTCGTGTAAAAGATAAATTGCTGGATGCCGCCTTTCACACACTTTCACATCAGAGTTCTTTTTGTATTTTTACATATCTCAGCAGTATTTTTGCTAAGACCTAGGGCCGTATTCAATTAGCTGCGATAAGATGCTTTCGGCGAGAAAGTTTCGCCGGTGACGTCATTTCGCCAGGCGAAAACTTATCCCCGTATTGAATTCCGAAGTCTTTTTGCCGGTGCGGAAAGTCAATGCATTGGAATAGGTTAAAAAGATTTGCCTATGAAGCTAGGAGGAAAAAAGTGCAGAACTGGGGTTTTGGGGTGCAAATCTGCGGAAACCACCCTGCACCCTTAGGACAGCCCCCCAAAGGTGAACTGTGTCAAAAAAAATTTAAATAAAACTTAACACCCCAAAAAATGACTTTCATTTTGGGAGCAAAAAAGTCCAAAGTTGGGGGACAAACTTAAAAACCAGCAAAGTAGACTCCAGCGGGTCCCCCAAATATGCCCCAGGAGTTTTTTTATTGCAGCTACTTGCGGCAGGTTGATTTTTCACTATTTTTAAAACTTCACTTTAGCAACTTTAAAATATGTTAGCACCCATTTTCATGTACCTCAAATTTGCTGGAACTGCTTATTTTCTCAAAAAATAAACTGCTAAATGCTGTTCTTCACCACTTATGCAAAGATGCAAAATAGCACCTATTGAGACCATTTAAGTTCCCCAAATATCTTCAGCAGGGATAGTCGGGGGTATCCATAGTGATCTCCCATGTCAGTGCATCTTTTGGGGGGTGTCAGGCTGATTTCCCCAAATCTGACAGTACTTTTCACTTGTTTGCACTTCGCCGGGTCCCGTTTTCGTCGATTTCGAATTGAATTAAGCGGTGACGAGCACAATACCTTTCCGCATTGAAATCCAGCAATGACGGTGAAAACCTCAACAGCGGGCCTTTTTGCACCTAATTGAATACGGCCCCTATAGTACAATCTTGTCCACCTGAGTCGGAACACAATACAGTACGGATCACTTACTAACCAGAGTAACCAATCGCCAATTTACTTGTATTTTTCTAGTGTAAGTTAGAGAGAGGAAGCAAGTGTACCTCCATTGCAAGCTCCACTGGACCTACGCAAACACATGAAGAACATGCAAACTCCACACAGATGCAACATGTATTTGAAATCGTGACCTTAGTGCTGCGAGGCTGCAATGCTAACCACTACGCTCTCCTTGTTGACCAAATTTTACAGCTACATCAGGGCAACCATTCCTTATAGTTTTTGGGCCCCAGTTCTTGGGGGGAGAGGGAGGGGACATGGGTAAGTATTAAAGCGCGTGACCGCACTCTGTAGCCCCCTGTTAGATGGGGGTGCGGCGAAACCATCTTGGGAGTGCAGATGAGCATCCTTGGCAGTCACATAGACCCACTAGGGCCCCCATACAGGTCCAGTCCTGGGTACTGCACCTTTCCATACAATATTAGTAAATGAGCCCTTCTGTTTCACACCTGCCAGTAATGTAATAACCTTTTTATTGTCTTAATGACACATTCAGTGATATCAAATTGTAGGAAAATGGATTTTTAAATATTTCATGGGTTATAATTTCCTCTACTGTGCAATATATGGATATTATGAATGGTGGAGACGTTCAATGACCATATTAAAGAATAAGACTCTCGGCAGGAGCGTTTTAAGAGAGGAAGGGGCCAGTGCGCAGACTCAGTGCGGGCCCCCTCCTCTCTCCGGTGGTGCCGCAATGCGCCTGGTACAGATGATTCTGACCTAGTGCCAGAATCTACTGCGCGGGTATCCGGGAAAATGGTGCCCACGCCGTTTTTCTGGGGACAGTAGTACTGCGCATGTGCGAGTTACCGAGAAAATGGCCTCAGCCATTTTCCCCGTGATTTTTGCTGCTCTGAATATAAGACTAATGCGTTGTGGGCCTCCTTGATTATAGATACGCCCCTGACTCCCGAAGGAGTGATTTCTTAATGGTCAGGAAACTCAGACATTACTTCTAGTTAGGGCAGCCAATCCTACATAATTTTTTTCAATCCCGTAAGAATCTCAATCCCAGGATTGAGTTGAGCAATGAAAATATTATTGTTAAAATAAAACTTTCATGCCCCCCCCCATGTTATTTTATTCCTGTGGTGTAGGGGGCCCAGAAAGTTTTTTCCTGTGGGCCTGTGCTTCTGGCCTAATAGCACAGGCCCACAGGAAAAATATACAACTTTCAGGGTCTCCCACAGAAATAAAATAACTTTTATGCCCCGCCCAGCCAGCCCAGCAGCACCACACTAAGAAACAGAAAACATTAATTGACTCCAGAGTCCACTGTCCAGTCCAGTTGAAGGTCAGACGACCTGGTGGTGATGACGAGTGACACTGTCACATAGGGTCACTCTTTGAGGTCGAACTGGACTGCCACCACCGCTGCTAGTACCTGCTGCCGCATAGTGTTCCACTATCTGCTACGTGATGAGGCTGAAGGGAACGCTGAGGAGCAGGACGGAGGACTGGACTGGAGTTACAATGGAGACTGTCCTGTGTGCTGCACTGGAGTGCTGGGTCTGACCTTCAACTGGACTGGACAGTGGACTGGCTGGGGGGGGGGGGCATTAAAGTTATTTTATTTCTGTGGGGGCCCTGAAAGTTGTTTTATTTTTTTTCCTGTGGGCCTGTGCTATTAGCCCAGAAGCACAGGCCCACAGCTAAAAAATAAAACTTTCAGGGCCCCCATAACCACAGGAATAAAATGACATGGGGGAGGGGGCATGAAAGTGTTATGTTAATAATAATATTTTTATATGAAATTAAGTTCATACAGTACATCCATTATATATGATACTTTACAATACACAAATGTTAATTTGTATCAAAAGAGGCTTCTTGTGATGTTTTCCTTTTTGACTAACTTTTATATTTTTTCACTATAGATCTCTTTCAAAATAAAGGGGAGATGTATAAAAGCTTAGAGAGAGAAAGAAAATGAAGAGCTATAAAGTACCAACCAATCATCTCCTAACTGTAACTTTGCAGGGTTGTTTGAAAAATGACAGCTAGGAGCTGATTGGTTGGTTCTTTATCTCTCTCCACTGTATCTCTCTCCAAGGCTTAGTGCATCTACCCCTAAGGTCTATGACAGAAGTGACATCACCGCTCACCAAATATAATGACGTTTTGTGCAGGATATTTATATATCTATATAGTTCTGTTTTTTGTAATCCTTCTTCTTAAAATCCCCTTTCAGTGCATTTTGTCTTTGTTTTATTATGGGAGAAAATTGCAAACTGCATTACGGCACAGAAGGGAGCAATAAGTGTAATGCACATGGGAAGGAAAAGTCCATCATATGTAGAAAATGATTCAAATCTTAAGTGAGTCTAAGTAGATTATTGTTGTTGGTTACTCAGAGTAATGTAATCAGTTCCACCTTGGGATGTTGTGAGCGATTCTGATGGAGCATTAAATGTGTGATGAGGTGTCTAGAGTTCAGTCAAGAACTAACTGAAGAGTAGTTTTTCTTAGGTGCTACATGTGCAGATAAATACAGTTTAAGTATTTGAGTATTAGACACACAGGGGCTCATTTATCAACGAGTTTTATCGTACCCAACAAGTTTTAAAATTAGTTGCATATGATAAATGGTGCTCCAGCCAATCAGCTTCTAACTGTCATCTGTTTGAAAAATGACAGTTGGGAGCTGATTGGCTGGAGCACCATTTATCATACGCAACGAGTTTTATCGATCATTGCGTATGATAAAACTTGTTGATAAATGGGCCCCCAAGTGTGAAAAAAGGAGGAAGGGGGGGGGGGGGGGAGGAAAAAGAAAGAATGGATGAAAACATAAAACATAACATATAAATAAGAGGCACTACTCTCTGGTGAGATCATTCTGAATAGCTGCTTCAAAGCGGATTAGAGGCATGAGCTTGGGTGTGAGTGCAAGCACACAAAGATCAAATCTAGTCACTTAAATGTCAGGCAGTGTTCTATGTACCGTATCTTGTATATTTAGGCAGTGTCTGCCAGTAAATCAGTGTCAGAGATTATCCTGTCACTATACCCCTTACATAAAGCATTGTTTCAAGACCACACACATACACCCCCTGAGGAAGTCACCACATTGAGCTCCAAAATGCGTTGGGTCACTAACATACATTTATCTTCAACACTGATTTATTGGCAGACACCTCCAAAATTTCTGTTCTCTCTTGAATCCCCTGTGCAAATCAGATTTGAAATGTGCACTAAGTTGTGGGAAGGGAGTAGTCTTATATATTGAATTAGGACTGTTACTGTCACACATCAGGGTCCTAGTCCCCATTACCACATTCGACTGTGTCATTTCTCAGCCATTCATGTCCCCCTTGGCAGCGGCTGGCATTCCTGTGGTTCCTAGTTTGCCCATCTGCATGTGTGCTAGGTGTTCTTTCCTGGCAGTTTCAGCTGTTGTGGACATGGGCGCCGCCATATTGGTTGCATTCACATGACTGTCTCCTCCAACCGGGTTCCTGCAGACCTGCTGAGATGCCCCGCTCAGCCAATCGGCACTCAGAGTGCCCTATTTAAACTTTGACCTGTGCTGTACTCATTGCCAGAACAACAATTCTCTCCATAGCGATCAGTATTCTATCTCCTGGCTCTGGTTGCATCCTGCTTCTGATTCAGTCACACTATCTGGTCTCTATTGCTATCAACATTCCGCATCTGACCCAATCTCCAGTCTAACATTGCTAACAGCAATCCACACCTGACTCACTCACCTGTGCCCAGGGCCCTTCTAGAGAGGAGGGGGCCCGTGTGCAGTCTCCGACACGGGCCCCCTCCTCTCCGCCCGGCGGCCGGCAGCGCACTGAGCTCTGCACGGCCAGCGCTGGAGTTATAGACTCTGGGCACTAGAGTGTGCCCATAGTCTATAATGTATGCACAGGTCACCGGGAAAATGGCCACTGCGGCCATTTCCCCTGTACTGCGCATGCGCAAACGACGGGACAATGGGAGCCGCGGCCATTTTCTAATCGTTTTACAGTGCCGGACCCCAGCGCCAACGTGGGACTCCGGAGAGGTAAGTAATTCTATGGGTGCAGGGTGTGCGTTGCGGGGCCCCCCTGGACCCCGGGGCCCTTGTTCCCCGCACAACCTGCACCCATTATAGATACGCCCCTGCCTGTACCTGTTCCTTTTAAGTCTATGGTATTGCTAAACACGTTACCAGCCACCTCTGCTGTACTAATGTCTTAGTCTCCCACCGGAACTCACTACTGCAATGTATCTACAGAATGTTCCAGTGTACTCTATTACTATCTAAGGGTATCCGGATACCCATATCTACCCATTTGTCACAAATACCAACTAGTAGCTTTGGTCCACATGAGGAGAAGCATTATCAAGGCCTCAAGCTTCATCTACTCTGCTACAAGTGTAGCTAATCCCAGGGGTCCCAATCCAAATCTACAAAACCCCAGTTAAGCAGAGCCGGCCCTAAGCAATTTGATGCCCTAGGCAAGATTTTTGTTGGTGCCCCCAAGAAGATAATTCCACCACCAAGTTTAGTTTTTATACAAGGACACCAAAAATAACACATTGGTTTATGGCTTATTTTTTATTGTTAAAGAAGCACATAGCTGACAACTCCGATCGGGCACGGCGGCAGCAAACAGTGGACGCTGTGCAGCGTTAGTAGTAGCTGCCCCATGCCTCATTGCCTGCCCCAAACCTCCGTCGACCGCCGGCCCTAGGCATTCCAAGCGCCTTAGACATTTTGCTTAGTTTGCCTATGCTTAGGGCCGGCTCTAACCATAGGCATAGAAAAGTTATGACAGCAGCAGCATTTAAAGCTGAACTACCATTTACTGGGTACATTTTACTAAGCTTCTCTTTACCCTAGCTAGATCCCTGAAGGCTACTGCGTGGGGTCACAAATTGCAATCAAGAAATTCTGGCTTGTGATTGGTCCTCCCACTCACAGCCTGATCCACTGCCATATTAATGCGATGAATTAAATTAATTTGCTAGTTATAAAAAATGTAGAAGGAGGAGCCTCACAGAAAATAGATGCACAGAGCAGCTCCCGGTGTAGCAGCTAGGGTAGGGAGAAGGTAACAAAATAGTTTGAGTAGGTGGTAGTGCAGCTTGATTAGTTTTCAAGGTATAATTATTATCAGAGCTGTAACTAGTAATTCTTGAGCCCGGATCAAACAATAAATTTGACGTCTTTCAAGCTTATAACTCTAACCCAAATTAACCTAAAATATGAATTTCCTACGTCCCCTTCAGATTTGCGCCATTAGCGGCTGTCCCTCTCACTCAGTCCTAGCTACGGTCGTGATTGCTATTAAGAATATATATTTTGTGGGTGAATTCTATATGGATTTCAGTAATTAAGAATACAATTACAATCTTGAAAGGAATTGAAATAACTCTGTGCAAAGAATGAATACTTTATCCGCTTAATCATCCTCTGTATATCATGTAAATCTGAGATCTTAGGACAGATGAAAAGATCACTTTCTTTGAAGATTTGAATAAGAAGAATATGTTCTGTACCTGAAATGTAGATCATCAGGGTAATTATTGTGCTGTAAGAGCCTATTGTAACATCAAATAACACAAAGAGATACGCGTACAGCTCTGTATTAGGCAATGTTTGCAATCTGAGGGGCCTATTCATTAAACCTAAAAATTCTCTGGAGATAATTAGCTTTAGAACTCTCATGGAGTTCTAGCTAATTATAGGTGGAATTCATCATTCCACCTCTCCATAAGTATCTATTTCGAAAAGCTGTCATTTTTGCGATGACAGCTTTTCGGGAAATAGATACTTTTCCCTGCCTACACTACCTTATCGCATCTGGAAACAGTGCTGCGCATGCGCTGTTACATCTGTAAAACCAGCGCATGCGCAGCACTGCCTACAGATGCGTTAAGTTTCGTACCCCCCCGATCCCCCCCCACCCCGACTTACCTGTCCGCGCAGCAGCCTCCGGCTCCGTCCTGCTGGTCTGTCATGTGGTTTACCAGCAGACCACATGACAGATTAGAAAAAAAAAAAAACTTTTTTTTTTTGTCTAAACTTTCTTGTGCTCTGCTGGGGAGCACACATGTCCGACCAGCCTCCGGAGCCTGAGGACGGAGCAGAGCGCTGGAGGGACTCGTCGGGGCACATGCACATGCGGATACAGGTAAGTTTCACCTGCTATTCGCCACCTCACAGTGGCGAATAGTAACTGCATCAAATTCCGAAAATTGATAATTTTCGGAATTTGATGAATACCATAATTTCCACATCCCCATACTAATGTATGGGGAGTGCGGAAATTAACGCAGGGGAACTTAGCAAGGAGATATCTGTGATATCTCCTGTGCTAAGTGGCTACATGAATACCAAAATAACGTTATTTAAGGAAAATGTCCTTAAAAACGTTATTTTAGTGTTGATGAATAGGCCCCTCAGATGGAAATGATCTATTGAATTTTACCCCTCTGCAATAAGATGTTGCTACATTAAGTGTTATGTTTTTTTTTTATTCTGGAGCTTATTAGGTGAATCAATCCAAATTGCATGAATATTTATATATAAACAGGATAAGAAGATGCATTTCATACATGCCATACATTGTACCCGTATAGATACAGTATGAGCAACCAGACACAAGGGGCGCTCCATGCAAACCCTATTACTTTAAAAGTTTCACAAGATATTACACATCACTGATAATATAAAAGCAACCAATGGAGTAAAAGCTTCTTTCTGATATTTTCTTTTTTTTTACAGATGTGCGCCGACCCCCTTGTTTTAGTTTTGGTTTTGGTTTTGAATCTGGATCTCCCCTGGTTTTGGATCTGAATCTGGTTTTGGATTTTTTTCCTTGGTGTTTTGTTTTTCGGTTTTGGATCTGTATTTTTTCCAAAAAAATATCTAAACAGCTAACACCACATAATTTGGGCCTGTGTTTGTTCCTACAGTATTATTAACCTTAATATCAATCATTTTCAGGCATTTCTAGGCATTTTTAACCATCTCACAGCTCACACTATTGATTACACTATTTTTCACCAATATAGGCCAAAGGCTGCAGCGAGCTGGCTGGCTAAAGTAAGAGACAGAGCAGCGGCACAAACGCACGGCAGTTTAAAAAATATAGGACATCTATGAAACAGGATGGCAGTTTAATAAACTATAATAATGTCAGTCGGCAATGCCCCAAATTGTGCCAAATGTAAAGTAAAGAGGTGCAAGATGGAATTGTCCCTCCCACCCAAACATTTTTTGGAAGGACTACCTTCAATTATTAAGGAGGAGGTTGATGATGAGGGTGTTGGTGGTGGAGATTGCATGTGCTGGTCCAAACTGCTGGTAGCTGATACTGGACTGCTTGTTATTAATTTACAAATTATTATAATTTTGTTAAACAAATTGCATGAACTTGCTGCAAATGAAGTAAAAGGGAGGAGGTGCCTAGATAGTTAACATCCCTTCCTCTGATAACTTTGGCTTTACAAATGGAACAGACTCCTTCACAACTGTGGTCAGAATTTAGATTAAAATAATTCCACACCCAAGACGTGGCTTTTCTGACTTTCTTTTTATCATTAGCAAGAACTGCTGCCACTGGTGGCAGATTTACGCAAACCACATCCTCATCATCAACATCCACATTAGCGTCAGATAGGACACAAATTTCCCCCTCATCCTCCTTTTGCACTTCCTCCACACTATCATCCTCATTTTTTATTATTTTACCATCTAATACTAGCACAGCCGTCATGGCATCAGTGATCCGCTGTGAAACTGGGTGACAGCTGTTATACTTACTTCCTCTATCAAAGGAATGGTTAATAGTCAATTATTTTTTTAAATTACTTCCGATCATGAATGAGGATGTTGATGATGATGCAGGTGTTGGTGGTGGAGATTGCAGGCGCTTGGATCCAGATAGAAGGGAGCAGCTAGGTGACACTGAACTGATTGTTGTTTGATTTTTTGACCCCAAAGTTTTAGAATTTGAAATACCCTTTCTAAATTGATGAATGCAATGCAAGTGACGTAACAGGGAGAAGGTTTCAAGATGGTTAAGGTCCTTACCTCTACTCACTGTTACTTGGCAATGGTTACAAATGGCTTGGCAATGGTTGTCCAGATTTGGGTGGAAATAATTCCACACATGAGAAGTGGATTTTTTGGTTCTTTGCCCAGGCATGCCAGCAATGGGATCTTTCCCACCATGGGCAACAACTGTTGCCTGATTTACAGTTTTTACACAAACATCCTCTCTATCAACATCCTCATCATCATCAACATTCTCATCATCCGTGTGGTTATTGCCAACTAGATAAATATCCTCCTCATCATCCTTATGCAATTCCACAGACGCAACCTTGATTTCTACGTCAGAAGGCACACAGATGGTGGAAGGAGGATCCTCTTGAAGAACAGTATTAGTAAGGTCAGGCTCACACATGGCAACCACGGACACACTTGGACTCTTCTCTGGGATTTCTGATTTTTCCGAGCACACAGTTGGTTCCTTTTGTTAAACGTAAAAACATATAAAGGTATCCTTCTTGCGGATTAATTTGGATGGGTATATGTAACCCCGTTCAAATGGATATAAACACTATATGGTAGCATACCCAAACTCACGCTGTATTATAGGAGTTGAATCATGTAAAGGTTTCTTTAAAATACAAGATATAGGGTCGTACCCCAACTCATGTGAAATAACACAGTATGACTCCTATAGCGGTTTCTTTGTCCACCAAGTTTGATCCTTCAATGTGAAACTTCCAAACTATAGATCCAATACGATTTGTGTTTGTCCAAACAATTTTAATCAATAATCCAGAAAAAATTTTCACAACAGTATAAAAATTTTTTTAAAAAAGTGGTGCAAGCATACCACCATAAAAAATACAAAAAATAAAAATAAATAATTCAAAAAGAATGCAATCCAAGTATTGGGCTACTCACACCTTCAGTAAAATGAAGTTTGGGTATTCGTTAATGATATATATATATAGCGATTCATTTTTTAAATACAAAATAAATGTTATTTCTTTGATCTCTATACAGTCAGCAATTAACCATTTCCTATATGAATAAAGTTTTATATATAGATAGTTTTCCACCTGTTTTAGATGAGTGATTGTACAGCTGATGACCATTTCCTGTGTACAATTGATTGGTCTATTCTCACATAAATATCGAGCTCCCCACACCAGCAGCATGTCTTGAAAAAGGTCCCATTGGACCGAAACGCGTTGAAATTTTACTGAAGGTGTGAGTAGCCCAATACTTGGATTGCATTCTCTTTGAATTTATTTTTTGTATTTTTTATGGTGGTATGCTTGCACCACTTTTTAAAAAAATTTTTTATACTGTTGTGAAATTTTTTTCTGGATTATTGATTAAAATTGTTTGGACAAACACAAATCGTATTGGATCTATAGTTTGGAAGTTTCACATTGAAGGATCAAACTTGGTGGACAAAGAAACCGCTATAGGAGTCATACTGTGTTATTTCACGTGAGTTGGGGTACGACCCTATATCTTGTATTTTAAAGAAACCTTTACATGATTCAACTCCTATAATACAGCGTGAGTTTGGGTATGCTACCATATAGTGTTTATATCCATTTGAACGGGGTTACATCTACCCATCCAAATTAATCACAAGAAAGATACCTTTATATGTTTTTACATATAACAAAAAGTAGTAAGTTGTGGTACGCCAATCTATTTAGGAACAATATCAACATCAAAGATACCTTTTGTTATATGTATTTGCCACACTTGATGTGAGTGGGGTACGTAATGACAATTTTTCTCGGAATAGACATCCCATGTTGAATGACATTTTTATGTTTGATGGTGTTTAAAACAGTACTACACATTGGTCCTTTTTTTTCTGTTTGATGTCTCCATTTATGTTGTAACGGAGCAACTACTACATCCAGAATTACATCCAGAGAAAAACTGACGTTCACTGAATCTATCCAGCGTTTGACATCATTGCATCTAAAAGGAATATACTATCTCTATATATTTATATAGCGCCGCAGTTTTTATCTTTTATTCCATTTTCTTTGATCTTAGGCATTGTTTAGAATTGTGGTGATATTCTTATTAGGAATAATAAAAAAAAAACTATTGGCAGCTTAATTTTTGCGCCTGACAAGTGGTCTTCTCTACTCTTCTTGTTCTACACAGTTGGTTCCGGTGTCTTACTTCACTTAACAATTTTAATTTTTTTTTGTACCTCTCCTACAAGCAGAGGGGCTTAAATTATCACTAGAACCATCAGTCATAAATACAGACCAAGACCTTATCCTTTCCTTGCCACTTCGTGTAGCGAATGGCATATTGCCAATTTTTTGTTTCTCTAAAGCTGACTTAGCTTTAAATTTTTTTTGCTTTAACAGGATAAAAGTTGATTTTTTTAGCCTGACTTAAGCCCTGGTACATCGGCCTTCATAGATGACGTTGACGGCCAGGGGCGGATTGGGAATTGAAAGTGGCCCTGGAAAAATCTGAAAAAGAGGCCCTGCGTGCGCCAAAAAAATGGGTGTGACCTCACAGAAAGGGGTGTGGCCTCACGGAAAGGGGTGTGGCCTCACATGATATGCCATGCCCGCAAGCCACTCCCTGCCATTTTCGTCATGCTGGGGGCATACTCACCGCTCGAGGAGCTGATGTGCATGCCCACAGCCCCTCTTTCAAGTGAATAAACACAGCAGGTGAATGAGCATTTTCTTACCTATATGATTTCTCTGCAATGGGGAACCTCTGAAGAAATTGATCCTGGACAGGCCGTGTCTTAAGTCGGTAGTCACTATTCATGCAGGAGATCACATGGTCTGGAAACCACCTGTTTGTGGAGCAATAAAGCCAATGTCACCATCATGCAACAGTAGTTCTACTAGATAATACTTAAGGGCCTATTCATCATCACTTAATTTCTACAAAAGCAAGTGAAAATTAACATGTTCACCTGCAATTGTAGAAATTAAGTTATCAGGCCATTCATCAAGAAGGTACAGCAGGAGATATCAGGCCATCCTCTTGCGGAATGGCCCTCTGACCCCATACAATAGTATGGCGACAGAATTTATCAAGCTCCGAAAATGCAATAATTTCGGAGCTTGACTGCAGGGAAACAGGTCCGGGTTGTGAAGAGGGGTCCTTTTGGATCCCTCCCCCCCCTGTCCGGCTCCTTCTGCCGGACGTCAGGGCTCTTGTGCACATGCGTGACATGTAGGTCACTCATGTGCACTTGTCTCACTGCTCCGAAAGGAGCAGTGAAACATTTCGGGGAGACAGCTGATTTTTGGATCAGCTGTCTCCACGCCGGAGCAATGATGAATTGCTCTGGCGCTCGCAGCGAGATGGAATGTTAATTATCCGGGTCCATTCGGACCCTGATAATTAACATAATGAATAGGCCCCGTAGTAACAGAAGTTTTTGGGCAGGACAAATGTGAGTTTCCCTTTCAAACAAATTAATATTAATAAAATACATTTGTTAATTTGGTACCATTAGCATCAGTGATATGGTTTCATTTGAATTGTTGTCTTACTGAAGATTACTGTCCGTCCCTCAGTCTTTTCTTCTAATAATACCAGCAGTCCTATCGTCCTCTGTGTGTGTCTCCTGCACAATCGCCTTGGTGTCTCCAGCTACATCCCCCCTGTGTGTCTCTAGTCTATAGTGTCAGCCTCCCCCCCCTGTGTATGTCTCTAGTCTATAGCGTCAGCCCTCCCCTCTGTGTGTTTCTAGTTTATAGTGTCAGCCCCCCCCTGTGTGTTTCTAGTCTATAGCGTCAGCCCTCCCCTCTGTGTGTTTCTAGTTTATAGTGTCAGCTCGCCATCTGTGGATCTCCATAATCTCAGCCCATCCCTCCCTGTGTGTTTTCCTCACTTACCTGAATTTTCTCTTCCTCCTAATGGTGGTTGAAGGCTCCTCACTGACAGCCTCTCTTCTTAAGCGCGCTCAGCACTGACGTCACACGTGCAGAGTAGGGGAATAACATGATCCCAGCCCCTGCCCTCCCAGGTAGCAGCCCCCTTACACAGTGTCCCCAAGTAGCAGCCCCCTTATACAGTGTCCCCAAGTAGCAGCCCCCTTATACAGTGTCCCCAAGTAGCAGCCCCTTATACAGTGTCCCCAGGTAGCAGCCCCCTTTATACAGTGCCCCCAGGTAGCAGCTGACAGGCAGCAGCACACAATAAGTGGACGGGACTTTTGGAAATTGGGCCTGTGTGTACGGGGGCGGGGGGGTGATCGCCCTTATCGCCCCCTCCCCCTTTGGATCCACCGGTGCTGACGCCGCTGTCACCCGCAGCCCCATTGCCCGCCCCTGCTGCAGCTACAAAGATTGTCTCCTCTCCGCTCTGCACTCTCTCCCCAGGCTGTGAAATTAAACTTGACACTTCACAGCCTGGGGAGGAAAGAGTGGAGAGGAGACGATCAGGCTAACAGATTGCCTGTGCGGCCCCCCCACCTCCGCTGCAGCTTACCGGCTCCCTCCCTTGATGTCCCGCCACTGGTCGCGGGTCCACGCCACCTTCCTCCACTCTTGTATCTTCCGCGGCGTGTGACGCCGACAGTTGGGCGGGTTAATAGGGTGCCGCTGGCCTCTCTTCTCACGCGAGGCAGGGGCCAGACATAGCTGACAGGCAGCCGGGAGCCTGTGAAAGCCCGGCGGCGGGTGACGTAAATAAGGGGGCGGGGCCTCACAGAAAAGCGGCCCCGCAACCATTCGGCCCACCGGGATTCTTCCCGCCAAAAATACCTGCCAATCCGCCCCTGTTGACGGCCTTGCATCATCATCATCATCATGACTGCTGCCGGCAGCTACAAGACTGGTATGTGGATCCTGCTCTCTGGTCATGTGATTGTCCTCCATATTCACTATGCACACAACCACACACAAAAAAATTTGTTGTTTTTATTTTTATTATTTTGGGCAGCAGCCCCTCGACAGACAGGAGCACACCACCCCTGCGCAGCTACGCCGATGACAGTGACAGCCAGGTGTGGCTGAAACGCACACAAAAAATTTTGTTTATTTATTTTTTGGGCAGCAGCCCCTCGACAGACAGCAGCACAGCACCCCTGCGCAGCTATGCCGATGACAATGACAGCCAGGTATGGCTGATACGCACACTAAAAAAATTGTTTATTATTCTGGACAGCAGCCCCTCAACAGACAGGAGCACAGAACCCCTGCGCAGCTACGCCGATGACAGTGACAGCCAGGTGTGGCTGACACGCACACACAAAAAAGTTTTTTTATTTTTGGCCAGCAGCCCCTCGACAGACAGCAGCACAGCACCCCTGCGCACCTACCCTGAAAAGAGGCAGCAGCCCCTTAACAGACAGCAGCACAGCACCCCTGCACTGATGACAAGTGTGGCTAACACTAATTTTTTTTTTTTTTTTTCACACTGTGAGTGGGTGAAGAGCACCCTTGAAGGACAGAGCACCTCCTGGACAACACAGCATCACAGCCAGCCAGCCCCTATGGACAGGACAACAACAGCCAGACAGCCCCTATGGACACGACAACAGCCAGCCAGCCAGCCCCACTATAGACAACAGCCAGCCAGTAACAAGTATTAAGTATTGACAATAACAACAGCACAGCACAGCTCAGAGCTCCCTCTCTCTTCACTCTCCACAGCCGGAATGAAAAATGGCGGCAAATCGCGTGACCTTTATAGAATCCAAATCCCACGAGAATCCGACAGCGGGATGATGATGTTTTGCCTCATTTTTAGATCCGAGTCAGGCGGGAAAATCTGAGCAGACTCGTATCTGCCTCGGATCCTCGAAGGTCGGGAGAACCGGATCCGCTCATCTCTAATTTTTTTATTACTTTATATGCAGCTACATGAAAGTGGATCAGAAACATGAATGCGTTATGTACTTACAATACTGAATCCAGACCATCAGTTGAGGACAAATTGGCTATTTTTTCTCATCCCCTTAAAACAGTCTGGGGGGGAAGCAGAAGAAATATAATATTACACTGGAGTCATGTACCACCTTAACATAACTTACTCCTCAAAAACAATGAGCTCTTTACATTATATTACAATAGACTGCGAGCTGCTCTTGTAATCATTTTAATTTCAGTGATGCCCTTGTGTCCCCTCTTATGACTCTGGGTTGTCTGCAGGCGTACACTCTGCTTGATAACCATGTACTGAACCTTGGATATCATGACCTCTTTTCTGCCTGATAACTGTGTACTGAGCCTTGGCTTGGCTCCTGACCTCAGCTCTGTGTTAAGTGACACTGGGGGAGAAGTATGAAATGCCAAAGAGGTATCAGCACATGTTATGTGCGCTGATACTGCTTTCCCCCCATGTATTACTGGATGGATGGGTGGTAAATGACAGGGGCGCTATTGGTGCTGCTATCTACAAGATGTGCTGGGCAATGTATGAATGGTCAGTTTGCCTGACTATTCCGCTAGCTGTAGATATCGATATCGACTGCTGCAGCTGACATCGCTGGGTTTCACAGCAGGAACAGCGCTGTCCCTGCTGTGGTGGCAGCTGACTCCCTGGGCTGCACGTGGGAGCTTGCATTGCTTGCGAGATACCGCGCATTCTCAGTGGAGCCAACCAGGAGTGAGACACAGCGCATCAGCACTAGTCTAGATTGGATCTACTGCGCTCTGATTGTATGGATAGATTACTCTGTGGCAGCACTTCAAGGATTAGAGAGGGGTCCACCTCTCATGTAAACAATACTTTAAAGGAAGAAATGCGATCAACTAATCGACCTTGTTGCGTGTGTGTTTCAATAATAATGACCTTGATACTAGGATTTAAAATAAATATCAGTGTTTATTAATAAAAATATTCGTCAATCAGGATCTACATCTTATTCTAAGTCACAGGCACATTTATCGATGATGTGGAAATTAGTCACTTTGGGGTGTCAGCTTCTCCTTCAGGGATAGCTTTCTGTGTGATTTCCGCTCCCTCTCGTGATTATACATTGCAGCGGCATTGTTGGTAAAGTGGGGACTTGAAGACTTCAGTGGGTTTGCGGCTGCGGTGAGTTCCTGTTGCAGACCACACAGCCTCCTGCAGATGGGACATGTTTGGGGCTCCGTCTGTGTGTAAGCCGCTCTCAGTCTGTGGAGCCTGCTCGTGCTGTTACTGCACTTTACCAACAACGCAGCGGCAGTGTATAATCAGGAGGAAGCGAGATCACGTGACCGCAGACTGCCGAAAACAGCTGAGCGGAGCAGGGGATTTAGGTATCAGACTCCCACGGACTATGGGAAGTTTTGAACAAACTAAAGGCGATCATATATTATTGACAGGACATTTAAAGTTAGGTAAACCACAGGAGGATTCCAGTGCACCGACTACAAACTGCTTAGGGCTGAATTATCAGCACAGCACAGACACTTTGCAACTTGAAAAAGCTAGTGTTCCCTTCATTGTCTCTTATAGGAGAACTGACACAAGGAGGGGATCTATGTGACATTTCTCCAAAGACCACTTGGACAAAATAAGATCACCTACACTAAACATAAATTAATGATCAATCAGAAGATTTTGGTGAGTATAGGTGTGGGACGCCACCATGAAAGCGTATGACTCACCGCTTACAATTTACCCATCTCTCACTGATGGCTGCACAGCGGTCTCCTGGCGAACGTATGATAAAAGCCAAGAACATAGGCCCTCATTCAGAGCCGTACGCTCTGAGCAGAGCGCACGCTCTGCATGAGGGCCGGGCTCCTTTTTCATGGAGCGTCCTCCTGGACGCTCGTATAGCTGTGGGTCACCACCCACAGGCTATACGAGCGTGCATTTTGATGGCCGCGATGGTCGTGACCATCGCGACCATCGAAATTGCGAGCCGGAGCCTGCGGTTGAGGTTTTCAACCGCAAGCTCCGGAGTGATTTTGGCTCTATCAGAGCCAAAATCACTCCCACTGACATCACTAGTGATGTCAGTGGGCCGGCTTCTGACGGGAGGCGTTCCCGTGGGAACGCCCCCGTCAGGGAGGCACGCCCCCGGCACGCCCACCAAAGGGGGCGTGCTGTCAATCAACATTGACAGCACGCCCCCCTTGATCGGACACAACGAGCGAAGGAAAGTCCTTCGCTCGTCGTGTCTGGCGCATGCGCACGACGGAGCTCCCTCCGTCGTGCGCATGCTCAGTGCAGACCATCGACCCACTTGCGAGCGTACAGCCGCTCGCGAGTGGGTCTGAATCAGGCCCATAAATCATTCGGAGAGCTAATCCCTGAAGGAGAAACTGACCCCCCCCCCCCCGCAGTGAATTAGGGACAGAGGTAAACACTACATTTACTTGATATACCCCCACTGACATCAGCACTAAGCTGATTCACTGTGTGCTCTTGCGGGGATTCCTGGAGGGAGGAGTATTTACTCCCCCATTTCGGCAGATGAGACGTTTATACATCTTTAGTGCTTCCTGCTTTGCCTCAGTAAAGAGGTGAAGCAGGAAACGCTATAGCGGCACGATATGTGCAGCAATAATACATCTCCCCCAAAAAGCCTTATGTACTAAGCCATGGAGAGAGAGAATGTCGACGGAGATAAAGTACAAGCCAATCAGCTCCTCCCAACTGTCATTTTTCAAACAGCCTGTAAAGTGACAGTTAGGAGCTGATTGGTTGGAACTTTATCTCCATCCACTTTATCTCTCTCCAAGGCTTAGTACATATACCCCAAAGTCTGCACCAGATGAAACGCGTTTGTTAAACATGACTTCATTTTATACTAGTTGGCGGTAGCAGCAACTGGCTCTGTCAACAGCACTTGATTGAAAGACCCACCGATCAATCTACTTACTCAACCATTCTACACAGCACAAACTTACAAACTACACATACAACACCACAGTCCCCTTATATATCTACTAATACAACATCCCCAACATTATTATAGTCTTTAAACACTAGGGATACTCCACCTTTGCACTCAATAATTATATAATTATATATACCCCACTCCTCTGATACTATCATCTAGCTCAATATATCATCTAGCTCAGTATATCATCTAGCTCAGTATATCATCTAGCTCAATAGCAGGGCATATAAACCAGTTATTATGGCTACAATGAGAGACCAGCTATGGAACCAAGAAACAAGTATTCATCCTAAAACCAAGGTTATCAAATAAAGAAGTGAATATAATAGGAATAATACAAATGTAGCAGAAGACTCAGCAATACAATATTACTGTTTTCTCACCTATTTGGTAGTACAGCATAGTACAGTACATTGTTACAATTTAATAGGAATCAGCCAGAGATAGTCAGAGAGTGTGAGACAGAATAATATCAGGTCATTCTGTATGAGATCCAGCCTAGAGGAGTCATTTCTTTAGATCAGCAGTGGAATAAAGCTCTGTATGTGGGTAGTTCATTCATAGCTACAAGCATCAGTCTATTGTTACGCTTTACCATTATGTACTGAACTCAAACAAACAGCTGGAGGCAGTCATAGATTATTAGGCAGAAGAATATCAGGTTATTCTGTCTGAAATATAAGATAGAGGGGTTATTCTTAGAACAACATTGAAGAATAGAAATTATTAGCAGCAGATGGATCCTGCAGGAGTATTGGAGGCAATTGTTATCAGGAAACACACTAGACAACACATTTTAGGATTATGGAGGATGTAATTCAGTAATAGAATCGCATATGCTGTATGTAGTGTTTTTGCGGGATCCTGCTTCCCATGTTCTAATTAGTCTCACTGCCAAATGTGGTGACAATATTCTGGTTCTATATGGTGTTGTACAATGTGTAAAGAGCATGAAAATGGACAGTCAAATGTTTTATTACTGGACTGTCATTAGTGTAAGAGAATAAATGTAATCGTTCATGATAGTTCAGTCTTGTTATTCATTGTTCTGTCCATTTTCATGCTGTTTCTACATTGCACAGCACCATACAGTATGTCCCTTATTGGCAACTTTTATTTTTCTTTTTTTTTCATAAGGAGGTAGGGAGAAAACTATTGCAATCATCGGAGTACACTCAGTTTGGGTTTTATTTTATACCTTTCTTCACCCCACTTTATTTCTAAAAAATATGTACATATGATTTTTGCATTTTTTTAATATGTGATTTGTATTATAGTAGATATTACAGTAGATACTTCAGGGGACGCATCAATAGTTAAGACTGCTGGATTTTAGGTGAAGCACTTGAAGTCAGTACCAATTTGTTTTTATTATAACAAAAAGTTTAGTTCGTTTTAGCTCCACAGATCTTTCAAAAATAATGGCAATTAATTTTTCTTATTTAAAACGTATTAATATTGACATTTTAAAATGATATAAAACTAAAGCGTGAGCACACAGGGCCTGATTAAGAGGTGGACGCAGCACTGACTTTTGCGCAGTTGAGCGATTATTTGCTAGTGCATAAAGGACCTCATTCAGAGTCGGTCGTTGTGGCCGCACGGTCGTACGCCACCGATGTTCGCGATACTGCGCATGCATAAAGTTCGCAATGCGCGTGCGCAAACTAGCCGCTACGATCAGAAATTTCTCTCTCCTTGAACACAGCCAGGTCGGTAGTTTGAGTGACAGATGGAGGCGTTTGTGGGTGGTAACAGGGGAAGGTGCTTGAAGACGGGGGAGTGGAGATCCGAACGCAGGCGTGCCTAATTATGCGAACGGCGTTTTATGGGAGTGCATACGGTTTATGGGAGTGCATAATTAACAAAGTAGCGTCATGGCACATGTGACATGGGAGGTTTTTACACTGACATAATCGTAGAGCTTAAGAGAGGGTATGGTCAACCTTAAGCTCTACGACCAGTTTCGATGGCTCCCGATGGTCTCGATTAATCCTTATATGCCCGGAGATGACGTGCAATGCGTACAAGTAGGGGGCGTATTTTTTTGAATTCCGACCGCTTCCTCCCCTTGGTCGGCCAGCTACCGATCCAAACTTAGGGACGCAACTTGCGAGAGAATCATTTGAATATCCGGCCCCTTTTCCCGTACGACCGTGCGGCCGCTTCGACCGACTCTGAATGAGGTCCAAAGTCCTGAACACCCTAACAGCATATGCTGTCCCCTGAGAGTACGCGGAGTCCGCTGTTGCATATGGAAGTGCCAGTTATAGCATAAGTCCCAAACATTTATTTTTACATGCAGCACGTCAAAATTGCAATTTTAACAATTGGTGTGTATTCGTTCCTGCCACACGCCATGCCATATGGGAATACTGTCCACATGTGTTTTCGCTTAACCTTTTTAATACTGCTGTGCAGCACCCACTATAATTTCCATATACTTAACTGTAATTACGATAACAAATTACAAGGAGAGTAAAGACAACAAAAAAGGGTGAGAAATGATGAGAAAAAGGCCTGGAATGCAAACTGTATAAATCCTGAAACAACAAACACAAAGGGAGGGCCGCCCTGCGTCTTTCCTCGACATCCAAACACTAAACCCAGCAAGATATACAAACATTCCATGGCGGATTTTCTTCCTGCTTTGTTTACATTTTTTTCCCTCAATAGCTTCCATGATTTATCTACTTGTAAGGAGCAGCATGGTCTATGAGCCCATCCAACTATTGTCATTTGCAGTTCACAATATATGGGCTAATTCTCAGTCGCACTATGTGGTTGCAGTTAAGGATGCCTAGAGTTTTTGTTAGACCCAGTGGCAGAACTTTGAACAGGGAGCCTGGAGGCATGGTCACCAGGCGCCGCCCCATAGCAACCCCATCACCCCCCTTCCCCTAGCAAACCCCTGTCGCCACATGCATGGAGCATGCCATGGGGATAGGGTGATTTTGTTGACCCCTTTCTCGTGCCTTATTATTGCGCTTATTATTTTTTCTTTTGTAATGTTTTGTATTTGTACCTTGTTGTAAAAATCTTTAATAAAAATACATTTTTTTTTAAATATATAAATTCTATACATATATTACATAAACATTTATATCACACAAATTTCATAAAAAATAAATATAAAAAAAGACATGTGACCTTCATACGGCCCCATAAGAACCGTAGAACTAAGCACTAACACAGATCTTCTTCACAAATCTGTTTTTAAGTATATAGGCAACCTAAGGATCAGGAAATGTTGTTAAACTTCCACCATACCTGCAGGGAATTGTAACTTAGCTATATCCTGAGAGACTCCATTTGTTGGAGATCCATAAAATGACTCTTCTCTACATGGATGTGGAATATCTGACTATGGGATCTTTTTTTGTTTTTAAGCACCGTAAATAACTAAGTCAGGAGAAAACATCAGTTTTCTCTGAAATTAAAGCTCTTTGCTATTTATTAAGATCTACGATCACTATCACAAACTAAGGATCGATCAATATTATAATGTCAGGATCTATCACCATTTCTATCTCAGGATTGCAAAATGTAGCCATTTCAGGATAGATCAATATCGCCATCTCGGTATCGATCAACATTGCTAGCTCAGGAACAATTACTATTGCCGTCTCAGGATCGATCAAATCAACATATCAGGATCGATCAATATCACCAACTTAGGATCAATCAACATCTCAGGATTGACCAATTTTGCCATATCAGGATCGATCAATATTAACATTTTAGGCTCAATCCCTATTGCCATCTCAGGATTGATCAAAATCTGAACATCAGGATCCATCAATATTACCATCTCAGGGTTGGTCACTATTGCCAACTCAGGATCCATCAAAATCGGAACATCAGGATCCATCAATATTACCATCTCAGGTTAGGTCACTATTGCCATCTCAGGATCAATCAAAATCTGAACATCAGGATGGATAAATAATACCATCTCAGGATCAATCACTATTGTCATTTCATGATCCTTCCAAATCGGAACTCAGAATCGATCAATATTACCATGTCAGGATTGGTCACTGTTGTCATCTCAGGATCCATCAAAATCTGAAAATCAGGATTGATCAATATTACCATCTCAGATTAATTACTATTGCCATCTCAGGATTTATCAAAATCTGAACATCAGGATCCATCAATATTACCATCTCAGGTTCGGTCACTATTATCATCTCAGGATCCATCAAAATCTGAACATCAGGATTGATAAATATTACCATCTCAGGATCAATCACTATTGTCATTTCATGATCCATCCAAATCGGAACTCAGAATTGATCAATATTACCATGTCAGGATTGGTCACTATTGTCATCTCAGGATCCATCAAAATCGGAACATCAGGATTGATCAATATTACCATGTCAGGGTCAATCACTATTGCCATCTCAGGATCCATCAAAATCGGAACATCAGTATAGATCACTGTCACCATCTCCAGATAGATCAATATCACCATCTCCGGATAGATCACTATCACCACCTCAGGACACATCACTATCACCATCTCAGGATAGATCACTATCACCATCTCAGGATAGATCACTATCACCATCTCAGGGTAGATCACTATCACCATCTCAGGATAGGTCACTATCACCATCTCAGGACAGATCACTATCACCATCTCAGGACAGATCACTATCACCATCTCAGGATGGCAATAGTGAGAAATTATATAGGAAAATGCATTATTAGTAAAATATCGCATTTTTCCGTTGGTTAATCAATTTTAAAATTGTTAAAATATTTTTAAACATTTTAATTTATGTTTTTTTTGTTCGGTTCTGTGCTGGAAAGCCAATGCCAGGTCTTTTCAAATGCAGTAGGTCCAAATGTGTGTATTTATTTCCCATCATGCCACATGTTGGGTATTCACGTGTACTGTGCGGCAGATGCAGCAGAGAACAACAACTTGGTTCCCCTCACCCATGCAGCTCCAGTAATATGATGGTGCATTTTATACGGTCACTGTATTCAACAATGTCTGTTCTGGATTACAGTCGTTGGGCCTGAATCAGGCACGGAATGCATCTGCAAAAAAATATGCTACTGCTTGCCAAAGCTCAGCCGCATTAAGACGCCCACTGCTGCCTTCTGATATCGTCCACTGCCGCTCTTCTGTGTAAACATCGGTACCTTCGACGTACATCGGCCACTCACGCAGCCTTTACACCAGGTATGACCAGCCGCAGACACTGCAAGTCTCTTCACACGCAGCAGACTCTCATGCTGCGTATGCAATCACAGTGGTTCATTTATGTATGCCCATACAACGGCGTTCAAGTTTACATTCACGCCTGTATTTTTCCAACCACACCCCCGTCACCACCCCCAAATGCTCACAGCCTGTCACTGGCTCTGCGACGGATTCCTCTGTGCCTACGTAATCGCAGTGCGGCTTATACCATGCGCAATAGCTAACAATCGCTCAATCTGCGTACTTCGTTGCATTTGCGATTGCTTCTGAATCAGACCAATTGATCACAGTGGCTGTGAGGCAGGTGTCTGTGATTATTATTATGATCCAATTGTAACTCTTTTTATACCTGTTAATACCTGAAGAGCCAACATTATAGGCTGCAATGGCAGGGAAACAAGAATGAGACTGGTATAAACTATATTTACAGCATTCTATGTATTTGTTCAATATAAAAAGAAACAATATGACAACAATAGTTTAGATTTCCTGTAACATTGGACCGCTGATGTAAATAATCACTCAAATCTGTAATATCTCTAAAATGTACATTTAGGTGGAAAGAATGAATAACGCTTTATGTTTTCCTTATTGTTTAGTCTTATTCAGTTCTGTTTGTGCTGCTCTAACCCGCTGAGAATAAGATGAATTTCTAGATGTACAGTGCTGTAATTCCCCAATTCCATTGCTTTGGCAGCCATGTGTAGCCTTTGTTTTAACATCTGCATTTATTTTGAATACCTTGAATGTCTTTTTTGGTCTTTGAATTTTTTTTGTATGATGTTTTCCCACTTTCCTGGGCTGCTGATTGGCTTTGGCACTTTACAATGCAAGAAATAATGATGATAGTAATGACAATAATAATAATAATAATAATAATAATAATAATAATAATAATAATAATGATACATTTTTCCTTTACAAAGGCCAACTAGAATACTGGGAAGTAATGCATTCTTTGGTCTGATCCAATAAGCATTTTAGTGCACTAATTGGCTGAAAATTGGTCTTGCCCTGGGAGTATTCTAATGCTCTGATTGGCTGTAGGTTGGCCTCATATTTTGAGTTTTCTAATGCTCTGATTGGCTGTAGATTTGCCTTGCCTTTTGAGTGTTCTAATGCTCTGATTGGCTGCAGGATTTTTATCTCCCTGTGAATGTTTCAGTGCTCTGATTAGTTCAGTTGTAGGTTGATCTCGACTTGTCAATTTTCTAATTGTCTGTAGGGTAGCCTCACACTTTAAGCATTCTATTGCTCTGATTGGCTGTAGTAGGTTATTCTCACCCTGTGATTGTATTAATGCTTTGAGTGGTTGCAGATTGCTCTGACCCTGCGAGTGTTTTAAAGTCCTGAAGAAGTTAAGGATTAATAAAATCATTCTCTAATGACTCCTCAATAGTAATAATGCAGTAGGTACGGTCCTGAAATGACTGTATAACTGGAGAGAGCCTTATCTATTCATAAAACACTTCTAACAGCACAATGAATCGTGGAAGCTATTTTCCCAAGATGTGAATGTATATAGTACAGAATGCGAACCTCCATGAACACCAGTGGTTAGAGGCTATTTGGAGTTCTCATTACTGGCCGGAATACTTGCTTACACAGTGATGAGTACACAATCTTGATTATACAAAACTTATTCAGTTCTGCTGAAAAATGGAAAACCTCTCTGAAACAATGACAGTAAGACAGATAAGGCGGTTACCAATGTGAGGGTAAATAAACACTAGCAACAGATAACATGTTATTATTCAGCGACACACACAGTGTGATGATAGGTTCATACAAAGTGAGGAAATGATTGCGACGATACACTATGAAAGGAGAATTCTATTAGCACATGAAGGATGAAGAGAAACAGAGCTGGTTTACATTAATCTGATCTTGCAGTAGGATCACAACCCATTTGTTTTCCAGTACACATTTGTAATTGTAATAAATATCCATTGTGATCTACCTAAATTGTGATGAGCATTTCAGATATTGAGACGTGGGTGTTGCCATGTTAATATACAGTATATTCTACAGATGCGGCGATCTGTGAAACTTGCCAACTGCACTGGAGTAATAATGCTAATGTATTATAATTTATTATATACATAAACCCCTAATATGGAATAAGTGCAAATGCTTTTATTGTATATTCCAATGTGAGGGTGCTACCGCTGACAATACAATATTCATCACAAACAAGAAGAACAGGGAAATAATTGTCCTGTGTGGTGCACGCGTTATTCTTCTTAAAACATAACTTTTATTGTTCCTTTAAAATAGAACTATATAATACCCAGCAAAATAAAACGGATAGAAAGTAGAAAATGTGAAGAAGAAAAAATGTGATTAAAAAGCTATGCACTTCCTACATACTCTACATACTCCTACATACTCTACATACTCCTACATACTCTGCTAATCACCATATGAAATACAATTGTGCTGTTCTGTATCTTTGTATCTTGCACAGCAAGATTGTATCAATTTATATTTATATATTTTTCAATATTCAGAAGATTTTCCTATTGTTCATTTAAGAGGTTGGGTACGGGATGAGGGCGCTCAAGATCTCAGTGGTTAGAATCCCAACACCAGCATACCGACAGGGTTAGGATTCTGACACTTGTCGGTCAATATCCTAACCCTCTCCATCCCCCTAACTCTGACCCTCCCTCCCCGGTGCCTAAACCTAACCTCCCCCCTAGTGCCTAAACCTAACCTCCCACCTAGTGCCTAAACCTAACCTCCACCTAGTGCCTAAACCTAACCTCCACCTAGTGCCTAAACCTAACCTCCCCCCTAGTGCCTAAACCTAACCTCCCCCCTAGTGCCTAAACCTAACCTCCCCCCTAGTGCCTAAACCTAACCTCCCACCTAGTGCCTAAACCTAACCTCCACTTAGTGCCTAAACCTAACCTCCCCCCTAGTGCCTAAACCTAACCTCCCCCCTAGTGCCTAAACCTAACCTCCCCCCTAGTGCCTAAACCTAACCTTCCACCTAGTTCCTAAACCTAACCTCCCCCCCTAGTGCCTAAACCTAACCTCCCACCTAGTGCCTAAACCTAACCTCTCCCAAGTGCCTAAACCTAACCTCCCACCTAGT
The DNA here is from genome assembly GCA_031769625.1 of Taudactylus pleione. Lineage (NCBI taxonomy): Eukaryota > Metazoa > Chordata > Amphibia > Anura > Myobatrachidae > Taudactylus > Taudactylus pleione. The sequence goes on along the minus strand of JAUIMM010000312.1, from coordinate 13,129,878 downwards.
GCCTAAACCTAACCTCCCACCTAGTGCCTAAACCTAACCTCTCCCAAGTGCCTAAACCTAACCTCCCACCTAGTGCCTAAACCTAACCTCCCACCTAGTGCCTAAACCTAACCTCTCCCAAGTGCCTAAACCTAACCTCCCCCCCTAGTGCCTAACCCTAACCTCCCACCTAGTACCTAAACCTAACATCCCACCTAGTGCCTAAACCTAATCTCCCCCCTAGTGCCTAAACCTAACCTCCCCCTCCCTGCACCCTAACCCTCCCCCATAGTGCCTAACCCTCCCTCTAGTCCATAACGTTAACCCCTAACCCTCCCCCTAGTGCCTAAACCTTCCCCTAACCCCAGTACTTACCATCGGGATGACGGCGTTGGGATGCCGGCGCTGGCATTCTAAGCGCTGGCATCCCAATTGTCGTATTTTGACCGGATCGCCGGCAAGAACCTGAGAGTATATACAGACTCTTCGATTCACTAGAGAAAATTACAAATGTTTATCATCTAATTATCAATGATGTCAAGATATAAATGTTGTATGATGACACACAAAGGGCTCATATAACGCTTTTAGAAGTGCATGAAAAAGTGGGGTGACCTTCCTGGACCCCAAAAAACTATCAATTTTGTTTGCAGAATCATACAGAAGGCTGTTAGTTGGCATAAGGAAAGTACTGGAAGCATTTAAATGGTGTTAAATGGCTGATTTGTGCATTTAAAAAATAAAGAAAAGTAAAAAAAAGTAAAAAAAGCAAACTTTGTGCGTTTACTTTTAATCGAAAAAAAACGAATAATGCAAAACCAAGTAGGAAATTTGGTGCATTTGGGGTACTTTGAGGACACTTTAAAAAAATTTCAAAAAATATATCAATTATTGTTCAAAAATATACTCTAATTAAATGTGGGGTGCATAAAGCAACAAAATAGTTGATTTGGGGGTAATTTGAGGCCTTTATTTAAACCCCAAAAATGACATGTAATTATTGGACTAATTTAGCTTATTGGAAACTTCCAGTTACCTAAATAGTCATTAGGGGGGTGTCCAAGGGCTTCTGCATGGTGTACCGATATTTTAACCTTAAAATAAAGATTCTCCCTTCCATCTCTCACCCTCAGGGAGGTATGACTGGAAATAAGCTGAAGCTTACTGCAGCCTGGCTGGGTCCCGGCAGCTGCGAGGCCAGGATATCTGCGTCCATCGACATAGACCTTGGCCTCGTCCCTCCCAGAAACGGGGCCGGCCATGACCCCATTTCCGGCAACGGTGGCCAGCCATGCCCCCATTCCGCCCTCCAAATGGCACAGCATGTCAATCATGCTGCGGCTTTTTTGGGGGGGGGTGCAAGTGAGATCGCAGGACCCATTCTGCAGATGAGCAGAACAGGTCCTGTGCATGCACAGACTCCAATGGGTTAGCGCGTACATCTCGGAATCAGCCCTAAGCTTATTATTGCTCTAGTCTAGAGTTAAGTTCTATAGCTCTCGAATTGAAGCACCTATTGTTCTTTTCATTAATCACATAATAACAAAGTAAAAGCAGAGTAGCAGTTTGGTGCATAGCAGAAACCACCAACGTGCGTTTCGCTGTTCACCACTTTGTCAAGGCAGGGTGCAGGGTGTGCGGGGCACACACAGCACACGATGCACCCATTAGTCCTATACGTACCTGTCCATAGTGATGCTCTGCAGTGCCGAGCAGGCGCTGCAGAGCATCAGAAATCACTGGGAAAATGGCGGAGAACATTTTCCCGGCGACTTGCGCATGCGCAGTACTACTTTCCCCGAGAAAATGGCACTTGCGCATGCGCAGTAGATTCTGGCACCAAGCCAGATTCTACTACACCTGGTGCACCGCCAGAGAGAGGAGGGGTCCTGCACCGAGTCTGGACATGGGCCCCCTCCTCTCTTAAAACGCCCCTGATTAGATGATATACATTATAAGAATTTGTAATATTCTCTGGTAAATCGAAGACTCTGTATAATATGCTCGCTCAGGTACTTGAATGAACAATAGAAAAGTCTTCAGAATACTTTACTGTCGCCTGTTTCTTTTTCTCCGTATTCAATTCCATTCCGTTTTTGCCTATGCGGAAAGTGAAGGCTCTGAGATTGGCGATACTTCTTCTCTACGGAATAGCAGGTGAAAAAAAGTGTACAATCTATATTTTCGGGTGCAGATGTTAGGAAACCACTCAAAACCCTCGGTACACCCCCCAATGGACAATTCACCCAAAAAAATTAATAAAAAATTCCATGAACACCCGAAAAAATGCCTTTGAAATTTGGGGTGAAAATGACAAAAGTGGGGGGACAACTTAAAAAACTAGCAAAATAAGCTGCTGGGGGTGCTCTAAGAAGGGGCCAAGTGTTTTTGGGATTGCAGGTGCTTGTATGATGGAGGATTTTCACTTTTCTAAAACTTCACTTTAGAGAAATTAAAATATGCTAGCACCCATTTTCAAGCACCCTAAATTTGACAGGACTAATTATTTTCACCCAAAAATACTGCTTAGTGCCATTCTTCACCACTTTTGCAAGGAAGCCAATAACAAGGATTTTAAACAACTTCAGTACCCCAAATAGTTTTATTAGGGCTATTGGAACACTTCTACATTGATCCCCAAGTTAGTGCATCTTTTTTAGGGGGTAATGCTGATTTCCCCAAGTCTGACAGTGCCCTTTACAAGCACCTGTGCAATGTCATTAAGCTGATGTGAGCGACCACCATACTTTCTATTTGCAGTTCTGAGAGGCATGAAGGGAGCCAGCATTGGGAAGATGTGCTGGTCTGTATAGTGCCATTTGGAGGTTGCTGGGGTACCTCCTAGGTGAGTCAGCTCTCGGCTTATACATGTGCTGTTATTATGCAGTACATTAATTTGTAATTATATGACCCAGAGTGGGTGCTACTCTTAGGTAGCAATAATTATTTGGGGTGAACGTTTGGGTGTGGGGCCCCCGGAGTTGCTCTGGTTGGGCCTTTTTCAGGGCATCACCACATTATTCACATAGATACTTTTTCATCACCTTTCTATTTGTTTATGATTTATGTAATTTTAATTCTCATTATATTAACACTTATTGATTATCTTTACACATCTATACTTTACACTTCACTATCACCTTTTTTCCCTTTTTCGTGTGATGCCCTGGGGATGGTCCTTGGCTGGATTCTTTTGGGGTACCCTGCGCCTCGGACGTGAACCCCTTAATGTTAGGGACGCCTTTATAGAGGAGCCTTGACGCTGGCCCGGCGCTTATTCACATATTTGCAAATTTATGTAACCAATACCTCTGAATTTCTATTATCATGTATGATTCAAGTATTTTTGTTGATATTGCTGCAGTGTGCTGGAGGGAATATCCCTTTTTGTTTTGTGGTTCAGTGTAAACCCCGCCCTCTACAAGCACCTGTGCAATGTCATAAAGCTGATGTGAGCGACCACCATACTTTTTGTTTGCAGTACTTTCCGCCTGTTCTGCATTCGCCGCTTGCCGTTTTCACCTGAATTGAATACGGCGGAATGCGGGGACGCGCATGATAAGTTTTTGCGTCCAAAACACGAGATGTAGACGAAAAAATGTCGGGCAGGCAGAACTTTTTTGCGGATGCGTAAATAATTGAATCCGGCCCTTTGTAGGAAGTGCATAGTTTTTTTAATCACATTTTGTTTTTTCTTCACATTTTCTACTTTCTATCCATTTTATTTTGCTGGGTATTATATAGTTCTATTTTAAAGGAACAATAAAAGTTATGTGTTAAGAAAACGTTTTAAGAAGTGTAACGTGTGCGCAACACACAGGACAATTATTTCCCTGTTCTTCTTGACTGCGATGAGTGTTCTACAGATACATGTTATCTATGCCAGGGGAAGGCAGCATGTTACACTACACACCCCAGCATGCCCTGTAACAGTTCTGCTGGACATGGAAAACCAATGGTAGGGCATGCTTGTATCTATAGTTCCACAGACGCTGGAGAACCACAGATTGCCTACCACTAATTAGGAACAACTTGCATTTGTTAAAGTAATTCATTCAGCTAATTAATTCAGCTAAGTAATTAGTTAGAAAATATTTATGAGAGATTATGCTAATTAGCAGACTTTGCATTAATTCGTTTGATGGAACTTAAATATTGTCAGGTTGGAGTCAGGGGAAAAAATGAAACAAAAGCGATCACTAATTAATTTTTTCACTTGCATCTTATCATTTACATTGTAATTAAGAGATATAAATATATAAAAATAGCTGAATTGTAAAACATGCAGTGGAAGAGTCTCTGCGCACAGGTGGAATCCCTTATATCACTTGCCGCAAGTGCAGACACGTTGCTCAGTAATGGCTGTGGGGAGTGTGTGTTGCTAGAAGACAGATTTGGAGTTGGGAAGAAGTGAGCCCTAAGGTCACTCAATTGGGTGACACCAATGTGCTGACTCCTCCTCAATGACAGGAGCCTGGTACTGCACTGTAGCATTTCATGCAGCACTCGGCTCCTGACACAGTGAGAGAGCTGGCACTGCACACAAGCTGGTCCCCGGGGGCATTCCACATCTCCGGCACTCCCGGAGTGACTAAAATAGGGGTTTGGGCCGCGAAGCCATGCCCCCTACCCAGGCCCGCTAAGAGCCGCGGTGGGCCTGGGTAACAGGAGACGTGGCCTAATCGTGGGAGATGTGGCCACGCCCCCTTCGGGTAAAAAAAAAAAAAGGTTTTCAGCGCCGCTGGTGAGGGGGCGCTCTGAGCCCCCTCAGACCGGTGCAAAGCCAGGCGGGGCGCGATCAGTGTGATTGCCCCCCCCACAGGCATAGGAGACTGCTGTGGGTAATTTGTCCCCGCCCCCCCCTCTCGGCGCCCCTGCCCCTACCTGCGAGGTTACGTCCCCTACCTGCAAGGCCATGCCCCTTTTTGCCAGCGCTACTGTCCGTTCCAGAGTCCACACCAGGTGTCACCAAGGTGAGTGACGCCACTGGGATACCCCCCAAAACAATAAACCTGTATATCATGTCATGAGTGCTGCCACCTGGCTGTTTGCTGGTGCCTGGAAACATCAGTCCTTTTCCTTTTTACGTATGCAAATAGAGGTTTTAGCAACAATGCATGCGCCAAAGCGAATTTACACATCTTTGCATATCTCCAGCCGACTCTGAGTCGGATGGATCTTGCCCGGATCTTTCTTTGCGTGAAATGAGCGTTACTGGGCAGTAACAGGGTGGCGTCCATGGGAAACGCATGCAAGAGATCTGTGTCTTGGGAGTGTAACTGGCGTTCTGTGCTGTACTGAGCTGTGAGTTTGGAGACGGGGAGCCTGTTACCGGTGGATCTCTTGGTGCAAGTGCCGGTTGAAGTTGACAGCCTACGGATGATAAATATGCTAATTTTGCGTTCGGAAAGCCCGTCGATGCTGATCGATTTAAATCTAAATCAACCCCTTATTCTGCATTATCATTGTACCATTTAATGACTTTTAAGAGAATGTTTGAAAACATATATATATATATATATATATATATATAAACAGCACAGGACCGGTACTCATCACGATGTCCATTAATTTTGCCGGGTGCCTCCACAATGCGGGAAGATACAAACCAGGAGGTGCAGCACTCACGGACCGATATGAAAGTATACAAAGGTGAATCAAGCAGAATAACGTTTCATTTCTTTATAACTGTCTTCAGTTGTATACTTTCATATCGGTCCGTGAGTGCTGCACCTCCTGGTTTGTAATTATATATATATATATATATATATATATATATATATATATACACGACAGGCTTAATCCATGGCACTCAACCATCTGGGGTGCCCTTGGCATGTGACCACACCATCTACATAAAAAATATCATACAAACTCGGCACTCACATGCTTTTCAAACTGCAACTCCTTTAAACATAGGGAATGTTGGTTCCAAAATATTGCAATCATTTGTTAAGCTGACCACCTCTTCACGGTTGTTCCCATCTGGCCAGTCCCTACACTGATTCTCAGATAAATAAACTTGATCTGCCACCTTTGGCTCAAGCTGCATACATTTTAAACATGAAACTGGGTCCTGCCTGAAAGAGACAGGACCACACCCAGGGCTATCTTTCAGGCAGGACCCAGTTTCATGTTTAAAATGTATGCAGCTTGAGCCAAAGGTGGCAGATCAAGTTTATTTATCTGAGAATCAGTGTAGGGACTGGCCAGATGGGAACAACCATGAAGAGGTGGTCAGCTTAACAAATGATTGCAATATTTTGGAACCAACATTCCCTATGTTTAAAGGAGTTGCAGTTTGAAAAGCATGTGAGTGCCGAGTTTGTATGATATTTTTTATGTAGATGTTGTGGTCACATACCAAGGGCACCCCAGATGGTTGAGTGCCGTGGATTGAGCCTGTCTTTTATTTCAATTTTGTGGTCACACTTGCTAGGGCACCCTGTTTTTCAAATGTAAGACAAACTTACATCTGGGGTGCCCTTGGCATGTGACCACACCATCTACATAAAAAATATCATACAAACTCGGCACTCACATGCTTTTCAAACTGCAACTCCTTTAAACATAGGGAATGTTGGTTCCAAACTATTGCAATCATTTGTTAAGCTGACCACCGCTTCACGGTCGTTCCCATCTGGCCAGTCCCTACACTGATTCTCAGATAAATAAACTTGATCTGGGTCCTGCCTGAAAGATAGCCCTGGGTGTGGTCCTGTCTCTTTAAGGCAGGACCCAGTTTCATGTTTAAAATGTACGCAAGCTTGAGCCAAAGGTGGCAGATCAAGTTCATTTATCTGAGAATTAGTGTAGGGACTGGCCAGATGGGAACGACCGAGAAGCGGTGGTCAGCTTAACAAATTATTGCAATATTTTGGAACCAACATTCCCTATGTTTAAAGGAGTTGCAGTTTGAAAAGCATGTGAGTGCCGAGTTTGTATGATATTTTATATATATATATATATAATTATATATATATATATATATATATATACATATATATATATGATACCATTATAATGTCATTTTTGCCTTACACCGCAGAACCAGGTACTTTACCGAAACTACCAAATCTCTCCTCCCATCAAAGTCTTTTCCTCTCTCTGGAGCTGCCACAATCTCATCACTCGCTAATCCATGTACATGCCTATAAAAGTGGAGGTCATTATGCACAAATAGCTACAGTATATGATGTCTGGGCAAGCACCATTATACTGCGCTACCACATTCTTTTGTGCAGATAACCCTTAGTAATTATCTCCTGACATTCAGCACATTGAGAAATGATTCATCCCGCATCTCTTTCTATCACACATCACCGTCTCCCAGTCTGGTATTTTCTATTTTTAGTATAAAAAGTTTTATTCCTATTATTTAGTCCCCAGATAAGAAAAATAATGGTGACCTATAAATAAAAATGAAAAACTGAAGCATCATAATATTCAAAAACATTCATCTCCCCTGAGCAGTGCTTAGTTCAGCCACTGCAATTACTGCCAGTAGTTTTTTTTTATTAACCTCTATTAACTTAGGGCCTGATGCAGAGATATATGCAATGGCGATTCCGTACACAGATCGAGCTTTTGTTTGCCATCGCGCATGCGTATAGGCAGCACTGCACGTGCTCTGTGATCGCATTGCGATTACCGATGCACATCCGAATACAGCGCACAGTGATTGACAGGTTGTCAGCACTTGGGGGAGGTAACGGTGGTGGTTAGAACAGTGCAGGCGTGTCTGGTCATTTATCGCTGTTACATGGGCGTGCATAAATTAGGCACTGTGATCTTTTATGCAGCATGAGAGCCCTCTGCGTGAGAGGACAAGATGGCCGCTCGAACTGCATCGATGTTACAAATATTTACGCAGGTATGTGTTGCTGCATGCAGGTAAGAAGGCAGCAGTGGGCGATTTTTGCAAACATTAGCATATTTTCGCAGCTGCGTTGCATACGAAAATGCAGCTGTGATCGCATTAGCGGCCATCTCTGAATCAGACACTTAGAATGCAGATGCAGAGCATTATGGGGCTGAGGCTGATCTGATTGCAAATTGTCCGTAGATGCCGTCGCATTGCGTGCACTGGAAGAAATGCGTTTACTCCACCGTATGCAGAGTTACGGGCATCTTTGTGGTACACCCACACACTATCCGTGTGCTTGGTATGATACTCGGAATCATCACCAGCCTATGCTTAGTGCAAATGATATACTTGAAAATAGGTGTATTTACGCATCCGTCCTCAGTCGCAAGTGGAGACGCCAATGAAATGCGTGCAAGCCTGCATCGCCTGCACTTGTGTACCCCTGCTCCCCCCGGCATGCTCAGTGCAACTAAACGCCAGCTACGCTCCGTAAACAGGCATACATTCACCAAGCCCTATATGTCTGTTCAACTATGAAATATTGTTCCCGCTAATTAGATGGGGAGCTGTGATTGACAGCAAATTTCAGGTCTTACTACAGGTTTTTAGTGGGATTAAGGTCAAAGCGTGACAGCTTCCAGCAAACTGACCAATCAGAGTGTCCCCATTCATTTCTATGGATAGTGTCCTCCATTCAGAAACTGTTGCACATACGTAGTTATGTAAATTGTCGCAGATTCCAAGTTAATTTCTGTGGAGATTGTAGTGTGTTCAACCTTCACTCAGACTTTGTCGCACATCGCATATCGTTGCTCAAATCGTCGCAAACACAGTACATGTACTTAGCAGCGTCTATAAGAAAATACATCATTTAAAATAATTAGTAAATAGTAATATATCAGATAATAAAAAAGGCTCACCCCTGTAAGCTTAATAATAAATTGTCACATATTGTATAGTTGCAGGAGTCCCATTCATTACTGTGGAGTGTCTATAGGCAGTACTCCAATCATTGCGGAAATTGTCGCACACGCAGTACATTTATTAGCTGCTGTACGTTGTATATAAGAAAATAATAAAAAATAAATACACAGTTATATAAATTGTCGCAAACCCCAAGTTAATTTCTAGGGAGTACTCCATCAGTAAGAAATTGTCGCACACTGCTTCAACAAATGGCGCAGATGAACGCAGAAATTGTCGCTCATACAGTACTTTTAATTAGGCAGTGTACAATGTATATAACAAGATAAGTCATTAAAAATAAATAATGATAATATTAATAATCTTAAGCAGAACCAAGACTACAGTAGTTTATTTATTGGAGAACGGTGGTGTTGGAAACAATAAAGCAGTGTATTAAAACATACAATAGTCTAGTACTGTGTCATTTCACTACATTGGCTATTTGATGCATGCGCTGTGCAGTATAGGAAAGGCGGCACCAAGTGGACCGAAATTAGAATTACACTCTCCTGCGTCTCAGTACATCATGTTATGCTACGACTGAATACGCTGTGCTGCGTCCAGACGTGGCGTATTACATGGCGTATGGACGATAAGTGTATGAGTACACATTTGTATGATTGAAGTATTTCCTCCATATTAGATATTAAATTGAGTGGTCTATTTACTAAGCAGTGTTAGGAGACAGAGTGAAAAGTGATAAGATAGTGATAAGGTGCCAGCCAATCAGCTCCCAAGTGTAATTTTTCAAACACAGCCTGTGAGATGACAGTTGGGAGCTGATTGGTTGGCACCTTATCACTTTCTTACCACTTTTCACTCTGGACCTCATTCAGAGTCGGTCGTAAGCGGCCGCTCGGTCGTACGCCTAACAACCGAGAAACTGAAAAAGGAAGCAATCGCACAGCCGGTCGGTCGCAACCAAAGTGATGCCCATATGTGAACAATGCACCTCCTCTATCTAGCGAGTGATAGCAGCTAGCGATCTTGTCAATCGTTGTCAGTCGCTGTATGTTAATTTTCTTCTGATGGTTGCGGCCGCTTGTGTTGTATTGTTCAAATGTCATTTAGTTCATGCTGATGTTTTACTGGTAGTGCGTTTGTAAATAAAAAAGATTTTAAACCCGGAGTTTGGAATAATAATGTTGTGTTTTTGTTAATGCATGTTAAAATTAACAAAAAAACGCATAGAATAAGCCATCCCCATGAAATTTATTTATTCTTATTATTCGCTAATGCTAACGCAGCTGAATCAATTACAAGCCAATTAACAGTGTTATTAGCTTCAACAAACGATTATTAGCTGCTTGCATTGTGTGGCTCAAACAAGAAACATTAATCCTAACATCAATAACATTCGATAGTATCGATTGTACTCTGGGGCTTGCGAGAGCACGTACCCAACCTCAAGCTGCACAATCAGCCTCGAACCTGCTTGCAGTGACGTTTTACTACTTCCAGCCTTCTATGTCGGTCGTAGCAGGTAATTTATGTACGCCCCTAAAATGCCCTCAGAACGCTGAGGCACGCCTGCGTTTTCAGACCACCACCCCTGTCACCACCCACAAACGGCCTTTCATGTCAATCAACTCTCGGAAGCCACTTCATGCTCGTAAGCCGAACGATCGACAGCATTTTGGATCGCAATGCCTCGTAGGCACATGCGCACAACTAACCGTGCGCATGCGTGGTTTGGAAACATCGGATGCGTACGACCGACCGACTCTGAATGAGGTCCTCTGTCTCCTAACACTGCTTAGTAAATAGAGCCTTGAATCTACTAAATCTGTATAGTCTAACAAGGACATATATGAGATTATTGTTTTCCCGGATGTCAATGTGAAGGAAGAGTTACTGGAACTTGACCCTAAATACATCTACTTACAAGAAGAGGCAAACATGCATTGAGACATTGACTCAACATCAAAGGTGTCATCTCATCTAGTAAGTACTGCAAAAAAAGAACATAATAATAATATGAAATCAAAATAAGAATAACAAGTTATTTTTATGTCAATTTTTTTAGTCGTGCTAATTAATGAGCGCCCAGTTTGCTTTTCAATTGTTCTGGGCGCTCATTAATTATCGCTCTCTTCGCCGCCTAAAAGACGAGGTTTAGCCGTCTAAAATGGCTAAACCCATCTTAATTTCTGGTTAGGGCGCACTATCTGCGGTTTGCACTATCTGCCGGCGCCGGCGGCTATCGCGCCCTGACAGAGCAACAATTGAATTGCTCTGTCGGGCGTCGTAAAAAAAAAGCCGCCGGCAGAACAATTGAATTCCCCCCAAGCAATTAAAAAAATGTTCATCTGGTTTTATTCCAAAATGTGAGCAAATTAGGAAATTAATATATAACTGGTCCATATAAAAATTTATGAATTGATCCTAAAATATCAATCACCCCCTCTATTTAACTAAATAATAATCTCTGATCACAAATGATTCTTATTAAGCTCATAAAGGCTATCAATAAATAATATTGTGCTAACCTACAAAGCCACAGCTCAAATACAATTTTGTGACATGCAGGGACGCCAAGAAGACTGCTGTTCCAGGCCCATATCTTGAAGCGGCTGGGCTGAAGTGTGGGTTTATAAAAGTGGATATATTGCCCATAGCAACCAATCAGATTCTAGCTATTATCGTCTAGAAGGTGCTAGATAAATGATATGTAGAATCTGATTGGTTGCTTTAGTAAATATACCCCTAGGTGTAAGAGGGCACATCTGTATGTTGGAGTATATATAAAGGCTGAATAAATTGCAATAAGTTCTATTTCAAAGTTTAAAAAACATCAGTTAGGTGATTTGCTATATGACATATTGGTCCCCATTTACTAACGAGTTTTATAACCAAAGCGAGTGATAAATTTCACTGCTCCAGCCAATCAGCTTCTGACAGTTGACAGTTGGGAGCTGATTGGCTGGAGCACCATTTATCATACACAGTGAAATTTATCACTCGTTTTGGTTATAAAACTTGTTAGTAAATTAGGCCCATAGTTTCTGTATATGTAAATATGAATTGGGAAGCTCATTAAATTCAAATGCTGTAGTAATTTTTTAATGTCAGTAGAATATAGCATAACAGATGACAAATAATCACTTATCTGAAAGCGAAATCACGTGTTAACGTTTTATTAAAATCCATAAAGTGGCATATAGGTCTGACCATAAACAGTATAATCAGCAACCCATGGAAATGAGATAAGTCCGCACACAAGATCTAGGCACAAGATAAGTAACGGAATAAGTCTGTGTTACAATGAACTTAGTATTGAATAAACAAGACTGTTTAAACTAGGGGTGTGCACCGGCCACTTTTCGTGTTTTGTGTTTTGGTTTTGGATCTGGATCTTTCTTCGTGTTTTGGATCTGGATTGGTTTTGCCAAAACCACCCTTCCGTGTTTTGGGTTCTGGGTTTTGTGTTTTGGATCTGTATTTTTTTGAAAAAAAGCATAAAAACAGCTAAAATCACAGAATTTGTAGGTTTTTCTGCTCCTATGCTATTATTAACCTCAATAACCTTAATTTCCACTCATTTCCAGTCTATTCTGAACACCTCACACCTCACAATAGTGTTTTTATGTCCAAAAGGTTGCACCGAGGTAGCTGGATGACTATGCTAAGCGACACGAGTGGGCGGCACAAACACGTGACCCATCTAGGCGTGAAACTGCAGTGGCAGACAGGATGGCAGTTTGAAAAACTAGGCCCCAAACTGTACATAATGCAAAGAAAAAAAAGAGGTGCAAGATGGAATTGTCCTTGGGCCCTCCCACCCACCCTTATGTTGTATAAACAGGACATGCACATTTTAACAAACCAATCATTTCAGCGCCAGAGTCTGCCACACAACTGTGGCTGAAATGATTGGTTCGTTTGGGCCCCCACAAAACAAGCTGGCAATTAATCTGTCCCTGCACAAACTGGCTCTACGGAGGCAAGATGTCATCCTCATCCACCGATTCCTCACCCTCTTCAGTGTGTACATCCTCATCCTCACAGAGTATTAATTCGTCCCTGCTGGAACCACAGGTCCCTCTGTACGTTCTGGAGGCTGGTCTCCCTGGAAGAGTTGATAATTCATTTTATGAACATCATCTTCTCCACATTTTGTGGAAGCAACTTCCTACGCCTTTCGCTGACAAGGTTCCCGGCTGCACTAAACACTCTTTCGGAGTACACACTGGAGGGGGGGCAACTCAGGTAAAATAGAGCCAGTTTGTACAGGGACCTCCAAATTGCTTCTTTTTCCTGCCAGTACAGGTACGGACTGTCTGACATGCCTACTTGGATGCTGTCACCGATGTAATCCTTTAACAGACAGATGCACGCTTGTCGCTGCTGCTTTGAGGATGCAAGTGCGGCTACAGCCCACACAATTCACAAAGACAGAAAAAAGAAGAAGAATATTTTTATTGTTTGTGTAGCACACTTTGAGGGTGTCACCACCATTTAATAGACAGACGCACGCTTGTCGCTGCTGCTTTAAGGATGCAGGTGCGGCTACAGCCCACACATTTCACAAAGACCGAAAAAAAAAGAACAATATTTTAATTGTTTGTGTAGCACACTTTGAGGGTGTCACCACCCTTTAACAGACAGATGCACGCTTGTCGCTGCTGCTTTAAGGATGCAGGTGCGGCTACAGCCCACACATTTCACAAAGACCGAAAAAAAAGAACAATATTTTAATTGTTTGTGTAGCACACTTTGAGGGTGTCACCACCCTTTAACAGACAGACGCACGCTTGTCGCTGCTGCTTTGAGGATGCAGGTGGAATCTAGACGGGATTTGGAACCGAGGACACACTACCTCCATCAATTGTCTAAATCCCACTGCACTAATGGCGGATACCGGACGCACGTCTAACACCAACATAGCAGTCAAGGCCTCAGTTATACGTTTTGCTTCAGGATGACTGCTGTCGTACTTCATCCTCATCGCTAGGGACTGTTGGAGGGTCAATTGTTTAGTAAAAGTAGTGATGTTCCTACTTCCTCTCTGGGATGATGAACAACTCCCAGCAGCAGCAACAGCACTAGGAGGAAGTGGTTCTTGATCTTTCCCTATTTTATTTTTATCGGAGAAAGTTTGGTCCTCCATTTATGTTATATTGATATATACGTGCGGCTAAAGCGCACACAAACACAGAAAATATTTTTTTATTTTTGCTGGAGAGTAGTGCACTTTGTGGGTTACACCACCCTTTAAGAAATGAGCCAGCCGGCTCTTTACTTATGGGACACAGGCGCACGCTTGGCGCTGCTCCTTTGTTGATGCACGTGCAGCCACAGTGCACACAAGTCACAAACACAGAAAATATATATTTTTTTGTTTTGGAGTGTACTTTCGGGGGTTACAGCACCCTTAACGGTCAAGCCAGCCGGCCCTTTACTTATGACACAGGCGCACGCTTGGCACTACTTTGTTGATGCACGTGCGGCTACTGCGCACACAATTCACAAACACAGAAAATAATTTTTTTTTGGTTTGGACTGGAGTGTACTTTCGGGGGTTACAGCACCCTTTAACGGTCAAGCCAGCCGGCCCTTTACTTATGACACAGGCGCACGCTTGGCACTACTTTGTTGATGCACGTGCGGCTACTGCGCACACAATTCACAAACACAGAAAATAATTTTTTTTTGGTTTGGACTGGAGTGTACTTTCGGGGGTTACAGCACCCTTTAACGGTCAAGCCAGCCGGCCCTTTACTTATGACACAGGCGCACGCTTGGCACTACTTTGTTGATGCACGTGCGGCTACTGCGCACACAATTCACAAACACAGAAAATAATTTTTTTTTAGGTTTGGACTGGAGTGTACTTTCGGGGGTTACAGCACCCTTAACGGTCAAGCCAGCCGGCCCTTTACTTATGACACAGGCGCACGCTTGGCACTACTTTGTTGATGCACGTGCGGCTACTGCGCACACAATTCACAAACACAGAAAATAATTTTTTTTTTGGTTTGGACTGGAGTGTACTTTCGGGGGTTACAGCACCCTTTAACGGTCAAGCCAGCCGGCCCTTTACTTATGACACAGGCGCACGCTTGGCACTACTTTGTTGATGCACGTGCGGCTACTGCGCACACAATTCACAAACACAGAAAATAATTTTTTTTTGGGTTTGGACTGGAGTGTACTTTCGGGGGTTACAGCACCCTTAACGGTCAAGCCAGCCGGCCCTTTACTTATGACACAGGCGCACGTTTGGCACTACTTTGTTGATGCACGTGCGGCTACTGTGCACACAATTCACAAACACAGAAAATAATTTTTTTTTTGGTTTGGACTGGAGTGTACTTTCGGGGGTTACAGCACCCTTAACGGTCAAGCCAGCCGGCCCTTTACTTATGACACAGGCGCACGTTTGGCACTACTTTGTTGATGCACGTGCGGCTACTGCGCACACAATTCACAAACACAGAAAATAATTTTTTTTTTGGTTTGGACTGGAGTGTACTTTCGGGGGTTACAGCACCCTTAACGATCAAGCCAGCCGGCCCTTTACTTATGACACAGGCGCACGCTTGGCACTACTTTGTTGATGCACGTGCGGCTACTGCGCACACAATTCACAAACACAGAAAATAATTTTTTTTTGGTTTGGACTGGAGTGTACTTTCGGGGGTTACAGCACCCTTTAACGGTCAAGCCAGCCGGCCCTTTACTTATGACACAGGCGCACGCTTGGCACTACTTTGTTGATGCACGTGCGGCTACTGCGCACACAATTCACAAACACAGAAAATATATTATTTTTTTAGCACTTGGGGGGAGCACCCCTGATGGACAGAGCACCCCCTGGACAACACTACAGCACCCCTTTAGGACTGGGACACTGCACAGGACTTTGGAGTGGACACAGCCCCTATGGAGAACTGACTGCACAACACAGTCCAGCCAGCCCCTATGGACTTTGAAGTAGTGGACACAGCCCCTATTAACAACAGCAGCACAGCACAACACAGCCAGCCCCTATGGACTTTGAAGTAGTGGACAACAGCAGCACTACACCCTCCCTCTTCACTGTCCACAGCCGAGTGAGAAAATGGCGCCGACGCGGGTACCTTATATAGGATCCAAAACCCGCGAGACTCGGAAGGCGGGATGATGACGTTTTGCCTCGATGTCAGATCCGAGTCAGGCGGGAAAAGTCGAGCCTGACTCGGATCGGACTCGGATCGGGGGGGCTCGGGGGGGTTCGGATTTCAGAAATCCGAACCCGCTCACCCCTAGTTTAAACCAATTTAATAAAGGCAGATGTTTATTTATGTACATATTGTTATGTATAGTATGTATTCACGGCTTACTGTATCTCATATCCATATAGAAAATGTTTTGACCAATAGTGGAAAACTGTGTACTTGCATTTTGTTGTTTACACTGTGTTACACCCCTGCATATTGTTCCACTGGCCCTACAAATTCTATGCACGTTCCTTAAAATCAGATGCATTTGTGATAGAATACGGTAAGTGGAAGTGATAGAATACGGTAAGTGGAAGTGATAGAATACGGTAAGTGGAAGTGATAGAATACGGTAAGTGGAAGTGATATTAGCCATGGGTTCTGCATATTGACGTAATTTTTACTGTAACAAATAAAAATACACCAGATTAGATGAGGATTTGCAGGTTCAGCTACACTGGATGCATTAGACTAGGCCCAGGCAATATAAACTTTATGTTTTCATCCATTATCTCTAGGAGGATTACAATTGTTCATTTTCTCACTTGTTGGTTTATGAGATGGTGGAGCGAGCTGAGTGTCTTGTAGCTGCGAGCACCACACTGTGTTTATCTCTCAGAGACACAGGGGAACTGGTTTATGAAATTGTTTATGAAATGTGAAGGGGGGGGGGGGGGGGGGCGAATCTGCTCCAACAACTTGTAACAACTCTTATGTCTAACTGCCTCTTGTACCTAGAATGACAAATTAAGGCCGGATCCTAATGTCAGGGCAAATATAATGTAATTAGATTCCAATATTTTTTCTATACATGCTTAGTAAAACATATGAGCATAAACAGGGTCTGGTTTAGCTTTAGTCACAGAAACAGGGATGTATCAAAAATCGCATGCAGGGACAGAGCTTACGATAAAGCTCTGTCCCTGTCCCTGCGAGTCCACTTCACACACTTCTCACTGTAGATTTTGCAAAAAAATACAGTGAGAAGGTGTCCGCGCATGCGCTGCCAGCTCACCAACCCCCCCTCACCCCGCGACCGAGATCCCCCGCCCTCGCTGCTCCTGCACTGTGACCCTGGTCAGCTCTAAGCATGCAGCTTACCAGGGTCGCAGTGCAGGAGCCCGTGGAGACCAGCTGACCGGAGCCCCAGAGGGAGGACCTCACCGGAGCACCGATCACCGGTCCCTGGAGGCAGGTCAGAAATATCACATCTGCCATGCTGCGCGACCAATGTGATATATCTGTGAACAATGTTGTACACACCCGCAGATACACTGAACGATATATTGATCTTCAGCTGTATGAACAATATATTATACTGTGTGTACCCAGCTGAAGAATACTTGGCTCATTCTTTTTGTTTAGAGACTCTACTTTAGACTTGGGTGCACCTCCCCATTTTGGTAATGAAAATTCACAAATATTGACATTGGGGAATAGATCGGGTCTAAATAATATCTAAAAAATACACTTCTTTATGCACCATCTAAAACTATGTTATAAGGGGAAACAATTATGTAAACATTCTGATTAAAGGATATATAATGCCTGCTGCATAGAATTCCTGATTGTCTATGCTGTACAAAATAATCTTTAGAAACAAAGTATTTAGGAAATACAAAAATAGATTTGGATTTCCCTTGCCTTTTATGGCTTTACCAGAATTAGAGACATCTCTGCACATCTGGCTCCATCAAGGGGCACCGAGAGGGCTTTGGGGCAGGTGCTGGCCTTCTTTCTTGTGACAGTCCTTTAGATCAAGGTAATGATCAGGCCAGCTACCCATACCATCCCCCTACTGCCCTTTAGATCTTTGGCCTTTAAATGCTATTTGGGAAATCAGTTCCAAATACTGGGGTTGTGTGCCTGCTATAAATTACGTTCCTGGCATTTTGATGTGGAGTGCCCTTTATTTAGAGAGAGTGGCTTGTGAGGTCACTGTAGCCAGGCCAAAACTAGCAGTTTTGTCACCCAGAGAAAGGTAGTAATTTGGCACCCCCCTCCCATTATGCCACGTACAGTAAAACTCCGTACACCATTATGCCACACACATTAATGCCCCTTATACATTATGCCATACATAGAAGTACCCCTCACACCATTATAGCACACACAGTAAAGCCTCTTACACCATTATGGCACCCATCCCACAGCCTCTCACCTCGTTCCCCTGGTCCTCCAGTAGCTGGGCTGGGCTGATTAGCTCGCAACCGGTGCCACATTAGAATGATGGCAGAGGGCGCTGTGTCTCTTAAGGGCTGCCGGCTTCTAATCCACACCCTGTGCCATCTGGCCCACCTTGGTGGCATATGCACCCACTTAAATTCTGCACCCAGGGCACGTGCCCCCCTAGCGTCCCCCCCCCAGTTGCTGCCCTACTGTAGCTCTCACATTGATGAGTCACCCCATCAGTCTCAGCTCAGGGGTCAGAGGAGCATGCGTTGAGCACTAATTGGAGGAGCTCCACAGCTGATTCTCCCCTGACCCCTGGAACAGTGTAACAGCTGGACTATCTCCCCCCACCTTTCAGTATAGCTCCAGCACCTTTCTCCTGTCTTTCTACCTTCTCTGGGCACCTAGTGTATGTATCTCCTTGCCTCTCTACACAGCTCCTCCTATTACATCTCATACATGTCTCTTTTCCATTTACACAGCTATTATCTGTCTCTCCCCCCTTAGTACATTTCTTGCATGTCTCTTCCCTCAGCCCAGCTCCTGCCTGTACCCCCACATCTCCAGCAAGTCTCTTTGCCCTCTCCATAGCTTTCCCTGACTTCCACTCTGTCTGCACAGCTTGTATCTCTCTCCTTTCTCTCTCCCACTTCTACATGTTTCTTTATGTTGCTCCATATTCTCTGCTTGACATCTGGCTGTCTCCTCCTCTCTCTTCTCAGCATCTGACTAGCTACTCACTCTCTGCGCAGCTTCAGTATCTCCCCCCCTCTCTCTGCAGAGCTCCTTCCAATGGTACCACCACAATCAGCAGCTTGCAGCCTAATGCTATATAGTGGCAGCATGCGGCCACTCTGTTTTTGATAAAGAGCACAGCTTCCTTCTCTGCATAAGCTGTGTCCCCTGACCCCTACTCAGGGGCAGATTGGGATGGAAATCCAGCCCGGGAAATTTTTGGAAGCAGCCCTAATGGGACAGGCTCAGTTGAGAGGATGGGGTATGGTGAGAGGACAGGGTACTCCCTCATTATAGTACCTGATTCTAAATTGGATGCAGTCACGGCTACTACTAACCCCTTGCATGATGCACAGCGGTAAATACAGCAAAACACCAATACAGATACAGTCAAGAGTGCCACACCATTTTTAGGTTTAAGGGGAGGGTTAGGGGCTAGGCACTAGGGGGAGGGTTAGGGGCTAGGCACTAGGGGGGGGTTAGGGGCTAGGCACTAAGGGGAGGGTTAAGGGCTAGGCACTAAGGGGAGGGTTAGGGGCTAGGCACTAGGGGTAGGGTTAGGGGCTAGGCACTAGGGGGAGGGTTAGGGCCTAGGCACTAGGGGGAGGGTTAGGGGCTAGGCACTAGGGGGAGGTTTAGGGGCTAGGCACCAGGGGGAGGGTTAGGGTTAGATACTGAGGGAAAAGGGTTAGGTTTAGGGCACAGGGAGGGGGAGGTTAGCTTTAGGAACCAGGAGTCGGGATTTTGACTGCCGGGATCCCGAGTGGTGGCATTCCATATATATATATATATATATATATATATATATACACACAAGTAAACAAAAATGTATATATATATATATATATATATATATCTAGCAAGTGGATGAGTGGCACTCTAAACATAGTAATGTCCCCATAGTAATGCCCCTGTAGTAGTCCCCATATGGAAATGACCCCATAGTAATGCCCCTGCAGTGCCAATATGGTAATACCCCATTAATACCCCATTAGTAATGCCCCTGTAGCGCCCATATGACAATACCCTATTAATAATGCCCCTGTAGTGCCCTTATAGTAGTGTCCCCTGTAGTGCCCTTATAGTAATGCCCCTGGAGTGCCCTTATAGTAATGCCCCCTGGAGTGCCCTTATAGTGATGCCCCCTGGAGTTCCCTTATAGTAATGCCCCCTGGAGGGCCCTTATAGTGATGCCCCCTGGAGTACAAATATAGTAATGCCCCCTGGAGTGACCTTATAGTATTTCCCCCTGTAGTCCCCTTATAGTAATGCCCCCTGGGGTGCCCTTATAGTAATGCCCCTTGGAGTGCCCTTATAGTAATACCCCCTGGAGTGCCCTTATAGCCACTGACACACGCACACAAAATAAAAAAAAAATAAAAAACTTACCTTAAACCCGCTCCTGTGTCCTCCGACCTCCGCCCTCTGGTCCACCAGGCTGCTCTTCGGAACCATGGGAGAGACGGTCATGATGTCTCTCCCATAGTGCCTGTGGGGAGAGCCAGAAGCTGGAGTTCAGAGGAGAACTCCAGCCTCCGGCATTACACAGGCTCTGATCACAGCACAGGCTGAACACAGACTGCTCAGCTCAGTGAATGATGCGGACTGTCTGTGCTAGGGAGGCCAATCCGCCACTGCCCCCGGCGGCCATTTTACTTTAGATACAGTAAGCAGCCTGTAACGCTGCACGATTGGAGCTGAGTCCCGTTCGCGGCAGCCGGGCTTCCGGGATGAGGGAGGTGCGGCCGTCGGCCCCTAAAGGCAGGTAAGGGACCGGCCCAGCGGGAACAAGCCCGGCTTCCCGGCGGCCCAATCCGCCCCTGCCCCTACTGTACATCTACTCCTAATCCACTGGGTGCTGCTGAGAACATCTTCTTCCTCTGCTTACTTAATTGTGCCACTATGTCCATTCCCTACGTGTGTGGCAACCCCACCTCTATGTATGTCTGTGCATCCACCTTCTCTTTCAGTACATCTGTCCCTCTTTTTCCCCAGCAGTGTGTCTCTAATTTTGTATGTGCACCTTTGTCTCTCGGGCTCTATTTATTAACATTATTTTTACTAAAATAAAGTGAAAAAGGGTGTTTTCACACCCTTTTCACATTATTTTAGTATCACCTGTAGTTATTACAGGGCAATTGGAGTAGAATTAGTAAAATTCTACTCCAACCCCCAGTATCACTTATTTTTAGTAAAGCAGATCGCATTTCCCATAATTGTAATGGGAAATGTGATCCGACCATAGTTACTAAAAATAAATTGTAAAAAAATACCGGGGGAAGCCCTGTGATAATAACGCCACCTGGAGGTGGCATTATCCAGGGTCTCCCCCAGTTACCGGGCTCCCACTCTGCTCTAACGGGGAGAGCAGAGGCGGGAGCCGGTACCAGTAATCAGCTGTGTGGTCTAAGCAGACCGCAAGCTGATTGCTGTAAAAAAAAGAAAAAAAAAAATTAAACATTTTTTTTTTACTTACCTGAATCCAGGGACCGGTGATCGGGCCTCCGGTGATGGCTTCTCTCCAGTCAGCTGGTCTCCCATAGTACACTGGGGCCCGGTCATCAGGTGATCCGGCCCCAGTGCAGTATGGGAGATCACCTGATCGGGAAGCCCGGAGAAGATCACCGGAGGCCAGGAGGATGCAGGTAAGTGTAATGAAGGGAGGGGGGGTCGCGGGTGGTCCGCGATCGTGGGGGGCGAGGCTTAGCGCCGGGGGGCGGGGCTTAGCATCGGTGGGGGGGTAGTAGCGGTGGTCGGTCGGCGCATGCGCGGGCTCTTAGTCGCAGTATTTTTTCCAAAAATATCGCGACTAGAGTGCGGATGGGAACCCGCAGGGACAGAGCTTTATTGCAAGCTCTGTCCCTGCAAGGGATTTATAGTAAATCCCTGTGATATTGCCTGAATTCGCAATGCGAATTCACTCGGTAATATCACACTACAATCCGCATTCAATATGCGGATTGTAGTAAATAGAGCCCTTTAACCTGTCTACAGTGGTGGTTCTAGGGGCGGGCACGCAGGGCTATTGCCCCGGGGTGCTGCAACCTAAGGGCACAGCCGAGGTGACCCCGCCCATCTAATCAGCTTGCCCGCTACCTGAGCCCACCACGGTGCCGCCACTTCCCTACCACAGTCTAAATTGTGATTACTGCTGCAGCCCCTGGCCCTGCCTGTGACCTACTTTGATCTCTGGCCCCTGCTGAGAGACTGTGTGAAAGTGGTATGTATACCTGATAATTCATATCACATTGTAATAGAGTGTGGCATAATGTTTAAAGGGCGTTACATTGTAGCATATTGTGTAAGAGACATTACTCTGTGTGGCATATTGTGTAAGGATCATTACTGTGTGTGGTATAATGTATTATAAAGGGCATTACTGTGTGTGGCATAATGTATTATAAAGGGCATTATTGTGTGTGGCACAATGTGTATGGTCAATACTGTGTGCGGCAATATATGTAAGGGGCATTACTGTTTGTGGCATAATGTATTATAAAGGGTATTATTGTCTGTGGCAGAATGTATTATAAAAGGCATTACTGTGTGTGGTGTAATGTGTATGGGCATTATCATATGCAGCATAATGTGAAGAGGCATTACTGTGTGCAGCATAATATTTAAGGTGCATTACCGTGTGCAGCATAATGTGTAATGGGCATTACCGCATGCAGCATAATGTGTAAGGGGCATTACCATGTGCGGCATAATGTGTAAGGGGCATTACTGTGTGTGGCATACTGTGTAAGGGGCTTTACCATGTGTGGCATACTGTGTAAGGGGCATTACTGTGTGCAGGATACTGTGTAAGGGCCATTACTTTGTGTGGTATACTGTGTAAGGGGCATTACTGTGTAAGGGGCATTATAATGTGATATAAGGGGCACTACCACAGTGTGGCATAATGTGTATATGGAGTACTACTGTGTGGCATAACATGAATGGGCTCTGGTGTGGCATGACATACAAACTTTGGCGGCGCCATATTCACAAACTGTGCTGCTGTTCTCAATCCCTCCCAGTCTCCCAGAATGCCGGTGGTGTCAATTTTGTAGGCTGACTGCGCTGCATGTAAGTGATGGGCACACTTTAAGAAAATGGGCCAAATGTAACTAAGGGCCTGATTCAGTGACCTACGCTAATGCGATCGCAGCTGCGTTTTCGTACGCAATCCAACTGCAAAAATATGCTAATGTCTGCAAAGATCACCTGAGCATAAAGACGCCCACTGCTGCCTTCTTACCTGTGTGCGACAACGCATACCTGTTTAAATATCGGTAACATAGACGCCATCTTGCCCTTGCGGAAGGTCTGGCCAGCTGCAGGCTCTGCAGCACTCCTATGATGCAGAGGGCTCTCATGCTGCATAGAATATCGCAAAGGGCTAATTTATGCATGCCCATGTAACGGCATCTAAACGGTCAGACACGCCTGCATTGTTCTGACCACCTCCCTTATACCACCCCCAAACGCTGCCAACCTGTCAATCACTGTGCAATGTGTTCCTATGTGCGTCCGTAATTGCAATGCGATTGCAGCGCATGCGCAATGTGGCTTATACGCATGCACGATGACAAACATTCGCTCAATCTGCGTACGGAATCGCCATTGCGTTCATCCCTGAAGCAGGCCCTGAGCCCACAATAGAACATTAGCATAGCATGTTGAATATGAACTAGTTTCACTTGGCCAGTTGCTATCTAGACGTAGAATGTGCTTTATATGAGCAGTGAGTGTTTGATCTTATTACTCATTTGGGAATAGATCTCAGTACAGTAAATTAATTTACTGTGACAGCAACTGTGGGCAAATATTTAAATACTGCTTAGAGCTGCTCAGCACATTTTGTCTTTCGTGACCAAGAATAAACTTACAGGAAGAAGCCTGGTCCATTATTCCAACATCATATATATTGTTAACCGATATGAGCTTTTATTGAACAAAAAAATGCTTTCATGATTGATTATATAGTATTATATACTGTTCTGCTGACAACCGAAACCTGTCCTGAGCAGCAGTCAGTGTATATCGATTCAGCCACAAAATAGAGATGCCAGTCAACAGCATCAAGTGATGTATAATTAATAAGTACATTATTACTTGCAGTCCCCCAAAGGTGACATGAGCACCACCCATCATAGCCTGGGCTTCTTACAGCTAATTTCAGGAGAACAAATAGTGCAGAAGCTGCAGCAAGCACCAGGCTATGTCACGCTGGGCTGGCAACACTATATAACAGGGAAGCCCGCAATGCTATAAGAGCCAGTATACTGAAGGAGTTTATGGCTGCCATAGATTGCTGGGACCAGTTTTTCCACATACAGTATGAATATGATTTTTTCAACGATTACACATTATCACCCAAACATCCACCAGTTAGGGGTGTTGGGAGAAGCCCAAATTGTGTTTTTTCTAAGGTAGGGGCCAGCTTATATTTTTTATAGGCCCAAACTCAGAGCTGTACCGGGATGTAGTCGGCATCCCCGGTGGTGGGGATACTGGCGGTCACTATACCGGTGCAGGATTCCCGACAGCAGACGGAATCCCAGCTTTAGAAATCCCTACTGCTGACATCCTGACAGTAAGTATTAGGGTTAAGGTTAAGTTTAGGGTTAAGGGTTAGGCACAAAAAGGAAGGGTTAGGCACTTGGGAGAGGGTTAGGGTTAGGCACTTGGGAGAGGGTTAGGGTTAGGCACTAGGGAGAGGGTTAGGGTTAGGCACTTGGGAGAGGGAAGGGGTTAGGCACTAGGGAGAGGGTTAGGCACTAGGGAGAGGGTTATGGTTAGGCACTAGGGAGAGGGATAGGGTTGGGCACTTGGGAGAGGGAAGGGGTTAGGCATTAGGGAGAAGGTTAGGGTTAGGCACTTGGGAGAGGGGAGGGGTTAGGGTTAGGCACTTGGGAGAGGGAAGGGGTTAGGCACTAGGGAGAGGGTTAGGGTTAGGCACTTGGGAGAGGGAAGGGGTTAGGCACTAGGGAGAGGGTTAGGGTTAGGCACTTGGGAGAGGGAAGGGGTTAGGCACTAGGGAGAGGGTTAGGCACTAGGGAGAGGGTTAGGCTGCTGAGGGGAAGGTGGGTTAGGGTTTAGGGTACTTACCTAATTCTGTCAGGATTTTGACTGTCGGGCTGCAGCTGTCTGTATTCTAACTGCTGGCATCCTGACCGCCGGGATCCCGTACCCAATACATTGTCTCGAACATACTGGGCCTGTGTCTCCCTGTGATAGGAGGACCCCACACCGCATGAGCGAGATGTAAACCTACTGGCTGGTGTATCTGCAAAAGTGTTCTCCACTGATTAGTTATCCATACCGCCCAACATCTTAATTTCAGCAGGATAGTCCCTATCTGAGGGCTAAGTTCCACTGTCATGATTTGGTCTGCATTGTCCCAATCAGCAGAGAGTTGGGGAGGTTTGTGTTTCCACTACTGCTCTGCATAAAACATTTTACTGGTGTGCAAGACCATTACAGGCTTACAGGAGAAGGAGCAGCACCAGACAAGGGACAGCCTAGTGCTGTTCAGTAGCACAGAAACACTGCCTAAAGGACATGGCCAAGAGCTTTGTCACAAGATGCCTATTGCGATGTTGGGAGGTATGCATGCCACAATTGCATTAACATGCTCTTAATATATTTGGCCTAAGCCCTTCCCATTAATCACTCTAAGTGTAAAGAATCGTAAGAGTATAGCTGGGTACACACTTAGCGATGTGTATCCGGATGATATGTCAGCCCGTCGTATTGTACCCCAGGTACACACTGAGCGATGTAATGAACGACAGAATGATCTCTCATTCCGTCCTTCATCACCTGCAACGGTGCTGCATGTGATATCACCTGGTTGGCCGTGCAGTACGATCGACCGGACGATATCGTATGTGACCGCAGGAGCGTGCAGATAGTGAATACACAATGGGCGATTCGGCCAATATGTCATTCTGATTCGGCCGGAAACGTCATATCGCACCGACAGTGTGTACCCAGCATAAGATGCAGGAAGATCTGCATACAGACATATCATATGCACAGGGACACTGACAGGGGAAGGGGATGGCTACTGATTACCTAGGCCCAGGGTTGACGTGGCCTGGGTCAGCTGCTAAGGCAGACAAATGCTCCCATCCCTCTGCATCGTGGAGCGCTGTATAGAATTTTTTCAGGTTTTTTTTCTAAAGGGGGTACAGCCACGTCTCCAGGCTTTGGCCATGCCCCCCTAAAAGGACTTGTGTTAAACTGTCCATGAAGATCAGTGTGTCAGAATATCTGATTGAATGTACCCGCATGTAATCTATTTCACATTTATGGAGCAGGAAAACACCTCTGTGACATATACGAGTATCATTGGCTGCGTATTTGTCCACCCTTCTCTTCTTCACTCCTCTATAGCATGTTGCCAGGTTAACAAAGTAGACAACCAAACTTTCTTTGCAGAAATGCACTTTTGGGCCTATTATCACCCCTTATCGCAGCAAATGAGAATCTTTTTTTTTTTTTTACCCAATTTACTTATGATTGTCAGCTCCCCGATGAGACAGGCTGGAACAGACAAGAGGAGTCCAACTGCTTCGCCAGCCCTTTCTGCCTGCATCTGCTCTTGTATAGATAAAGAAAAACTATTTTTTCAAATTAAAAAATCCCCTGCTAGCTACATTCTGAGAATGCAATAGCGATAGTAGGACAGTGGAAGTATTTATACCCATAGCTGTTATGACTGAAGCACTGGAGAAGTGTGGAATGGCTGCTATATATGTCCCAGATTCCTGTCATATGTGTTCTGAAACCCCCAGGAGAAGTCTGTTTGGGAAAAACAGACTAGAAATGTCGGCTTTAGAGAAAAGTCGGAATGGGTCCTGGCGGTGTGGATGTGAGGAAAGGAAGGGCTCCATCCACAGGCCACTCCAGGTGTTTGGTCTTTCAGCCTGACAGCAGGCTCCTAAGGGCTTGCACCTGGAAATGGCTAATTTAAGCTGTGTTCAGTTGAAGCTGAGTGTCTCATACCTGGGAGAGCAGGCCGCAGGTTAGCTTGCTCTAAGACACTATTGGCTGTAAAACAGAAGGTACTGTGGATGGGGATTTTGTTTAGTGTTCTGTTAGATAGGGAACTTACTGTCTAGTTAGTGCCCAGCCTGGCTAGGGATTATTTTATGTTTTGTTTATTTGATTGTTGAAATTGCACAATAAAAACTGTCACCGTCCAGCTTGCACGAAAATCCACGACTGGAGTGCTGTTTCCTGGCTTCTGTGTGTAAGGTGGTGTCCATCTACCCCAGGAGAGGGACCCGCTACCCCGACCTTATCACACCGTGTACATTGACAGCTCTTCAGGGGAACATTAGCTTAGTACAGGACAATGGGCCTGTTTCAGCAAGGTATGCAAATAAGAGAACGCACACACAATGTTTTTGCACTGCGTATGCATCGCACTGAACGAGCGCAAACTAGCCAGTGCAATCGGGTTATGGTATGCAGACTACATGCAGTGTGTACGCAGACCCTTCCGAAATGGATTGGCAGCAAGTATCATTTGGGAGTGGTGATGGGAAGTGGTCAGGCAAACGCAGGCGTTATAACGCCAGTATAGGGGCATGCATAATTAAGGCAGTTTGGCGGCATACGCAGCCATACCGTAAACTGTACACAGGAAGCGGCCATAATCCTGCGGCAGGTTAGGTCAACCACTATTGTGCGTATGGGTCCGATGGTTCTCGATGTTACCGATGTTTACGCTATCTTGCGTGCTGATCAGGCTGTGAGTAAAGGGAGATGGGCAGCTTAGTATGGGGCTGGGCGTCTGCATCTTGTGCTGCGGTCTCTGGGCCTGATTCAGACCCGCTCGGCAAACCGTCACTCCGGGACTCGTACCAAAGGGGACATGCTGTCGATGTTGAGTGATAACACGCCCCCTTTGGTGGGTGGGCCGGGGGAGTGGCTGCCCAAACGGAATGCCTACCATCTGGGACCGGTCCCACTGACATGACATCTGTTAGAGCCAAAAGCACTCTAGGGATTGCGGCAACGAGACCCTACCACAAAGGTCTCGTCGCAAGCCCGATGGGCGCGACCATCTTCCTGGCCGCTCACTATAGCTGTGGGTGGTAACCCTCAGCTATGCGAGAGGCCAGGAGGCCGCTCTAAAAAAACAGAAGGCCGGCCCTGATTCAGAGCGAGCGCTCTGTCAGAGCGTCCGGCTCTGAATCAGGCCCTCTGTGCGTATGATTACCATATTCTCGCAGCGGACGGGTGCGTGCGTCTATTAGAGTGCGTTCCTTGCTCAATCAGGCCCAATGTATTTTAATTTAATATCTGAAAATTAAAATACATTATTATGTATAGAAGACAAAGGGGAGAGGGCTCTGCTTGCCAGTATTTTATACTGTATCTGACTTATTTATATTTGTTTGTTTATTCACTTAATGAGATAATTGAAACTAGTCCCTTTTAGAAGTATAACCCACTTAAAATTCCATACATGCAGTACAAAAGTAAATACATGTATAAAATAAACATAACAGGCGTTGATTTAGCATGGATCGCTATTGCGATAGCGTACGCAGACGGTGCTTGCTGCGTACTGCCATGCGTATGCACCGATGTGTGCATGCGTGAGTTAACATTGCGATTGTTCTGCGAGTGCTCACGCAGATACAAAGCCATCGCAGATGGTGGGACAGGACATCAGCATTTGCGGGTGGGGACAGGGGAGTGGTCGAGTAACGCAGGCATGCCTGTCCGTTTGAACGCTGTTACTTGGGCATGCATATATTAGCCACTGCGATGGCATACGCAGCTTGTGTGCTCACTGCGTATGACGAGGTTAGCAATTTCTGAGTAAGGTCACACCTGTTGTAATTGTGCATGAGGGGCCGATATTACTCGATGTGCCCGAGGATTGCAAGGTATTACGGATGTACGAGAGCGGCTTTGCGATTGCAGTCATTAGCATATTATCTCAGTAGAACTGCATGCGTAATCGCAGCTGTTATCACAATAGCGATCCGTAGTGAATCAGGCCGTGAGATATAAATGCTGGTCACCAAAAACATAAATAAAAAATATTTACAAGGAAATTGGGATAAAAAAAAAAAAAAACTTCGGTAGTTTGCCTACAAATGGTTTTGCAGAATGTACAGTAATTGTATAATGTCATAGGAAATTCTATGTAATTCTAAACAAATGGTGCAATATAAGCAAAGTAGTATCTCTTTCACTTAGCGTTTCCGTAAATGGAAGTTGGAGAACCGTTCCCTTTGACTTGTGCCTAGTAAAATAGCCCTCATTGTATGGCCTCAATAGATTACTCAGGATTTGTGTAACTCAGCAATTGTATGTATACATTTCTGTAATCAATCCATTTATTTCAGGGCATTACAATGATATGTTGATTTGGGGTAATTTAAAGCAAATTTAGCAATCAGCTGAAGCAGAGCCGATTTCCTGCAGGTCACTGTCGCAGGCACAGTGTCAGTTACAATGGCAGCAAAATTCACAATAGGAATTTAACAAAGTTTAACAAAGTTTACAAACACATAGGCAAACCCTAAAATCAGAAGTGCATTAATTCTATGTAAAAGAGCCATTGTACAGTGAATTCTTCAGGTTACTCTCATGAAAAAAGGTCATAACTTTATACAGTGGCGTAACTAGGGCAGGTCGACCGAGGTACATGCCCTTGGACGCTGTGGGACTGGCGGCGCGCGGCGGGAGGCACAGCCAGCCACGGTCCAGGTCAGCCGGTAAAGTCAGTGTAGCACGGACCGCAGAGAGGGCCTGATTCAGAGCCGCTCGCAAAAAGTGAGCGCTCGCTCTGAATTAGGGCGGCCGCTTTGTTTTAAAAAACCCGGCCTCCTGGCCACTCGCTAAGCTGTGGGTGACCACCCACAGCATTAGCAAGCGGCCCGGGGATGGTTGCGGAGGTCGCGACCATCTGGCTTCTGACGAGACCTTTCTGGTAGGGTCTCATCTGCCGCAAGCCCCCATGAGCTTCCGGCTCTAATAGAACCGGTAGCTCACTACTGACAAAACTAGTGATGTCAGTAGGGCCGCCCACAAACGGCAGGCGTTCCTTCAGGAACGCCTCCATTTGTCCAGCCACCCCCCCTCCCCGCCTACAAAACAGGATGAGCTGTCGATCAACATCGACAGCCACCCCGTTTGCAGCAAGCCCCGGAGCGAGAGAATTTTGAGAGAGGCATTACTGTGTTGTGTATGGAGCATTACTGTGTGGCATAATGTATAAGGGGCACTACTACTGCATGGCATATTGTGTATAAGGGGTACTACTGTGTGGCATAACCTGAATGAGCTCTGTGTGGCATAATATGAATGAGCTCTGTGTGGGGGCAAATGTATATTTTTTTTACCACTAGGGGGCCTTTTAAGATTTTGCTATGTGGCCCACAAAGTTCTAGTTATGTCTTTGCATGCAAACACAGGCCCTCATTCAGACCCGGACGCAAGTGACCATTCGTACGTTCGGCGTACGTAAAAAAATATTTAAATTCAAGCACTCGCTCGTATTTTCGCACGCAGACAAACATCCTCCCCAAACTCAAGCGACCCCTCCTCTAACTAACGAGCATGCCAAATAGCGAGCGTACATCCCCGAAGTGGCTTGAAGGGAACGCACGCACTAGTACTACCCGGAAGTTGGCTTGTCAGAATTCGATTAACTGCTCGTTTATTCTGCCTACCTCCCTCAATCGTATCATGCCAATCAATATATCAATTCGCTAAATTGGTTGTTGTTTTTTTTTTAACACAATGCAATAAACTTTATTCTTGTCCGTGTTTGTGTTTACCCGCAGAATACGTACGGCTTAAACATTCGCTTTTAATTGTCAAAATACATGTTAGCCTCAATTAAATAATTGTTCTATTTGTTTTTCTCCCCGCATATTTGCCGGAGTTCATTTCTTTATTTAAATTTGCTTACGCATGTCACTGCATCAAGCCTATCATAAGTCTCAAGAGATTTCTGGCCCTGTCGAACACATGACTCATACACTAACCAATAGAATTGGTCCTGTTAATTACCCAAATACATTAGCCAATCATAAAATTTTGGGGCACTTTATCAAAAATGATTTTTATGAAAAACACCATTGCCATCATGAGAGCCTCCGCATTCACCAGGCGCGAGCTGCTGGTGCTAACGGAGGTCATGGATAGGTGGATCACCAGCCAGCCTCCACCCATCACCAACCGCGAAAAGCGTTCCGCATATGCGGAGCTACGGGCCCGCCTGCGCTCCTTCGGCTCACGCCGCCAGATCGGGCAGCTGGAGCGCAGGTGGTCGGACCTGCAACGGCGGACGCCCCGCTTGCTGGCATGCTTTCGCATGCAGATCGCCGAAAGTAAGTTTTATAGATTGTGGTTTTCATGTTTGTCTTTGTGGCCCTAACTGCGTGTGCATGTTTTCCCTATATTTCATATTTATTCATTGTACTCATATCTGCATGGCCATGTTTTCCCTGTATTTCATATTTATTCATTGTACTCATATCTGCATGGCCATGTTTTCCCTGTATTTCATATTTATTCATTGTACTCATATCAGCATGGCCATGTTTTCCCTGTATTTCATATTTATTCATTGTACTCATATCTGCATGGCCATGTTTTCCCTGTATTTCATATTTATTCATTGTACTCATATCTGCATGGCCATGTTTTCCCTGTATTTCATATTTATTCATTGTACTCATATCTGCATGGCCATGTTTTCCCTGTATTTCATATTTATTCATTGTACTCATATCTGCATGGCCATGTTTTCCCTGTATTTCATATTTATTCATTGTACTCATATCTGCATGGCCATGTTTTCCCTGTATTTCATATTTATTCATTGTACTCATATCTGCATGGCCATGTTTTCCCTGTATTTCATATTTATTCATTGTACTCATATCTGCATGGCCATGTTTTCCCTGTATTTCATATTTATTCATTGTACTCATATCTGCATGGCCATGTTTTCCCTGTATTTCATATTTATTCATTGTACTCATATCTGCATGGCCATGTTTTCCCTGTATTTCATATTTACTCATTGTACTCATATCTGCATGGTTCTTTTTTTTTGGTGGTGATTCGAAAATGGTTTTTTTCGCGGATTTGTGTTGAAACTAACCACAATTTGTTTCACATCCTTTAGGGGCCCAGCGAAGACTACGCCGTCTTCGTCCGGCCAGACGGCGCTCACGGCCACTCTCCCCAACCCCCAGCCAACACTCCACTAACAGTAATTCCCCTATTCCCCACTCCTCCCCAGCCTTCCAAGACCCTCAGGCTGAAATTTTGGGCCTGCTTCCCCTCTGTCCCAATTCCCCCTCTCCTCCAACCACCCCTCTTAGAATTACCCCCTCCCCGGAGTCGGTCATTACCCCGCCTCGATCTTTGGGGAATGGAGGCACCTCCGAGGAGGACGATGGAGGGCCTTCCGGAGCTGGCGTTGGATCTTCCGGTATGTTTTTCTTTGCGTTTTTCTATCGACACAAACTGTTTGTATGTAATCATGTGTGGTTCCTTTTTTTTGGGTTTTTGGCTACACTTTTGGGGTTTTTGGCGATTGCCTTTACCTGTTACTGCTGATTTCAACATACACATATCACACCTGTCGGAATTTCTACATTGGCCTTGTATTTTTGGCCTACACCATTTTAGTTTGATGTGTTTTAATGGAGTAATTTTGTGTTTTTGTTTTTGTTTTTTTGGGTTTTGGTTTTGGCTTGTTTTTTAATGTGGTTTCAGTATTGTTGTATTAATCCCCACACTTTTCTCACCCACAGAGGAACAGAGGCGTTGGGCAGAATTATCCGCCTGTGTGGCCCGGATGCGCCACAATATAATCGGGGTGCTGGTGGTCCTTGACCGTATGTCGGTCCTCCTTAGGGATTAGTTGTTTTTTTTTTGGGCCCATTTTAAAAATAAAGTGTTATTTTCGAAGTAACGTTCTGGCTCATTCGTTTTTTCAAAATCACAGATTGTTTACCCTGACATAAGTAGACTGTTACTGCAAGGATTTCCATTTTTTGACACTAAGATTGTGTGTTGTATTTTTATGTAAAACAGCCACAAGAAGCACCTTACAGTAACAATCTCATTTCCCTTTTTTGGTGTAGCCACAATTAGATATTACTACATTTTACAGGTTCCTAGTTGGGGTGCAAGCTGCTTAGGCCAATCTTACGAAGCCACATGATTGTACAGGCTTCCTTTGGGTGTTGGTTTGGACCCTGAAAACATATTACATTTTAGCTCAACTGGCGTCAGTACTGGATTACCCCTTAGTCAAATGTAACGTGTGTGAACCTGGTTACACTTGCTTGTAACGTTCCAAAAAAGGAACAACATTTCACTCTCCAAACATTTATTCACAACATAACTGAAAAATCAAAGTGGTCACTCACAAACAAAACACACAGTGATAATCACAAATACAACACATACCAGCAAAACCAAATAAAAAAAAAAAATCAAGAACTGGTTGACGAAGGACAATGCCAACATGATGCCACAAATATGGCGTTGCAATATGGGTTCCAGAATATATCCCCAAAATGTCCACATACAGGTTTTTTAAGGGTAGCAGGAAGTAGTCATCGTTGGAATGCCAAAGATTATGTGAAAAAACAGAAGATGGAGAAAATAAAAATAAATAATTAGATGTTCTCAAACAAACCCTACCACATTAGGTATAAACACTGTTGTTTTGTCAATAATTACCTAAAAAATCTGGCAACCACATCATCGCGTATGGCCCCCCCACATACTGACCTCCGACCAACCTCGGGGGGGCCATCCTCAGGTAAGGCATCCTCTGGCTGCATTGGGACACCACTCCTTATGGCGATGTTGTGAAATATCCCACACAGGACCACAATTTCGAAACCATATCCGGCAAATACATGAGCTCGCCACCAGAGCGGTGGAGGCATCTGAATCGGCCTTTTAAAAGGCCGATACAGCGCTCCACCACTTGCCTGGTGGCTGTACGTGCGGAATTATACTCACTTTGTGGCCCTGGTGTGGGAGCCAAATAAGGAGTGAGCAGCCAGGGCGTGCAAGGGTAGCCACTGTCTCCTGTGAAAAAGAATAGTCAACATCAGGCTCACTCTGTATGAAAGCTTAACATTGTTATGTACTAAAGGTCTCCACTTACCCAGAAGCCATGCATCACTAGCTTGTAGGTTGGTTAATTTGTGCCATATCCCTGATTGCCGGATGACGAAGGAGTCATGTGCACTTCCTGGTAATTTTGCATTCAGGGACAGGATCTGGAGGGAGGCATCACATACCACCATTACATTGAGGGAGTGATAGTGTTTCCGGTTTCTAAATATTGCCTCCAGCCGTGCTGGAGGCTGAAGTGGTATGTGAATACCATCCACAACCCCTATGATGTGTGGGAAGCCAGCTATTTGGTAAAAATTGGCCTTGGCCACACTAAGGGCACCCATATCCAAAGGCATTTGAATAAAATGATGGAGGTGCTTGAAAAGTGCCTCCATCACTGCCCTCAGGATCCGGGAAAAGGAGGATTGTGAGATGCCCGCCACTATTCCCACCGTTGTTTGGAACGATCCTGAGGCACAGAAATGTAACACCGCCATAAATTGCGTAAGTGGTGGTATTGCTGTAGGACTGTCAATTTGCCGCTCAAGATCACTCTCTATTAATGAGAGAGTGTCTATGATGATTTTTGGAGGAAGACGGTAGCATCTTAAAACCTCATCATTGGGCATTCCAAAAAGGGTGACACGTGTTCGAAATATCTGGGGCCTTGCACGCCTACGATGCCTACGCCTGGGACGAGATTGAGGTTGGTCGGCTTCCGGGAGCAGGGCCAGAACAATCCGACCCATATCAACCTGAAATGGCAAGATTTGAATGTCAGGCTTTTTACCCCCCCAAAAAATAAAATTTTTTACTTAGATTGAAGATACCATCCATTGATGCTTACATTCCGGGGTATTGTCATGATATGTTGAAACTGGAAATAATCACAACATAAATATACATCATTTTATGCTGGCCATTTCTGTTTCAAAA
This sequence comes from Taudactylus pleione, assembly GCA_031769625.1. Lineage (NCBI taxonomy): Eukaryota > Metazoa > Chordata > Amphibia > Anura > Myobatrachidae > Taudactylus > Taudactylus pleione. Next base: position 13,094,904 of record JAUIMM010000312.1, on the reverse strand, counting down.
ATTTAAGCAAGACAAAACATAAAAGGGGACACACACACATTTGGGCAAAGAGCAAAACGACGTTGCGCACACTACGTCAAATTGAGGCCAAATGTAAGCAACAAATGCTACCGAGAAAACACAAACAATTTTAAGGGATGAATAAGCATTTCACAAAGCGCTAATTAGTTCGCAAATACAAGTCACAATAGTAAGTAGTAAAAATGCGCTAATTAGTTCGCAAATACAAGTCACAATAGTAAGTAGTAAAAATGCGCTAATTAGTTCGCAAATACAAGTCACAATAGTAAGTAGTAAAAATGCGCTAATTAGTTCGCAAATACAAGTCACAATAGTAAGTAGTAAAAATGCGCTAATTAGTTCGCAAATACAAGTTCCAAAAACGGAGCGTAACTAAAAAAAAAAAAAAAAAAAAAACGGATTTGGAAAAACAAAGGTTACATGTGTAAGGTCAACAAAAGTTGCGTAAAGACAAGCAAGAACATTTCCCCAAACAGTTTAACAAATGAACTTACCAAGAGATAATATATAAGAATCCGGATCAAAAGGTCTTTGGGGCAGAGCCAAAATAAAACCTAAGAGAGATGAAATGACGTGAAAAAAATATTAGCAAATTCTTAACCAGAATGAGAGACAAATTGCACCAAAGTTAGACTTCCCCAAACTTACCAAAACTGGAAACGAGCAAAAAATTACAAAACGAAAACAAACGAATGGAAATCAAAAAACGAATATATCCAAAAAAACTACTTCCAAAAACGAAAACTCCTACACCAGCCAACAATCAACTCCAACCAACGTAACCTCCAACATTCAAAAAACGCCACCTCGAATCGAGACGCCCCAAGCCATAAATAGTGTTTCGTTTCCCGCACAAATTAAGGAGGGTTCATAGGAACGCACAATCAATGATGCGGCCGCAAAATAAGGACGCATGTATAAATACGTCACGAGACAAAAACAAAATTCTGGTGTATTTCTTGTTTGGAGCTCAGACATGGCTACAGACCAGGGAAACAATGGACAACAGTCTGGCGATAAGTATTTCATGCATTTTGACTCAATGATTAATTAGAAACATAATATTGTGCAAGTTGTGAAGTTGAGAATTCTCCAAATTTACACAAATAGGTGAGGAGGATGACATGGAAGAGGCTGCTGGGCCCAGTATTCCGGGCAAAGCTGCCAAAAAGAAAAGGCAGCCACAATTATCACTGATGTTAAACGGCGGTAAGAAAACACTTGACCACCCTAAAACCAAAAACCAAATCAAATAAGAAATAATGGTTGCTTTTTCACCCACAGATGGCAAGACTTCAAATATCGCCTGAAACAAAAAATGGCGGACAGGGCTAGGCATGCAAGGGGGACAGGTGGAGGTCCCACCCCTGTGTCATTGGAGTTGACTGATTTAGAAGAGCTGGCACAGAGGTGTGTGCAGGCTGTGGAGGTGTTTGGCGTGTCCAACATGGATACGGACATGCCAGACTTTGCGGCTCCTCATGTTGTCCCAGGTAAATATTGTGATGTCACCAACTCTGAAATGTTATTGTGCCAATATGTAGATTCTAATGTGAGTCTTTTCTCATTTTTCCAACAGAGACACAGGCGGATGAGTCTGCTCCAGAGGGGAGCCTTGGCCGCAGAATTTTGGCAGGCTCTGCAGGGGATGAACCAGTACATCCGGCTGAGGACCCTGCAGAAGCCAGTCCAGGGCAATCCCCCTCGCAGGCAGTGTCCCTCCTCACAGAACTCAATTTTAAATCGGATTTCCATACGGAGATTCTGCAGAGGATGGACGCCAGTCTGGTACGGGTGGCTGAGGCCCTGGAGCAAAATGCTGCGGCCAACGTGACCATTGGTCAGGCCCTGGCGGAAAATACCAGGGCCAACATCCGCATCGCCACTGCCCTGGAGCAGCTCGTTTGCCAGCACATGGTGGAGCCGACCTCCCTTCCTGCCGGAACATCAGGATCCTCCACCTGTGGCACAACATCAGCCAATCCTCCAAATGTGCCTAGCCCTGTGCCTAGTCCAGAGGCCACAACATCTGCCTCTGGACAGGCCAGCCCGATGACATCCCGGACCCGGTCTGGCGCCCTCCCTCCCCCAGCCAAACGGGCGAAAAAACGGTGACAGCATTGGCTACTTTTCCCACACTCATTCTGTGCTTGCCTCATATTCCTTTCTGGCCAAAACTTCCCTCTCCTTTCTTGTGAATTGTTTTTAATTTTTGCATTTACGTTTACCAAAAAATTATTGTTTGCACAATTAATAAATATTGTGGAATGAACACTGCCAAAAATGTTTTGGTTAAATATGTGCATTTATTTTTTGTGGGATACCAATAAATTTACAACAAATGTACGACTTTGTATTCTGACATTATTGTAAAAATGGGTTACATTTAATCTGGGCCCACAAGCCAACAACGTTCAACCTAAAAAATTACACATTGGAAAAAAAGGGCTCGTTAAGGAACGTTTAAAACATTACCTAAGGAGGAAAAATCACCTTGCAAACAAAAATTAGGCACCAAACCTAAACATGATGACATTATTGTTACAATAGTCCAAAAACAACACATTGCGGCCAAAATACACCCCCACAAATGTACGCTAATTGATTGTGTAATCCAGACATTAGCAGCTATGATTTCCACCTGCGTTCGGTTTTGTGCTATCCAAAAAAACTGCTTTCCAAACACATACCAAGCCGGGTTTCAATCAAACACTAATTGATTTTCTGACAAGCCGTGATTAATCGATGCAACATCGTGGAGTGCCGGGACGGAGGAGAAGGCCATCGCCACTGGTTGAGTTATCCAGCCCCTAAGCTGTGCGAGCATTTTGAAGGGAAAGAGGTACGAACATATTTGACGTTCGCATTTGTTAATGTATGTACGCCCAAAAAACGCCTCGCCACGCCTGCGTTTTTCCATCTCCTCCCCCGTCAACACCCAAAAATGCCCTGTTCTGTCAATCACATTTGACATGTCACTTCCTGTACGCTATTTGACGAACGAGACAAAATAAGCTCGCAATCTGCCGTACGCACATGCGCAGTGTTACACCGACGCATGCGCGGTTAGTCAACATCGGAACGCAACGAGCGTACTGCTGGTAACGAGCGGCTCTGAATCAGGGCCACAGAGGGCTGACTAATATATGGTCACTTTAAAAAGGACTAACTCTGGATTTAATATGAACTTGCATGAGTCATAAAGTTTGACAGTTGCTCAGACTGTGAGGTTAAAAGGTTACTGTTGTAGCTTTCCCTACCAATTTCTACTTAAGTCAGCCCTGAAACCTGTGTAATTTGTGTCCCCATTTTTAGGGATTGTGTGACAGTGTGTGGCCCTGATGAAGTTCAAACCTAGGCAAAAAAATCCTGGTCAATCTACACCACCATGCCAAATTTTGTGGAGCTAGGTCCAAAACTCTGGACGTACATAAAGGACAAACAGACAGACAGACAGAGAGATTTGTGGAATATTCCACGAAAACACCCATTTTCAGAGGATACCCACAAATATTAAGTATCCCCTATATCTGCTGTGGTCCCTCCATTTCTGCCTAACAGATTTACCAAGCTCAGAAATGCAAAGCTTTCCAGATATTGGCCCCAAAGCTAACACCATCTTAAGATGATGTTAGCCGCTGTACTCTATGGGCTACTCTTCACAGAAATTATGGGGAGAGGATTCCTGAGGTGCCCTCACCAGCAATGGTCGCTGCACATGCGTGGTCTGCAGGCCGCGCATGCGCAGATTCCCCAGCACAGAAGTGAAGAGATGTGGTCACTTCACTCCGAGTACATCACAGGGACGGGCTTCTTTTGGAGCCCCTGTCCCCGCAGGTGCTCTTTGCTACAAATTGGCGCAAATGCAATGTGATCAAGGACACTAATATCGAGCACAGATCACATTTCAAATGCGATCATTAATAAATGGGCCCCTACGTCTCAACTTCCCCGTCAGGACTCAGAAATGTCATCAGGATAACTCACTGCATTTCGCTGCCACCTCATAAAATCTCTCAATTTAAATCTCTGCACAAGTTCTCAAAACCTGCAACAACTGATAGAAGACTTAGGGGGTATATTTACTAAAGTGAGAGGTTTTAGAAGTGGAGATGTTGCCCATAGCAACCAATCATATTCTACATAATATTTATCTAGCACCTTCTAGAAGATAATAGCTATAATCTGATTGGTTGCTGTGGGCAACATCTCCACTTCTAAAAACTCTCACTTTAGTAAATTTACCCCCTAGAGTGTGAATCCGCAGTGAGGGTTATCTTGGTGTCCCTGATCCTTCTGAAATATTACGTCGCTAAATATCTATTACAATGTATTCATCAGCACTCAGCTCCCTCTATTGGTTGACATAGAAGTGGTCCTATCTGGAGTACTCTCTACATACATTTCTCTCTTGAGCAAGCCCAAAGATAAGCCCTCACCAGCAAATCTTATGCCCAGGCTATCCCTCTGCCCGTCAATAAGGGGCAGCTGTATGTATACTCTTTACTTAATTCCCAACCCCACAAGCATGACCTCTCTTTGGAATAATCCTGTCTTCGTTCCTGGCCTTAAACCAAAGCTGCACTAATTGCACATAAATCACTTGAAAGGCCTTCCAGATACACTGTAACCCACCTATCGTTCTTTCTCATATTTAACAAAATACAGGTCGGCTTCCTCATCCCTAACACCTGTTTCTACCAGTGCTTGGATCTCATCTCAGACCTTTGTGGTAGACTCTAAACCTGCAGTTATGTAAATCAAAAGGATTAATATCTGCCACCCATTGTTTTGCAATAAAAATACTCTCAACTAACAAATTTAAATGGGGAGATAAACATTACGGGGCCCATACATCAGGCAGCCACCAGTGCGATTCGCCCTTTTGCCAATGCCTGGGTTGGCTACAGGTCTGCATCCTCATCGCCAAAAAAAAGTTTCTACCAGTGCTTGGATCTCATCTCAGACCTTTGTGGTAGACTCTAAGGGGTAAATTTACTAAAGTGAGAGTTTTCAGAAGTGAGTTTTAGAAGTGATGTTGCCCATAGCAATCAGATTCTGGCTACTATCTTCTAGAAGGTGCTAGTCAACTGTTAAGAAGAATCTGATTGGTTGCTATGGGCAACATCACTTCTAAAACTCACTTCTAAAAACTCTCACTTTAGTAAATGTACCCCTAAATCTGCATTTATGTAAATCAAAAGGATTAATATCTGCCACCCATTGTTTTGCAATGAAAATACTCTCAACTAACACTTAAATGGGAAGATAGACATTACGGGGCCCATACATCAGGCAGCCACCGGTGGGATTTGCCCTTCTGCCAATGCCTGGGTCGGGGGATTAGGAAAATCCAACATGTTGGACAATCTCAATTCACTGACTCCTACCCAAAAATGATCACAATCGATGAGCCGAGGATTGTTAACATGTTATTTTGGCAATCCCCTGACAAATTGCCGATCATCGGTGTACACCACTCGGCCCATAGATGTATGGCCCGCATTAGGCCATGTGGCCAATTTTATTGTTAACTGTTATAACAAAGCAGCAGCAGGAGATAGGTCCACAGTGCACACTACAATCTGAAATTGTCACTCTGCATTATAATTGTATTTTTGACTTATGAAACTACTCTGAACTCTTCAGTGAAGCCATTCTGCTAATTTTGAGATTACACAGACTTTAGTGACCTAGCTAGGGGGAAATGCACTAAGCCTTGGTGAGTGATAAAGTGGAGAGCGAAAAAAGTACCAACCAATCAGCTCCCAACTGTCATTTTGCAAACACAGCCTGTAAACTGACAATTAGGAACTGATTGGTTGGTACTTTATCACTCTCCAAGGCTTAGTGCATCTCCAGTTCAATCTTGGCATTTGCAAACTGGTTCACCAGCTCCAGCTCGCTGAAATTCGGAGAACCTGGACATTCCCAGAATTGGTTCACTCATCTCTAATCATGACACACATTCTAACAAGTCATGTGACACGAGAGGGAGGTGCCAGTTCCTAAGTACAGATTTACATCATTAGGTGAACACAAAGGGTTTTTCTATTGCCTTTGGCAACACATATGTAAGTGGGCATGCTTGTGCTATCTGGATTTCCTAGGTCAGGCAAGAATGCATTCCTTGGTTTTTCTGGCATATAACAGAGTTTACAAATGAGAATTTTATTACTTTATGTAAATTTGTACGAGCTGGTTGAGAACACCATTAGGACTGGTAACTACAGTATTTCATAAACAATTCCACATATTAAACAATAAACAAATAAAAGTTTTGGACTGGCAATCCAGGATGTGTAGTTACACTGAAGCAAGGCAAAATTATGCTTGTATTCTCCAATTTCCCAGTCTTCCTGTTTATGTCTTTCTTGCTGTATTCCAGTGTTTGCACATTGTTAAATAAAGCTCCTGCTGATCAACTGCAGATTTAATTTAAGAAAAATCTGATCAGCATGAATGTTACTTAACCTTTCTTGCAGATGGCAGCGGCATCCTGGGTGTTATAATGGTGGGGGCTGATGGACTGTTCTTCCATGGTAAGGAGTATATCGAGGAGGACAGATGCTTTATCTCTCTCTCTATAATAATGTCTCCGGTTTAGGGGTCTGCCTGTTCGTTCAGGCTAATCTCTTGAACCACTGGACAGATTTTGATGGGGTTTTCACTATTCTATACAGCATTGGCCGAGGAAGGTTTCATTGTATGACCCATTTATCTGTGACAAAAGGGAGCTGACCAGTGATGATTTTAGTGAAACAAAGTAACAGAAAAAAAATCTTGCATCAAGCTACTGTATAGGAGCTGGCCAGGGTGCTGAAACAGCGAGAGACAATGAGAGCCAATCAGTTGCTTAGCAGCAGCATAGAGAGTTGAGGGAGTCAGGGTCTAAGGCAGACAGAGAGTGTGAGACAGCCTCCAACTAACCCATGAAGATACCCTGATGCAGACCATTCAGAAACTCAGGCTATCAGGAATTTAAAACAAACAACAACTATCGGAACACCATCTAATGATTTCCATTTGATGGTAGCCAACATCGGACCATTGGAACAAAAACATCAATGGTCAGTCACCATTGGATTCTGATCTCCATCCCTACGCTAAACCTGCAGGTGGACTCTGGCCACCACTCCTCCATTGTGAAGAGCTCCCTCTCCAGTGTGATGTTCCCGCTCAGCCACATACTCTCGGTGAACATGAGGCACCTCCCATGGAAGTCAGCGCTGTTCTCGAACAGAGGCATCACAGCGAGGAAGCTGAACAGGTAGCCCAGGAAATACAGGGTATATTATGCAAAGAGAACACTGCTTATTGTGGTAGCTGGGAAGGGGCGCGCATGGAGGCTGCGGAAATATGCAGAGATGCCCCAGCCCCAGGGACATGCTGCTGATAATGCTGCAATACAAATCTCTCATTGATAATCCTCCTGCCCTTCCCAGCACATCCTTACCAGTTTTGTGATTAGCGATTAAAAATATGAAGAAAGTACTTCAAGGGATAATAGCACTATATATAAGGGACACACTTTGTGGCCTGAGTATGAGTCACATGTAAAGCGGTTGCAATTCTGGATGTCTACAATGAATGGAATTCTAATGAGACTATGCACTCATATTCAGAGTTGTATCCAACTATACGATTGCACCATCCCCGGAACTCCAGCCAAGAGAGCAGCGACCATCACTATCAACGATAACGACACTAACACCTACTCCATGCTAGCTGTGATTGAATTTGGCGTGCACTGTGCATATGCCAAATTCAATCAGAATAGGTAGTAAGTTAGTAACTATGACTAACATGCCCACAAAGCATTCCTATGTGAGCTCATTTGCTATCCAGTAACATCCATTTGTTAGAAAGCATTGCTCCCCTGCACTGTCTCCTCACTGTACCGCCGAACGTCTTTACATACGTCTCTTTCCCTTCAAATGCGTCTTATTTGCGAAGTGATGCATATAGGACGCACAAGCAGCTTCTGATAATTAAAATGATATGCGGAATGCCTACATTCTGTGTGCGACTGCGGCTGTATCGCCATTGCGAAATGCTACGTTACAGTGTCAGTGGCTGTGACACTGTAACATAGCATTTTGCATGCAGATACACCCGCAGTGGCACAAAGAATATAGGCATTCCGCACATCATTTTAATTATCAGAAGCTGCTTGTGCGTCCTATTTGCATCACTTCGCAAATAAGACGCATTTGAAGGGAAAAAGACGTATGTAAAGATGATCAGACTTTCCGAGTCGCGCCAATAGAAGGGCTGTTTAACTTGCAAGGAAGCTAGATGTATGTGGACACATCTGTACAAGTAGCTTTGGGCCTGATTCAGAGCCACTTGTAAGCGGCCGCTCGTTCGCTCCGAGCGATGTTTGCCCAACTGCGCATGCGTACGGATCGTTATACGCATGCGCGAACCAGTCAGTGCGGCCGAAATTCATGTGCTCGCAAAATAGCGAATGCCTGCTAATTTCAGTGACAGGATGAGGCGTATATGTGGGTGGTAACAGGGGAAGGTGCTTGAAAACGGGGAGTGGAGATCCGATCGCAGGCGTGCTTAAAGGTCAAAACGGGCGTTTTATGGGTGTGCATATTTAAAACAGCAGCGTCATTGACCACGTCACTGGGTTTTTTTAAGCCAGAACTGCTCGCAAAATTGTGGTAGCAAAAACCAACCACAAGAATAGCGAGCAGCTCATACCCTGTTCGATGTACTCGATTAATCTAATAAATAGCGGACATGACGTAGGATGCGAGCGGCCAGGGGGCGTAGTTTCCCAAAAAACGACCGCAAGTTCTGTTCGCTCGTTCAGACCTAGAGGCGTGAACAGACCGCGAACAGCGAACGGTTCATTTGAATAGCCACCCCTATTTTCAGGACGAGCGAGCGCTAATTGCGTCCGGCTCTGAATCAGGTCCTTTATTACTACCTAGCCCGACGGTGCAATGCTGGAAGTACAAGATATTTTCACGTCTACTTTAATGACTGGAGCGTGTTTATTGATGAATCATGTGTAGAGGAGAATGATAATAATGTGAATGCTGATACACTTGCCTCTATGGTGTTAGGTAGTGTACATTGTATTAGCTAAGGATAAGCCATGTGTTAATGGAGCAGTACGTACCCTATTAGCTGAAAGGGACAGGGCATTTAAATCTAGAGATGTGCATGGAACCCCATGTTTTGGTGTTGGACAGTGGCGTAACTAGGTTATTTGGAGCCCAGGGCAAGATGAAAAACGGAGGCCCCCCCCCCTCCATTTATGGGTGCGCTGAAAAGTGGGCGTGGCCACATGGCACAAGGGGCGTGTTCATTGAAAATGGAAGTGTGTCAACATGACACCACCATTTCTCGTCACTCTGGAAACATTCCTTTCCATTTCATATGCTCCTTAATGCCCCCAGTAGTAGTGCCCCTTATGCAATGCCCCCAGTAGTAGTGCCCCTTATGCAATGCCCCCTGTAGTAGTGCCCCTTATGCAGTGCCCCCAGTAGTAGTACCCATTATGCAATGCCCCGTTATAGTGCACATTATGCAGTGCCCCCAATAGTAGTGCCCCCAGTAGTAGTACCCATTATGTAATGCCCCATTGTAGTGCATTATGCAGTGCCCCTTATGTAGTTCCTCCAGTAGTGCCCGTTATGCAGTGCCCCTTATACAATGCCCCCAGTAGTGCCTCTTAAACAGTACCACCAGTAGTTTCCCTTATGCAGGGCCCCTTATACAGTGCCCCCAGTAGTGCACCTTATACAATACCCCCTGTAGTGCCCCTTATGCAGTGCCCCTTATACAGAGCCCCAAGTAGTGGTGCATCGTACACATATAAAAATATAATTTTAAAGTTGCTAGATTGAATCTAAAAAAGGGGATAAGAGAGGCAAAAAGAGCATACTCTGTTAGGCTGGAAAGTAAGTTTAGGAGTGACAAAGATGCAAGGTGTATGTGGAAAAGTATTCAGTATATTACTGATAATAAAATGAATAAGAGTTCCTTAAGCCGAGCAGATAGCTCCTTTTGTGAGACACTAAACATATTTTATTCCTGTTTTGCTAGTAATAATGATTTCTCATCAATATGGGTGGGAAACTTTAAGGAGAAAGGGCCTTTGGTGTTGGATGAATTGTCTGTTAGATGATGCCTGGCCAGAACAAAGTCAGGTAAGGCCATACTTGCCTACTCTCCCGGGACTGCCAAGACCCTCCCGAAAATCGGGTACCGCTTCCGGCACCCCGCAAGAATAGGCAAGTCCCCCGGAATGGCTGCCGGTACCCCTTGACCCCCCCAGGCCTGCTGCAAAAGTGGGCGGTCCAGGGGTGTGATGACGTGATTCGCTCTGAATCGCATCATCGTACCCCTGCCTTATAATGCCGGTAATATCTGCATTATAAAGCAGGGGACGGGGCCTCGATGATGTGATCACGTTGGTATAACCCCGACTCCGCCTACCTGGACCGCCCTAACCCTCCTGCTGGATCGACCTGGCAGTCCCCTCCTGGAGGGTGCTGCAGAAATGTCGGTAAGTATGGGTAAGGCCCGTGGGCTGGACAGGATCCAGGGGAAGGTTCTCAAAGAATGCTCTTAGCAGGTAGCTGGAATTTTTTCCAATAGTTGTGAAGAAGGCTTAAGGGCACACAAGAACTTCCAGCAAGCGCCAGGACAGTCTACTAAAGTTGATTCAGCTGCGGGATCGGGGCACCACCAGTGCAGAGATTGCTCAGGAATGGCAGCAGGCAGGTGTGAGTGCATCTTCACACACATTGAGGCAAAGACTTTTGGAGGATGGCAGCAAAGAAGCCACTTCTCTCCAGGAAAAACATCAGGGACAGACTGATATTTTGCAAAAGGTACAGGGATTGGACTGCTGAGGACTGGGGTAAAGTTATTTTCTCTGATGAATCCCCTTTCAGATTGTTTGGGGCATCTTGAAAAACGCTTGTCCGGAGAAGGAAAGGTGAGCGCTACCATCAGTCCTGTGTCATGCCAACACTAAAGCATCCTGAGACCATTCATGTGTGGGGTTGCTTCTCAGCCAAGAGAGTGTAATCACTCACAATTTTGAGCACAGCCATGAATAAAGAATGGTACCAAAACATCCTCCAAGAGCAACTTCTCCCATCCATCCAAGAATAGTTTGGTGATGAACAATGCCTTTCTAGCATGATGGAGCACCTTGCCATAAGACAAAAGTGATAACTAAGTGGCTCGGGGAACAAAATATTGAAATTTTGGGTTCATGGCCAGGAAACTCCCCAGACCTTAATCCCATTGAGAACTTGTGGTCAATCCTCAAGAGGTGGGTGGACAAACAAAGACCCACAAATTTTGACAAACTCCAAGCACTGATTAGGCAAGAATGGGCGGCCATCAGTCAGTATGTGGCCCAGAAGTTGATTGACATCATGCCAGGGCGAATTGCAGAGGTCTTGAAAAAGAAGGGTCAACACTGCAAATATTGACTCTTTGCAAAAACTTAATGTAATTACACTTATGAAATGCTTGTAATTTTACTTCAGTATACAATAGTAACATCTGACAAAAAGATCTAAAAACACTGAAGCAGCAAACTCTGTGAAAACCAACACTTGTGTCATTCTCAAAACTTTTGGCCATGGCTGTAGATCAGAGGTTTTAAGAATAGAAAAGTGCATACTTGCCTACTTTTTGAGTCTCTCCTCCGGGAGCATCTCAGAGGAGAGAAGCAGCTGGCTGGAGGTTGTAGCGGAGCCTGGCGCTACACGTCACTAAGACCCGTCCCCTCACGGGAAATGTCGCAATTCGTTGGTTAATCAAGAGAGGGTTGGGCCTACATGATGCTTTTTTCTTAGAAACATGTCATATTGGCCCCTCCCCTTCAATGTTTACCTGTGATATGATGGGATTATCCTCCCCATCATACCCACTTCACTAGAAAGTGGGCAAGATGCAAGAGTGCTGCCTACTCTTCCGGGGGTGCGGGGGAATGCCCACAATTTTGGGAGACTCCTACAACTTCCGGGAGAGTAGGCAGGTATGGAAAACTGGCGCTACAACAGTCATTTAATTTTGAATGTGAAAAAAAACTAAAGAAATTAGAGCAGATTTTAGGATAACGAACAAACGAGAACATGGCCCATTAGTCCTAAACGGACAGTGGGGGAAGTTGTATAAAGGGGTGATATGGGAGTTTAGTGGTATCAGCGCATGTATTGTGCACTGATACCACTTCTCCCCCATGGATTGATGTAGGGCAAGCATGTCAAACTCAATATACCAACCGGGCCGACTATTCAAGGTCTTAGGGGCAGATTAAATTTGGCGCAAGGTTTAGCGAGGAAAAAACCTTGTGCCCAATTTTGGAATACAGCGGGTATGCACGCTCCTGATACTCACGGTATTTAACTAATACAATAGTGGTCGCAGGGTTTTCAGCTCTGAAAGTCCCACTGATTTTTCGTAAAATTAACGATTTTAGGAAATATCACACTTGTTATGGAGGAGCGAGGAAAAAAATCTCCCGACATGGGAAATAAAAAAAACCTGCGCCTAATTGAATTTTCAAGAATCCAGCACCTACAGGAAAAATCTCGCATGTGCAGGATTATTGATATTCTTGCACCCAATTGAATATGCCTCTAAGAGTTTGTGGGCCGCAAGAAAAAAAAAGTCTTATATGCAATTTTGTAAGGTTTATTATTAATAAAAACAAATGAAGTGGCCCCTGTAGTATTGCCCCCTATGCAATGCCACTGTAGTTGTGCCCATTATGCAATGTCCCCTGTATAAGAGCTCCTTATGCAATGCCACTGTAGTTGTGCCCATTATGCAATGCCCCCTGTATAAGAGCTCCTTATGCAATGCCACTGTAGTTGTACCCACTATGCAATTCCCCTGTATTAGAGCCCCTTATGCAATGCCTCTGTAGTTGTACCCACTATGCAATTCCCCCTGTATTAGAGCCCCTTAGCAATGCCACTGTAGTTGTGCCCATTATGCAATGCCCCTGTATAAGAGCTCCTTATGCAATGCCACTGTAGTTGTACCCACTATGCAATTCCCCCTGTATTAGAGCCCCTTAGCAATGCCACTGTAGTTGTACCCACTATGCAATTCCCCCTGTATTAGAGCCCCTTAGCAATGCCACTGTAGTTGTGCCCATTATGCAATGCCCCTGTATAAGAGCTCCTTATGCAATGCCACTGTAGTTGTGCCCATTATGCAATGCCCCTGTATAAGAGCTCCTTATGCAATGCCACTGTAGTTGTGCCCATTATGCAATGCCCCTGTATAAGAGCTCCTTATGCAATGCCACTGTAGTTGTACCCACTATACAATTCCCCTGTATTAGAGCCCCTTATGCAATGCCACTGTAGTTGGGCCCATTATGCAATGCCCCCTGTATAAGAGCTCCTTATGCAATGCCACTGTATTTGTGCTCATTATGCAATGCCCCCTGTATTAGAGCTCCTTATGCAATGTCATTATAGTTGTGCCCATTATGCAATGCCCCTGTATAAGAGCTCCTTATGCAATGCCACTGTAGTTGTGCCTATTATGCAACACCACTGTATTAGAGCCCCCTATGCAATGCCCCCTGAAGTTGTGCCCCTTATGCAATGCTCCCTGTATTAGAGCCCATTATGGAATGCCCCCTGTATTAGAGCCCCTTATGCAATGCCACTGTAGTTGTGCTCATTATGCAATTCCCCCTGTATAAGAGCTCCTTAAGCAATGCCACTCTAGTTGTGACCATTATGCAAAATACCCCTTTATAAGAGCTTCTTATGCAATGCCACTGTAGTTGTGCCCATTATGCAGTGCCCCCTGAATCAGAGTCCCTTATGCAACGCCACTGTACTTGTGCCCATTATGCAGTGCCCCCACTAGTGATCATTATGCAGTGCTACCAGTAGTGCCCATTATGCAGTGCCCACAGTAGTGCCAATTATGTAGTGCTCCCATTAGTGCCCGTTATATTGTGCCCCCAGTAATGCCCCTAGTAGTGACCCTTATGCTGTGCCTCCTCCCAGTGTAGAACAAGCCCCACTCTAGTACTTACCTCTCTCTTACTTACCTCTCTTCACACTGGCCGCTGGGCACCGCTCCCATGTAGACGCTGCCGCTGACTGGTTCTAACTAGATCCAGCAGGCGCAGGCTCCTCTCATCGTGGGTGACGTCATGACATCACTCACAAACTGCATCACTGGGAACGCTGGCCTCTGAGGCAATCAGAGGCTTCTTTAGTCTCTGATAGCTTCAGAGACCAGCATTCCCAGTTTTTAATACAGTAAACACTGAGCTCGGATTGCGGCAGGGGTTTAGGCCACATGATATTTGTATTTGGGCCCACACAGTCGGGCCGCATAAAATGTTTATTTGGGCCGCATGTTTGAGATGCCTGATGTAGGTCATACTTGCCTACTCTCCCGGAAGTGTCGAGAGGCTCCTGAATTTTTGGGGAGTGCCCCGCACCCCTGGAAGAGTATCCGCATCTCCTGCATCCTGCCCACTTCCTAATGAAGTGGGCAGGACATTGTGAATAGCGGCTCTGTATGGAGGGGGCGGGGCTCAATGAAGCATTTTTGTGTCATTTAGTGACATAGGCACCAGCCCCCAATGCATCTAGAGATACACCTCTATCAGCAGTGCTCCATCTCCTAATGCTTTCAGTTGTTGACAGTCAAAATGTCAACAATGCAATTTTATCCTAACACTAACCCTAACCTTAACCTAAAATGCAATCTAACACTCACCGTAATTGCACCGTAACACTAACTGAAGCCTAACACTAACTGCAGCTAACTCTAACAGATTAACCCTAACCTCAATCTAATCCTAACCCTACCCTAACTACAGCCTAACCCTAACCACAGCCTAATCTTAACCCAATCCTCACTACAACCTAACCATAACTGCAGCCAAATCCTAATCCTACCCTCACTATAGCCTTACTCTAACCGCAGCCTAATCCTAACCCTACTCGCACTACAACATAACTCTAACCGCAGCCTAATTCTAACCCTACCCTCACTTCAACCTAACCCTAACTGCAGCCTAATCCTGACCCTACCCTAACTGCAGCCTAACCCTATCCACGGCCTGATCCTAACACTACCCTATCTACAGGATAACCCTAACTGCAGCCTAACCCTTACCGCAGTTTAATCCTAATTGCAGCCTAATCCTAACCGCAGTTTAACCCTAACCACAAACTGTGGTTGGTAGGTTTGGTATTGACTCTGGTCGAAATGTGTGAATATATGACACTGAGGAAAAGGTGATCCAGTTTGAAGTCTTATGCGCCTTTGTAACAGGAAACAACTCTGCCCTGGACCTCCATATTGCGGTTTATCTTTGTGATGTACATTATGATTCTGGTTGGCAGCCTCCCTCACCTCGGAAGGGATTTTATTGAGTTTATTTATTTATTTTTTATTTGGAAGTTTGTTCTGTAAAAATAAAAGTGTAATAGACTATTGGAAGCTCTGAAATATTTTGAGGAACGGTGATACTGTACATCTGGGGGAAGAAAGTTCTCCCTATAAACTATCAAGTATAATATGATACACTGTGACATAAAGAGTCATTGATGTAAATAGAATCAGCGGTGCAGGGTGTAATTCTGCCTTCCCTAACTAGCTATACACATGGATTCTTTTGAGCATATTGGAAAGAATTCATTGAAGGCTGAACAGTTTGAAGCATGTTTTTGTAGATTGGAGAAATCAAGACTATACAGAAATACAACGTGTGATCAAATAAAAAATTTGCTGGACTTGTGCTGTGTTTTATATGTTATTTTTCAGTATTTTATATGTTATTTTTCACTAGTCAGACTATACTACTTCAGTACTAGCTGCATCTTGCAGATTGTGTAAAATATATTTATCTTTTTACATGCATACATATGTATATATTATACATTGGTAGTTGTATGGTATACAAGAAATGCATATTTAATTTTGGTTTGTGGCTTGCAGGCAAGTTTTAAACAATTGTCATTAAATCGAACTTACCTACTCAACTGCAATATCCGATAGGCTCAAATTTCTTAGAACCCTTCTGGATTCCGCCCACTTTTCTGCAAATTGCATCATCATAGCACATCCCGCTGATGCATGATGCCACTATTCTAAGCATTATGCCATGTGGAGGGACCATGATTAAGCAAATCTCATCACCACACCTCCTGCACTTGCCACTTAGACCCAAGTTAAGTCTGCATTACATTATTATTATATTAGTAAATGGACCCCGGTCACCTTCAGCGCCTGCCCAGCCTCTGCTGCTCCACCCCTCCGATCCCTCTGTCCTGCGCGGTCCCATCACCACCCTGCACTCAGTAATGTCTGCCACCCCTGTTCAGTCCCATCACTACCTACAATCTGTAATGTGCCCTCCCTATGCTCAGTCCCATTGCCACCTATACATTGTAATGTGCCCTCCCCATGCTCAGTTCCATCGCCACCTATACATTGTAATGTGTCCTCCACATGCTCAGTCCCATTCCCACCTATACATTGTAATGTGTCCTCCCCATGCTCAGTCCCATCGCCACCTATACTTTGTAATGTGCCCTCCCCATGCACAGTCCCATCGCCACCTATACTCTGTAATGTGCCCTCCCCATGCACAGTCCCATCGCCACCTACACATTGTAATGTGCCCTCCCCATGCACAGTTCCATCGCCACCTATACATTGTAATGTGTCCTCCCCATGCTCAGTCCCATCGCCACCTATGCTCTGTAATGTGCCCTCCCCATGCACAGTCCCATCGCCACCTATACTCTGTAATGTGCCCTCCCCATGCACAGTCCCATCGCCACCTACACATTGTAATGTGCCCTCCCCATGCACAGTTCCATCGCCACCTATACATTGTAATGTGTCCTCCCCATGCTCAGTCCCATCGCCACCTATGCTCTGTAATGTGCCCTCCCCATGCTCAGTCCCATCGCCACCTTTCCTCTGTAATGTGTCCTCCACTTGCTTAGTCCCATCGCCACCTCTGCTCTGTAATGTGCCCTCTCCATCCTCAGTCCCATCGCCACCTATACTCTGTAATGTGCCCTTCCCATGCTCAGTCCCATCGCCACCTACGCTCTGTAATGTGTCCTCCCCATGCTCAGTCCCATCGCCACCTAAACATTGTAATGTATCCTCCCCATGCTCATTCCCATCGCCACCTCTGCTCTGTAATGTTTCCTCCCCATGCTCAGTTCCATCGCCACCTATACATTGTAATGTGCCCTCCCCATGCTCAGTTCCATCGCCACCTATACATTGTAATGTGCCCTCCCTATGCTCAGTTCCATCGCCACCTATACATTGTAATGTGTCCTCCCCATGCTCAGTCCCATCACCACCTATGCTCTGTAATGTGCCCTCCCCATGCTCAGTTCTATCGCCACCTATACATTGTAATGTGTCCTCCCCATGCTCAGTCCCATCGCCACCTATACTCTGTAATGTGTCCTCCCCATGCTCAGTTCCATCGCCACCTATACATTGTAATGTGCCCTCCCCATGCTCAGTTCCATCGCCACCTATACATTGTAATGTGTCCTCCCCATGCTCAGTCCCATCGCCACCTATACTCTGTAATGTGTCCTCCCCATGCTCAGTGCCATCGCCACCTATACTCTGTAATGTGCCCTCCCCATGCACAGTCCCATCGCCACCTATACATTGTAATGTGCCCTCCCCATGCTCAGTCCCATCACCACTTACACATTGTAATGTAACCTCCCCATGCTCAGTCCCATCGCCACCTTTGCTCTGTAATGTGTCCTCCACTTGCTTAGTCCCATCGCCACCTCTGCTCTGTAATGTGCCCTCCCCATGCTCAGTCCCATCGCCACCTGTGCTCTGTAATGTGCCCTCCCCATGCTCAGTCCCATCGCCACTTACGCTCTGTAATTTGTCCTCCCCATGCTCAGTCCCATCGCCACCTATACTCTGTAATTTGTCCTCCCCATGCTCAGTCCCATCGCCACCTATGCTCTGGAATGTGTCCTCCCCATGCTCAGTCCCATCACCTGCTAGGCTCTGTAATGTGTCCTTCCCTTGCTCAGTCCCATCTCCACCTACGCGCTGTAATGTGCCCCCCCCATTCTCAGGCCCCCCCATCTACTGCTAGGCTAAGGTCTGTCCCCTTTCCCTAGCAAAGATACCTTATAGATAGATAGCCTATACTCTGTAATGTGCCCTCCCCATGCACAGTCCCATCGCCACCTATACATTGTAATGTGTCCTCCCCATGCTCAGTCCCATCACAACCTATACTCTGTAATGTGCCCTCTCCATGCTCAGTCCCATCACCACTTACACATTGTAATGTAACCTCCCCATGCTCAGTCCCATCGCCACCTCTGCTCTGTAATGTAACCTCCCCATGCTCAGTCCCATCGCCACCTCTGCTCTGTAATGTGCCCTCTCCATCCTCAGTCCCATCGCCACCTATACTCTGTAATGTGCCCTTCCCATGCTCAGTCCCATCGCCACCTACGCTCTGTAATGTGTCCTCCCCATGCTCAGTCCCATCGCCACCTAAACATTGTAATGTATCTTCCCCATGCTCATTCCCATCGCCACCTCTGCTCTGTAATGTTTCCTCCCCATGCTCAGTTCCATCGCCACCTATACATTGTAATGTGCCCTCCCCATGCTCAGTTCCATCGCCACCTATACATTGTAATGTGCCCTCCCCATGCTCAGTTCCATCGCCACCTATACATTGTAATGTGTCCTCCCCATGCTCAGTCCCATCACCACCTATGCTCTGTAATGTGCCCTCCCCATGCTCAGTTCTATCGCCACCTATACATTGTAATGTGTCCTCCCCATGCTCAGTCCCATCGCCACCTATACTCTGTAATGTGTCCTCCCCATGCTCAGTTCCATCGCCACCTATACATTGTAATGTGCCCTCCCCATGCTCAGTTCCATCGCCACCTATACATTGTAATGTGTCCTCCCCATGCTCAGTCCCATCGCCACCTATACTCTGTAATGTGTCCTCCCCATGCTCAGTGCCATCGCCACCTATACTCTGTAATGTGCCCTCCCCATGCACAGTCCCATCGCCACCTATACATTGTAATGTGCCCTCCCCATGCTCAGTCCCATCACCACTTACACATTGTAATGTAACCTCCCCATGCTCAGTCCCATCGCCACCTTTGCTCTGTAATGTGTCCTCCACTTGCTTAGTCCCATCGCCACCTCTGCTCTGTAATGTGCCCTCCCCATGCTCAGTCCCATCGCCACCTGTGCTCTGTAATGTGCCCTCCCCATGCTCAGTCCCATCGCCACTTACGCTCTGTAATTTGTCCTCCCCATGCTCAGTCCCATCGCCACCTATACTCTGTAATTTGTCCTCCCCATGCTCAGTCCCATCGCCACCTATGCTCTGGAATGTGTCCTCCCCATTCTCAGTCCCATCACCTGCTAGGCTCTGTAATGTGTCCTTCCCTTGCTCAGTCCCATCTCCACCTACGCGCTGTAATGTGCCCCCCCATTCTCAGGCCCCCCCATCTACTGCTAGGCTAAGGTCTGTCCCCTTTCCCTAGCAAAGATACCTTATAGATAGATAGCCTATACTCTGTAATGTGCCCTCCCCATGCACAGTCCCATCACCACCTATACATTGTAATGTGTCCTCCCCATGCTCAGTCCCATCACAACCTATACTCTGTAATGTGCCCTCTCCATGCTCAGTCCCATCACCACTTACACATTGTAATGTAACCTCCCCATGCTCAGTCCCATCGCCACCTCTGCTCTGTAATGTAACCTCCCCATGCTCAGTCCCATCGCCACCTCTGCTCTGTAATGTGCCCTCTCCATCCTCAGTCCCATCGCCACCTATACTCTGTAATGTGCCCTTCCCATGCTCAGTCCCATCGCCACCTACGCTCTGTAATGTGTCCTCCCCATGCTCAGTCCCATCGCTACCTGTGCTCTGTAATATGCCCTCCCCATACTTAGTCCCATCGCCACTTACGCTCTGTAGTTTGTCCTCCCCATGCTCAGTCCCATCGCCACCTATGCTCTTTAATGTGCCCTCCCTATGCTCAGTCCCATCGCCACCTATACATTGTAATGTGTCCTCCCCATGCTCAGTCCCATCGCCACCTATGCTCTGTAATGTGTCCTCCCCATGCTCAGTCCCATCGCCACCTACACGTTGTAATGTGTCCTCCCCATGCTCAGTTCTATCGTCACCTATACATTGTAATGTGCCATCCCCATGCTCAGTCCCATCGCCACCTATACATTGTAATGTGTCCTCCCCATGCTCAGTCCCATCGCCACCTATACATTGTAATGTGTCCTCCGCAGGCTCAGTCCCATTGCCACCTCTGCTCTGTAATGTGTCCTCCCCATGCTCAGTTCCATCGCCACCTATACATTGTAATGTGCCCTCCCCATGCTCAGTTCCATCGCCACCTATCAGGGCCGCCGTCAGGGGGGACTGCCGGGCCCGGAGTCCCGGGCCCGGAGTCCCGGGCCCGGAGAGAGCGGCGGCCCGGGAGACAGCAGTGCAGAGTATAAGAATCAGCAGCCGGGGAAACACAGCGCCGCCGGCGGTATTTGATATATGGGGCCGGCCGCAAGACTTACAACTCGCGGACCGGCAGCCAATCAGGAGCAGCCATTGCGGCCGCTCCTGATTGGCTGCCGGTCCGTGAGCTGTGATTGGCTCGCGGGCAGCGTCGTATTTCAATTACCGCTGGCTGCCATGTGTCTACCCGGCTGCCGATTCATATATTCTGCACTGCTGTCTCCCGGCCCGGGCTCTCTGAAAAAACAAGGTAGGAAGAGTCCCTGCCCTGTGCCCCTCTGCTCCACCTACTGCAAGAAACCAGAAAGCCTTCCCTCCCCTAATGCTCTACTCCAGCCAGCCTTCCCTGCCCCATGCTCCCCTAGTCCAGCCAGCCTTCCCTGCCCCATGCTCCCCTAGTCCAGCCAGCCTTCCCTGCCCCATGCTCCCCTAGTCCAGCCAGCCTTCCCTGCCCCATGCTCCCCTAGTCCAGCCAGCCTTCCCTGCCCCATGTTCCACTAGTCCAGCCAGCCTTCCCTGCCCCATGCTCCCCTAGTCCAGCCAGCCTTCCCTGCCCCATGCTCCCCTAGTCCAGCCAGCCTTCCCTGCCCCATGCTCCCCTAGTCCAGCCAGCCTTCCCTGCCCCATGCTCCACTAGTCCAGCCAGCCTTCCCTGCCCCATGCTCCCCTAGTCCAGCCAGCCTTCCCTGCCCCATGCTCCCCTAGTCCAGCCAGCCTTCCCTGCCCCATGCTCCCCTAGTCCAGCCAGCCTTCCCTGCCCCATGCTCCCCTAGTCTAGCCAGCCTTCCCTGCCCTGTGCCCCCCCTAATCCAGCCAGTCTTCCCTGCCCAGTCCCCCACCCCAGTTCAAGCTTCTCTGCCCTGTGCCTCCCCACTAGTGTACCTAGCCTTTCCTACCCCCCCTAGTCCAGCCAGCTTTCTCTGCCCTGTGCCCCCCAATTAAGGTCCAGCCTTCCCAGCCCTGTGCCACCCACTCCCATCCTGTCTTCCCCACCCCAAACTTTGAGAATTTTTAAACTGGGTGATGCACTAATTGACACCCCCCCTGTGTATCTCCACCCACATTATACACAGCTCCTCCCACCTCTGCACCATCCCCCGGGGGGGGCCCTGCCATCTTTGTCAGTACCGGGCCCCACGATTTCTGATGGCAGCCCTGCCACCTATACATTGTAATGTGCCCTCCCCATGCTCAGTTCCATCGCCACCTATACATTGTAATGTGCCCTCCCCATGCTCAGTCCCATCACCACCTATACATTGTAATGTGTCCTCCCCATGCTCAGTCCCATCGCTACCTATACATTGTAATGTGTCCTCCCCATGCTCAGTCCCATCGCCACTTACGCTCTGTAATGTGTCCTCCCCATGCTCAGTTCCATCGCTACCTGTGCTCTGTAATGTGTCCTCCCCATGCTTAGTCCCATCGCCACCTATACTCTGTAATGTGCCCTCCCCATGCTCAGTCCCATCGCCACTTACGCTCTGTAATGTGTCCTCCCCATGCTCAGTCCCATCACCTGCTACTCTCTGTAATCTGCCCCCCCCCCATTCTCAGGCCCCCCCATCTACTGCTGGACTAAGGTCTGTCCCCTTTCCCTAGCAAAGAGAGATGTTGGGGCACATATATGTTGGAGACAGGACAGATCTGATCATTTTATCAACACATGTACTTTGAAATATTTTTTATTGACTCATTTGGTACACAGTAAAATACTCAGCTGAAACACATTTGATAAATATATTGGATATCATATGGTTCTCCCTAGTTTTCTGAATGGGGAAAATGTGCATCTTAAAGTAAACAGTATGTTTGGCACAGCAGTAAATACGTCCTTTGTTTAAAAGTTTCACTAGATAATTAAAAGTTGTAGGAAATTGCATTATAAGTCCCATAAGGAAATGGTAATTAACTATCTCTAATAGTTTCAAAACTGGAGCAGCTGTTAAAACAGAGATTGATGCATATGTTGGAATCACAACCTTGGCTACTGCGCACCAAGAACACCTGCCGTAGACTGAAGGGGAATTCTTATTTGGTTTGCAAACTTTGTAAATGTTATAAAACTGAATTCAAGCATGTAATGTAAAGTTAAAAGGGATTTTTGGCTTTTTCCTTCTTATACCCCTTTTACACCGGAGCTAAAACCCGGGTTTTTGAAGGGTTAACCCGGGCAGCTCCCTGGTGTAAAAGGGGAGAGGGTTGGATCGCCGGGTCGAGTGACCCGGCAATCCAACCCAGGTAACTAGCAGGGTTTAACACGGGCGTAGCCCGTGAAACCCTGCTATGAGAACAGCGCACTCCAGGTCACGATGACCTGGAGTGCGCTGCTAGCCGGCCGATTGGTCCGGCTTCAGTGGCGCTTGGAGATAACGTCATCTCCAAGCGTCCACTTTCACTCCGCAAAAGCCGGGTCTATGCAGACCCGACTGCGGTGTGAGCGGCGCTGACTCAGGAATATCCCGAGTCAGCGCCGGCAAAATTCCGGGTCTGATCCGGATAGGAACTTTGTTCCAACTCCGGATCAGACCCGGAATTTAGGTGTAAAAGGGGTATTACATAGTTTTGCAAAGTGCATTTCACAAATGATATGATTGTAATTTGCATGATAAAGTCATATTATGCATTTGGAAATGTGAGAACAGACCTTTGAATTCTAACATTTCTTTACCACAAAAGCTCGGTATATTAGCAAGTTCATAAACTGATACAATCCTGCAAGTGATGCCTGCAGAAAATACAGTGCTTACATCATTTTTAATAATCATTGCAGGGAGACCATGCAAGACGGTGACCTGACTGGATGTGGCTCTGCTGGTCTCCCCCATCAAGCCAACAGATCTACTGTCATGGGGGTCTCTCCTGACCATATGGTGCTCCTCTCTAGTTGAAAGCCATTGAACAGCCTGCTGCCCATCACTCTGCTCTCTCCAACTGTTGTTTTTCTTTTTTAAATCAACTTTATTAAAAATGTCACAGGCTTCCACTCCCTTTTCCAAAATGGCCAATGAAATGTCATCTCTTATGAGATGGCCGTTGTCAGAAACACCTGTAAAATAATAGTCTACAATGGCTGGGTATTATCTGTGGCTGGGACAGGTCTTTAAGTGATACCATACACCTGCAGGGTATCACATCTGCTGTGTCCATCTAGGCTGGTGCAGATACATCTGGGCTGGTGCTGTGTCCATCTGGGCCCAATTTCTGGACTAAAAAAAATAAAATAAAAAAGTATATAGTAAAAAAAAAAATCAATCATATATTTTTCTGTGTGTGTGCGTGCGTGCGTGTTAGGCTTAACCGCAGTACCGCACAAGATCCAGCCAGCAACGCAAGTTGCAACCTAGTGCTGCCCGAATCCAGTCGTGCTAAAAAAAAAAATCAATAAAAGTGTATTTTATATTTTTCTGTGTGTGTGCATGCATGCATGTTAGGCTTAACCGCAGTACTGCACAAGATCCAGCCAGCAACATAAGTTGCAACCTAGTGCTGCCCGACTCCAGTCGTGCTAGAAAAAAAAAATCAATCAAAGTGTCTTTTATATTTTCTGTGTGTGTGTGTGTGCGTGCGTGTAAGGCTTAACCGCAGTACCGCACAAGATCCAGCCAGCAACGCAAGTTGCAACCTAGTGATGCCTGACTCCAGTCGTGATCAATCGCTGCTCTGGGCCCAAGTTCTTGATTCTAAAAAAAATTAAAATCAATTGTTTTTTTTGTATCTTTTACTGTCTGTGTGTGTGCGTGTATCCAGCCTGCAACGCAAGTTAAGTTGCAACCTAGTGCTGCCCCACTCCAGTCGTGATCAATCGCTGCTGTGGGCCCAAGTTCTTGATTATAAAAATTTTTTAAATCAATTGGGGGTTTTTTGGATCTTTTACTGTCTGTGTGTGTGCATGTATCCAGCCAGCAATGCAAGTTAAGTTGCAACCTAGTGCTGCTCCACTCCAGTCATGATCAATCACTGCTCTGGGCCCAAGTTCTGTAGATGAAATTTTTCAAAAATAAATTGTCTTTTTTTGGTCTAATATTTTAGTGTGTGCACACGACTGCACGTGTGTGAATTTTGTAACCGCACCTTGGCTACACTATTGGTGCTTGTGACACTGCTTCAAGACCACAGAAAATATGGAGGGCTGTCACATGACAGGAGAGCAAGGCCAAGAACCACATGTTGTAGCTGCTGCCAGCAGTGCAAGGCCGTCAACTTCCTCGTCCTCTATGAAGGCCCATGCCCCAGGGCTTAAGTCACACCATCGAAATGGTAAAGCTACTTTTACCGAACTTAAGAAAAAACAATTGAAAGGAAATTTGCCTTTAGATAAACAAAATTGGCAATATGCCATTCACTACACAAAGTGGAAAGGAAAGGATAAGCCCTTGGCCTTTCTTTATGAAGACTGCTGATTCTGATAGCCCTTCTGCTTGTAGTAGTAGTGGTAGTGGTACCATTAAAACATTTAACGTTGTTAAAATGAGTAAGTCAGCTCCGGAAAAACCAACTGTGTTCCCTGAGAAATCAAAATCACAAATCCCCGAGGAGAGTGCAAGTGTGTCCGCGGTTGCCATGTGTGAGCTAGACCTAAATACTAGTGTACTGGAGGATCCTCCAAGTTCCAACATTTGTGTGCCCTCTGTAAATGTGGGGCAGTCAACATCTTACAGACGTAGTCATCAAGGATGTTTCTGTGGAATTGCACATTGAGGACCAGGATATTTTGGTAGTTGAAGGTGCTAAGGATGATGAGGATGAAGATGTTGGTGATGAGGATGTTGATGCCGAGGATGTCCTTTGTGTAGGTACAGCAACAGCTGTTGTCCATGGATTGAAAAAGACAACACCCATTGTTGTCATGCCGGGGCAAAAGACAAAAAAATCCACTTCTCACATGTGGAATTATTTCAGCCCCAATCCGGACAACAGTTGTCAAGCCATATGTACCCATTGCCAAGCAAGAGTGAGTAGAGGGAGGGACCTAAACCACCTAGGAACATCCTCCTTGTTACATCACTTGGAACGCATTCATCAAATATCAAAGTGTAGGTCGCCAAGTTCCAAAACTCAAAACGTAACAAGTCCAGTGTCCCCTACCTGCTCCCTCTCTGTGGTATCCAAGCGCCTTCAATCTACAACACCAACACCTTTATTATCAACATCCTTATTCATCATCGGGAGTAGTCCTGCTGCATCCAATGTTGTTATTCGAAGCATGATTGACTCCTCTCCTATCCGTGATTCCTCAGAAGGATCCTTGATGACTACGCCTGTTACTGCTGCTGTCAGTGGATCTTCATCCCAGAAGGGGACCAGGAGGAAGTCTACTTGTAGTGTAGCCTCCAAAAAAACAATTAACTGTCAAACAATTGTTTGCAAGGGCAAACAAGTATGACAGCAATCACACAGGTGCACAGCAGATTACTGACGCCATAACAGCTATGCTGGTATTAGATGTGCGTCCAGTATCCGCCATTACTGCAGTGGGTTTTCAACAGTTAATTCAGGTCCTGTGTCCTCGCTACCAGATCCCTTCTAGAGTCCACTTCGCTAGAAAAGCAATTCCAAATCTGTACAAGAACATTAAAAAAAAACCTTATTAATGTCCTCAGAAATGCCGTTGTACCCACTGTCTACTTGATCACTGATTTGTGGACAAGTGGGACAGGGCAAACTAAGGATTACATGACTGTGACAGCCCACTGGGTAGGTGTATTGCCTGCAACAGCAGCAGCAACATCTACCAAAACACAGCTGATACAGAGGCAGGCTACTCTTTGTATAACTAGTTTCACTAAGAGGCATACCATTGAGAACCTCTTAGTAAAACTCAGTGAAATCATTGCTAAATGGCTTACCCCACTTGGACTCTCCTCAGTATTTGTGATTTTGGACAATTCCACAAATATCGTGAGAGCATTACATCTGGGCGAATTCCAACACGTCCCATGATTTGCTCACACAATTAATTTGGTGGTGCAACATTTTTTTTAAAATGACAGGGGCGTGCAGGAGATGCTCTCCGTGGCCCGCAAAATATCCAGACATTTTAGACATTCGGCAACCGCTTGTCGAAGATTGCATGACCAGCAGGTACTGTTACATTTGCCCTGCCATCAGCTGAAGCAAGAGGTAGTAACTCGGTGGAATTCTACCCTCTATATGCTTCAGCGGATGGAGGAACAGCAAAAGGCCATCCAGGGCTATACAACGGACTATGACATAGGCCGTGGAGGGGGAATGCACCTTACTCAAGCGCAGTGGAAAATAATTTCTGTGTTGTGCAAGGTTGTCAAACCCTTTGAACTTGCCACACGTGAAGTTAGTTCAGACACTGCCAGCTTGAGTCAGGTCATTCCCCTCATCAGACTTTTGCAAAAACAGCTGGAGAACTGAAGGAGGAGGTGAAGTGGATCAATTGCACAAAGTATGTCGGACTGGTGGATCAAGCCCTTGATTCACTTCACCAGGATCCAAGAGTCATCAATCTATTGAAATCTGAAAAATATATTTTGGCAACCATTTTGGATCCGAGGTTGAAGTCCTACCTTGTGAGTTATTTTCCAACAGACCGAAATCTAAAACTGTGCAAAGAGATGTTGGTAAAATTGTCAGCTGCAGCCACACGTGAAACGCCATTATCTCCTCCTTCAGTTTCTGCAGCTGCCAGGAAAAGACTCAATTTTCCTTACAGAATGCCTGCTAGTCATGCAGATCAGTCACCAAAAAATGACATCTGGTCGGGCCTGAGAGAACTGCCTCCTAGTGACATGTCTTCTACCATGACTATGTGTGATACGGTCTCCATTCACACAACGGTGGAGGACTATTTCAGAGATAACATCCTAATAGGCATGTCAGACAGTCCCTTTCAGTACTGGCAGGAAAAAGAGGCAATTTGGAGACTCATACACAAACTGGCTTTGCATTACTTAAGTTGCCCACCCTCCAGTGTTTACTTCCTCAAAATGTGGAAAAGATGATGTTCATTAAAATGAATTACAAATTCCATGAGGAGGACCTCTACCAATAATTACAGTAAAAAATTACAGAGGCGCCTATGGTGGATTCTAGCGGGGATGAATTAATATTGTGTGAAGAAGAGGATGTACACACTGATGGGGATGACGAGGATGAGGACGACGACAACTAGTAATGTAAAGCCAGTTTGTGTATGGGATCATTTTAATTTCCATGTCCATTTCACATTGGCAGCTTGTTTTATGGGGGTCCAAACAAACCAATCATTTCAGTCACAATTGGCAGTCCTTGTCGCTGAAATGATTGGTTTGTTAAACTGTGAATGTCCTGTTTCATATACAACATAAGGGTGGGTGGGAGGGCCCAAGGACTATTCCATCTTGCACCTTTTTCCTTTCCATTATGTGCTGGTTGGGGCATTGCTGCCTGACATTTTAAATTAATGTTATGGTTGGTTTAGGAACCAATGATTTGTTTTATTCATTTATTATCAATTTTACAGCCAGGGGCTGCACCAATGAATTTCTTTTTAATATTAATTATTCAGTCTGGGGCTGCACTAATGAATTGTTTTTTAATTTATTTATTATCAATTTTACAGCCAGGAACTGCACCAACTAGTATCAGCTATCAATTCTTCAATCCTCAAGGGTATCCCAACCATCACCTTTGCACAGTCCTCAACTCTATTAATAATTATATCAATCAGTTTTGAGCCAGCAAGCTGGATGCAACCTTTTGGCCCTTTAACTAATAAAAAAATCAATATTGCGAGCTATGAGGTGGTCAAAATTGACTGGAAACAAGTGGAAATAAATGTTATTGAGGTTATTAATACTGTAAGAACAAAAAAAGGCCCATTTTATGTGATTTTAGCTCTTTTTGTGATTTTTTAAGAAAAAATCCAGATCCAAAATGGAGGTGAGGTTTTGTCAAAACCAATCCAGATCCAAAACCAGGGGAGATCCAGATCCAAAACTAAAACACGGGGGTCCGCGCACATCTCTAATGACCATGAACCCTGTCCCCATCAAGACTCACACAATGTTGAAAGGCATTCCTAATTAAGCACATCCACCTAACTGGATCATGCCTCCATGGGACCTATGCAGGAGTAGACTCTCAACCAACTCTAGTGAGGTCCTCCAGCTACCCAAGAAGAATAGGGACCTACTCTGCTCCAGTCCTTCCACATCCTTGCTGCACCCACTACACCATAGTTGGTATGAGAAGAAGCTTCTGTGTGGCTAATATCAACCTCAAGGACATCTACTGCCTCTGACTTTTCCTAACCTCATCCTTTATCCCTTCTCCAAACCCAACAACCTCCAGCTATGTCAATCCACTCCAGCAGCATTGGGCTTTTTCAAATGGACACATCCTTGATTCCCAATACCTAAATTCATCCATCATTCTCCAACTGATCCAGCTACTTTGATCAATTCAGCAATTCCCTCCTTGCCACATGCCATCACACCCTCTTGGACGCTTTGTACTTTAGTGCTCCACAACTCTGTACCTCTACTTTGCTGGTTACTTTCCATGTCTCTCAACCCTGCTTCATTACCTGCAAAATCCTAAACTAAACTATCCTACTTGAGTCTGCTGTCTCTTCATCCCCTAGAATGTAAGCTCCCAGGGGCAAGTCCTCTGTCTTCTGTGTCATGTCTGTCTGCTATTTGTCTACTTCGTATATCCCTAACAATGTCTGACACTGAATTTATCCTGTATGAAAATGTGTTTTGTTCTTTTAATTGCATCCATGTTTGCTATTTATGATGATGATGATGGAGATTGTGCAAGAAACACCTAGGCACCATGCTTGATGTGTCCTATTACATGCGAGGGATATGTCAAGCTCCATTCATGGGGTATATCTAGTGCCATCCAGGTGGAACAGTATATCAGTAATATATTTGTATTACAGTTCCCAAACCATTATGGGAAACTTCCATGGGAGGAAGCAGAGGTAAAGGTGGGCACTGTAAGAGTGGAAGCAGGCAAAATGCATTACTTGGCACCACCCTGTGACGCAATGCCACAAATCATATTGGGCTTGGGAGATAGAGAGAGGCAGCCCAATAAGAGAGACAGAGATGCAGCCCAGCGGAGAGTGAGACTCGAGAGACAGAAAGAGAGGCAGCCCATATGAAAGCTTTGTGATACGATCAAGACATCCTGGCCCTGCCCCTGATATACAAGTGCAGAGCCACTATGATGCAATTCAGCATAAAATCGTGTCATCAAGCCATCTAGACATCCAAATTTCACTTGTGAAGAGGGTAGCAGATTCTAGGAGACTTGCCTGCTCTTCCCTAAATCTGGGAGAGCTATCTGAGATTCAAGAGTCTCCAGGACTTTTCGGGAGAGCAGATATGTATGCTGTGATCTGTGTGAATGCCTCTATCTAACTTTATTGATTAAGACTTTACTATCACTGATAAACTGACAGGGTGAGGGGCTAGCCACCATGAGATGGCAATAGTGCGATGTGGATAACATGCCAACTGACATAGGTCCTTTTCCGCTGTGTACTAATGGTGGCACTGACAAACTCCCAAGGTACGTAACTATGAAACAATTTATGTAATGAATGCATGGGCGTAACTACCATACGTGCAATAGGTACAGCTGCTATGGGGCCCAGAGCTGAGGGCAGGGGCGGATCTAGACTGTTCTATTAGGGGGCGAGTTAATGATTATTTCCGACTCCTCCTCTTTCCTGTATTGGCACCTCCCCTTTTTGGTTACAGCTCCTCCCCTTCACATGTTTTTTTTGTTGGCGACATTGATTTTACAATATAAATATATGTCCCCCCCATCCCCGCGACCCCCCCTCACTACAACCCTTCCCCCCCGCACCCCACCCTTGCGGAACCCATGCGACCCCCCCCCTTCCCCCTTTACTGTCACTCTTGTCGAAGCTGGATAATTGGCTGAGACAAGATCAGCTTAAAATTAGATCGTAAAGATGCCATCTTGCGACTGATCATAAGACGCCATTTTGCGAATGGCCGCCCAAGCGCCATTTTAGGTAAACTCACACTTAAGCACATATGGCGATATTACTATTAGCATCATGCGATTGCATCTTTCACCATTTCTCATACACACATTAATACGCACAATTGCGCTGTTAACTAGACGCATATTAGTGAATGCATAAGATCCTGTATGAAAACGCTGTTTATTAGCTTCATGCGCACGCATCTGCCCCAAGTTAACTAGCATCTTTATATCAAACCCCAAATACTTACACAGTACATATTCACATAAAAGGTCTCATAAGCTTTAAAGTATAAGATTCAAGTTTGTTCATTTATTATAATTGCTGAGAAATAAAGTTTATTTGGTAGCTAAGGTTTAATACATAAGTAAGTCATGTTTGATATTATACTGATCTGCACTCTTTCACAAGCATTTTGATATCGTCAGTGTGAAGATCGCAACATGCATTCTCAACTTATGGACCGCAGAGACTTAAAGCACCGAAATTTACATTATATGACCAACTGTTAGGATGTGCATGAACAGGAAACCAGAGACAACCAGTTGTTAGAGGCTGGACTGTGTCTATTTGAATCAACCTGTTAAATGCTCTGCAACAGATGCATCCTCCTGGGAACCAATGGCATCAGCGACAAGCCTCTCTATTGTGTTGTCTGTTTCTGTGAGAGTATAAACTTGTGTGTTGTGACCCCAGTCTGAGTCTTCTTGCTGAATGCTGATACACGGGGGTTTCTTGCTGAAGCCTACATCTGGCCCAGAGCGCTGCGTATGTATAACTGTACTTGTGTCTGTATAATTCTTTGCGCTAAATTATACTTAGATCATAGCGTGTAACTGACTGTACTTTTACTTGAAATATCACTTTGTGCTCTGGAACCACAGGTAAAAGGTCTGGAGTCTTTATTTACTATATGACTGCGTACACAAAATAGCATCATCCTTAGAGGTTTACAGGCAGGATATTAGAGGTTTATAGGCAGGATATTAAAAGGTATAGGCAGAAGTGTATAGAGGTTCTAATTCAATATCCTTAGTTGGGAGCTCCAAGTGTGGTCACTTACCTACTCACACGATACATACGATTATCGATATCTCACCAACGGGTGGAGTGGCCACATGCAGGGTTTACCTGCAACCGCTCGGTGCTGAGAAATCACTACCAGTTTTCGTGTGAGCCTGGGACGCTGACTAGAATCCACGGACAAGAGAGGAAAAAGTTTGTTTTCCTTTGTTGATAGAACCTTATGTTTAGAGGGGTGCCGCAGTATTGAGCACGCGGCTGAGTCACAGTTTTGCACACAGTCAAGACGCACTTTTGTGTACCCAGCTAAATGTTGTCATACGGTTGTGTGGTAGTCGCATTATTGTGTATGCGACTGGTCGCACAATAGTGTATACGTCCTTCCGGTTGTGCTGCCACGTGTTTAAACAAAGCCGTTGAGGTTTACATTCTTTTCAATTGTTGGCAATATCTGGGTTAACGTGTATTTTTCTGCGCAGGAAAAATGTGTGTAACAGTGAGTATTTGTTGGTAGGGGTAACTTGTTCCCTAAAGTTAGAGGTACCGTATGACCTTTAAGGGCTAAGTGCTAGCTGCTCAGTAAGCAGCTTACCGTTCTATACACAGTAGCAGGTGTACATGTTGTCTTTGTTGTAGAGAGGTGCGTGGAAGTAGCCGACTTAAACTTCCATAGGTGTGGAAGTTGCCTTCTTAAATCTTATCCGGGTTTGTGGAGTAGCCTTCTTCAAATCTTCACAGGTGTGTGGGCGCTGCCGTTTAAATCATCCACAGGTAAGTGAAAGTATCTTGACTGTCTTTCACCAGTTTAAAACTTTATTGAAAAACATAGGAGTTGTCTCAGAATGGGAGCCATGCAAACAATAGAGATGTTAGACAATGATTTGCTGCTAATGGAAGCGCCGTTTGGATCGGCCCGTCATATTATGCATACTAATTATTTGGACAAGCGCAATAAGGTATTGTGATGTATGGTTTAAAATGATGATGAAGAGTGTTAGACCGTTTCCCAGAATTGGTAGTTTTGATAAAGATGTATTAGATAATGTCCGAGATCACATCAGTCTGACGCGCTCCCGAGAGAAAAAGGTAAAATATTATGAATGTTTAAAGTTGTGGCAGCATGAAGGGGATGCGTAACTTAAAAATGCGCAAGCGACGCAAAATAGCGTTGCGAGCGCATTGCCAGAGAATACATACACGACGCTAAATTGCAATACGGGCGAGCCGCAAAATGGCGCACACGTGCAGCAAGGTAGCGTTGTGGGAAGTATTACCAGCAGTTCACGCGCACCACCTCCACCTTATGTGGATGGAGGTGCAAGTACAGTTACCAAAAATACCCATAAAAATGTAACAAGCAATTTGTACCCTCTCTTAAGCAACCATAAAAAAAATGTTCATGATGTGGATGATGAGCCTATTGTAATGTCTGCCATTTCCCATGCTGTGCAGATGATAGATGCTGCACCACAACAATCACGAGTGGTGCCGCCATCTCCATCGGTAACAGTAAGGGAAGTGCTAGCCCCCTCTGCACCCGTAGAGTAAGTCGTTAATACCATACGTAGCAGCTGCAGATTAAACCCCCAGCCAGGTAAAAAGGTCAAAGGTAGCAGCGTTACCGGTCAGCGTTACGGTATAGTGCCCTCGAGGGAAGTGGTAATGCATTGTCCTTGGACAAGAGCAGAACTGAATTCCATCATAAATGATTTTCCTGATCGCAAAAAGGAACTAGCCAAATGTCAAAGATTTTTGAGGAATTTGGGTAGTTCTTATGAGCCAACTGACGATATTGAAATGAACCTCTATATACCCCTGCCTATACTTTCTAATATCCTACCTATAAACCTCTAAGGATGACGCTAATTTGCGTATGCAGTCATACAGTAAATAAAAGACTCCAGACTTGGAACGTGTGGTTCCAAAGCACAAAGTAAAAAGTACAGTCAGTTACACGCTATTGATCCAGACACAATTAGACGCAAAGGAATTATACAGACCCCAAGTACAGTATACATATGCAGTGCTTTCTAGTCCAGCTGTTAGGCATCAGCAAAAAACCCTGTCGTCATTCAGCATTCAGCAAGAAGACTAAAAACCCAGTGCTTGAGCACACATATTTATACCCCCCCAGAATAGACAGAACAATAGAGAAGTTTCTTGCTTATGCCATTGGTTCCCAGGGGGGAAGCATCTGTTACAGAGCATTTAACAGGCTGGTTCAAATAGACTCATCCCAGCCTCTAACAACTGGGGGTCTCTGCCCTCCCACCCCATGCAATCATCCTAACAGTTGTTCATATAATATACATTTTGTTGATTGAAGTCTCTGCGGTCCATAAGTTGAGAATACATGATGCAATCTCCACACCGATAATACCGGAATTCTGTTGAAAGAGTACGCATCAATACGAAACTAAACACGGCTTTCTTAGCATGTATAAAACCGTAGTTATCAAATATCTTTATTTCACAGCATTTATACTAACTGAACCAACTTAAATCTTATACCTTAAAGCTTATTAAACCTTTTATGTGGATATGTAATGTGTGAGTATGCGGGGTTTGATATAAAGACGCTAGTTAACTTGGGGCAGATGCGTGCATATTAATGTGTGTATGAGAAATGGTGCACTTAACACTTACTAAGTGAACACCTAGCAGTGTGGATTGCTGCCCCCTGTCTCAGCAGCCCCCACTTTCCCGTGTTCAAAGGAAAAGCTCTTTTGTTCTCCCAGACTCTTGTGTGGATGCAAATTAAGCCAGCTACAAGACACAAACCTAAGATAACACTCTAGTCTTTGAAGTTATTTCATTGCAGGAAGCCTGCTAATGTAAGGTGTGTATTCTAGCCGGGCCACCTGGAGTGAGAGCAGATGTTATCCAGGAAGCTTATCTACACAAGCTAGTTGTCACTTGGCCATTTGCTCTGTTCAGCTAATGCAATCCAATTTTGACATACTGTAAAGCCATTTCTGAAATATATCTATCCTTTATAATACGTAAAGTCATGAAATGGGCTTTTGGTGAATCACCGTAACTTATGGCGATGGTCACAGATGCATTCGCATGATGCTAATAGTATTATCGCCACATGTACTAAAGTGTGAGTTTATCTAAAATGGCGCTTAGGCGGCCATTTTGCAAAATGACGTCTTGCGGCCAGTCACAAGATGGTGTTGCTGCGATTCAATTTTAAATTGATCTTGTCTCAGCCAATAATCCAGTTTCGACAGTCCACCCTTTGATAGCGAACAACATGCTATCACAATCTGCTATTAGAATTTAATTTAGGCTTACATTTACATATTATTTTGTGTTGTTATGGGATGGCACAAGGTGGTTCTTAATCCATCAATAATGTGTCTCTGGGTGGGGACATAAACCTACTATTATACGCACACCGCGGATCTTGGACGATCATGTGAAAGGTGTGGGGATGCACCAGTCTTATAAAAGCAGTCTTGAAGGGGAATTTAGACTTTACATTATCTGAAGTGTTTTAAAAATAACATTTTAATAATAAATTCTATGCATGTCTAAATATAATACATTAAATGATGGTATTTCCTAGTTCAGGGTTGTAATGCAGTTCTATATGTCAAAACTGGATTATTGGCTGAGACAAGATCAGTTTAAAATTGAAGTGTGCGCGACGCCATCTTGCAAATGGCAGCTAGACTCCATTTTAGAAACAAGAATCTGCAAGACGCCATTTTGCGACCAGCGTCACTTTAAGTTACAACTCAGGAGCTAAGAACAGATGGCAATGTTTTTGATAATCTACCAAGGGCAACTGGAAGAACAAGCTTCCTGAGTAAAAGTAAATAGAATAGACAATGGGTATTTTTACATACAAATTGGGAATCCCTGGATGCAGACAAAGTATAGTTGTGGCAATTGTAATATAATCCATTGATCTACACAATTGGATTTGTCTGAATCCTAAACAGGTCTGAGCCCCACACACAGACAGGATGGCCCCAACTTCACAGCTTGCGGTGGTAACACAGTTGCATTCACACAAGAGTCTGGGAGAACAAAAGAGCTTTTTCCTTTGAACACAGGAAAGGTGGGGGCCTGCTGACAGAGGGCATGTGGAACTACCATGCTCAGCAATCCACATTGCTCGATTTTCACTTTGTGTATGAGAAATGATGCACTTAAATGTCACTCATTAATAACTAGCATCCTTATATCAAACCCTGAATACTCACACATTACATATTCACACATAAGGTTTAATAAGCTTTAAAGTATATGATTTAAGTTGGTTCAGTTAGTTTAAATTCTGTGAAATAAAGATATTTGATAACTAAGATTCTATACATGTTAAGACAGCAGTGTTTGGGTTCGTACTGATGCATACTCTTTCAACAGAATTCCGGTACTATCGGTGTGGAGATCGCATCATGCATTCTCGAGTTATGGATCGCAGAAGCTACAAGCAACAAAATGTATATTTTAGGAACAACTGTTAGGATGCAGCATGGGGAGGCAGGAGGGAAAAGACCCTCAGTTGTTAGAGGCTGGGCGAGTCTATTTGAACCAGCCTGTTAAATGCACTGTAACATATGCTTTTCCCATGGGAACCAATGGCATAAGCAAGAAACTTCTCTATTGTCCTGTCTATTCTGGGGGGGTATAAACATGTGTGCTCAAACACTGGGTCTTTAGTCTTCTTGCTGAATGCTGAATGACGACGGGGTCTCTTGCTGATGCCTATCACCGGGTCCGGAAGCGCGGCGTATGTATACTGTACTTGGGGGTCTGTATAATTTCTTTGCCTCTAATTGTGTCTGGATCAATAGCGTGTAACTGACTGTACTTTTTACTTGAATAATACTTTGTGCTTTGGAACCACATGTTCTAAGTCTGGAGTCTCTATTTACTGTATGACTGCGTACGCAAATTAAGCGTCATCCTTAGAGGTTTATAGGTAGGATTTTAGAAGGTACAGGCAGGGGTATATAGAGGTTCATTTTAATATTAACATATATTTACCTTGGTATTCATATTGTCATTACTGACCACCATCATAGTTTCGTTCTTTCGTTTTACTCTATTTTTACATTTTCCACACTTAGGAACACACGGGACACATATACCAATTATTATGATGACAATCAGTATAAGGATTAAGAATTTGCCTATGCTGGCGATCACTTCCTGGACCCATTCCCCTAGACCTGAGAACCATTTCACTGGGTTCAGCCATGAAACCCATCCTTCTATCTTCTCCCCTACTTCAGCCACTGAAGCATTATGGTTCTTACGAAACTCCCATTTTAGCTGCAAAATTTCATCCATCCTCCAGTCTATCACCTGCTTAGGGTTGCTGGTATCATTGGTGACATAGGTGCTACATTTTACTCCAAATTGGGTGGCTAACGTTACGCAATACCCTCCAATAACAGCAGTTAAATAATTCAACACTAGCCTGTGTTGCACCAGTTCTTTCTTGTACGCTTGCAATTCTCTCCCTGTACACCTGAATGTGTCATCGTACATCTCGGTGATATTATATATCAATTTAGCAAGTTCCTGAATATATCTAAAATTTTAATGTACCCCGAGCAATTCTGGTGGGATCCAGTGCGACTAAAACTTGAAAGCCAGTTGTCTCACTTATTAACTGAGTGGCTTTATGCACATCACCAGGTATCATGTTTCTTTTGCCTCTGTGTTCATATTGCGTGTGAAGATATGGTGATGGTGTGTTTTTATGTATACTAAGCATTTCAACATGTGTGAGGGTCATAACTTCTGGAAGTATTCTTCCCAAATAACATAACAATTACAATACTAAGATTGGTCAGACACTCCCCTGATTGGCATTGCACTCCTCCTGACTCCACTCCCATTTCCTCAATCGGTCCTCCATCACAGACACTGAGTATCCCCAAACAGATCATCACGACAAAAACTCTGGAAATAAAAAGAACTAGGATGACCACAGCAGACCACTCCATCGCTGGAAGCACTGATCTGCACATTTCTTTAGCTCAGATATCTCACCGTCACCTTTTTAATCCTTCCGGCACAAGCTCGCAATCGACAGGTCCACGTTATCGGCCTTGTCTCCGCCTTGTGTCTCCACCGGTTGGTTAACCTCCCTATAGTGAGTGGGATGGACCCAAGTACCTTCCTCGGCCACCCTTTGAGGATGTGGTATCATCAGATACGGACCTTTCCACTGATCAGTAAAACAACCTGAGCTAAAAAAAATTTAGATCATAACAAATTCTCCAGGTTTGACATTATGACAGTTTGTATTAGACATGTTAGTTAATAATACTTTCAATTTCGGTTATTCTCATTCATCTTCGTGAGACCCTGCACAGTAACCTCATTATCATATTTTCACATGAGGCTGCCTGTTTGAACAGTATCTCAAAGGGGGGCAAATAAAGGAAAAGACAGTCTGGGATAATCTTAGTGTTGTTACCCATCACCTTACACATGTTCTTGGAAACGTCACCTGTAAAATAAGTCCCCCTATCATTTTTAATAATTCTAGGGATATAGTATCTGCATACAGGTTCCTGCAATTAAATCTTGTAATTAATAGCTACTGCTCTAAATAATGCCTGGGCCACTGGGTTGGATAGTATTCCGAGTAGTCGACCTTAGCCTGGCATGGCTGCCATTTATCCTTATCAACCTTGTGTCCTGTGAGTGGGAGATAAAGCACAACAGTTTAATATCATTTAAACATGACCTAAAATACAACAATAAATCATCCACATTTTACATTAGAACAGATCCATTGATAGGTTGAAAAGATTGTAAACAGTCATATAAGGCCTGGGAGAAGATACTGGGGTTACCTATGAACCCATGGGAAACTCGTGTTCCTGTGTGATGTTCTTCACTTTGCAGTTCTTACTTACGTGTCCCACTTGGTGACAGTTAAAACATATTTTTGAACGGGTTGGATGAAAGGATTGTTGTGGGAGTTGAGAAAGAGGAATGGGTATGGGTAAGGATGTGAAGGATAAGGGTATAGTGGGAGGTATGAAGTTTGTGGGTAGTATGAGGCCTGTGGTTGTGTATGATATGTGGGGTAAGGATGTGTTTGCTGTGGTGTGGGATTGGTGAGGACGTATAATTGTTCAGGTGCAGGTGTGTGTGTGGGTGCAGGTGTGTCGGTTGGCTGTGATGTTATTGTCATTCCTTCCAGAGCTTGGATACTGACAGCCATTAGTTTTTCGCTGTGGGCCTCTCTCTTCTTTGTGATATTTTTATCATGTTCTATGGCAGACTCTATGAGGTTATCTATTGTGAGTCCCCTCCAGCCAGGCTGTGAGGTCTGAACCCGAGTCGTTGCTACCTCTGACCTGGTTACCTGGCTGGGGGTTTAATCTGCTGCTGCTACGTATGGTATGAACAACTTCCTCTACGGGTGCAGAGGGTGTTAACACTTCCCTTGCTGTTACCGATGGAGATGGCGGCACCACCCGAGATTGTGGTGATGCAGCATCTATCATTTGCACAGCATGGGAAATGGCAGACATTACAATAGGCTCATCACCCACATCATAAACATTTTCTTTATGGTTGCTTAAGAGAGGGTACAAATTGCTTGTTACATTTTTATGGGTATTTTTGGTAACTGTACTTGCACCTCCATCCACATAAGGTGGGGGAGGTGAGCGTGAACTGCTGGCAATACTTTCCACAATGCTACCTTGTCGCACGTGCGTGCCAATTTGCGGCTCGCCCGTATTGCAATTTAGCGTCGCGGATGTATTTTCTGGCAATGCGCTCACGACGCTAGTTTGCATCGCTTGCACATTTTTAAGCCATGCATCCCCTTCATGCTGCCACAATTTTAAACATTCACAATATTTGACCTTTTTCTCTCGGGAGCGCATCAAACTGATGTGATCCCGGACATTATCTAATACATCCTTATCAAAACTACCAATTCTGGGAAACGGTCTAACATTCTTCATCGTCATTTTAAACCATACATCACAATACCTTATTGCATAAGTACCGTACTTTCATTAGCAGCACACCATTGTCTAACATCTCTACTGTTTGCGTGGCTCCCATTCTGAGACAAAATCCTACGCTTTTCAATAAAGATTTAAACTGGTGAAAGACAATCTAGATACTCTAAAGGTGCCCACACACATAACGATGTCCTCACGATACGATTGTATGGCCAATTTCCTCATGAACTTTCACGGGAGCTCCCTTGCCGTCGTGATCACGATTTGGAGTTAAAAATGTCCAATCTGACTAAAGATCTATCTTGCAGCCAATGCATTGTATCCCAGATTGGCTAATCTGCCCTGCAGCACGGCAGATCAGAAGATGCGATATACGACGAGCGGGGACGCACATCGGCATCGTGCTCGTGAGTATAAACTCACGATTTGTACTTTTTTTACCCGATTCGTCGTCACGATTCGTCGAAATCGGCCAAATCGTGTAAAATGTCGCTATGTGTGTGGGCACCTTCACTTACCTACGGAAGAAATTTCTAGATGCCCCCGCTCACCTACGGAAGAAATTTCTAGATGCCCCCGCTCACCTATTATCTCTCAGCTCACAATCACACCTAGTGCGGCTCAACTACAATGCTCAAATAACCCAACCTTATTATTGAACACTGCAGTCACACTGAGAGCCGGTCCCTAACAAAAATAACAAACCATACACCTGCTCTGTGTACTGAATGGTAAGCTGCTTACCGAGCGGCTAGACTAACCCTTGCACCTAGTCCTTAAGGATCATATGATACCCTTAACTGTCCAACACATACTCACTGTTACACAGTTTTTCCTGTGCAGAAAAATAAACGTTAACCCAACAATTGCTAACAATTGAAAAATGTAAACCTCAATGGCTTTGTTTAAACACCATGGCAGCACAACCGGAAGTACGTAGACGCTATTGTGCGAAGAGTCACATACAAAATAATGCGACTACCACACAACCGTATGACAACTTTTTAGCTGCGTACACAAAAGTGCGTCTTTACTGTGCGCAAAACTGCGACTCAGCCGCGTACTCAATACTGCGGCACCCTTTTAAACGTTAGGTTCTATCAACAAAGGAAAACAAACTTTTTCCTCTCTTGTCCCTGGATTCTAGTCAGCTTCCTTTGCTCACACGAAAATGCATAGCGATTTTTCAGCACAAAGCGGTTGCAGGAAAACCCTGCATGTGGCCACTCCACCCTTTGCTGAGATATCGATAGCCATATGTGCCGTGTGAGTAGGTAAGTGACTTCACTCGATGAGCCCCCATCTGACGATATTGAAATTAACCTCTATATACCCCTGCCTATACCTTCTAATATCCTACCTATAAACCTCTACGTATGATTTGGGAAGTTATACTGATTTCTGTCAGGTAAATCACTCTACCCCTGATAATCCCATTCCAAACAGTCAGGGGCTTCCAGCAACCTTTTCATTCTGGCTCCTAAAAGTAAAACAAGCATCATTGTTTATACCTCAATGTTGAGGTAACCATGTCTAAATACTCTATATAAATGGATAGATAGGTCCTTTTCAGGGATAAAGCCATGTTAGCAAACAGTGGGGTCCTTTTCAGGATCAATGGAATGGGGTTATAGGTGAGGATAATGTAAAAAATGAAGGCTGCAGATGTACTTCAAGGTTCATTCTTCAATCTGGGCAACAGCGGGTATTCCAGCTACGAATATTCAGACAGATTTTTTTTTTGCCTCCAAACTACTCTCTTTAACCTCCTCTCTTGGCCTCTCCAAATGGACTGACTCCTCTACTCATCAGGATGGCCACTGCCTTGATCTTGTATTCACCAGACTATGCTCAGTTTCTGATTTCACTAATGCTCCTTTCCCTCTCTCAGATCACAACCTTATCACCTCCACACTCTCCTCCATTACATCAACCTCAATGTCATTAAAATTAACCAAACCTCTTCAAACCCACAGAAATATTAATGCTATTAATTTCCAACAACTATCCACCTCTCTACAACAACTACTCTCACCATTTTCTACATTCACTTCTTCTGAGACTGCTGTATCACACCTGAACCAGATTCTAGAAAAAGCCCTCAACAAAGTAGCTCCAGCTACCCATCACACTCCACATAGACTGGCATATTAAATTAAAAAGGCATCTACAAAACCTCTCACGTAAAGTAGAATGTCAGTGGCGTAAGTATCATACTCCATGCGACTTCCTTACATATAAGACTAGCTGCATCTCTTACTGTAATGCTCTGGACGCTGCCAAACAAACTTATTTCTAATCCCTAATCTCTGCTCAAGCCTCTAACCCCAAGCGACTTTTTAATACATTTACATTTTTTCTTACCCCTCCCTCACCCAACCCACCTGCTACTATCTGTGCACAAGCTCGTGCTTCCTATTTCAAGGACAGGATTGATAAGATCCAAAATTAAATGGTATGCTCCTCCTCAGCCAGTGACCTGCTCAATTCCCTACCTGAACCCTCTGGCACATTCTCTTCATTTGACCCCTCAAATGAAGATGAAGTATCTACACTATTCTCATCCTCCTACTCTACTACCTCTCCTCTTGATCCTATACCATCACAAATCAGTAAAGCTCTGTCTCCTGTGCTCATCCCAACCATAACTAAAATCTGTAATCTCTCTCTACTGGCATCTTTCCATCTCTGTCCAAGCATGCAGTGATTACTCCCATTCTGAAGAAACAAAATTCTGACCCTAACACACTCTCTAATTACCATCCCATCTCACAGCTCCCATGCCCCTCCAAGCTACTTGAGAGACTTGTCTACACCCGCCTCACACACTTTCTTAACTTACACAACTTATTGGACCTACTCCAGTCTGGCTTTCGTTCCCAACACTCCACAGAGACAGCCCTGACTAAGGTAGTGAATGATCTGGTCACTGCTAAGGCTAAAGGCCATTAATCACTTCTAATTCTTCTAGATCTCTCTCTGCTGCTTTTGACCCTGTTGACCACTCTCTTCTCTTAGAACCACTAGGTCTTAAGGACACAACTCTTTCTTGGTTCTCGTCCTACCTATCTAATCGCTCTTTCAATGTTCGTTTTTCTGATTCTGCCTCCTCTTCGCTACCTCTATCAGTTGGAGTACCACCTCTTTTGGCAAACTAATCAGCTCTTTTGTATTTCAGTACCATCTGTACACGGACGATGCTTAAATCTACCTATCCTCCCCAGATTTGTCACCATCTGTTTTGGTCCCTGTCATTAAATGTCTTTCTAAAATTTAATCTTGGATGTTATCTCGCCACCTCAAACTTAATATTTCTAAAACAGAATGAATTATATTTCCACCGGCCAACAGCAGTTACCAACCTGATCTTTTCATCACTGTTGATAACTCGACAATCCATCCTGCCCCACAAGCTCGCTGCTTAGGTGTCATCCTTGACTCTGAACTGTCCTTTGTTCCCCACATTCAATCTGTCTCAAAATCATGTTACATACATCTAAAAAACATTTCCAAAATTCAACCATATCTCACACAAGACATTGCAAAAACTCGAATCCATGCACTCATTATTTCCCGCATTGACTATTGCAATAGTCTCCTTACTGGTCTTCCCAATAACAGGCTCTCGCCATTGCAATCTATTATGAATGCAGCTGCGAGGCTGATCTTCCTTGCCAAACGTTTATTGTCTGCTGCTCTGCTCTGTCAGTCCCTCCATTGGTTACCAGCTTTCTACCGTATTCAATACAAAATACTTTTACTTACACAGAATATGTTGCGCTATATAAGAAACTGTTCATAAATAATAAATAAATCTATACAGACCCTGTGCTGCCAGGTTTGTCTGTGATAGGGATTTTTAGGTCCCAAAATACCAGGCATTATATTAATTAAATCTTGGATATTATGGGATTTCAAAAACACTTTGGACTGTTTCTGGAGGCATTGGGTTGCTACCTATGGTCTCAGTGGTGGTCCCATTGTCCGATTCTCTCAGGCTTTCTCATCTGCCTTCAGTAAAATAGATGGAGTCACATGATACGGCTGCTCTCAATCACTGATAGCAGGCCCATAAAGAGCTGGGCCCTGGTACTTTTGGGGGGCATGGCCTAATAGTGGGAGGTGTGGCCACATACTCCTTTTCGGATAAAAAAAGTATTTGCAGTGCCACTGCATACTGAACAGGGGGGCACTGTGAATCCCTCAGACAAGGGCATTTCCGAGGGGGGGGCATGTGATTTGTGTAATCACTCCCCCCCACCCGGCACAGGCAGAGGAGACTGCTACTGCTGGGGTGGGGAGAGAAGCTGCTAAGAGGGGAAAGGGGGGATGGCGGCAGACCCGAGCCCCCACAGGGCCCATCCAACAAGCCCGAGCCCAGGTAATTAGTACATACTCACACCCTCTCGGTGCCCCTGCTGATAGGATGGGGGTGTGCAGTGCGGTGACCTAAACTCTGTGAGGCATGTTCCCAGTCAGTCAGTGACTGAGAGAGAGCAGCTGCATCACAGAACTCCAGCTTTTCTACTGCAGCTGGCCTGGAAGAGAACAGATAGACAGATAGAAGTGGGGAGATCGATATCAGGTGTGTAAAGGTTAGCATAGAGGACAGGAAGGGGGAGAAAGATAGCAGAGAGGGCATGGTGAAGAAGGATTGCAGAAAGGACTGGGGGGGATGGATGGCAGGGAGGACAGAAGGGGGAGATGGATAGCAGAGAGCACAGGAGGGGGGAGATGGATAGCAGAGAACACAGGAGGGGATAAGGATAGCAGAGAGGACAGGAGGGGAGAGATAGATAGCAGAGAGGACAGGATAGGGGAGATGGATAGCAGAGAGCACAGGAGGGGATAAGGATAGCAGGGAGGACAGGAGGGGAGATGTATAGCAGAGAGGACAGGAGGGGATAAGGATAGCAGAGAGCACAGGAGGGGGGAGATGTATAGCAAAGAGGAAAGGAGGGGAGAGACAGATAGCAGAGAGCACAGGAGGGGGAGATGTATAGCAGAGAGGACAGGAGGGGATAAGGATAGCAGGGAGGACAGGAGGGGGGAGATGGATAGCAGAGAACACAGGAGGGGATAAGGATAGCAGAGAGGACAGGAGGGGATAAGGATAGCAGGGAGGACAGGAGGGGAGATGTATAGCAGAGAGGACAGGAGGGGGGAGATGTATAGCAGAGAGGAAAGGAGGGTGATATAGATAGTAGAATCTTCCCATTGAATCATTGTCTCTATGGACCTCACGTTCAGCTACGTATCTCAAAAAACAAAAGACATCTCATATAAATAGTTGTGCTGTACAAATGACAAAACTAAACAAATGACACACATAGTGATAAACGACTTATA
Source organism: Taudactylus pleione (assembly GCA_031769625.1). Classification (NCBI taxonomy): domain Eukaryota; kingdom Metazoa; phylum Chordata; class Amphibia; order Anura; family Myobatrachidae; genus Taudactylus; species Taudactylus pleione. The sequence goes on along the minus strand of JAUIMM010000312.1, from coordinate 13,050,014 downwards.
GTCTCCTACACATTTATAGTTTCCTAACTGATTCCACGCCCCAATATGGAAACAGATGATCCTGACCACGGAAGAAGAAGATACTCTCAGAATCGAAACGCATTGGCCAGGAGTGACTGTTTGGGACTAATTGGGGATTTGGAACTCATTTTAGCTGGTGGACCGTGTTGTTGGACACCTGGTTGGCTACTTTACCACTTATTTTATGTCTACTTGTTCTTTAGTAGACCATTTAATCTGGAGTGGCAGTGTGGAGGTGGAACCGTGGTCAGGATCATCAGATTCCATATTAGGCATGGCCCTCTCCCCCTAATGCGCATGTGTCTACTGTAAAATGTAGACCACTCTCTCTGGTAGGAGACTATAAGTCGTTTATCACTCTGTGGGGTAAATTTACTAAAGTGAGAGTTTTTAGAAGGGAGTTTTAAAAGTGATGTTGCCCATAGTAACCAATCAGATTTTACTTAACAATTTAACTAGCACCTTCTAGAAGATAATAGCTAGGACCTGATTGGTTGCTATAGGCAACATCACTTTTAAAACTCACTTCTAAAAACTCTCACTTTAGTAAATTTACCCCTGTGTGTCATATGTACAGAACTACTATCCTATGAGATATCTTTTGTTTTTTGAGATACACAACAGAACATGAGGTCCCCACATCGAATCAACGGGAAGATTTTGATTACTGAAGAGTAATCTCAGCGCCAACAGACCTATTTGGTGATATCTTTGACTATTCAGTTGTTGGAGAAAATAGGAGCTATTGCTGGTGAAAGAGATTATTTTCGGCCATTATAGGGTTCAACACCAGACACCGCAAACACTAGAGTTAAACAGGGGAGCCACACTTTTGACCACACCCCCCTTATGTACCGTGGCCCAAACTATCTCATGGCATCCCTGTTACTAAATCTATACTTTCTATTTACCAGCAGAAATTCACATTTTAAATCAGGGTAAAATATATATATATATTAAACTTTCTATCGTCAGATGATAGATGTGACCCATAAACTTAAACTAAACTTAACTAAAATAAACACAGGAGACCAAGTTATGCCGTTTAAATTAATTGGTCAGCTTTATTTGGTTACAAGGTAGACATGGTGGCAGGAGAAAGAACGGCAACTAACCAGCGTCCACTTGTCTTAGGCCGGAAGTAGATCACAACTTGTGAGGGCCAACTATCCCAGACAAGGGTAGGGTGATCTTAAAACTTGCAAGGGCCAACTATCCCTTTCAGAGCAAGTGATGCGGCCCCAACACCCATGCCAATGCACCATACATCCTGCTCGGTCGAGAGGTGCCGCTGACCCCAATAGGGTGAAATCAGCCTATCAGTGCATTGAAGGGGTGCGCACTGCTATTACTGCTGCAAGATGGACACTTCAATATTGCCGGTCTTTCCCTGCTAATGAAATAAAGCCGACACAAGACACAAGAGGGTAGGGAGGGTGGGAGATCAATTCAAAGAGGCAGATTTTCCACAGTAGATTCACTACACCCTCTCACTCACCCCGCCCCTAACCTAACGTCCTATCACATCTGTCTACTACTGTCAACAAACATTTTTAACTTTATTAACCCCTCTATCCCTGACTAGAAGTTTATGTGCCGTCGGCTCTATTCCTAACCTTCGTTATATTAAACTTTCTATCGTCAGATGATAGATGTGACCCATAAACTTAAACTAAACTTAACTAAAATAAACACAGGAGACCAAGTTATGCCGTTTAAATTAATTGGTCAGCTTTATTTGGTTACAAGGTAGACATGGTGGCAGGAGAAAGAACGGCAACTAACCAGCGTCCACTTGTCTTAGGCCGGAAGTAGATCACAACTTGTGAGGGCCAACTATCCCAGACAAGGGTAGGGTGATCTTAAAACTTGCAAGGGCCAACTATCCCTTTCAAAGCAAGTGATGCGGCCCCAACACCCATGCCAATGCACCATACATCCTGCTCGGTCGAGAGGTGCCGCTGACCCCAATAGGGTGAAATCAGCCTATCAGTGCATTGAAGGGGTGCGCACCGCTATTACTGCTGCAAGATGGACACTTCAATATTGCCGGTCTTGCCCGCCACCATGCTAACAAACCAAACCCTTAAAAACTGCAAAAATATCTTCTAGAAACAAAAAATTACCCTCCTCAGTAAGATGAACTCCATCCCTGCGGAAAAGGTGGGCATCCTGAATCCGAATTAAAGGATGGTGCACCACCAACCCTCCCAATTCCAGCACGTGCCTAGCCACCCATTTGTTAACCTTCCTCCTGGACCTGTCCAAAGCCACACTATTATAGCAATATCGCCATGAAAGCCTGGCGATGATAGGGGACCACACCAAAAGGCAGTTAGGCAATAACCGAACCACCTTTCTCAAGTCACGAACAATCGCATGGCGCAACTCTAAGGAAGTTTGCTGGCCCAAATCATTGCCCCCGAGATGTATAATTAACACTAAAGGGGAACCAAATTCAGCCACTGACCTGTGCAAGTTGCGCAACAAAGCTTCCCAAAGCATGCCCCTCTGCCCCAACCACCTAACACTCTCCCAACATGGGAACACGGAGGCATCTACAGCAAAGCGTGACTGCTCAGCCCAAAAAAATAAAAGAGTGACCAATGAGCCAAATGGGCCTAGCGTCCTGGACACCTGCAAATATACAGAAATAAAATAGATAAGCATATATGCAGCATGTAAATCACAAAGGAGGAGTGGGAGGATGGGAGGGGGGGAGGAAGACTTGACCCGAGGTGAAAACCTACAAAAAACCTGCTGGATCTTTTCTATATTTCATTCGTTCACATTAATATTATATTAAGCTAAACGATCAATGTCCAGAGCAGGGCAAAAAACAGGGCAAAATCTCTCGGGACCCCCACCGGAAAGGCAGCGAGTTGGCCAAGGCACTCAAGTCCAAACGAATAAAGTATAACAATTTATGATTCCAGACGAACATAATTTCTGTAGGCATTGGACTTCCATCTTCCGAGAGCCTGGATCTCCTGTGAAGAAAGACCCGAGGAGGCCGCAAAAGTGGCGGCACCTATTCTAAAAGAATGGGTGCCGTAATCCGAAGGGGAAAGCCCAAGGTGCCGTATGCAGCGATGGAAGACCGATCTAAATTGGAATTTAGTCAAAGGACTTCCGTCCTCGTGCATAAGCCAAGCCCCCGGCCGCATTGGCCTGCAAAGAGTATATTGGGAGGCCAAGTGAACCGGACAAATCCCGTCATCAGGACAGGACTTCAGGAACACCCAGCGACCTCTACCCAACTGATCGGTCTTGGAACGCCGAACACGGCACAACAGCGTATCGCGCAGCAAAATGTGACAACGAAGCAGAGGGGGCTGAGCGCGGCGTGAAGACGCTACCAGCTCGCTGATGCGAAAAGCCATGAAAGGCCATCGCAAAAGCGAGGCGGAATAACAGAACCTCGAATTGCGAAGAACAAATGCCCGTCAAACTTTCACCTAGACGCGCTAACAAATCAGGACCAATAGGACGACGCTGGTCATCCGTGGCAGGCCTGGCGCGAGACCAACCCCTAAGGGCCCTTTGTATTAAAAAACCCTTAGTTATGTCCCTCCGCCCCGCTAGGCGCAAAAAGAACGAAATCCCAGCAAGCCTCTGGGCAACATAAGCCCGCGACCTGCCGGAATCGAACAAGAAACAAACAAAAGCAACCATATTAGTATCACGAGAGTTACCTGACGAACTCCGTCCTTGCAAAAACTTCTCCCACTGTTGCCAAGATGTCTGGTAGGCCGTCAACGTCCGTGGGGCCACGGACCGACGTGCGAGATCTTCCATTCTGGTTTGATGATCTGCCAACAATGAAATGGACAAAGCTCACCTTTTAATGCCGCGTACGGGGCCAATTCGCGGAACCTTCGCCAATCCTGTCTGGAGAGCGCATCAGCAATGGAATTATCAGTACCCGGCACATGACGAGCTGTGAACAATATGTTAAACTGCAAAGCGCGCAGAACCAGCCAAGCAAGCAGCCGCAACACTGGCAGCGACGACGATCTTTGGTTATTGATCGCATGTACTACCCCCAGGTTATCGCACCAAAAAACTATGGAACGGTCGCGCAACCGCTGACACCATAGCTCTAATGCCACCACTATGGGAAACAGCTCCAGTAGGAGCAAGTTCTTGGTCAATCCTGCCTGTACCCATTCAGCCGGCCAAACTGAAAAACACCAATCTCCTCCCAAAAAGGATCCGAAACCTGATGATCCAGCAGCATCCGTGAAGAGCTGCAGGCAAGCATTAGGCTGAGGATCCGCAGGCCAGACGCGCACTCCATTAAAATCGACCAAAAATGCGTCCCAAACCGCCAGGTCCAGCTTTAGTTCAGACGACAGTCGCAGAAAATGGTGCGGGTGACGCAGCCCTACCAAAGCCCTCTGTAGCTTCCGACAGAAAATCTTCCCCATCGGGATAACTCGACACGCGAAGTTAAACAGCCCGAGCAGGGATTGACCTTGACGAAGAGTTACCTTTCCTCCTGCCAACGCTAGGAGTATAGTATCCTGCAAATGACGAATCTTGTCCGGCGGCAGCCGGCAAAGACCCTCCAAGGTATCAATTTCAATACCCAAGAAAACCAGCTTAGTGACTGGGCCCTCAGTTTTATCGTGCGCGATAGGTACTCCAAATTCCGAGAAGAGTGCTTGCAATGAAAAAAGGAGACGATTGCAGCGACGCGAACCAGCTGGACCTACGCACAAGAAGTCATCCAAGTAATGGGCTATGCTCGTCTCCCCAGACCCCACCGCGACACACCAATGGAGAAAGGAACTGAAACGCTCGAAGAACGCGCAGGAAATAGAACAGCCCATCGGAAGACATTTGTCCAGGTAATAGCCATCCGTCAACCGAAACCCCATGAAGCGAAATGATTCAGGATGCAGGGGCAACAATCTGAAGGCGGACTCAATGTCCACTTTCGCCATGAAAGAACCCGGACCCGCTGCGCGAACCAATGCTAACGCAGATTCGAATGACTGGTACTGTAGACCTCAACATCTATGGCGTCGTTAACCGACGTGCCTGACGGATGTGACAGGTGCTGAATTAAACGGTAACTCCCGGGGGCCTTCTTGGGGACAACACCCACAGGGGAAAGGACCAGATCGGGTATCGGAGGCTGCGGGAAAGGTCCAATCATGCGACCCAGCCCGACCTCCTTCATAACCTTATCCTTTAGCACGTGAGGTAAATCGCAGGCCGAGCGTAAATTCCTAGGGGACCCGGAACCGACAGGCCGTATTATTGGAAGCGAAAATCCCTCTGCAAAACCCTTACGCAAAAAGGCGGCGTTGTCCCGCACAGGATACCAGTCTAACCATTTTGCCATGGCATCCAGACGAATGGGAGTCGACGCTTTACTTCGAAGTCCCAGCCCCCGACCGTTTGGCAGAGGGTGCTGCAGAGGAGGCCTGAGCTCCTCCTGGACCGCGGGAGCAGTCCTTACTGGGGTGTGCCGCGCCGCAGCGGAGGCACTGGTGTCGAAAGCGACACCTGTTACCAAGGGTACAATTCCCATTGTTGTATGCGTAACACTTCCGCTTGTTTTGCCATGCATTGGCTGTCCTTGGTGCCGAGGGGGACGAGGGTTGAACTGGCCGCCCAGGGGACTGATCAACAAGGACGTGTGTAGGCTGTGTCACCTCCATCCACACTTCAACATCTTTACAACCCAATTCCATGACCTTAACCCGATCTTGCTTTCGACGAAACTCTTCGTCGTATTGGCGCCACGCCGTACTGCGTGAGGCCTTGAATAGGCCATGTATCAGGTGTAAATATCTTATCACATTAAGGTACTCGGAAGGCCTGGTTTTGAGATAGCAAGTTGAGAACACGCAGAACCCAGATAACCAATTCGTGTAAGACTTAAAGGCCTCCAGACCAATACCCCCTTTTGCCTTTGCGGTCGCAGCAGCTTTCTTCGCCGTAGCTGTAAGGGTGAACATATCTACGTAGCGCCCTTTTTTGATCCGCTGCTTAACCCTGGTACGCATACCTCGAGTGACAGCTGTATTAGCGCAGTGTACAACATCCTCCGGACCCGCTCCGCGATCTACACTGGTACTACTGCCAGAGGACCGTTCGCTAGAATGCCTGTGACGACGTGAGCGACGTCTGCGAGACCTCCTTGCCCTTTTACGCCTAGCCTTCCGCGAACTATCGCTTGAAGAGGAGGAGGAAATGGAAGTAGACCCGCAGTCAGATGTACTGTCACACTCACCAGAAGCACTGGCAAGGGCATTGGTAACTCCAGCGCCTGCGTTAGCTCCGACTTCCGCCGTCGCGCTTCTGGTCGGGGCTGCGACCACTGTTAACTCCTCCAGACTGTCGTCTGTAAAAGAAGAGACTGAGGCGGCATCGTGCGCATTGTCTGTGTCCGTAGCCTGATTGGGCTGTGGAAGGGAGATGGCAGAGGGAGAGAAAGAAACGGAAGGAGCTGCGGGCATGGGAGCGAGGGAAAGACCGCAAATCCTGCCTAATTGCTGCACCAGAGGGCCAAGCTGCGTCTGCACGGCGGACACCGCCGACGCAGAAGGGCCTCCAGTGTCAGCGTTTTCGGGCTGCTGGGTCAAAAGCGGTGTCAGTGCACCCACCACAGACACCAGCAGTCCGGCTATGGCACCAGCATCCAGCAACGGAGCGCTCCCTGGTGCAGCAGACGCCGGAGCAGCTGCCAACCCCGCAGGCCTGGAGGAGCTGGCTACTGCAGACATGGGGGACCCCATGTCTGCATCATTATAAACAGAGGGCAGCAGAAGAGGGGGCGGATTAACCTGCCTGTCACTATGCAGGCGTTGGCTCCGCCCCCTTCGTCTCCGCCCCCCGCCTGAAGAAATATTGGCCTGCGTACAAGCCGGCGCCATGACAGGCATCCGGCCTGCACGCTTATGTGGCCGCTTCCGCCGCCCTTCCCCCCGGACTTCAGCCGGCTCACTCTGAGCGGCAATTGGGGGAGAAGGGACGGGCGGTGTAACTGAGCGCTGCTGGCCGCGGGAACGGCCGGAGTGCGCGCCCGCTACTCGCGCGGGTGCTGTATTATGCCCAGCCACCCCCGATCCCCGCCTGCTCTGGTCCCCAGTCGCACTAGTACTGGCGACCAGCGGGGAACCAGGGGCAGGCGGAGGCAGCAACTGTGGCGCCTCACGGGACCGCCGCGGCCGCGTGCATGGGACCGCAGCGTTGCCTGATAAGGGGCCCGCTGTACCTGACCCTCCCGAACGCCGGGAGGGCAGGACCTGCGGGGAATAAAGAGCACCGGGCCCGACACCGTCTGACAGACGGGCGGGTACCGAGCGCGCGCGCTGGGGGCGGCTCATAGTGCTAATGCAGGTTAGCAAGATAGGTAGAGCAAAGAAAGAGAAAGAAAAGTTAGCTAAGAAAAAAGAGTGTAGATATAGGGAAAGTGAGAAGAGAGTAGGGAAAGATATAAAGTAGGGAAAGAGAAAGTAGGGATGAGTACAAACGATTATCCCAACAAACAGATCTGCTAAGAAGGAACTGTACTTCCCTGGTCGCAGATCAATTCAAAGAGGCAGATTTTCCACAGTAGATTCACTACACCCTCTCACTCACCCCGCCCCTAACCTAACGTCCTATCACATCTGCCTACTACTGTCAACAAACATTTTTAACTTTATTAACCCCTCTATCCCTGACTAGAAGTTTATGTGCCGCCGGCTCTATTCCTAACCTCCGTTATATAAAACAGAAAAGGTTACAAAATAAGCTCTATTATCTCTGTTAATAAATTAATTAATAAATAAACTCTATTATCATGCTTAATTTATAATGCTATAAGGTAACCTGTGGTGCTAGTGGCTACGGCCCGGAGTGTAATGGGAACTGAGATTTCACCAGTGACCCCCATAAGGCAGTGATTGGTTTTGCTGAGATGGGACAAAGGAGCTCATTCACAGCCGATCGCAAGCGGCATCTCGTTCGCGGCCGATGGTAAGCGACCGCGCATGCGTATGCATCGTTCTGCACATGCGCGAACTACTCGGAGCAATCAGAATCCGCTCGCTCGCCCAGCAAAGACAGCCCAGTGTAATGAGTGACTGGAGAGGCCGTTGTGGGTGGTAACAGGGGCAGGACTCTAATAACGGGGGAGTAGAAGTGCGAACGCAGGCGTGCCTGAGTGTTTCAACGCCGTTTCAGTGGCATGCATAATTATCAGCCAGCGTCATAGTACACGTCACATGCCTGTTTTTTACACTGAAGTCTTCACAGTGCTTGCGGTAAAGTAAGGCAACCACAAGTGCTGCGATCGCTTCTGATAGTCCTCGATGTACCAATGTTTTAATACACTTTCTGGAGATGACGTGCGCTAGTGGGCGTCTCCTCATAAGCTAAAGGGCGTCTATAGAGACAAAGTGATTGCTTGCCAAAACAAAGTGGGCGTGCTTATGCCCTTCTGAGCGAGCGCCTGCCGTGCCGTTACTTAGCCGAATTTGCATACGCTGGGTGCGAGCGGGTCTGAATCAGGTCCAAAGTCACTTCCTCCTCCCCTCCTCGCCCAGAACTAGTCTCACTGCTCAGCAGCTGCTTATATAAAGGCAGAAATAAGAGTAAAACAGCCCGGGCAGAACAGGCTGGGTTAATAGTCACAAACAAATGATTGCAGTCAGGAATAAGTCGGGTCAAAATCAGGTCAGACAAACTTAAAAATAATGGTTGGATGTAAGGGATGTAGTTTAAATACCGGCTGTCGGGATGTCAGTGCTCAGAATGCCGGTGCCGGAATCCTGACAGTCAGAATCCCGACGTATCCTGATGGTAAGTAGTGGGGTTAGAGGGAGGGTTAGAGATAGGAACTAGGGGGAGGGTTAGGGATAGGCACTAGGTGGGAGGCTAGGTTTAGGCTGCACGGGGAGGTTAGGATTAGGCACTAGGGGGGTGGGTTAGGTTTAGGCTGCACGGGGAGGTTAGGATTAGGCACTAGGGGGGTGGGTTAGGTTTAGGCTGCACGGGGAGGTTAGGATTAGGCACTAGGGGGGTGGGTTAGGTTTAGGCTGCACGGGGAGGTTAGGATTAGGCACTAGGGGGGTGGGTTAGGTTTAGGCTGCACGGGGAGGTTAGGATTAGGCACTAGGGGGGTGGGTTAGGTTTAGGCTGCACGGGGAGGTTAGGATTAGGCACTAGGGGGGTGGGTTAGGTTTAGGCTGCACGGGGAGGTTAGGATTAGGCACTAGGGGGGTGGGTTAGGTTTAGGCTGCACGGGGAGGTTAGGATTAGGCACTAGGGGGGTGGGTTAGGTTTAGGCTGCACGGGGAGGTTAGGATTAGGCACTAGGGGGGTGGGTTAGGTTTAGGCTGCACGGAGAGGTTAGGATTAGGCACTAGGGGGGTGGGTTAGGTTTAGGCTGTGGGGAGGGAGGGGGAGGGGCAGGGCTAGGATACTTACCGTCAGGTGTCAGTATTCTAACCCTGTCGGGATGCCAGCATCGGGATTCTGACTGCCGGGATCACGTGCGCCGGCATTGTGTACCCAACCTGTATGCAGAGATGGTGGCAAAATTGCCATAAATAACTAAAAAAACAGGTTTGCATGTTAAAATAGCATATTTCCAGCCATATGCAGAGCTCATGTGTTAGTGTTTCAGAGGGCAACAGTAGCAGTTTTACACCGGGCACTGATAACACACACTTATGTCACACTTCCGCCCATGTTGTAAAGCATTAAATCCTCCCCCCTTGTACTCCGTCTCTTTACCAATATGCCCCTTTAACCACCTTCCCCATACACACTTCTTTATAAAGAAAAGGAAGAAATTCCCATGATGGAAGCATTATTAAAATACATATATATAAATCAGTTGACCATCTTCTCTCTTTGCTCCATGTAGAGCTGGTTTACCACTTTAAGGGCCCTAGGAGATTTATACATTTGGGGTCCCTATATATATCAGTCAAGTGACCTGTCTACAACTTTGAAGTTAATTTATTGTGTTACCTAAACCAACCAATTACACGTTTCCTTCTATCTGTGCCCCATTCTGCCGCTGTTCCTCTTGTGCCTATCTGTTCCTCTATCTGTGCACCCATTCTGCCTCTCTGTGAACCTTCTGCCTCTATATGTGCCCCCTTACTGCACTCTTTTCTCTTTATTTCACCCCTTCTGACATCTCTCTGGTCATCATGCCCCCCACCGGATTCCCTGCCGTAAATTGAATTCGGTTTTCCCTTTACTTTGTTCTGCTTATCTTCTCCAGTAGTCTAGCAGCAGCCATGGCCTGTTCTTCACTGTCCCCTACACCGGTCTGTGGTGTGTCAGCAGGGGCATCCACAGGCAATATCTCTCACCACCGGTCTCCCACAGGTCAGTTAGCAGCACAGTTACAGATGTTTTGCCCTTCCCTCCACAGGTCGGTTTGGGTATGGGATGCCGGTGCTCGGGATCCCAGAGGTCAGAATCCCGATGCCGGCATCCTGACAGGGTTAGGATACCAACACCTGTCGTTCGGTATCCTAACCCTCCCCCTGTCCATACCCTAACCCTCCCTCCCCTGTGCCTGAACCTAACCTCCCCCCTAGTGCCTAAACCTAACCTCCGCCCGCAGCCTAAACAACCCTCCCCCTAGTGCCTAACCCTAACCCGCCCCCTTAGTGCCTAACCCTAACCCTCCCCCTAGTGCCTAACCCTAACGCTAACCAGGATGCCGACGCTGGGAATCTGACAGGTGTCGTGATTCCGGCGTCGGCATTCTAAGCGCCGGAATCTCCGCTGTTGGGATTATGACCGCATCCACACAGGTCACTCTCAGTCGCCAGCACTGTGGGAATGCCTCCATGATCCGCCACTGCCAGCACCTGGCAATCACGTTCACTCCCAAACCCTAATGTCATTGACAGGTCCCGTTCTGCCAACACACACAGACATTACCTCTCCTAAATCATGTGCCAGCTGTTGATAGCACCACCTAGGGGCTAGGTGGCCGCCTGTTCTGCCTTGAAGGTACCCAACCCTGGCTGGATGCAAAATCTTGCTTTAGGGCTTTAAATTAAGTTTCTCTGCCAGTTTGTGTGGAATCAAGACAATTATGAGGCCATTCAAAGTCATTCCTGAATGAAGATAGTTTTTTAATCAAGGCCAGTTTGCAGAGCAGCACTATGGACAGGTAAGTATAAGACTAATGGGTGCAGGGTGTGTGTTGTGGGCCTCCCTGGACCCAGGGACTCGTGTGCCCAGCACACCCTGCACCCATTATAGATACGCTCCTGCCATTTCCACTGCAGCTCACCCAATTCCTTCCTGGGAAAAACCCTACTAGGTATCCGGGAAGGATTCCTGGGTGACTGGTCCTGGGTGGAGCCATTTCCACTGACAAAAATCCTGGGTTGTTGCGCGTTCATGTGCAATCAATAACCCGTGATTTTCAGGTCAGTGGAAAAGGGGTATAACAGTATCTTCCTATAGGAGAAAATGCTCCTCAGGTTACTTGCATGTTAGATGCCTATAACTTTCTATATCTAGATTTGCCCTTCAAAATTGAGAACTAAGGGCCTCGTTCGCTCCGAGCGATGTTTGCCCAACTGCACATGCGTACGGATCGTAATGCGCATGCGCGAACCAGTCAGTGCGGCCGAAATTCGTTTGTTCGCTAAATAGCGAATGCCTGCTATTTTGAGTGACAGAATGAGGCGTATGTAGGTGGTAACAGGGGAAGGTGCTTGAAAACGGGGAGTGGAGATCCGAACGCAGGCGTGCTTAAAGGTCAAAACGGGCGTTTTAAGAGTGTGCATAATTAACAAAGCAGCATCATTCAGCACGTCACTGGGTTATTTTATAGTCAGAACTGCTCGCAAGATTGTGGTAGCAAAAACCAACCCCAAGAATAGTGAGCAGTTCATACGCTGGTCGATGTACTCGATTAATCTAATAAATAGCGGACATGACGTAGGATGCGAGCAGCCAGGGGGCGTATTTTTTCAAAAAACGACCGCAAGTTTTGTTCGCTCGTTCAGACATAGAGGCGTGAACAGACCGCAAAGAGCGAACGGTTCATTTGAATAGCCACCCCCTTTTTCTGAACGAGCGAGCGCTAATAGCGTCCGGCTCTGAATCAGGGCCTAAGTCTCCCCTTTAATTTTACTTTTTAACCTGAGACCTGTATATAAAAGCACGGTTGTTACCTCTCCTCTACATCTCAGTTTTATTCTTCAATTATATCTGTGGGCAAGTACAGATGGTGTCTTTTCCCCGAGCTGATTAAATAGAACAGCAGGTTTGTGTTTTCCATCACTTTCAATAGAAAATGTTGTATCTTCTCATCAGAGAGAAGCTTTCCCTTACAGTGATTCAGTGGAAACACAGATGAGATGTGACAGCCACATCTGCGTGTTCACGTTGCACCTCTGCTTTTCAGGGCTCCAGAAACAAAACAGGAATTCTGTGATCAAGAGTTACAATTCCACACTGAACCGTCAAAATCAATCACACCAGCTAATATGGAAATTCTCTGCTAACCAAAGGAGTTACCCTGATTGCTGTTAAAACCACTAGTATCGGATAAATAAGTGTTATCGGAACAAGAAGACATAAAAGTCTATTTAAGGAGAATACCATCTTTGCTATAATTTGTTGAGCACAGCAAAGGTTTTCCGAATTGTGCATGTAAAGCTCTTTAGAATATTGATAGACATCAATAGATGTTTTTATAATCGAAATAGTCACTGGTTCCAAATTAAAGTGGGGCAGCATAGTAGCCATGAGTTTGATTCCCAACCAGGGTTCTATCTGTGTGGAGTTTGTATGTTCTTGTGTTTTACGTTGGTTTCTTCCAGGTGCTCTGATTTCTTCCCACACCTCAGAAACATTATGATAGGTTCATTGACTGCTGTCTAAAATGTACCCGTGTGTGGATGTGGGTGTTTGTGTATGTGTGTGTGGTTGAGGTAGGAAATATACAGTGGCATCACTAACGGGGTGCAGACTGTACCGAGTGTCACCCTCTAAGGGGGTGACACCAAAATGCCTGCTCCTCCCTAATCATCTGAGAGCCAGGCACTGCATTGTGATGTTATTGAGGAGGAGCCGGCAGTGTAGGGAGAGTCTCTGGGGGCAGCGTGGCATCTCTGGGAGTGCTGGGCACAGCGCCGTATCAGAACGGCAGTGCGCCCTGTGCTGCATTGCCGCCCTCTTGCTCCCCCCCACCCCCACCTCCCCCTGAGCTGTGCTGCATTGCCGCCCCTCTTGCTCCCCCCCACCCCCACCTCCCCCTGAGCACATACCTTTTTCCGCCAGGGGATGGGTGGAGGGGGGGAATCTTCATCGGCGTTGCTCTGCGAGCGCTTGAAAGCACTGCAGGAGGTCTCTTCATGCAGACCCCCAGAGCCAGACAGTTTGTGGCCAGTGACCTTGGAGGATTCCGCCCTGTGCGGAGGCACCAGCCGCACCACCCTCCCTACGGCCCCCAGCTGGGCACGCCCCCAGAGTGATGACACTGGAGGTGTGCCATGAGGCCACTCCTCTTCACTGAGGCGCCATTTTAGGACCCACACTGCCGGCGCGCACAGGTGGTCTATTTGACTCACCTGTGAGTGACCTCAGTAATGCAACTTGAAATATAGAGTGTAAGCTCCAATCAGCAGAGATTTATGTTAAATGACAAATAGTGGTAGATTTACTAAAGCTTCTAATACAGCTACTTTGAGGTTCTGTCTATCATTTTCTAGAATGCAAGAAATGACAGCTAGTATCTGATTGGTTGCTCCAGCTTCCATTTTTTAGAAGTTTCAGTAAATCTACACCATAGTCTCTGTACAGCGCTGCGTAATTGGTGGATATATATAAGTAAAAAAATATTTATTATAATAACTTGTAAAATCATTATATTCACTTAACCATTTATCTACACCTAAATGACAACTTGCCTTAAATGGTTCTTCTGCTTCTGGATAACACTTACTTTGTATGTCCTGCCCCCTCATTTTGAAATTATGGCCCGTATTAAATTTGAGGAGAAAAGCCGTTTCCGCGTGTTTTTGGCGGAAACTTTTCGCCGATGACATCATTTTCGCCTGTTTTGATTTTACCCCATATTCAATTTGAAAGACTTTCTGCCTAGGTGGAAAGTCAATGCAGTGTAATAGGCGGAAAAGTTTTGCCTATGAATAGGAGGCGGAAAAAAGTGCAGAATTGGGGGTTTGGGGTGCAACGTTGCGGGAACCCCCGTGCAGCCTTCAGACAGTCCCCCATAGGTAAACTGTGTCAAAAAATAAAAAAAACACTTAGGAACACCCCAAAAAATTATTTTGAATTTGTGGGCGTAAAAAAAAAAAAAATGTTGGGGTACAAAGTTAAAAACTAGCGACTTGACTCTGGGGGTGTCCCCAAGTATGCCGCAAGTGTTTTTTTGATTGCAGGTGCTTTTGGCAGGTGGATTTTTCACGATTTTTTTCAACTTAACTTTAGCAACTTTTAAGCATGCTGGCCCCCATTTTCAAGTACCCCAAATTTGCTGGGATGAGTTGTTTTATGCAAAAAAACCTCCTGAATACTATTCTGCACCATGTATACAAAAACGCTATTTAGCAACTATTCAGCCCGTTTAAAAACACCAAATGCCTTCAGCAAGCCAAATCGGGGGTAACTATAGCTAACCCCCATATCAGAGCATCGTTTGGGGGGTATCAGGCTGATTTCTTCAAATCTGACAGTACTTTCCGCCTGTTCAAGTTTCGTTGGGTCCTGTTTTCGCGTCCTTTCAAATTGAATACGGGGTAAAGCGGGCACACGCGCGATACTTTTCCGCCTACAAAACACGCGATGTAGGCGAAAAGTCTGGGAGGTGGAAAAGTATCGTGGGTTCGCTCTAATTGAATACGGCTCTATGTTGTGGTTTTATCCTCAGTTATAGTCTGATCTATTGAACTTGAAGCAAAGACTGTTCCAGGCAACATAGGACCCTGTGCATAAATCAGGATGGGATCCACTGAAAGGTGAATGATACTCAGGGCAAATTTCACCAGACTCATTAACCGTTATCTTGTATTATATTTTATTAATATGGCGCCACAAGATGTCTTTAGCGCCATGCAGCGATTTGCAATACAATTTACATCAAAGCATAGGACAACTATGACAAAACAATACACCCAAATGCAGGGTGCAGTTATAAATAAAGGGAAAGGCAGAGCTATTCATTATAGTTAGTGAAAGCAAGTAATGGAAGTTTGCTTAGGGGGGAAGGGGGGAGTACTAAGTAAATCAGAATTCAGTGATCCTGTGTCTAACATGACTAATGAGCTATGAGAAGGGCCAAGAGGATTTTATAAGGAGGTGAGTCTTAAAGCCTCTTTTGAAGGTATGGATACTTAGGGGTCTATTTACTAAGCTGTGTTAGGAGATAAAGTGAACGGTGATAAGGTACCAGCCAATCAGCTCCTAACTGCCATGTCACAAGCTGTGTTTGAAAAATGGCAGTTAGGAGCTGATTGGCTGGTACCTTATCACCGTTGACTTTATCTCCTAACACAGCTTAGTAAATAGGCCCCTTAAAGAGAATCTGCAGGCCTGATTCAGAGGTGAATGCTATTGCAGCTGCGACTACATCTTAATGCTAATGCCACAGCTGATAAGTTTTGTACTGAAGCGCCCACCAGCTGCAGCGCTAAATCTGCCGCTGTGCATTTTAAGTCGCACCATCGGAGATTGCACCAGCCCTATGGAGGTGCTATTTCTCCATCTGAACAGTGCAACTGGATCTTGAGAAGCAGTGGATAGCCTCTCCTCTGTTACCACCAGAATGGCATGGATCTGCGTGTGTTTACGATCTGTGTATTTCTGCTGTAACCATCAGGTTGCATGCGTGGGGTGACTCGGACACATATGCGCAGACTGAGAGCATTGGCCACTTGCAGGCAGCTTCGGCCCTGAATGAGAGGTAGTGAGTTCCAGAGGAGTTGGGCAGCACGTGAGAAGTCTTGTATGCTGGAGTGAAAAGATGTGACCAGAGTTATGGTGAAATGTCACTCAGTGGGTGGACGGAGAGAGGGGGAGGAAATGTGAATAGCAATGAGGTTGGAAATGTAGGGGGGGAGGACATGATTGAGGGATTTTGAGGAGCTAGTGAAGTGGTTGGCAGAGGGATAAGCCCAACACATTTGTCAAGAGAGGTAAATCGTATAGGTAACAGAATTAAGTATGGATGGAATTGGTGAGAGGCGAGTGAGAGGAAGACCAAAATGTAGAAGGTTGCAGTCTGCAAATGACAAGCGCATGGATGAGGGTTTAGGTGGCATCCATGGTGAGAAAGGGTCTGATTCTAGAGATATTATAATGGTGGAAGCAACACAATAATGAGGTATACTCATTATTAAGGATCAGGGCCACTGTGGGGAATGAAGGAGATGGCACAGTCCAGAATTATGCCCAGGCAGCGGACTTAGGGCCTGATTCTGCAAAGATCGCAATTGCAAAGGTGCACGCAGGCTATAGATATATGACCTATGCACACAGGCTATAGATATATGATGTATGCACGCAGGCTATAGATATATGATGGATGCTTTGCAATTGTGATCCTTGCAGATATGGTAATGCAGCAGGTGGCATCACGCCTCCTGTGCATTACTTATCCGACCTGCGTTGTCCAACGCAGCATCGGATAATCTGCGGAACATCGGCCGGCTAAGGTGACCCATGGAGTCACAGAGCCGCCCGCCGTAGTTGAGAGGAAGAGGCCAGGAAATCCCCAATCAGCCGACGGAGATCCTGGCCTCTTTCCTCCCCCCCAACGTCAGCGATTCACCTCCATTTCAGGAAATGGAGGCCATAAGAAATACATTGGTTTATTGCTTCTAACCCTTAACAACCTTGTATAGCTTACTTAACTTAAACTAATAAATAACGACACAGACAACAAGAGCTTGGCTAAAAAAGGTCACAGCTTTTATTTATAATGAATTAACCTAACCAGGGTGGCAAAGAGACGCTGCAGACTCAGTTCTAGCTTTTTCTTTGCTCAAATACTCGGGGAACGACTGACACGTCCCCCCTCTAGACGCACTAACGCTGCGAGGGTCCCACTTCCCTCCTGGGCCAATCCGAGGCGCTTCCGTACCAAAAAGCGCCCGGGTCCCCCCGTGCGGAGCAGGACAAATTCGCCAGGTTCATCGAGGGCAAGTGCCCCCACAACGTATCTTACGCCACATAAAGCCACTGAGCTGCAGCGTACTCCCGCCAAAGCCAGACTCCAAAGGAAACTGGCCCGCCACCCAACACGACCTAGCCCAAAACAAGAATTCCTAAATAAGGAAACTGAATCCAAGTCATCAAGATGCCCTCAATCAGGATTGAAAAATACCGAGTTAAATCTCCAACTAAAAGCTATGACTCACAACCAAGCCACCCCGTGACTCCTAATGACAGTCTTCTGACACATTCACCTTCTTCTTCGTCCTGTCTAAACGCACCGTGCTTATACACCACTCTCCAAGTCAAACTATGCACCAGCCAGATCATACATCCTCCCATTTGGCTTGAAGCCCACAAAATCTCTCTGACAGGCAACACCTCCTAGTCAGACACATCCTATTTAGTCACTGAGGACACAAAAAACCCAAGCAGGAAACTCAACACCAAAACCGCGCACATCATTCACAACCCAAATTGTCAACTGCTGCAATCCCAATGGGCCACAAAGACCCGTACCAAGAGTATCGCACCAAACCCAAACCATCCCGACACAACTTTAAAAAACACATAGCAACTAAATAGCAGGGATGCATAAGAGGGGAAACAAGTAACCCGAGTGAAGGGGAAAAACTAAAAAACCTACCTGTGAACCAAATTGGGCCAGATCAAGGCTTCCGGGAGGAAAAATTTAAAAATCCCTTCACCACCCCCCAATTGTTGAATGCTATTGGTTGGTAAACAACGTTTCAGGTTGTCGCCAGGTGCGCAACTAGTTCTATTCGCAACTGAATACTTGTCTCATAGGAAGCCATTTGTACGCCCTAAACTCTGCAGGAAAATGCCCCCGCAATCGCTGCGCCGATTCGAAGAAAATGAGTACTAGAAACTGAAGCATAGAAACTGCCCCAATAAAAACTTAGGCCAAAAACCGCAGAAAACTAACATGTAGTATGTAGGATAAGAGTGGCTTGTAAACCACCCTCGTGCTCTAGGTGAACTGTAGAATGCAGGGTAAGATTGGCATGTAAACTTTCCTTGTGTTCACTAGCAGGGCACCGCATCTGTAATGCACCGCAAGGTGTACCGGGCAAATAAACCTCTGGATGTTGAGAAACGGAAACTATCCACCCCCACCTTTATGGTCTGAACTGCCCAATAAAAACTTGCAAAGCACCACTAATCTCCTGAAAAACAATATTTTAAACCAAATCCCTAATGAAACTAAACACTCCAAAATTGCAGCTGGAAAGTTCAAATGTAAAAGCGAGGCCTCACGCCCTCCTTGTAAACTCTCCTTGTGTTCACTAGCAGGGCGCCACATCTGTAATGCACCGCAAGGCGTACCGGGCAAATAAACCTCTGGATGTTGAGAAACGGAAACTATCCACCCCCACCTTTATGGTCTGAACTGCCCAATAAAAACTTGCAAAGCACCACTAATCTCCTGAAAAACAATATCTTTACACAAAATCCCTGAAGAAACTAAACACTCCAAAATTGCAGCTGGAAAGTTCAAATGTAAAAACGAGGCCTACCACCCGTCAGAAGCCACCTGCCCCTAACCACAAGCAACGCATCAAAAATGCACATCAAAAAGTTGCCGGGAGACGACGCGAATGGGGAAACCATTCACCCAACATGTAATAACTGACTGGGTATGTACATGAATACATTTAAGCTTACAATAGATGAGATCCCCGCTGGCGCCGCCACCGCAGAGACTTTGAAGCCGCTCCACTATGAATGGCTCCAAACAAAGAAGTAAAGCAAATATTGAAAAAACGTAGATGGCTGAGCCCATAAACTCACCAAATTTGCCAGTTAGACGAATACTTCCTAGGTATCATTGGGACGAGAGACCGAAGCGCAATTTGTATGTAGAAATATAATATTCTGAACCTAAACGCACAAAATTAAATGACAAAACAAATGCAAAAGGAACGAGTTTCGGTTGTAGATGGCATGAGCTGCACCCAATTCCGTAGATTAGAAAATAATTAATCCTCAGCGCACTGACCAGCCTTATATGGCCATGAAAATTGGGAACAGCTCCAACAGCAACAATTACTCGAAAAAACCTGTATCGTAATAAACCACGCTGAAAAATTTCCCTCCAATTGAAAGCCCAAAACACCTGGCCAGCCAGCCGCATTGGTAAACAAATTGCAGCAACAACTGCCGCTGAAGTACAAATTAGTTCACCGTTAAATTGAACAAGAAACCATGCCTAACAACGAAATGCTTGCTCAAACTGTGTAAACCTATAAATCAGCCGCATTTTAACAAACAACTTACCAACCCCGTACATCATTCTTTTTTTTTTTTTTTATATGTTTCCACTGAGGCTCAAAACCTTAAATGCCTAGTGTGATATGTGGTTCATTTCCCACTACGCTACAAAATCTACCAAACAACCATAACCTGCTATCGTGACTATCTCCTTCTCCAACCTACCAACTGGACACAAAAACCTATCAACATATCACGCGCAACTGGAACACCCAAAACACGGAAAAAAGGTGACTGTGCCAAAAGAGGAGGTCCAAACAGACGTCACTCCTTCCCGCCCCCATGAAGAGAAATTCGTACGGACGATGTGCTACACCGACCTGGTCAGTGCCGGCCTGAACATGCGAAAGTAAGAAAAATGGCTTTCTCGATATAGGTGCCGGAAACCGCACCGCCTGAAGGCAAACATTATTTTGCTAATTCACCTGAACACCACTAAAACCCCACGCATTGAAACAGAATACATGTAGGAACACAAACAGAGGGAGATATCAGGCCAAGGTGGAAACCGAACCCATAACCTCTTCGCTGGGAGGGAGGAACGCTAACCACCACACCACCTGCGCTGCACAGAGAAAAACAGCCAAACAAAAAGGCGCCTGAGCCCGACTAGCTCCCTTAGAGCTAACCCCTGAGATGGGAGATAAAACCACCTATACACGTAGGCTATCCTTGGACAGGAGCTACCCCCGCAAGTGCGGCATGAGGGCAAACGACAGCCCAACCTACAACGCATCAGGGACCATAACTGGCGAAACATATACCTTAATAAACCAGGATTACCCCTGTTTCGAAGAGGTAATGCGGAGGCAGCCCCGTGACCAAGGAGGGTCGACGCTGCTCCGTGACCTATAAACAAATTGAAACACCCTTTGTACCCAAAAGGCATAACCACCCTACCGCCATGGTTCCGCCCACATTGGGCATCGAAATCGCCCCATGCCAAATTCCTGGACTAGACAAACATGTTACTACAACACAAATGTATAATAAATCCACCTGTGATCCGCACTCTGTTCGACAAATAGCCCATGGCACAGATGAGAATGTAACTCCACCCCCAACCCAATTTATTATATTCACAAAAATTGCGACACTCGCCTAAGTCGCCTGATTCCACACTATGACATCCCAAAATTGCACAAGAAAAATCAGCAAATTTACTTCTGCAGATCCTTATTCGCTGAAACGCAAAAAGCACAGCAAAAGCTGAATTCACACAATGAACAGTACCCTTGTTTCCTAACCCCCATAACTGCGTCATAAGCCTCCCTGTAATTACCGCCTAACCCCCTTTCTAACCTCTGCGCAACACTCCTGTCAATCTAACGCGAGCGCGCCAGGCAAACGTTAGATGTAAAACAAAAACTGGAGTCATAACAAAATTTGTGACACAATCATACTCGCCAGCACCAGGTGGACCCAGAACCTCCTCTACCATGCTTCTGCGAGGCGCCATCTTTGATGTTTTAACGCGGCGGAGCCACCAGCTCGACCACCATAACCGTCTCCAAACGCACCGGATCACTAGAGTCTTCTCCCAACACTCTTCCGTAATCCCGGGCCATCTCGACGCGCACTGTAACAGCAGCCGTACAAACTACTGCATTGACTTGAGTGACCACATCTGAGTCCGGTAGACCTGTAACTAAAGGAGAAAGGTGAGCAGAAGAAAAGGGTGCAGGCACAGGGGCGGGGAAACATTAGGTGCAGGAGCAGGGGTTGCAAGCAGAGGGGGTACAGGGGACCAACCGGGGTGGAAGTATGCTGAAACGAAATAGGAAGATGGGGTGCGAAAATGCCGGGCGGCAGACCCGAAATAAGGGGCAGTGTGCCAATGGGGTAAACAAATAAGGCAGGGATAAAGGTGGAAGGAAGGTTAGCCAAAAGAATGGGGGGGTGCGATACAACAGAAGAAAAATATGGGGGGGGCAGAAACAAAAACACATAAACCTAGGACGGGGGGAACGGGGGGGGCTGGTGGAAGAGAAAAAGGGGTGAGAGGCAGTGAGGATGACATAAAAAAGACAGGGAGCAGGAGATGGGGGGAGAAAAGCTGGGCCGGTGGCTAGGGTGGGCGGCAGGTGTGTAGATGAGCTGACAGCGCAGCTGGGGAAACAGCCTGGGATTACACGCTGGGGCTGGGTTCCCCTACAAATGTGGGACCCAAAACGGCCGCCATGTAAAATGGCCGCTGGGCATGTAGTTAAAGCAGGGCCGCTGGTGAACTGGGGGAGAAAGAAAGGCCCGCCAAGTGCAGGGGACCCGGACAGCGAGGGAGCCACCGAGTGGGCGGGGTGTAGAGGAGAAAGAATAGCGGCGGAGGCCTGAGGGGGACGCAGCGGGGGGAGCTCACGCCCGCCGGAGAGGTATGTGACAGGGAGTCTGGAGGGCAGGGCGGAGGAGCACACTGGGCGATGGAGGAGGGGGAGGGGACCGCTGTACTGGCCGCCGGGATAATGCTGGAGGAGCGCCGACAAAATGGCCGCCGGGAGAGAAAATGTCCGCCGAGCCCGCCGCGCGGGCAGGGCCCGGGCCGGCGGCAGACAGAGGGCAAGTGAGGGATCTGAGAGATGCGCAATGGCGCTAACCTCCGGGGGGGGTAACAAATGCAGAGTCAGGGGGAGATGCGGAAGCGGGCGCTCCCACTGGCACAAATGCAGGGTGTCAGCGAGTGAGCTGCTGGGGCTTGCGCAGGCAGGCGCCAGGGAAAACCTGGGCAGGAGAGGGGGGGGGGGACGTGAAAGAAAAGAAGCAGGTGGGGAACTAAGACAAGGAGATGTAGATGGGTGGGATGGGACAGCCGGCGTGGACACTGTATAGCTGGCTGAAAGATAGCACAAGTGAGAAAGCAGGGACACGGAGACCAAAGAAAGGCATATAAAACTGTTAATACAAAGAAAGAAAGAACGTATAAAAAGGGCAAAGATACTCAGCCTGATCCTGTTTCAAAGATCCAGGAACCAAGAGGCTATCCATGCTCACACAGCCCAATATATACTGATCATCTGACCACTCCTTCAAGCCATATCATTGGCTCACCCAACCAGCTGACCAGACAGCCTTATAATCTGCCCAGCAACAAGGCTGTCATCAACAGCCATACAGCAAAAAACATAGTATTCTTAGTTATACTCACGCTTATTCCGCCTTCGTATACTATTGTCGCCCCCTCTCCCCCACAAATGGCAGCAGACTGCCAATCACTGACAGTGTGCTGCCAGTCTGCGAGAGGGATCGCATACCCGTTCTGCACATGTGCAGAATGGGTCATGCGCCGAATCTGGCCCTTAGATAGAGAGAGGAATGGAAGCAAGAGATAGGTTGGTTGTCAGTCCCATTGCAAGATCAATATTACTTGAGAAGTTATTTAGATAGATACCTTCATATTGTAATTCTTTGCTGCTTGTTAATAAAATAACACCTTTACATCTTGTGCACTGTAGTCACTTGAAACCACATTTTAGTTTAAAAAAACAACATATCAGTCATGTAAGTGCTACATCTCCCTTATAACCAGTAACACAGTCTGTCTGTTTCTGTAAGTGATGACACGTGGCTCCTCCGCAGCCTGACTTTGCACACAGTGAGTAACAGATTATTCCATCTCATCAGTTGAGGCTCAATTTTCTTTACAAGAGAAGACAGGATCAGGCAGCATGATTTATGGGATTACGTGTTCCGAGTTCACGACATTCTAAAACACAGAGTACAAATAATCTGATTTGGTTTTCCTTGGACCTGGAGTTGTTTAGTCCTGGTGATGATGATGACTCATGTTGCAGATGTCCACTGCAGTTAGTTTGTTGATTGACTGGCAATCTCCTTCCCCTAAACAACCACAATTTATTTACTTTGATTATCAAATTAGGTCTGGATTATGCAAAACAAGAGCCATAGATGTTGCGTTTATCGCAGTGATTTGATTAGAGATAGTAAACAGCCACACGCTTGGCAGTCTACGTCCAAACAGAGGATGGACTCCATGGTTCATTTATTTCCTGGAAGTCCTGCTCATAATAATAAGGTTCCAAGTTCACGTTAAGATCATCCTGCAATCATTCTTTTCACATGAGCAAAAACCTTATCTCTGATTATGCGTTCGTAATTAGTTTACCTATCCAAAATCACACCAAAAAGACGGGATGCAGTAACTCCCTAGAGCAGTGATTCCCAACCTCGGTCCTCAAGGCACACTAACAGTCCTGGTTTTAGTGATATCCATGATTGTGCACAGATGATTAAATCAAAATAACTGAGGCACTAATTAAGTCACTTGTGCTCAAGTATGGCTATCCCGAAAACCTGGACTGTTAGTGTGCCTTGATGACCGTGGTTGGGAACCCCTGCCATAGAGAATATACTATATACATGAAACACTTTCCTCACTTCTGGGTCGTTTCCAAAATCAATTAAAACACTGGGGCTGATTCTTAATCAGACGCAATTGTGGCTGTGTCTTTTGCTGCAATTGTGTCTGCGCTTTATACAGTACAGTACTTATGCAACGGCTGATTTTCACAAAACTGATATGACCACTTGCGGCGCCTTGAGAAAGTGCACCAAATTGCATCCGATTCTGTGCTGCGTCTCTGTTCAGTGACAATTGAGACGCATGCGCTGTGTGACCGGGATGCATGCGCAGACTTACAACATCGGCTAACTGTGTGCGGCATCGACGCTGCATCCGACTCAGAATCAGTACCACTGTCCCATATCCCTGTAATACAGGAGTTTCGCTGACTTTATCTCTCTCGATTATAAAACTTATACCCCTTTTACACCGGAGCTAAAACCCGGGTTTTTGAAGGGTTAACCCGGGCAGCTCCCTGGTGTAAAAGGGGAGAGAGTTGGATCGCCGGGTCGAGTGACCCAGCAATCCAACCCAGGTAACTAGCAGGGTTTAACACGGACGTAGCCCGTGAAACCCTGCTGTGAGAACAGCGCACTCCGGGACACGATGACCTGGAGTGCGCTGCTAGCCGGCCAATTGGTCCGGCTTCAGTGGCGCATGGAGATGACGTCATCTCCAAGCGACCACTTTCACTCCGCAAAAGCCGGGTTTATGCAGACCCGACTGCGGTGTGAGCGGCGCTGACTCGGGAATATCCCGAGTCTGCGCCGGCAAAATTCCGGGTCTCATCCGGATAGGAACTTTGTTCCAACTCAGGGTCAAACCCGGAATTTAGGTGGAAAAGGGGTATTAGTTCTTCTCACCCATGTCTCCTGTAAATGACTTTCTGTCTAAACATGGAGGAATACTGTAGAATTGTTTAACGGTCATTACTGAGCTCTTCAATTTAATCTCTTCATAGAGATGTATGCAGACCCCTGTGTTTTGGTTTTGGATTTAACTTTGTGTCTTGGTTTTTGGTTTTGCAAAATCACCCTCAAGTGTTTTGGTTTTGGATTCAGATATGGATAAAAATCAATAAAAATATCTAATATGTCTGAAGCCAAAACCAGAGTTAATTTTTTAAATCAGAGTTCCGAACCTGAACTCTGTTTGAACCGGGTCACGAAAGTGAATCCGAACATTGACCTGGTGATATTTGGTACCAGTGGTGGCTCTAGAGATGGGGCTGCAGCAATGTCCAAAATTCAAATAGGGGAGTCACACCAACTGCCACCCCAAATGCTGCCAAACATTTCCGGCTGAGACTCACTGGCAGTTGGTGTGCCTCCCCTATTTAAATTTTGGACTCTGCTGCAGCCTCATCTCTGGAGCCGCCACTGCTCGGGACCCCTAAATTCGGATGTGTTTGGATTTCAGAAATCCGGACCCGCACATCTCTAAGTACAACAGACATTTTTTGAATACCATGTATTGAATGAATGGGTTCCCGCAAAGAGAACTAAATATTAACTTGAAAGTAAATGTTTATTGCAGACCTGAACAAATACCACAAGCCAGGTGTATCATATGCAGGAAAATTCTGCTTGTGTCGATATTTAGGGGGGTCATTCATGTGATGTCACTGGATCTTCTAGAGAAAATCCTGGATCCTAGATTTAATTGAGCTCTGGAATTCTATATTATTTTGTCCAACTGTCTTTTGCTGTTTAAGGATAAATCAGCAATTATCAAGGTGATTCAAGGAGGCAAGGACACACCTCTTTATTTACGAACAACCATAATATGGGTCACACATATGGTAAATGGACATGTAGTATGGGAGAAAGGAGAGGAGTGAGTTAACTCAATCATGTAAACCATGGTGTTGCCCCCTTATTAAATCAGTGCCACTATACTGATAACAAAGACCAGCACAGATATCTCTAGGAAGAACTACAGCAGTGGTTCTAAACTCTAGTCCTCAACCAGGGCTGTAACTAGGGTAGTGCGGCCTGTGCCATGGCACAGGACACTGCAGGGCAGGGGGCGCTGTTTGGGCCTGTCAATTTTCCTGTTTATTATCATTCTCACTTGTAGCTTTTTCTTATTTCATCCCCAGCATCTCCTGGCCTCCCCTATCTCTTCCCTGGCCCTTCCCCATGAGGCCATGGCCCTTTTTCGGGTGTGTTAACTCCCTATTTAAAAAATAGGGGGTGCGCCAATGCTCTTTCTGGCACAGGGCACCAAATAGTCTAGTTATGGCTCTGTCCTCAACTACCCCTAACATCATGTTTTCAGGATTTCTTTAACCATGCACAGGTGAATTAACCTATTTTGCTTGGTCACTAATTCTCCCACCTGTTTTAACAGTCATAAATACTGAAAACATGACCTGCTAGGGATACATGAGTGGATTAGAACAAAAATGTAATTAGGGTACTGATGCAAGTGCTGCCTTTAACCTAAGCTAGAGGTTCCCAAACGCGGCCCTCAAGGCACCCCAACAGTTCAGGTTTTCGAGATATCCATGGTTGAGCACAAGTGGTTAAATCAACGTGACTTAGGTACTAATTAAGTCACCTGTGCTCAACCTTGGATATCTCTAAAACCTGAACTGTTGGGATGCCTTGAGGGCTGCGTTTGGGAACCTCTGGGCTAATCCATGTAACACCAGACTTCAACAATTATAATATTCCCTGCCTTCATCATTTCACAAAGGTCAACTGTTTTCCAACCTAATTATGACGGGACCCTGTAATCTGGAAGCATCTTGAATCTCTCCAGAGAAATAGGCCAAACGTTGACCCTGGCACCCTGTAGTAGCAGCTTGTCATTGGATAAAATACATAACACCATGAGCAATGAAGCTGCATAAAGTTCAAATTGGCCATGATTATGTGTCTTTTACTGTGGCCACATCTGTGTCTTTATACTGATTCCAAACATACTGAGGCGCCCACTTGCAGTGGTCCTAATCTGTCTCGGTGCATCATCGAAGAATCACCAGCCCTATGGCAGGCGCAGTTTATCCGTCCGTATGTGGTGGCCTGTGTCAGCTCTGCTGCGGCTTTAGACGCAGCTGCAGTCAGCGACATGCCTGCGCTCGGCTAGCCACTCCCCCAATTGTCTGCCAGGAATGCCCACTGAAATCCATAGCTCTTGCGTCCAGGGGCGTGTCTATAACGGGTGCAGTGTGTGCGATGCACACTGGCCCCTTGGGCCAAGGGGGCCCACACTGCACCCATATTTTTAATACTTACCTCTCCAAAGTCCCGCGTCGGCTGTAGCAGCGCTGCACTAAACACCTGGAAAACGGCCGCTGTGGCCATTTTCCTGGCGTTTGGTGCATGCGCAGTGTGGAAGTCGCCAGGAAATTGGTTCGGTGTGTGCGCATGAGCAGTAGACTCTGGGCACAGACTAGTGTGACTCGTATGTATTGGCAGACTTACATTATTGCCTAATTGTGTGCAACTGTCACCACTGCTTCCACCTCTGAAAAAGGCCCAATATTAACATTTAAGGCAATATAAGGAACATGACTGACACAGGATATCATTGCTCAGTCATTAAGGCTGTCACTATAGACTAGAGCAATGAAAATACTGAATGAAACTTGTGATTCCAGGTCCGGAGGTGAGTTCCTTGTATCCTTGAATGTTCACAGTCCTTGCTGCAGCCTAAAGCTGGCCACACACTAGACCAACTTTCATCCAACCATCCAACTAGTTGATTGGTTGGAATGAAAATCTGGTAAGGTATGGGAGTAACTGATGATCAGCAATTTGCCCCTAAATGCCAGAAAACATGAAAATGGTCGTCAGACAAGTTTGTTAAGTGTTTGCTCTAAACAATTTTTTCAAACAACAGTTTTTGTCCATTTTCCGGCGTTTGGGAGCAAATTGCTGATTGTCATTTGCTTTCATACGTTACCAGATTTTCATTCCAACCAATCAACTAGTTGGCTGGTTCGATGTAAGTTGATCTAGTGTGTGGCCAGCTTAAGACTATGGTGTTCATGTATAAAATGTGCAAAAGGCTTTTCTCCAGGTTTTTTTCTAGAGAAATCTCCACATTTAAAAACTGTAAACAGCAGATAAATCACTGATTTCAATGCTGATATGTTTCTCTTTGCATACTAGCGCTGCCACCAGAATAAGGGCTGAAGATTTGTCAATTTATTAAGATGTGAAAAGCCGCCTGTGGATGACGCTCTGTCCACTTACAAGCGCCCAACGAGTAGAAAAGCAGTGAAGTGAGTAATGGCTTCCTCTCTGTTCTCTATAATTACTCGGCAGTGCTTTGGACAGTAGCTGGGCAGCAAGTTTGACAGGTTAGTGGGGAGAGAAGGGTTAACACCCCTAATGCTAGTAATAACTGCAATGTAAAGAGTTGTGCAGGGCCCTGAGACCTGACGTGCACTCTGTAGTGAGAGTTCCAGGTACTGCTATTAGACTGTGGAAGTTGGAGTATAACAGTCTTTGGAAGCTTGTGACAGCTTGTGTGCGAAGGCCCAGCCCGGCACATGTGCACTTTACTAAACTGCTATGGAGAAGTCTTTTGCAGGAGACTTGTTAAATAGCGAATCACTGGCCTTAAAAGTCTTTGCCGGGACAGCATTTTTTTTTTGCAAGAGCTGTCCCAGCAAGATTAAATTGATAAAAAAGAGAGAATGCTAAAAAATAGCCAAAACTGGTGGTCATTTTGTTGTAAACTATGAAAACATTTATTAAATAGACTCCTATGTACTGTAATATGTCCTGTTGTAGGGGCCTATTCATCAACACTAAAATAAAAATTTTAAGGACATTTTCCTTAATTACCGTTATTTTAGTATTCATGAAGTCACTTAACACAGGAGATATCACTGATATCCCCTGGTTAAGACTGCCTGTGTTAATTTCCACACTCCCAATACTTTAGTACATTAGTATGGGGATATGGAAAATATGCTATTCATCAAATTCCAAAAATTATGTATTTTCGGAATTTGATGGAGTTACTATACACCACTGTCAGGTGGCATATAGCAGGTTACACTTACCTGCTGTCAGATCCTCCGCAGGCTCCCTTCGTCACTCTGGTCGCTTCTCAGGCTCCGTCTGCTGTGCTGACACTGTGTTCTCCTGGAAGAGCACAGTAAAGTGCGAGTTCTATACCTAATTACCTCCATCGAAGTTTATGTGTTAATGAATAGGCCCCATAGTCACAAAAGTATTGGAAAGCAGATTTTAAGTACGACAGGATATTTTTCTGGTGGAATATTCACTTTTTCTGCCTGTCTAAACCACAAATACTTACATTATTATTATATTAGTAATATATTTAATGAAACTAATATTTTCCCAACAAAAGTGCATTTTTGTTTTATTCTTGTCGACCTCAGAAATACACTTTCTAT
This sequence comes from Taudactylus pleione, assembly GCA_031769625.1. Lineage (NCBI taxonomy): Eukaryota > Metazoa > Chordata > Amphibia > Anura > Myobatrachidae > Taudactylus > Taudactylus pleione. The sequence continues at coordinate 13,020,807 of JAUIMM010000312.1, read as the reverse complement.
GAGTTTATGTAAATTCCAGTAGTAGATTTTTAGCTGTGTGTCATTGCAAAATGCTGTTCTTGCGGGGGAGCAGTGATATTACAGCACTTTACGCAATAATTGTGGCAATAAAGGTATTTTTTTATAGTCCTGGTTGCATCAGCTAGTGATTGAATCATACAGAGCATGACCATCTGCAGAGAAGGTAACACAAAATACAGTTTGAAGTGGGAATTTGAGAATCAGAAAATCCCAAGAAAGGATAAGATAAAATATGGTCTCACGTGGAACAGTGCTTAGTGTCAGATGCTTGTCAATTTTACACCCTCAGCTCCTGTCACCTTTGCGTCTGGTCTTCAATATACTGTATCTCTGCTGACGCCATTAATTACCAATTTTTTCTTCTCTCTTTCTAGACCCAACATTGGAGTTTGAGGTCCAGAAAATTATTCATTCTATAATCACCAGAGCAAATATTAAGTTTTTTTGTTGATTGGAATTATTTGGGACCAGAAGAATGTGCCTGGGTTGATGCAGCAGATGTTTATGCTCCCAGCTTATTGAAGAGATGTAATCTGAAATTCCCAAACAAGCCTTTTTATTGGGTGTGTCCCTTAAGAGAAGAGGTACTGTCACATGCTGGACATTCCACTGTACTTATCTGAGCCCTGCACTCTGTGTGAGGCCTAACCAACAGTGTCACTGGGCAGAATGTCTTGTGCAATGTCAAGACCACCTTCCCAGTGTCGGTCACGTATGGGAGTAACTGATGATCAGCAATTTGCTCCTAAATGCCAGAAAACAGATGAAAATGGTCGTTCAGACAAGTTTGTTAAATGTTTGATCTAAACAATTTATTCAAACAACAGTTTTTGTCCATTTTCCGGCATTTGGGAGCAAATTGCTGATTGTCATTTGCTTTCATACCTTACCAGATTTTCATTCCAACCAATCAACCAGGGGCTGGTTGGACAGATAATCTTTAGATGTGTGGCCACCTTAAGATGATTGTCACTGTCTCTCTTGACACCTATATTGTGTTTTTATACCTACTGCAGGAAACTCTAGTGAATATCTGAGACTCTACACCTCCATAGTGGGTAGGGCCAAACCATCATATCTTTGTGTTCCTGATAGCTCTTTGTTAGGCTCAGGAGAATAAACTAAACATCCAGATTACAGGAAGAAACTTGATTATTTTACCCAAGAACAGTCTTTTGGGCCATAGCTCCTTCAATCTTAGGGGTATATTTACTAAAGTGCAGGGTTATAAAAGTTAATTTGTTGCCCATAGCAACCAACCAGATACTAGCTATTATCTTCCAGAAGGTGCTAGATAAATGATATGTCAAATCTTTTTGGTTTCTATGGGCATACACAAGGAGTTGTGAGAATTAATACATATGGAAAAGCAATTACTAGTATACATACAAATGGAATTCCTGAGTAATATCTATCAAACTCTCCGCCAGCTTTCCCATCTTTAAACACTCTTTTAAAACCCAAAACTTTATTAATGCCTAAACAATTACCACCCATACCAGCCACACAGGCTGAATAGGGTGGCCACCCATCCTGATTGTCCGGATGCCTCCTCATCCCAGATGGGCTGTGTCTGGTCATTTTTGAACACCAAGGGGGGGGAGCGGGTGCTGATTACCCGGGCCCAGGCTGGCTGGAAGGGCACGGGTCAGTTGCTAAGGGTGACATTGTCCCCCTTTGCAACGCTGCTGAGATGGACAACTGTCCCCCTGTGCGGCTACCAGCACCCCCTGCGTGGAAAGCTGTTTTTACATTTTTAGGGGCATGGCCATGCCTCCCTTGATTTGGTCATGCCCCCTAGTACCCGGGCTCGTACCCACTCTAGGTAGCCTTGGCTTGAAATTACAAAAGGCTGTAACCCTTCAGTGGTTTGGTCACTTCCCTGGCCACACCTCCTGGTCACGCCCTCTCTCTGGGAATCTGAAAGGGTGGTAACCCTGTGTCTGAATCCCCACTCTAAGCCAAACTCGTTACTCCCGTCTCGACTCTTTGCCACTAGAATGTAAGCTCTCCCATAAGCAGTACCCTACCATAACTCAGTTACTTCATCAGATAAATAAACAGAATTCTGGGCCGTGCAGTTAAAGAGCTGCCTTCTTCCCTCCCTGCCCCTAGATACAGACCTTCTGGGGTAGATGTACTGTACTAAGCCTTGGGGAGTGATAAAGTACCAGCCAATCAGCTCCTAACTGCCATGTTACAGGCTGTGTTTGAAAAATGACAGTTTAGAGCTGATTGGTTGGTAGTTCATCACCCTCCGCTTTATTACTCACCAAGGCTTCACTGTTCACCTTACCTTTCTGATGCCACATATTACCTCATTATAAAGTACTCATGGCTATGGATGAGGAGAGACACGTCACATACAGTACAGCATATACATTTATGCAATGGTAACGTTTCCAGTAACCCAATAATGATTTATTTTATACCAGTGGAACATGGACTACATGTGTTGTATCGACTGCCACGATGACATGCGTAAACAGCAATGCAGAAAATTAATATTTTATCGGCATAAGGAAGTTCTCACCCGCTGGCAAATGAATAAACTGCCATATACGAGTCAGAGATGGCCATATGTTCTATACCAATACCAACTGTCATATTTCTAGCGCCACAGATGCTATGGTCTAAAATGTAGCACAGCCAACAATGAAGTCAGCAATGATGTGCAACGTCTTCCAGGGAATCAAGGTCACTCTGTACAAACTTTAAAATTTCCAAGAGGACCTGAGGTAGGTGATTGATCCAGCTTCTCATCTCTGTGTCAGGCATCCTAAAGAGACTCACTAATGACCTCTAGACAAACTCCCTGCACTTTTCGCTGCTATCCTTGCTGATGGCACAACTTGTTGTAAAATTATAGCAATTATCAACAAGAAATTCTGTAAGAAAAAAAAATAAAACCAGACCGTTTACAGTGATACACAAAATGGAAGTTGCTTAGGCACTCTATAAGTAACAGTAGGTGCTACCGAGGGAGGAGTTATCTAGAAAAGAATTACAAACATCATGCATAAAAATCCCCCAGCACTTTACCGTCATTCAGTAAACAAACAAAAACATAAAAAAAACCCCCACCATTTTATTAGTTACAAAATATATGGTAAGCTAACTACCATCTTACTGTCCTAAAGATCGTAGGGCTGGGTCTCCCAAACTCGGTCCTCAAGGCACCGAAACAGTCCAGGTTTTAAGGATATCCTTGCTTGTGCATAGATGGCATAATCAAATTGACTGAGGTACTAATTATATCACCTGTGCTTAAACATGGATATCATTAAACCCTGGACTGTTCAGGTGACTTGAAGGCCGAGTTTGGGAACCACCATCATGCGGGGATGAGTTACTGACAAGGAGTGTTGGTCCCTGTAGTGTCATATTGAAGGCTTTTGGGATATCTCCTGTGAGCTAGTTCTTCGTTACTTTAAACACATGAATAGAGTATATGACCCAATAGAGAGAAAAAAATGCAAGTGCAAACTCTAACCATGCTAAACCTAATAATAATACTGCTATATTGCATCAAAGAGGAAGCCGCGGATGTCATGTCTCCGTCGGCTGTCACGTGTGACAACAGCAGCCAATAAGAATTAGGCTAATTCTTTGTTGAATTCGTCAATAAACCTTTTAATATATTCCTTCCTATAAACCTCTAAGATTCACCTGCCTAGAACCTCTAAGACAAAACCCTGCCTAAAACCTCTAAACAGAACGCTAATTGCGTACGCAGTTTAACCGCAAATAAAGACAGGAGTGGAATCTGTGTTTCCAACGCACAAGTATTATTCAGGTAAAAGTACAGTCAGTTACAAGCAATCTATACATACACAAGTTAGGTGTAAAAGGAAATAATACAGACCCAAGTACGGTTATACATACGCTGCGCCTCTGGACCCAGAGATAGACTTCTGACTAGATATCCTCAGTTCACCCAAAATTCAGCATGAACTGGCAAACCAGTGTTCGGACAAATGTATTTATTCCCCCCCAGACTGAAACAGGACAAAGGGGGAACTTCCTGCTGATCTCATTGGTTCCCAGAGGAGAAGCATATGTAACGACACATTTAACAGGTTGTTTCAAATAGACTTTCCCTGCCTCTAACAGCCGGAGTCTTTCTGGTAATGCCTCCTGTAACATTCCATCAACTAAACATTTTGTTGCTTGTAAGTTCTGCGATCCGTAACTTGAGTTTGCATGATGCGATCTCTCCACCGATAACACCGGGATTCTGTAAAAAGCGTACGCATCAGAACGAAACCAAACACACCTTGCTTATCATGTATAATACCTTAGATATCAAAAACCTCTATTTCTTAGCATTTAAACTAACTTAACCAACTTGAATCATACAATTTGATGCTAATGGAACCTTGTGTGCGAATATGTAGTGTGTGAGTATTCGGGGTTTGATATAAGGACGCTAGTTATTAATGGGTGAGATTTAAGTGCATAATTTCTCATACACGAAGTGAACATCCAGCAGTGTGGATGGCTGAGGGTTGTAGTTCTACATGCCCTCTGTCAGCAGGCCCCCACCTGTTGTGTGTTCAAAGGAAAACAAAACCTCTTTTGTTCTCACAGACTCTTGTGTGAAATGCAAATGTATTACCACCTTAAGCTGTGGAATTTTGGGGCCATCCTGTCTAGGATTCAGACAAATGCAATTGTGTAGATATTATATTACAATTGCCACAACTATACTTTATCTGCCTCCAGGGATTCCCAATTTGTATGTAAAAATACCCATTGTCTCTTCTTATTTACTTTTACTCAGAAAGCTTGTTTTTCCAGTTGCCCTTGGTAGGTTAACAAAAACATTGCCATCTGTTCTTAGCTCCTGAGTTATAACTTGAATTGACGCTGACCACAAAAATGTTGTCTTGCGATCTCATTTCCAAAATGGAGTCTTGCGGCCATTCGCAAGATGGCGTCGTCGCGATTAAATTTTAAACTGAACTTGTCTCAGCCAATTATTCAGCTTCGACAGTCCACCCTTTGATAGCAAACAACATGCTATCACAATCTGCTATAAAAATTTATTTTGGGCTTACATTCACATATTATTTAGTGTTATCATGGGATGGCACAAGGTGGTTCTTAATCCATCAACAATGTATATCTAGGCGGGGGCATAAAACAACTATTATACGCACACCGCGGATCTTGGGAGATCATGTGACAGATGTGGGGATGCAACAGTAGTTTTGAAGGGGAATTTGAGACTTTACATTGTCTGGGTGTTCTATAGATAACATTTCAATAATATCTTCTATGCATGTCTAAATATTATACATTTAAATGATGGTACTTCCTAGCACAGGGTTGTAGTGCAGTTCTGTATCTACCTCGGTATACATATTATCATTTCTGACCACCATCATAGTTTCATCCCTTCGTTTCACTCTGTTTTCACATTTTCCACACTTCAACACAATAGGAACACACCGGACACATATGCCAATTACTATGATGGCAATCAGTATAAGGATCAAGAATTTGCCTACGCTGGCGACCACTTCCTGGACCCACTCTCCTAGACCTGAGAACCATTTCACTGGGTTCAGCCATGACACCCATCCTTCTATCTTTTCCCCTGCTTCAGCCACTGATGTGTTATTGTTCTTACGAAATTCCCACTTTACCTGCAGAATCTCATCCATCTTCTGGTCTATCACCTCCTTAGGGTCGCTGGTATCATTGGTGACATAAGTGCAGCACTTTACTCCAAATTGGGTGGCTAATGTTACGCAATACCCTCCAGTAACAGCAGTTAAATAATTCAACACTAGCCTGTGTTGCACTAGTTCTTTCTTGTACGCTTGCAATTCTCTCCCTGTGTACCTGAATGTGTCATCGTACATCTCGGTGATATTATCTATTAATTTAGCAAGTTCCTGGATATATCTAAAATTTAATGTACCCCTAGCAATTCTGGTGGGATCCAGGGCGACTAAAACTTGGAAGCCAGTTGTCTCACTGATTAACTGAGCGGCTTTATGCATATCACCAGGTATCATATTTCTCTTGCCTCTGTGTTCATATTGTGTGTGAAGATATGGTGACGGTGTGTTTTTATGTATTCCCAACATTTCAACATGTGTGAGGGTCATAACTTCTGGGACAACTCTTCCCAGATAACACAAACCTTCGGAACTCGGGGAGAGCCATTTATACGCTTTTCTTCCACATATAAAATATACATTATCAGGGAGAATATAAGGAATGGTATGCATCATTATCATTAAACACATTTCTCTTGCAAACAATCCTATCTCAGGCTCTTCCATCTGGTATATGCAAGTTTCTGGTTGTATTATTTTAGCACAATAACCATCTGGTACTTTACCAATCATTTCTTTGGTGGAACTCAATGTATACCGGTACCTAAAATATTTCCCACTTGATTTAATTGAGCGTAGCAGATCATAGTTTATGGACTCATTATCAGCTCTTTGTGAGAAGGTCATCGTCTGATTATTCCCCGTCACTTCCCAACCTCCGGGTTTATTGGGGTTGGTTATGTTTAAACACAAAAGTGATTTATCTACTTGAAATTGATAGAGTTTGAATTGAGGCGGTTTGGATGAGAGGAATTTTCCATCCAATGTTTCATGCTGTCCCTGTGGCACATGTGAACACACCCAGCAATTGGTTTGATTTAACACTTTGCCTACCATGCTGTGATAATCCTCTAAAGGATACCCTCCCCAGTACGGGTTATATTTAGGTTGGCACCGTTGAATACAGTTCTCATCAACTAGGGACCCACAAAACTCACAAATACAGGAATCTTCAGACGATAACCCTTCACACCTTCCCCGAGTATCCTGAATGACAGCTCTCTTAACAATAACAGTACTAAGATTGGTCAGACACTCCCCTGATTGGCATTGCACTCCTCCTGACCCCACTCCATCAGCTCCGCCATCAGCTCACATCTCCTTTATCGGTCCCCCATCACAGACACTGAGTATCCCCAAACAGATCATCATGGCAAAAACTCTGGAAAGAAAAAGAACTAGGATGACCACAGCAGACCACTCCATTGCTGGAAGCACTGATCTACACATTTCTTTAGCTCAGATATCTCACCGTCACCTTTTTAATCCTTCCGGCACAAGCTCGCAATCGACAGGTCCACGTTATCGGCCTTGTCTCTGCCTTGTATCTCCACCGGTTGGTTAACCTCCCTATAGTGAGTGGAATGGACCCACGTATCTTCCCCGGCCACCTTTGAGGATGCTATATCATCAGATATGGACCTTTCCACCGATCAGTCAAACAACCTGAGCTAAAAAAAAATTTGGATCATAACAAATTCTTCCAGATTTTGACATCATGACAGTTTGCATTAGACATGTTAGTTAATAACACTTTCAATTTCGGTTATTGTCATTCATCTTCGTGAGACCCTGCACAGTAACCTCATTATCATATTTTCACATGAGGCTGCCTGTTTGGACAGTATCTCAAAGGGGGGGCAAATAAAGGAAAAGACAATTTGGGATAATCTCAGTGTTGTTACCCATCATCTTACACATGTTCTTGGAAACGTCACCTATAAAATAAGTCCCCCTATCATTTTTAATAATTCTAGGGATATAGTATCTGCATACAGGTTCCTGCAATTAAATCTTGTTATCAATAGCTACTGCTCTAAATAATGCCTGTGCCACTGGGTTGAATAGTATTCCGAGTAGTCGACCTCAGCCTGGCATGGCTGCCGTTTATCCTTAGCAACCTTGTGTCCTATGAGTGGGAGATAAAGCAAAACAGTTTAATATCATTTAAACATGCAACAATAAATCGTCCACATTTTTCATTAGAACAGATCCATTGATAGGTTGAAAAGATTGTAAACAGTCATATAAGGCCTGGGAGAAGATACTGGGGTTACCTATGAACCCATGGGAAACTCGTGTTCCTGTGTGGTGTTCTTCACTTTGCAGTACTTACTTATGTGTCCCACTTGGTGACAGTTAAAACATAATTTTGAACGGGGTGGATGAAAAGATTGTTGTGGGATTTGAGCAAGAGGGAAAGGTGGTGGGTATGGGTAAGGATAGGGAGGGTAAGGATATTGTGGGGGATATGAGTATGGGACCTGTGGTTGTGTATGATATGTGGGGTAAGGATGTGTTTGCTGTGGTGTGGGATTGGTGAGGACGTGTAATTGTTCAGGTGCAGGTGTGTGTGTGGGTGCAGGTGTGTCGGTTGGCTGTGATGTTAACGTCATTCTCTCCAGAGCTTGTATACTGACAGCCATTAATTTTTCGCTCTGGGTCTCCCTCTTTTTTGAGATGTTTTTGTCATGTTCTATGGCAGACTCTATGAGGTTATCTATTGTAAGTCCCCGCCAGCCAGGCTGTGAGGTCTGAACCCGAGTCTTTAAATCGTCTTTGAGACCGTCCATGAGTACCGTGACTATCATTCCCCTGTGGTGAGTGCTATCTTTAATATCTTCTATCCCAGTGTACTGGGTGATAGCCTGCAGAGCCCGGTCGCAATATTCTTCTGCAGTTTCACTCTCTTTTTGTTTGATTGTGAAGATTTTGTTCCAGTTAACTACTACTGGAAAATATACACCCAATTGAGTCACAATGCGGGAAATGTTACCTTGGTTTACTTGGTCTGTTAAGGGAACGTCGCCATCCAATACACAGTCCGTGATAAATTTTGTCACGTCGGTATTGTGTGGCAGGCAGGCCCTTAACACCACACGCCAATCTTTATTAGTGGGCTCATGAGAACTACCCAAATTTCTCAAAAATCTTTGACATTTGGCTAGTTCCTTTTTGGGATTAGGGAAATCATTTATGATGGAATTTAGTTGTGCTCTTGTCCATGGACAATGCATTACTACTTCCCTCGTGGGCACTACACCGTTTGCATCTGCATTTCCATTTGGAACAGTTATTGTCTGAATGGGATGCAGACCGTCAGCGTTGCTACCTCTGACCTGGTTACCTGGCTAGGGGTTTAATCTGCTGCTGCTACGTATGGTATTAACAACTTCCTCAATGGGTGCCGAGTGTATTAACACTTCCCTTGCTGTTACCGATGGAGATGGCGGCACCACCCGTGATTGTGGTGATGCAGCATCTATCATTTGTACAGCATGGGAAATAGCAGACATTACAATAGGCTCATCTTCTACATCATAAACATTTTCTTTATGGTTACTTAAGAGGGGGTACAAATTACTTGTTACATTTTTATTGGTATTTTTGGTAACCGTACTTGCACCTCCATCCACATAAGGTGGGGGAGGTGAGCGTGAACTGCTGGCAATACTCTCCACGACGCTACTTTGCCGCCCGTGCGCGCCAGTATTGCAACTCAGCGTCGCAGATGTATTTTCTGGCAATGCGTTCGCAACGCTAGTTTGCGTCGTTTGCACATTTTTAAGCCAAGCATCCCCTTCATGCTGCCATATTTTTAAACATTCAAAATACTTAATATTTTTCTCTCGGGATCGCACCATACTGATGTGATCCTGGACATTATCTAACACATTTTTGTCAAAACTACCAATTCTGGGAAACGGTCTAACACTCTTTCTCGTCATATTAAACCATATATCACAATAGCTTATTGCATAAGTACCGTACTTAGTATGCATAATACGACGGGCTGATCCAATTGGAGCCTCCATTAGCAGCACATCATTGCTTAACATTTCTACCGTTTGCGTGGCTCCCATTTTGAGACAACTCCTACGCTTTTCAATAAAAATTTAAACTGGTGAAAGACAATCAAGATACTTTCACTTACCTGTGAACGATTTAAGTCGGCGGCGCCCACACACCTGGATAAGATTTCGTAAGGCCACTTCCACACCTAGATAAATTTTGAAACAGGCAACTTCCAGACCCGGATAAGCTTTAGTAAGGTAACTTCCAAACCTATGAGAGTTTGTATGTCGGCCACTCTCACGCACCTCTATACAACAAAGACAACATGTACACCTGCTACTGTGTTTAAAACGGTAAAGCTGCTTACCGAGCGACTAGGCTAACCCTTGCACCTAGCCCTTAAGGATCATACGGTACCCTTAACTTTAGGGAATAAATTACCCCTACCAACAATACACACACTGTTACACACTTTTTCTCTGCGCAGAAAATAAATGTTTAACCCAGATATTGGTAGATAGAAAAAAATTTAAACCTCAATGGCTTTGTTCAAACACGTGGCAGCAGAACCGGAAATGCGTATACGCTTATTGTGCGACCGGCCGCATACACAATTATGCGACTACCACACAAGTGTATAATTAATTTTAACTGCGTACGCAAAACTGCGTCTCAGCCGCATACTCAATACTGTGGCACCCCTCTAAAGGTAAGGTTCTATCAACAGAGAAAAAAACCTTTTTTTTCCTCTCTTGTCCCTGGATTCTGATCAGCGCTTCCTCTATACAATAACCGGCAGTACGCTCTCAGCAACACTGTGGTAATGAAAGACTAATGTGTCTCCCAAAAGGCGCCTCCACCCTTTTGCTGAGAGATGACTGACCGAGTGTTATCGTGTATCAGACAGTGTGATAAACCGATGAGCCCCCACTGTTGAATTCGTCAATAAACCTTTTAATATATTCCTTCCTATAAACCTCTAAGATTCACCTGCCTAGAACCTCTAAGACAAAACCCTGCCTAAAACCTCTAAACAGAACGCTAATTGCGTACGCAGTTTAACCGCAAATAAAGACAGGAGTGGAATCTGTGTTTCCAATGCACAAGTATTATTCAGGTAAAAGTACAGTCAGTTACACGCAATCTATACATACACAAGTTAGGCGTAAAAGGAAATAATACAGACCCAAGTACGGTTATACATACGCTGCGCCTCTGGACCCAGAGATAGACTTCTGACTAGATACCCTCAGTTCACCCAAAATTCAGCATGAACTGGCAAACCAGTGTTTGGACACATGTATTTATTCCCCCCCAGACTGAAACAGGACAAAGGGGGAACTTCCTGCTGATCTCATTGGTTCCCAGAGGAGAAGCATATGTAACGACACATTTAACAGGTTGTTTCAAATAGACTTTCCCTGCCTCTAACAGCCGGAGTCTTTCTGGTAACGCCTCCTGTAACATTCCATCAACTAAACATTTTGTTGCTTGTAAGTTCTGCGATCCGTAACTTGAGTTTGCATGATGCGATCTCTCCACCGATAACACCGGGATTCTGTAAAAAGCGTACGCATCAGAACGGAACCAAACACACCTTGCTTATCATGTATAATACCTTAGATATCAAAAACCTCTATTTCTTAGCATTTAAACTAACTTAACCAACTTGAATCATACAATTTGATGCTAATGGAACCTTGTGTGCGAATATGTAGTGTGTGAGTATTCGGGGTTTGATATAAGGACGCTAGTTATTAATGGGTGAGATTTAAGTGCATAATTTCTCATACACGAAGTGAACATCCAGCAGTGTGGATGGCTGAGGGTTGTAGTTCTACATGCCCTCTGTCAGCAGGCCCCCACCTGTTGTGTGTTCAAAGGAAAACAAAACCTCTTTTGTTCTCACAGACTCTTGTGTGAAATGCAAATGTATTACCACCTTAAGCTGTGGAATTTTGGGGCCATCCTGTCTAGGATTCAGACAAATGCAATTGTGTAGATATTATATTACAATTGCCACAACTATACTTTATCTGCATCCAGGGATTCCCAATTTGTATGTAAAAATACCCATTGTCTCTTCTTATTTACTTTTACTCAGAAAGCTTGTTTTTCCAGTTGCCCTTGGTAGGTTAACAAAAACATTGCCATCTGTTCTTAGCTCCTGAGTTATAACTTGAATTGACGCTGACCACAAAAATGGTGTCTTGCGATCTCATTTCCAAAATGGAGTCTTGCGGCCATTCGCAAGATGGTGTCACCGCGATTAAATTTTAAACTGAACTTGTCTCAGCCAATTATTCAGCTTCGACATCTTATTGGCTGAGAACCTCAGCCAGTAAGTTCCTGACCAACTTCAGAGGTGAGCAATCCCTGCTCCTTGTCATTAGCCTACATGACCTGTGGTAATGGAACCGGTATATAATGCTGGCTGTCGGGATGTCTTCTGTCAAAATACTGACAGCGGCATCCCGATGGTTGGTATCCCGACAGGGGTTGGGTAAGTGGCGAGTGACTTATGTGGGTAACTGAGACTTCTGCATTTTATTTACAAATAGAAGGGAGGCTTTTTTAATTGATGACAGCAGTCTGCTTGAGGATTTTGTATAGTGTGTGTTACAGTGTCACTTGTAAAGGAGACAATGACAGTACACAACCTATACACAGTCACATTAGTCTAGTCAAACACTAGCAATTTATTATGAATGTCATAGGCACAGAAAAAAAATCTTGTTTATGTTGTTATTTGTAAATGCAAGGGATGCATCCTTAATGTAAAAAGCAAAAATCTCCTTTCCTGTAGCATTACAAATGCAAATGAGAAATCATTAATGCCATCATACGGATGCATCTTGGTATATTATAGCCATAAGGATAATTAAAACTACCAGTATCAGCTAGAAGATGTCAATTTGCAGCCGACCAATCACAAGTGGCTAGATATTTAATATTGCTGTTAGTCATCAGCATCATCACTGCAACTGATCCTCAGCACCTGTGTGAGAGATCCACCACCGGAAAAGATTTTCCGTGTCTGCAACAAGGTCATCTAGCTTCATTCACGATTATTATTATTATCCTTTATTTATATGGCGCCACAAAGGTTCCGCAGCGCCTTACACAGTACATAAATGAGCACACAAGAAAAACAGTTAATAGTAATACAAAACAATACAGGACAAGGACATGGTTTATAAACATAGCTGCATAACACAAGCAGCAGGGCGTCAGCAACCATGTGTTAGGTGCCGTTGTGGGGAGTTAGGAGTAAATTATACTATAAGTAGGGGGAGGAGAAGTACGTGAGGAATGCGGACCCTGCTCGTGAGAGCTTACATTCTAAAGGGGAGGGGGAGACAGACAGTGGCTACACAGATCGGGTAGATAGTGAGGAAGGAACATGGAGCAGTGAGTTAGGATAAGTGCTGCGGAATGTGTGTGTGTAAGATGACCTGATGTCATGTCAAAATTAAGTCCTTCATACATCTATCCCTATGACAGAAAATAGATTTTATGTGTTATTTACATGAGAGATGTACAAAATAAAGTTGTATCACTTTAATTATTGTGTGACATTTTAGCATCTAAATACATCCTGATAAAAAATGGATATATTATGGGACTGTCCTACCATCCTAATACAGTAGTGACTACTTTAGTCCCAGCTGCTGGGTGCCATGCCATGCTCCTGTGAGTGGGTGCGTCTCACATGCTAGACCCACCCACAAATCGGTGCAGCCATCCCCAACATGCTGTGGTCCCACAGGATGTTGCAGTACCCGGGCCCAGAATTTCTCTTGGCAGCCCTGGAGGTGACAGGCAGAATCAGGTTGGCATAGTGGTGGGATAGCAAGGCCATGGAGGGAGGGAGGTGGCTGAGAGTGGAGGAACAGGAAAGGTGAGAGAAAGAAGCAGAGGGCTTAAAAGCAGACTGATGAGAGAAAAAAGGGGGAACAGCAAGTGGAGGAGACAAGAGGGGGAGGATAGGGAAGGATAAAGTAGAGGATTATGTGGGCACTGAATAAGGGGGGTGGTTGAAGTGAGTGATCATGCTGTGGACGAGGTAATAAGTGAGATGAAAACTGGAGATGAGGCTGTGTGATCTATATGAACGTGACTGGATACAAATGTATAGGTGCTTGTTTTGGTGAGCATGCGCAGTATGGCAACGTGCACCTTATGCAAATAAAACAGACATGCAGCCAAGTCTACAAGGAAACTCCATCCCAGATGTCTGCTCTGCATAGGAAACAAAGCTTCCCCCTTATTTACCCCTTCCTTCATCTCAAATATCTTTCTTTTATTTATTTATTTTTTAAAGATCCTGGAACTTGTAAATATATTTGAGGTTTGAGCATTTTATTATTTGTTCTTTTAAACTTGATGGACATTTAATAAATGTACCTAGACATTCAGGGTGATAGATTTATCCTCAGATCAGCACAGCAAGGCCAGCCAGAATATAAACTAATATTGATACAGAACCCAGTAAATCTTTAAATAGACGTCACAATGTCACATTGGCTCACCAATTACTCATTAATCTCTACTGTCAGCGCTCAGCAGATAGAGTGTTATGAAGCCATTCTGCACATTGTATGTCGGTGTGTGACAAGTACACGGGAATATGTTAGCTTTTGATTTAGAGTGTTAATTATCCATCTCGTGATATTTCTATGAATAGTTTTAAGGATTATCCTATTAATTATGCAGCACAACGAATGCATAGTAATCTAATATGATAACAGACTGTTTCTGCATTTATATAGTACTCATGTACTCGTTGTAATATTGGTGATGTTGTCATTTGTACGGCTTAATATTTAAGATTATTTCCAGTGGTAGCAAATGTTTACTATTCAGCATGTCTGGGATTTTCTTTCATTCTTTTTCTTTTTTTTTTGGGCATTTAGGTGTTTCTGAACCTCACATGCCTTAGCATGCAGCTTGTAGCAAATGAATTGCTTTTCATGTCTGTCTTCTGTCTGTGCTTTTCAGCCATGCATTTATATCAATACATTAGGTCGAGTTCCAAGGAAGCATCCTTCTGGTCAGTGACTAGTGGTTATCTGTGGTAACAGCATCTTCACCAGGTAAGCTCTCATATGTTAATTAGAGATGAGCGGGTTCGGATTTCAGAGATCCGAACCCACCCGAATTTAGCAGATCCGAGTCGGATCCAAGCAGGCTCGATTTTTCCCGCCTGACTCGGATCTCAAACCGAGGCAAAGCTATAGAGTCTGAAATCTCGTGGTACGCGAGCTTTTGTCTCTATGATCAATGTAGTATATAAGGGACCACACGACGGACGCCATTTCACTCCGACTGTGGAGACTGAACAGGGAGGGTGGGTAGTGTAGGGCTGGGAGAGGTGCTGGTGCTGTCTGTCTGCTGTGTCCTGGGCTGGTGCTGATCCATTCTGGGCAGGTGCTGTCACTGTGCTGTCGTCTGTGTCCATCTGGGCTGTTGTTAATCCATCTGGGCTGTCTGTGCTGTCTGCTGTGTCCTGGGCTGGTGGTGCTGATCCATTCTGGGCTGGTGCTTTGCTGTCTGTTGTGTCCATCTGGGCTGGTGCAGAACTGCAGATACATCTGGGATGGTGTTGTGTCCATCTGGGCCCAAGTTCTGGACTCAAAAAAAAATAATATATATATATATATATAGTCAAAAACAAAAGTGTCTTTTATATTTTTCTGTGTGTGTGCGTGCGTGTTAGGCTTGACCGCAGTACCGCACATGATCCAGCCAGCAACGCAAGTTGCAACCTAGTGCTGCCCGACTCCAGTCGTGCTAAAAAAAAAAAAAATTCAAAGTGTCTTTTATACTTTTCTGTGTGTGTGTGCATGCGTGCTAGGCTTAACCGCAGTACCGCACAAGATCCAGCCAGCAACGCAAGTTGCAAGCTAGTGCTGCCTGACTCCAGTCATGAATAATCTGTGCTCTGGGCCCAAGTTCTAGAGCTAAAAAAAAAATATATATATATTGTCTTTTTTTTGTCAAATTTTTTTTGTGTGAGTGTCAGCTACACCTGGCTGTCACTGTCATCAGCGTAGGTGTGCAGGGATGCTGTGCTCCTGTCTGTCGAGGGGCTGCTGCCCAAAATAATAAACAAACAATTTTTATTGTGTGCGTGTCAGCCACACCTTTGCTGTCACTGTCATCGGCATAGGTGCGCAGGGGTACTGTGCTACTGTCTGTCAAGGGGCTGCATGAATATTGCAATGAAAACCTTTTTTTTTTAATTATTGGGTTACAAAAAGTTGTTGTTTTTTTAATCTTAAACATAGCAGAAATGTTATCCTAACAGCTTATAAAGTTATATGCTCTAAAAACTAAAACCTATATTTATTTACAAACCTATATAGAGTAGACATCCTAAATTCTAAAATTGTTCTATTCAAGAACGTAAACAAAAGTCAGGAGAGGCCTCAAGGAACATGAAAAAAGATGCTGTAAGTGCTGAACTTCAAGGGATTTCTCCATCATGTTCTGCAGTGTGGAAAGGTTTCATTCACATGTTTTCTATAAAGCAGTTCAAAGTTACAGCCTTCAGAGTGTCTCGCTATAACACCCACCTTTGCCAGGAATTACCAAAGATTATTACAAGCAAAGGATTCATCTGTCCGGAATCTGTCTGGAAATTCATGGATCGTATTTGGCCTGAATGCACTAAGACATCCAGTGATTCTGTCACTGTGTTCTGTAGCCCACTTTATTCCTACCTGAATCACAAACTGAAATACGGAATAGTAAGCACAGACAACATGGAGGCCTTTGTTATTCCGCTGCCTGCATGCCAACCAATACCTCCCAGACTACACCCACTGGGGGGACCAGGTCTTGATAATGACCATCCCCATCTGTTGCTATGCCTTCTTCTTCCAAACCATCCATCCTGGACTTCCTGTCCAAAAAGGGTGAGCAGGGTACAGAAAGAGGAGCCAGATGTCCCTGATTACATTTTTTTTTCATCTATAATAGATGATGTGGAGAGATAAGAGCTTCAGATGTTGGAACAGGGGCTCCCACCTATTTGGCTTCGCTCCAGAGAACAGAGCTCTGTTCCTCAGAAAGTGTCTACGTCTGAGCTGATAGGTAGGTAGTCTATGTCTGTTGGTAAACACCCTTCAGGAGATGGCAACCCAAAATAACAAAAACTATATTAATAATGTGTCCACCAATAACCAGCCTGATCCCTTAACAGCAACATACCCCATATGGCCAACTCATAACATGACACCCAGTTAGCAGCCTCCTCTTCCTTATGACACTAATCCAGTCGCCATCGTTGATCAATCAGCCATGTGTGGTCCACCCAATTTTTGGCCTTCTACATTAATTTCTAACATATTCACATATCTAAGAAGTGGACAGTGGGAACGATGGCAATTTGAAGGCCACTAACTAACTCTGTTTTTTTTAAAGGTTGGGAAATGCCTTTACAGAACAGAATGTTTGCAAAGGATTATTTAAGTCAATTGTTTATTTTTTTTTTTAAAGCACTCTTCCTGATCCCCTTCTGGGATGAGAAAATCAACACCCAGCAGCAGCAGCCATGCTCAAGGATTCTTTTGCGGCAAGGACTGATGTAAATGTACTGTATCACTTTTTTTTTGTAAATGCCTCCTCCCCTCTTCTTCTCCCTTATAAATTTTCTTAAGTTTTATCACTCACAACGAGTGATTAAATGGTGCTCCAGCCAATCAGCTCCCAACTGCCATCTGTTTGAAAAATGACAGTTGGCTCTATGGTAAAATTATCTGTTTCCAAGAAAATAAAAGCCATCTAATTCCTACCCAGAGCACTACAGTACCTCACTTTTCGACTACCCTCTACCAAATGGGCAGTTAGGCCACTTGCAACTTTATCTCTGGTGGCTGAACCCATAAACCACATATACAAAAAGGTATCATGACTACAGTCAGGTGCATAAATATTGGGACATTGACAGAATTTTCATATTTTGGCCTCTATTCACCACCACAATGGCTTTGAAATTAAACAAACAAGATGTGCAGACTTTCAGATTTAATTTGAGGGTAATTACATCCAAATCAGGTGAACGGTGTAGGAATTACAGCGGTTTCTATATGTGCCTCCCACTTTTTAAGGAGCCAGAAGTAATGGGACAAACTAAACAATCCTAAATCTAACTTTCACTTTTTAATACTTTGTTGCAAATCCTTTGCAGGCAATTACAGCCTGAAGTCTGGAACGCATAGACATCACCAGACGCTGGGTTTCATCCCTGATGATGCTCTGCTAGGCCTCTACTGCAAATGTCTTCAGTTCCTGCTTGTTCTTGGGGCATTTTCCCTTCAGTTTTGTCTTCATCAAGTGAAATGCATGTTCAATCGGATTCAGGTTAGGGGATTGACTTGGCCATTGCATAACATTCCACTTTTTAGCCTTAAAAAACTCTTTAGCTGCTTTTGCAGTATGCTTCGGGTCATTGTCCATCTGCACTGTGAAGCGCCATCCAATGAGTTCTGAAGCATTTGACTAAATATGAGCATATAATATTGCCCGAAACACTTCAGAATTCATTCTGCTGCTTTTGTCAGCAGTCACATCATCAATAAATACAAGGGAACCAGTTCCATTGGCAGCCATACATGCCCACGCCATGACACTACCACCACCATGCTTCACTGACGAGGTGGTATGTTTTGGATCATGAGCAGTTCCTTTCCTTCTCCATACTCTTCTCTTCCCATCACTCTGGTACAAGTTGATCTTTGTCTCATCTGTCCATAGAATGTTGTTCCAGAACTGTAATGGCTTTTTTAGATATTGTTTGGCAAACTCTAATCCGGTCTTCCTGTTTTTGTGGCTCACCAATGGATTACATCTTGTGGTGAACCCTCTATATTCACTCTTGTGAAGTCTTCTCTTGATTGTTGACTTTGACACATATACACCTACCTCCTGGAGAGTGTTCTTGATTTGGCCAACTGTTGTGAAGGGGTTTTTTTTCACCAGGGAAATAATTCTTCTGTCATCCACCACAGTTGTTTTCCGTGGTCTTCCAGATCTTTTGGTGTTGCTGAGCTCTCCGGTGTGTTCTTTCTTTTTAAGAATGTTCCAAACAGTTGATTTGGCCACACTGAACTGTGTGGGGCCAGCGCCGGAGTTATAGACTCTGGGCACTATGCTGGAGTTATAGACTCTGGGCACTGGAGTGCGCCCAGAGGGCCTGATTCAGACCCGGTCGCGAGTGCTGAGTGCTCACAACTGGGTCAATGGTGGCCCAGAGCGCATGCGCACGACGGAGCCGGCTCCGTCGTGCACATGCGTGAGACCCGGAAAGCGACGGGCAATCAGTCGCTCCGGGTCTCGCACCAAAGGGGGCGTGCTGTCGATGTACAGCACGCCCCCTTTGGTGGACAGGCCAGGCGGGTGGCTGCCCAGACCGAGGCGTTCCCATGAGAATGCCTACCGTCTGGGGGCGGCCCCACTGACATCACAAGTGATGTCAGTGGGAGAGTTTTCGGCTCTGTATGAGCCGAAAGTTCTCTGGGGCTTGCGGCCACAAGACCCTACCACAAGGGTTTCATCACAAGCCCGATGGTCGCGATGGTCTTGACCATCGCGACCATCATCCTGGCTGCTCGCTTTAGCTGTGGGTGGTCACCCACAGCTATGTGAGCGGCCAGTAGGCCGCTTCATTAAAAAAAAAAAAGACAGCCTGATTCAGAGCGAGCGCTCTGTCAGAGCGTCCAGCTCTGAATCAGGGCCAGAGTGTATAGAGTATGCGCTGGTCACCGGGAAATTGGCCGCAGCGGCCATTTTCCCTGTACTGCGCATGCGCAAACGATGGGAAAATGGCTGTGGAGCCTATTTTCCAGTCGTTTTTACAGCGCCGGACCCCTGCACTGACGTGGGACTCTGGAGAGGTAAGTAATACTATGGGTGCAGGATGTGCGGTGCGGGTCCCCCCTGCACCCATTATAGATAGATACGCCCCTGGACAGGACCCCTATGCAAAGCAAATAAAAAACATGTTGGCAGAAGCTATTTCATCGTGGGCGAAGCCGCAGGCAACAGGTAGTATATTATAAATTGTTTGGGCCTCTATTTCAATGTCCATTGATGACAACAAAATACACTTTTTAGAACATGTCTCTTTATTATCATTATGTTCTGTCTGGACAGATAACTCAAACTGCAATTTCAGAGCCATTTCCTGGAGGTTGTTGGCTCAAATTGCTGGCAATTCTTGTCTTACAATCCCAGCGCAATCGGGAAAACGCTAAAGTCCCTTCTTTTTTAAAAAAAGAACCCTCAGGATTGATCAAAATATCACACTTCTCTTTATTGTGGAAGAATACTGCGGTTTTGCAGATAACAGAGAGCCTTTGCGTGCACTGCTGATCTCAGATTGCTGATTATAGGGAATCCGCGCGTGCACAGGACCCGTTCTCTGCATATGCAGAACCGGGTCTTGCGTATGCCTCTGCCTGATTGACAGGCAGAGACGCTTACAGGGCATGGACAGCCTACGTTCCTGGAAACGGGGGCGTCTCTGTTGTCCGGTAGTGTCAAGGTAGTGTCATGGATGCAGATTCCTGGCCTCGCATGCCAACCAGCCTGAGTAAGCTGAAGCTTGCCCAGCTGGCCAGCGCCATCCAACATCGCGACCAGTTGCAGCGCTGGGATCGCAGATGCAGTAGATGGCGTCATACACCTCTTGCTGCATTTGCATTTTAGCAAGGAAGGAATTGAAAAGCTGCTCGTATGCGGCTTTCCAATTCCATCCTGCGCTGAATCTGGCCCAGAGTTCGAAAAAAATGTATTCACAAATTATTTGTGGATTTTAAAACTGGATTTTGATTTAAAATAAGTGAAAAACATAGTAATCATCAATTAGCTTTTACCAGCTTAGAGCAAGGCGGAAACTGAAAGCAAACGTTTCATTGGCCATTATTATTTCATGCAAGTTTGCACTTAAATGCAATGTAAAGCAAAGAAGCCTTAGAAGTCAACACAAAACAACATAGGAAAACAGTGTAGCAAAACAAATGTAACAAAATGTAAATGTAATTAAACAGTCCAATCGAGTTACTTCAAAATTAAATTTTGTTTTATTTTACATAACTTATTTCAAATTATTTTTTTCTCCTTTAATATATCTTCTCTAGTGTATTCTACTCAGTGGAAGTCACCTACATTCTTATAACAGATTTGTAAGGCTACATAACTAGTGTGCTTTTATTTGAAAGAAAATCTCACTGCTGTTTTGTGCTGTGGTTTTCAGAATCCTGAAATGAATCTATTTAGAGCACTCATGCTGTTTTCCAAAAATGAACAATGGAAACACTTCGGCTGACTTAAAAAACAGTCTATCTATAGCTCCACTACGCTTTTTTTTTTCTTTTTTGGTTTTTCTATAGAGGCCACAAATTACACAAAAGCTATTTCTTTTAAGAAAAAATAAGTAATCTCTTTGTTTAATTTACTATGATTCTCTGCAGCACAGATGCTGGCTGGCTGGTTAGCAGGACTTCAGGACATAAAACCAAGTTAAAATACATAAAAGTGCTTTTTTTGTGTATTACATTTCAATATTTTTTTCTTAAATAGAGAAAATGCATTTAAGATGCATTTTAAGTAGATATGTTTCAATACAGTAATGGACCATAGGTATTAAAAAACTATTTTATAGCTATAAAAGTACACACAACAAATAGAGAGAAAAAGTGAGTTTGTGTGTACAGTTGTGCGCTTGGAAAGTGCACTACATACAGTACATCAACTCACTTTTCTTCTTTATTTGTTGTGTTTATATATCCAGACAATTCAGTGGTAGCTCCCCATATATTATAAAGGTATTGAAAATGGAAAACAAATAATGAGGATGGTTCAATAAATAAAGTAACAAGACCTCTCATTGCGTAAATTTATTCAACTCGTACATATATGTATAATCAATAGTATGGCCTTGGTACAGATTATTTTTCCATATACAGTAGTCCTCCCCCATACTTGTCTTAGCATTTTTTCCAACGCTACATCAAGGCATCTATCCTGGGATAGACGAAATCAGTGTCAAGCACCTGAAGCCTGGACATGACTGCATGCTGAAATTCACTGTCAGATGCGAATCTCCTTTCACCCAGGTGCTTCTTAAATGGTACTCGGTGCCAGGTCAGGGATGTAGGGAGGATGGTCCAGTTCCTCCCAATTGTAGCACTGTAACCACTGACGCATACAGTTGGCTGGCCCTATCATGCAGCAATATGACGTCTGTTCAAAGCTACAGTACACAGGTTATTTTCAACGAATTGCTCTCCCCAACCGGCTCAATGTGTCACAATAGCGGAGAGCATTCACAGTACTCCCTTGGTGAGGAAATCAACAAGAAGCACTCCCTTGTGGTCTCAAAACACAGCCGACATGACCTTCTTTGCTGATGGAGTTGTTTTGAATATCTTTGAATGTGGGGATGATGCGTGTTTCCATGTCATAGATGCTTACTTTATCTACGATGTCACATGATACACCCACGTTTTGTCACTTGTAATAATACACTGCAGGAACTGCACTCTCTCCTGGTACCACGTCAAGTGTACAAGAGACAATGCCAGACTTCCGGTGGGCGGACCAAACGACCTGGCCGCACTTTTAATGGGCTCCCAAGCCGGCTCCATATAGCCGAGACATAGCGCCGCCGGAGAGACTCACTGCCTCACCTAAAGCCACCCTGAGGTCTCTAGGATAACGCGGGTAAGAGCGGCGCATGCCCCGGCCCCCCGCACTGCCCCACAACACCGGAGTACAGCCGCATTGGAAAAGCGGCACTGCCCGCGGCCGCCATCTTGGATCGCGGCCGAGCATAATTTCTCCCCTCCCCACCTTCAGCAACAGCCACCGGAGCTATCATTAGACCCATAGGAACAAGCGGGACGCCTGGACACCATTTCAGGGACGTCCCTCAGTTACAAGCTCCCCGCTGGCCACACATCACCCGCGGCCGCCATTTTTTGAGACCTGATTAAGCTGCTGCAGCAAGCGCTTACCTCCTTTCACAATCCTCTCTATTTGCTGCTCACACCAGGGAGCAGGGTGGTGTTGCTGGGTCCTCATACTGTGATCTTGTCTTGTCTGGTCCAAAGATAGTGCTCACAAGCCATACTATAAGTTTTAATTTACAGACCCAGTGTCATATATATCCTGAACACCTGGGGCTCCCCCTAGTGGCTCCTGATTAAATCGCACATCACATCCCTATACCATGGAGAAGTTTGTGGCCAGACCACAGCGTGCACCTAAAGGTCAAACTACTAAAGGGAAAGACAAAAATGTAGCTCCATCATCATCTCCTGACTCTCCTACTTCACCTCCAGCTGACAATATTCTGGACGGAACCTCTAAATCGACTCAATTTAGTACCGCCTCAATAGCTAAAGCCCAAGAAATATCCGAGCTTCTTTCTCCCTTGCTTGACAAAAAACTGTCCGGCCTCAAAGAAGCTATAGAATCAGCAGTTTCGCAACTTAAGGAACATGGTCGACGCTTTACGGAAGCAGAACAACGTATCTCCAATGTTGAAGATGAGCTAACAGAGGCACAAAGCGTAATACGTACACAGGAATCAGCGATCTCTGCTATGCAGGAAAAATTGGAAGACTTAGAGAATAGGAATCGCCGCAACAATTTAAGGTTAATAGGCCTACCGGAATCTGTTAAGCAAAGAGATCTCATGGATTTCGTCTCTAAATGGTTACCCTCTGAGCTCAATTGCTCGGCTTCTTCCAATACCCTCATCATAGAACGAGTTCACCGCATAGGCCCTGACCGTGCTTCTGACCAGAGAAGACCTAGGCCTGTCATAATGAAAATGTTGAACTACCTAGACAAAACTCGCATACTGGACGCCTACCGCAAATCAGAAGGCCTCACCTATCAGGGGCACAAATTGTTGTTGTTTCAGGACTTCTCGTATCAAGTAGCAATGAAAAGAAGGGAATACTCTACTATTTGTAAAGCATTATTTGATCTGGGACTGAGATTTGCATTAATGTACCCTGCGAAGCTGAAAGTCCTACATAACGGCAAACAACACTTTTTCGATTCTCCATCGTCTGCAAAGACTTTCCTGGACTCTCTAACTGACCAAATCACTCCTCAAAATGATATCGTGACTTAAGAAGATACATTTAATTGTACAAATCCGTCTCCTATCGCAAACATGGAGAGTTTGTTATTGGAAATATATATCTTATGCTTGTTTTCAAGATTTCTGGTTATTTTAACAACTGCTAAATGTCAACGGCAGAATTGTCAAGATAATCTCTGGTTTGTTGTTTTCTCCCCTTCCTTTTACACATTTACCATTCCTCCTCTTTCATATCCCCTTTTTTATTTTCTTTTATTTCTTTTTTTCAATTATCGATACTTTTATACCTCACTGGGTTTAAATAGGCCCGTAGAGCCTTATTTTTTGGTTCTTAAAATTTTCAAAAATTGTAAGACTGCATTATGTTTGTTATATTCCATATATTATGGCAGGTCATGTTTTTGTTTTTGTGTTATGTGTATTTTTGTAATGGCACTTTCAAGGTTTTACTGCAGGCGCTCTCTGCATGCTGGGACTGAGAGCGTGATGGTCTCTTTACGATGGTTCATTTTTTTGATCTACAGAACAGGCATAGGATAACACAATGTCTCACTCTATTGCTGATCTCACTAAAACACAAAAAAACATAAGATTTTTAACTTGGAACGTAGAGGGTTTAAACACCCCGATTAAACGGCGTAAAATACTACAACAACTTAAAAAATTTAAACCTGACATAGCAATGCTACAGGAGACCCATTGGAGACAGGGTGACCCTAATACTCTTAGAGACTCATGGATAAAAGATTATACAGCTGCATCTTTCACATCTAAAAAAAGAGGGGTGCTGGTGATTTTCCATAAATCTTTAAAATACACAGTTGTAGACTCGATCCTGGACACCGAGGGCAGATTTCTCTTTCTTAAACTGAATTTAGAAGGTGAATTAATCACGCTTGTCACTTTGTACGCTCCCACAGGTCACAACAATGCATTCTTCTCCGATCTCTACGCTCGACTCCAGAATTGGGCAGAAGGCGCCCTCGTCATAGGAGGAGACTTCAACACTACTCTTTCTCCTAGTCTGGACAGAACGGGAGCATCCGGTGAGTGGCGGGGCAGCACATCTCCAACGCTACAACTACTAATTGAATCCCTCGCCCTAGTAGACCCATGGAGACACCTCCACCCCTTAGCACGTGATTACACGTTTTACTCCCACCCCCATCACTCCTCAGCTAGATTGCACTTCTGGCTGGTCTCAAGCTCATTAATAGGATTCAAACATCTCATATAGAAAACATAGTCATCTCCGATCATGCGCCTACATGGTTCACGTTACAACTATCTACCCCCAAAACATCTTCCTTCAATTGGAGATTCCCCTCATACTTATTCACTTCTCCAGACTTCAAAAAATACTTAGAACAACAATTTCTTAATTATAATAATGATAATGCTTCTCATATTGGCGACATATCATTGTTCTGGGCCGCATCTAAACCAGTAGTGAGAGGGCATATTATGGGATATGTTTCCCATAAACGCCGTAAACTTAACACACGTTTCACGGAATTGAGTAACGCCCTATCACAATCGTATGCCATTATGCTGCAAAATAACAACACAGAGACACGGCGGAATTATTTGAATAACAAAAATTTATATGACACATTGTGCACTGAAAGAGCCCAATATTATCTAGATTTCCAGAAACATCGCTATTTCCGTTGGGGAAATAAAGCGGGCAAACTGCTAGCTAATATAGTGAGAAGTCAGAAAACATCCTCTCCCATTCTTTCTCTTAAAGGTCCCCTAGGATCATTACATACCAACGAGGACATTGCGGCCTCTTTCTTACAATATTACACAGACTTATACTCCGCACAGGATGATAACCCTGTTCTGGGGATGAACTTTTTGAAAGAGGCTAATCTACCTTCCCTCTCTGAAGAGGCCCGCGACTCCCTAACAACTCCTGTTTCGGAGTTGGAGGTTGCTCTAACTATCAAGTCCCTGGCCAACGGAAAGACACCCGGCCCAGATGGCCTTAGTGCCGAGTACTACAAAATATTAAATCCACTTGTAACCCCTCATTTAGTTTCCTTATTTAATTCAATATTGAAGGGAACCTCAACACCACCAGACTTTAACCAGGCCCGAATTATCCTTCTCTTGAAACCTGAGAAAGACCCTACGCTGACCCAATCATATAGGCCAATATCTCTGCTCAACCAGGATTTTAAAATCCTCACTGGTATTATCGCTCAACGTTTACAATTAGTATTGCCACATCTCATACACACCGCACAAACTGGGTTTATGAAAGGACGACACTCAGTGATCAACGTCCGACATTTGATTGCAGGATTAACTAAATCTCACCAAATGAGAAATAACCAAACGCTCCTTGTCAGCTGCGACGCTGACAAGGCCTTTGATAGGGTGTCGTGGAACCACCTACTGCGCATCTTCCAGCTACAAAATTTTGGTCCCGAATTTATTACATTATTCAAAACAATATACCACACCCCTATAGCATTCCTAACAGTTAACGGCCTGAATACTCCATCCCTTAGACTACATAGGGGAACCCGACAGGGTTGTCCCCTATCTCCTTTATTATTTAACCTGGCTATAGATCCTCTTATCCGCACCTTTTTGCTATGTCAACAATGGCAGGGAATAAATATCGGAAATAATACTTTGAAAGTCTCCGCGTATGCGGATGACTTATTACTGTATTTTGAGAACCCACATTCTGCCATACCTAAACTCCTTCATATCCTGAAAGACTTCCATATTATCTCTGTTTTTTTGATAAATTATAACAAAACAGAGGCCTTGGCCCTACACTCGGACGTCACAAAAAACTGGAAAAATTCTTTCCCATTTAAATGGGCCAAAACAACTCTAAAATACCTAGGCCTTAATATCCCGGCACATCCCTCCGCCCTATACTCAGCCAATTTCCCTGCTTTAATACAACGTACACTTTTAGATTTTAAAAAATGGAAACATCTCCCACTCTCATATCTCGGTAGATGTCAATTAATTAAAATGATATCTTTTCCTAGGATTTTATATTTTTTTCAGATGCTCCCCTTGCTTCCTTTAGAATCTGATTTAAAATTGATTAACAAAGCGATCAGCAAGTTCATTTGGGCGAACAAAAAACCCAGGATTTCATTATTCAAACTCAGACAACCACCTGCTTTAGGCAGAATTAATCTCCCTTGCTTAAAATCTTATGCTATTGCGTCAAATTACCGATACGCAATTGACTGGATTAGAGGAACAAATGGATTTGCTGACACGCTAATAGAGCAATCTTTTAGTGTTGAAATGCCATTAGCTAGTTTGCTACACACACGACCCTTGTCCTTTCCACCTCACGTAGCACAAAATCTACTACTACATACTACATGCTTGGCTTGGCGCCGAGCCAGAACTCAAATGAGAGTCCCTCCCAATGTCTCCTTGTTCCTTCCTATCGGCCATAACCCAGGGTTTGATGCTGGTTTTCTAACACAGACTTTCAAAACCTGGAACACACAGGGATTGCGTTACATATATCAATTATTGGATCTCTCCACAATGACTATTTACTCTCATAACCAAATACAGGAAAAATTTCCCCGTATCCAAATCCCTTTATTTATATATTTCCAAATACGTAGTTATGTCAATACTTTACTCCCTAAAATTCCCATTATACCTGGGAAAAATGGTTTGGATGATGTGCTGTCTCGCTGCCTCTCTATGTCATTTTCCACTTCTATGCTATACACCTATATACGCCGGGAAATAAATTTGGAAGTGGAGACGGTGGGATTTGCCAAGTGGCATTCCACATTCCCTAACATACCCCTATCCACCATTTTGAAATCTTTTGTTAGACTCAATAAGCAATTAATTTCGGCTTCATACGCGGAAATGCAGTATAAATTATTGCATCGTGCCTATTTCACCCCCAAATTAAGACTCATCACAGGTACTTCCACAGACTCAAATTGTTTTAAATGTGGTCAACCTGATGCGGATCTAATGCATTGTATGTGGCACTGTGCGGAGGTACAGAGGTTCTGGTCCTTGGTACACACCTATATTTCCACCAAGTTGGGAATTGCCTTTGAACTAACACCCGAGTGGGCTATGTGGGATATTGTACCATCATCTGGATCATCCTGTGCCCCTGGAGGTGCCCGTCTATTACTAGCAAAGATTGCAGCAGCTGCGAAAAAAACAATATTATCTCAATGGATATCCACTGACACTTTAACGCTCAGTCTTTTACAACCTAGAATTACGCACCTATTTAATATGGATTGGTTAGAACTATCCCTTAATAAAGACAAGGAAGCAGAGAAGTTCTTTAATATTTGGCTCCCATATGTTCACACATTAACACCTCAGGTTAAAGACACGCTTCGAACTGCAGTTCAACTTACAGCCTGGTATAATGAAGAAACCTTGTCTTCAGGTGAACCACCATTTTAATTCCTGTATTGTTACGTTCCTCATGGATACATTGTATTGCACATCACTGTTGTGGTCCTGTTGATGTCTTGTCATTTTCTGATCAATATGTTATATTGTTTATTGCGGTTTTACAATAAAAATATGTTTTAAAAAAAAAGAGACAATGCCATCCTTTTGGTTTTGTGAACTTCTGGTGGAGATGTACTAAGCTCTGGAAAGTGATAAATTGGAGAGATAAACTACCAGCCACTCAGCTCCTAACTGTCATGTGACAAGTTGTGGTTGAAAAATTGCAGTTAGGAGCTGATTGGTTGGTAGTTTATCACCAATTTATCACTTTCCAGAGCTTCGTTTATTCTGTGAGTTGCTTCGGTACCCAGCGTGAACACTTTTTCCTGGACCCCAGTTGCTCATGAACGATGTTGTGCACAGTACCCACTGAGATGCTCGGTATCACTAACTCGAATATGTCTGTCCTTCTGAATCAGACCTTCAATGCAGCACAAACTGTTATCTGTGGTGCACGTGCTTAGCCGGCCGCATCGCTGCTCATCTTGAATGTCTGTCCTGCCTTTACCAAGGGCTGGGCACCAAACCCAAACTGGTTTCTGTGACATGACGTTATCACTGTATACCCAAAGTTGGCGATTAATTTCAGCTGCTGATGAGCCCTTTAGATGCAGAAATCTGATCAGACTGCGCACCTCAATGTTTGACCATGTTTCCGCCAGCCCCGCCATCTTACACCTGATGTTGGGACGGTATGACTGGTATGAGGCACATGAGGGGAAGCATTGTTCTACCTGCTCTGGCCTGGCAGGAAATTACCTGTAGAATGAAATAGGGACCATTACACATGAGAGAGGTCTTGTTACCTTACTTATTGAAGCACCTTTGTACATAAGAATAGATTGGGAAGGGACTTTCAGTATTGTGGGATAATCGCTCTTTTTTGTGGTATAGAAAAAATACATTAACAAATAGCTTACAGGAGGATATAAGATGGTAACATATTTTCGATAGAGTAGGTCTCTCTTGTTCCAAGGGCAGAAATTAAATTCAGCACAATGTGTCCGGAATGGTCGAGCAAAAGCACTTTGTAATCAGTGGACTTTATTTACAAAAGCCGTTGCGTCTCGATGGGTTGGCGGTGAAAATGTAAAACAGCGATCGCTGTCAGTGTAAAGCCTGGTGCAAGTGTCGTTTTAAATTTCCACCTCCAACCCTCGTAAATAAAGCCCAATATCTTTGCTAATTTTACCTCGTATTCCATACACATGCACAGGAACATTAGCAAAGATTGTTTACCATAATAGACAGCACGAGTGGAGAGGGACATGGCTGATGACAGAACAATGGTTTGCTCTCAGCTGCCTAGCAAATGTAAATACAATATTTCAAGCTCTCTCCAGATAAGTGGCCATTTATGACCGGGAATTTAAATTCTGGATATGTGCAATGTTTTTAAAATTTGTTTATCAAACTATCTTATGACTGGAGTCACACATGGAATTTTCTTTTGCTTTTCATTGCTATGACTGGTTAATTGAGAACAAATACAGAATGGGAGGAGCTGTATATAATATCTCAGAACATCCATTGAATGCTCTTTTTGGACATACTTGCAAATGCTCTGCCACGATGGGATTCCTTCTAGTCTGCTCTCTCAGACCACAGGTGCACCCTGGGGTTACTGAAGCTATGCATGCTATTAGATAGTACATTTATTGCTACTATAAGTAGACATCTTGTTGGTCAATTGACTTTCTCATTGATCTCTGCTGACAAACGGCACTGCAGGCAGGTTGCTGAACGAGTTCGGCCATGACAAAGTCTATGAAAAAACCAAGTGGAAGTTGCTGACGTTACAATTATAGACACATAAATCTATATAACTATATAGATTAAGGTTTATATAATGACTGGGGTATCTTGGCATTTGAAGGTGCTAATCTTTATCAATGATCAAGGTGGTGCTGATAGGGGGCAACAGTGAAATCTAACATGTTCGATTTACCAGATTTGCTGATCCCTATCATATTTGGGTCTGGATCGGTAGATCAGAGAAATCCAACATGTTAGATATCAGTGTTGCCTCGACCCCGGTGTCGGGGGGGGTCAGTGAATTGGCCCAATCCATCGCTAATGTATGAGGGTCTTTACTTGCTCCTCTAATTTTATACATATTTTTTCTTTGTCTGTGCTCAGGGATCTAGTCTATTCTATCCTGTTTCTATGCATACATTTTTAATATAAACCTCTACTATAGCTCACAAGGGGATCTATTCATGTAGCAGTGAAAAATCCCTGTTTAGCTGAAAACAGGGCTTTTCGCTGACATCGTCTTTTCATAGAGAGGCTTACCGTGGAGAAAGTCATTCATTCTCCTGCGGTGCCTCTGGTTTCTTTAAGCATCACATCACTATATTTTAGTATGGTGAGTGCGATTCACTAAGAAACTGAAAGCTGTGTTTCCCTTATCGTGCTGTAACAGATTTGCTGTCTGTGGACGGCGTAATCTGCATGTTCTTACGTTAATGACAGGGAGGCAGAATACTTCTCTGTCTTTCTGGCACTCCTCTGTGATGGCACCGCCCCCTCCTGTGACAGCCGCCAATCAGAGGAGTCCAGGGCATATCATATCCCAGAATATGCATATGCCGAGTCACCTCCTCCTGACTGCCCACTACCCAGCCAGGGCCCCCTTGCTCTGTCCTATCCCCGCCGCCATTAGTAAGGTGACCCCAAATATGCATATGTTGGGTCACCACCTGTTGACTGCCGGTGCTCCCAGCAGCCGCTATGTAGTAGGGGATGACCCGACATATGCATATGCCGGGTCACCACCTGTTAACTAGAGATGAGCGGCAAACTTGAACCATCTCTACTGCCCACTGCCCCCCGCTCCCCCTCGCACTGCCCGCTGCTCCGTGCTCACCCTCACACTACCCGCTGCCCCTTGCTCCCCCCTCGCTCTACCCGCTGTTCCTTGCTGCTCTCTTACACTGCCTGCTGCCCCACCCTCCACCCTCACACTATCCCACATGCTGCAGCAGTGATGTCAGGTGATCCAGCAGCCGACGCATGTGCAGAAGGGGAGAGCCTTACTGAATGAAGAGGACCGCATGAGAAGACTGCATCGCTGGAGCCCTGAATACCGAATCACATTGCAGGACAGGTAAGTATACATGAACTGCTACTTAGACAAACTATATATTGCATCTAAGTTCGTGAACATGTTGGTGATTTTATTTTGTTCAAATTATATTACTGTTTTTGTTCATGATGTAATACAACATAGCTCATTGTAAACCCTTTGGCTTTCAGGCAACATGGAATCCCTGCATCAGTAATGCCTATAGACATATTGGTATAGAAGAATATATTTATTAAAGAGCAAGTTTATAGAAGTGGAGATGTTGCCCATAGCAACCAATAAGATTGTAGCTATTATCTTCTAGAAGGTGCTAGCTCATTGCCCACCCCTATGCTAGATAAATGATAAGTAGAATCAGATTGGTTGCAATGGGCAACACCTCCATTTATATAAATGAGATGCAGTCAGGAAGCCGATGGTCGAAATGCCGACCGTCGGCTTCCCGACTGTCAAATCCCGGCAAGGTACTAATCCCGACGCCTGCCATACCGAACGAAGGTAAGCCTGGCGCGGACAGCCGCGGGGGGGAGGATTAGGTTTTAGGGCTCCCGCGAGGACTTAGGGTTAGACACCGCCCCCCCCGGGTTAGGTTTAGGCTAGGGGAAGACTTAGGTTGCGGGGAAGGGGGGGTTAGGTTTATGCACTAGGGAGGGAGGTTATGGTTAGGCACTAAGGAGGGAGGTTAGGGTTAGGCACCCCTAAAGGAGGTTTAGGGGGGGGTAGGGCTAGTAAATACTTATCTTTGGAGCTGTCAGGATCTTCACTGCTGCTGGTCTTCCGGCGTCGGGATTTTAACCATACGCCGACAGTATTTCATACCGATCCCATATAAACCCATAGTCAATATACCTCATAATAGCTATAGGAAAACTGATCAAATACAGTGAGTTTATTTATTTACAATCCCATTACTACTGTCACTTGGAAAATGGGTATTAAAGCATACTTACTGACTTTTAGCTCCCTCCTTCTGGGAGGGAGCTGTCGGTCTTTCACAGCAGGGAGTGTGCCGTGGCAAAAGGGGGCATTGTGCGATTAACGGCAATGTGAAGCAGGGGGCGGGACCACGATGACGCGATTCAGCGCAAATCGCATCATGGGCCCCCCTGCTGCCAGGGTTTATCGTGGACCCACGGGGGCGGGGACTGGGAGGCTTACCTGCCTTTCCGGGGAGGCCCCCAGCCGAATCAGGAAGGTAGGCAAGTATTTATTAAAGTGTATCGTGATTCCTTAGATATAAAGCTGCATTTTTATAAATATGAGTTAATTCAATATATATATGCAGTATACAGTATATATATATATTGTTAAATATTTAAAAAATAGTAGGTGGATAATACATATGGGTGGTTTACTGTAATGTCTATAAAATAGATTGCTAGAGTCTTTCCTTAGAATATTATTATGTGAGTTACAATCATTCCATTGTAACAATGGGTCTTTTATACACTCACATTTCAGTTTTATTAGTCCTTTTAGTCAGTTTTTAACCATCCACTAACATTCATTCATTGACTTGGGCAACATTGAATCTGAGTCAAGGGGGCTTATACCAAGTACCCTGCACCCATTGACTTTACTCACCTTTCCACTACAGAAATCACCGGGAAAATGCCCCTGGCACCATTTCCCAAGAGTTAAGTGTAAGTGCAGTGGACACTGGCACAGTGCTAGAGTTTTCACAAAGCATGTGGCGGCACAAGGGTGAGGTAGTGGGCTGGGGGCACATGGAGACTGCATTTTGCCCCCCTCCTCTGAGTAAACACCTATTTATAATGGGTGCAAGGCAGGGGCGTCTTTAGAGAGGAGGGGGCCCGTGTGCATTTCCCGTCCAGGGCCCCCTCCTCTCTTCCCGGCGGCCGACAGCCGACTAACACTGCTGGCCAGCCACCGAAGCATTAGCAGACTCTGGGCACTAGAGTATGCCCGGAGTCTACTGCGCATGCGCAAAACGCCGGAAAAATGGCCGCCAGCGTTGACACCCGGCGCGGGACCTCGGAGAGGTAAGTTTTAAGTAATATGGGTGGCAGGGTGTGTGGTGCGGGCCCCCCCTGGACCCGGGGCCCGTGTACACCGCACACCCTGCACCCATTATAGATATGCCCCTGGTGCAGGTTGTGCGGTGCAAATGGGCCCCTGGGTCCAGGGTGGCCAACACCATACACCCTGCACCCATATTTAGTTGTACTTACCTTTCCGCAGATTCCGGAGTCCTGAGCAGCAAAAAATCATAGGGTGTCATTTTTCCCCGAGACTCGCGCATGCGCAGTAGATTCTGGGATGAAGCCAGAATCTACTGCTCTGACAGAAAGGAGGGGCATAGGCAAATGCAGGGTGGTTTCTGGCTGCCTGGACCAGGACCACAATAGAAATAGTAATATAATATAATTTTACAAGTGCTACATGTTCTTCTCAATATCACAAATGAAATAATTAGCACCACCCATGGATCTTTTAACATGTATCAGCCAGTAATAAATAACCTGTGCACCAACTAGGAGATCTGGAAAACATGCACTGTTAGGGATGCACTGCTATAGCGCCCAATATGTAGATATATGTCTAGGGCAGTGCTAGGTTATTCTGCTGCTCCTCCAGGCTCCCAGACTTGCTCCAATAGTCTGGAATGGTGCCCATATCTAAAATAAATACATTCAACTCAGGCAGGATGGCCCTACTGTCGCATGGTCCTATAATATGATACACAATACACTTTGTATGACGCTTATTAAAGCTGAGTAGGTACTAATTCTGCCCTCTTCATGGGCTGGCCACACTCGCTCTAAAATCAAGCATTTATAAATCCCCATCTAGAAGTTCTGCGTTTGCTACTGAGAGGGGCCCAAATGGAGGCTGCATACGGGCCCCCTCCTCTCTTAAAACACCCATCTACCTATTCATTGACTATATAGACTATTTTCCTTGTGTTCTTTTCTGCAACAAATTTACAATTTATCTTTATTTAGAGTTGTTTATTGGAATTGCCTTGGGACACGACACAGTTCTGCTCTGCTCTCTTTATCTTATTAAATCATACCCAGAGAGGAGTTTTTTCCTATCCCAGGCCGACAAAAATAAACAATTCAGCTAGAAGATAATAAATAAGCAGCTTGAAAGCACAGAAGACAGGCAGACAATAAATGACTATCTTTAAGTAAAAATTGTAAGAGGGCATGCACTGACACTTACAGCGATTGTAGAGACCTCTTTAAAAAATAAATAAGTTACAGGATCACAGTAAACGGTTAAAGTCACGTTGAGGATGTAAAAGCTTTCCTTTGTTCTGGCACAAGAGGGGAGAATTACAATGTGTTCACGTATGACTGTACATCCAGGTCACAAGCTCCAAGTACAGTAGTCAGAAGGCTTAACTGATCCTGGATCTAATGGTCTGAAAATAAATAGAAATACAGGAAAGGAATAGCTAAAGGCTACATAGAATATATAGAATATTGATATCTTTCAGGATACAATCAAGAGGTTCAAAATGAGAGGAATTTTAAATAGCTGGGTACGCATTTAATAGATAACGGACAACTAATCATTAAAGACAGAAATTACATATTTTATATGTTTGGATCAGAATACTACATCACCCGTAGGGAACTTTGGAAGGGTCCAGAGGGGCCGTCGGTGATTTTGCAGCCATAGATATTCCATTCTGAGGCTGCACGGAAGTCTGAGTGAGCCGCTGTTCAATAATGTCCTGCATATATGTGACAATATACACAATAAAATGTCAGCAAGCTGAAATTGCAAAACCATGCAGTACCATATGAGAGAAAGAGAACATTGCTGGCTGTGGTTCTAAAAAGCAAGGGACTGATTAACAATTAGACCCATCATCATGATGGCATGCTAATGAACAGTTGCCCAGCTGGTCATAAATCATAAGTATTACAATTGTCTTTCTGTTTTCCTCACAAAATGTAAACATTTTTCTACATTTTTACAAATTTAGGGAGACATTGGGGCTATACACACTCACATGTCAGTGACCACACCCACACAGCACTGACCACACCCACACATCACTGACCACACCCACATGGCACTGACCAGACCCACCAGTTAACCCCAGTTAACAGCTCCTGCACTGGTTACAGCTCCTCTGCTTCTCATTTTCCGCTCCAAGGAGCTGTCACCATAACACTCGGTACTTTCTAATACAGGGGTCTCCTGCTGCTTTTGCATAAGTTAGCATCACTGCTGCATCCAAAGATGCAGCAGCAATACTAAATATGTCCACATCAACATCAGGCCCTGTATCACCAGTATACACTGAAGTGCCACAAGTCATGGGATAGATGCCTTGTATTGTGTAGGACCCCCTCTAGCCCTGCGAAGTGCATCAACTCAGTGTGGCATTGATTTCACAAGTGGATGGAAGACCTCTGGAGAGATGTTGACCTATGTCGTCTGGACAGCTTCCCACAGTTCCCTGATATTTGTAGGTGCAGGATCTTGGGTGTGAATCAACCTCTCCGCCACATCCCATAAATGCTCAATTGGGTTCATGTCAGGTGAATGTGGTGGCCACACCATTTGTCAGAACTCTCCATAATGTTCCTTAAACCAATTCAGTTTATTATGCTACAGGAATATTCCATCATTTTGGGGGGACATAGCGGTTCCCAGTCAATGACGAGTTCAGGTGGACCAGCAAACCCAACCCATGCCACGTGACCACACCCCACACCAATATGGAACATGCAGCATTCTTTAGCTACCCTATGGAAGCTATAGAATGCTGCACTGACCTGCAGGATATGCATCTGGTGCCTTCTGCATTGAATGTGGTTGTGATTTGAGCCAGAATCGCTTGACTGTTACCGCAAACAACTCTAGCCAGACGCCACTGGTCTAGATCATGTAGTACCTGTGGTCGTACACTGTGCTGTCCATGGTGGGTGGTAATGCCTTCCATGAGATATTCCTGGTACAAATATGACACCGTAGATCGAGGAATGTTGAATGTCCGCTCAACTTCAAAAACATTTGAAATGGCGCGACGACCGTGAACAAGCATGGGCTGTGCTTTATAGCAATAGGCTGTGGTTTTTAAGTTAGAAGATCGCACAATACACTTCCTCCTCTGTGCAGTGCAGGGGCTGTGCAGGCTATTGCTAAAAGCACAGCTCCGGACCATCCTCAGCTGCTGCTCCAGTCCCTGCAGCAGTGCCCGGCGATTGAGGCGATGGCTGTTTTAGCATTGGGCGGGCTTTTGCGGGGGCGAGCCCACCCGGTGGTGGTGACTATCAGCTGCGGAGAGGAACAGAGGCTGGCCCGGGTATAGCGGTATAGAGTGTGGGCAGTATCTGTTGCTGGAAGACGCTGAACAGAGAAGTGCTCTGCTTGTTGTTGTTTGGCTAAATTGTGTGGTGTAAATTTTCTCTCTTTTTCTCTTTATTCTTCAACTCTATAATTTTTCTTATCGGTCCTTGCTTTCTTTATTTCTTTCTGGTATTTCTATTCTTCAATTTTTCACTTTTAATTCTCCGTTACCTTTCTTTTCTTTTATCTTGTCTTGCCCAGGCCCGGTGGTAGGTTATTTGGATGTTGTCAGAGGAAGTGCCGCTGAGACTGGCTCAGCAGGGCTTTGTGCCGCCGTTAGGGGTCGGGGTCGCCCATAGGTTTGTGCCTTTATACGTGGAGTATCTGCATCACCCTTTCCCAGGGGCAAGATTTCTGGCTTTGCGTTGTCAGTATCAGCCAGAGGCCGCACACGGCTGGACCCAGTTGTTATATCACAAGTCAGTAGTGGTGTGGACATGTGGGCTTCGTGGTGCAGGGGTCGTGTACCCAAGACGGGAGTTGATATCTCAGTGGTGCGGAGATGCACTCCGATCGCTGGTCCCAGTGTGCCTGGGCGTGTCTCATCCGGGACTCGCACGGGTTGTGGAAGTCAATGGCATTATGCTTCTCAGGGTAAGTTAACATCGTGACGGGCAGGTGCTGGGGATGCCGGGTTTATAGTGTCACATAGAGGTGGTGGCGCTTCAACACGCAGTCAGTGTGTGTCAGTCCGGCCCCGTGGCTCCGCTGCCATCTTAGACAGGGATGAGGAGCTTGGTAGGGATGGCAGCCTGTGTTAGTCCGGTGCCAAGCACTTCACAGGGCTTTGATGCAGTGTCAGTGTCCTCACTGTGCGCCTATACTGTCTCAGCGTTGGTTTTGGCATCAAGGCTTGTTCATATGGGATCCGTTTCGGTGCTGCGAGGAATCAGTTGGCTGCGCAGATATCGCAATCCATTAGTTCAGCTATATCCTTGACTTTGCAGACACTCATTCTGAAAATGATGCGCACAGGGATGACAGGGTTATCGAATATGTACTGGAGGATGTGTTCCCTTTGGTTTCCCCTGCAGGATCGGTGGATGATGGTCATTTGCAGGAGGAAGCAGCTGGTTCGGCACCGTCTGCTGAGGTTCCATTGGTGGCTGCCTCTGGTTGGGTTTTGATCCGGATTGGGGTGTTTCTATGGCTTTCACTTCTGCATCTAGATCGTCATCTCATAGTTCTTCCAAGTCTTCCACCTAATCTACTGATTGGGTGGATAGTGAGGAGGGGAGGAAGAAAAGGCGGAAGTGCAAGCGCTGTTTTAGTGGTAGCAGCTGGTCCTTTAGATTCAGTCCATTGTGCAAATACTGCAGAGTTGCAGGGATTACATCCCAGGGTTTCCAGAACACATTCATGAGGGTAGATACATTAACGTGTTTGCCCTCCCCAGTAAAAATAAGAAGGTGCTTGCAGCAGCTAAAAAGAAGAATATCATAGAGGAAGAAGCTTACATGTCCTATTTTAATTGGCAGAAGGGCATGTATGTTTTTTCAGCATGTTATTTAGAGACACGCCCAGAGGAGTATATGAATCTTAATAATTAATTACACCTTATTTATGAGTTGGTCGGTTCAGCTAGGAGGTCCGTGTGCTGCATTTAGGATGAGGAAATTCATAGGAACAACACGGTAAGGCTATTATTGAGT
Organism: Taudactylus pleione; assembly: GCA_031769625.1. Taxonomy (NCBI): domain Eukaryota; kingdom Metazoa; phylum Chordata; class Amphibia; order Anura; family Myobatrachidae; genus Taudactylus; species Taudactylus pleione. The sequence continues at coordinate 12,982,455 of JAUIMM010000312.1, read as the reverse complement.
TGATGATGTGGAGGTTTTTGTCGATGTGACGCAACCTCTATGTGGGCGATGGGTACCTAGGGGTAGAGAAAACCACTGAGCTAATTTTACAGAGGGTTTTCTGGCCCGGGGTCTATAAAGAGGTATCTGAATATTGTGTATCCTGCCCTGAATGTGAGTATCATGCTCCAAGGCCACACTTTAAAAGACCACTTGTCCTATTACCCTATATCGAGGTTCCGTTTGAAAGAATAGCTATGGATTTGGTTGGACCATTCATTAAATCTGCCCAGGGCCATTAATATATTCTGGTGATAATGGTAAACAGTACCAGGTACCTGAAAGCGATACTATTGCACAATAAGTCAACAAAAACCATTGCTAGAGAATTAGGGCCTGATTCAGACCCGCTCGCGAGCACATAGTGCTCGCAAGCGGTTCAATGGACGGGCAGTGCGCACACATGGCATGCGCGATCCCCAGAGTAAGCGAGATCAACAGTTAACTGGGGCTTGCGGTGGACGAGACCCTACCACAAGGGTCGCGTTGCAAGCCCAATGGTCACGATAATCGTGACCATCGCCCAGCCGCCCCCACACAAGCTGTGGGTGGTCACCCACAGCTATGCAAGCGGCCTGGAAGCGGATGTCTTTAGCAGTTTGGGAATACTTAAGGAAATCCTGACTGTCCAAGGTACCCAATTTAAAAATCATAATTATGCAGCCTGTTTAAAATTGCTCAGTTAAGAACCTCTGTATATCACCCCCAGAGCGATGGGTTAGTGGAGAGGTTTAACAAAACTTTAAAACACATATTAAGGAAAGTGGTGGACAAAGATAGAAGAGATTGGGATTACTTGTTACCTCATGTCAGGTTGCAGCCTAGGATCGGCCGTTACTCACCTCAGCGCCAGCTTCCCCTGAATTCTCGAGCTGTCAGATGCCAGGTGTGGCGGCGAGTGACGCGCTGAGGATTATGCCTGGGGTCTGCTAGGATATCCATGTGCAGCTCCGTGATTTGGTTCCTGTGGTTGCCATCATGGATGCAGCCATGACAGTCTACATCACCTGATTAGCCCTTTACCCAATGGTAGCATTGGTTGCTGTCTGCTGACAGTGTCCTCCAACAGACTGCTACCTTAGGGTATTTTGCTGGACTCGGGACAACAGGAAGTTGCCTGTACAACATCGTTACTTCCAGTGAATACTTGCTGATGCAGCATTCCAGGTTCCAAGCTCCTTTCTAGTGATATATTCCTAGTGTATATCGAACATGTGTGTACTCAGGGTCTAATTCAGCAGTGCACACTAGTGCACTGCTGAACTCAGATACCCAATGTACGGGAATCTGTGCAGGCGCCAGAACCATTCTGTGCATGTGTAGAACAGGTCTGCGAGCCCGCACGTAAACTGGCAGCAGTGTCAGTGATTGACAGTCTGCTGCTGTTTGGGGGTGGGGAGGGGGCGGCAATGCCCTCCGTTTCCTGGTCTCTTCCTCTAAACTGCAGCGGCCAGCTGCAGGACACCATGGGTCACCGCAGCCGGCTGATGACACGCAGATTATCCGATGCTGCGTTGGAAAACGCAGCTCGGATATGTAATGCACAGGAGGCGTGATGCCTCCTGCTGCATTACCATATCTGCAAGGATCGCAATTGCAAAGCTGTCTGCATGCAGTTTTGCAATTACGATCCTTGCAGAATCAGGCCCTCAGTACGTCATCCGCGTATTATCTCCTACGTGTCATTCTCCTGTGCCAGTTCTGTGTCTGGATCCACAGTGTGTGTACTCAGTATGCCATCCGAGTACCATCTTCTAAGTGTCATTCTCCTGTGCCAGTTCTGTGTTTGGATCCACAGTGTATGTACTCAGTACGTCACCCAAGTGCAAACTCCCAGTATCATTCTCCTGTGCTTTCCCTGCAATTGTGTTCTTCCATTTCCCACTTCTGCCAGATACCTGACCAAAGAACCGCGACCTGCTTACTGGGTGCAGCTTAAACCCAAATCCCAATTGGAGGGGTCACTGGTGAACACCTCCTCCATGCCTTTGGTCAGGTCTAACCAATATCCGGTACTTGTGGATGACGAAGGCATGTATCCAGGCCCCTCACCTCTGGCTCCTTTCCAAACCTGGGACCCTGACTTCCAATGCTTCAGTAGAGGATCTCCATAGCCCAAATGTGACACCTTATTTATTGTTGGACATAAGAGAGGTTCCCAAATCCTCCACTGGATTTTCACCTTCTGTTGTATGGGAGACACCCAAGAGGATTACTTGACATTGCCAAAGAAACATGGGAGGGGCAGTCCAGTCCATATAAAACTGTTATTGAGCATGTTTCCCAAATGCAGGAAAGAATTGCTGCTGTGGTGCTGATAGTGAGAGAGCACTTGGAACAGGCACAGCAGAGGGTATACAACCACAATGCCCAGTTATACATCTTTGCTCCAGGGGACAGAGTGCTGGTGTTGGTTCCCACAGTAGAAAATAAACTTTTAGTGAAGTGGCAAGGACCCTTTGAAATTCTAGAAAAAGTGGGGAATGTTAATTGCAAAGTTTACCAGCCTGGGAAAAGAAAGCCAGAATATATATACCATGTAAATCTTATAAAACCTTGGAAAGATAGAGCAGCTCTATCAGCCATCCCAGCCATTCCAGCAAGCCCAGGGCCATTGTCGAAGTAACAGTAGCTAAAACCCTGTCGGCAATTCAACAGCAGGAAGTTAAGGAATTTCTTATCAAAAATAGGGTTTTGTTTTCAGACATACCGGGTAAAACCACAGTCAATAAACATGACATAATCACTGACCAAGGGGTTAAGATTAACCTAAAGCCCTATAGATTACCAGAAGCCCAAAGGGAATCAGTGTCCAAAGAAATTAAAAAAAATTTGGAATAGGTGTAATTGAATCGCAGAGTGAGTGGTCAAGTCCCATTGTGCTAATTCCAAAGCCTGACGGGATTTGCGCTTCTGCAATGATTTCCGTAAATTGAACAGTGAGTCAAACTTTGATGCCTATCCAATGCCTAGGGTGGATGAGCTAATTGAAAGATTAGGAACAGCCTGGTATTTAAACTCTCTAGACTTAATCAAAGGGTTTTGGCAAGTGCCGTTAACTAATACCCCTTTTACACCGGAGCTAAAACCCGGGTTTTTGAAGGGTCAACCCGGGCAGCTCCCTGGTGTAAAAGGGGAGAGAGTTGGATCGCCGGGTCGAGTGACCCGGCAATCCAACCCAGGTAACTAGCAGGGTTTAACACGGGCGTAGCCTGTGAAACCATGCAATGAGAACAGCGCACTCCGGGTCACGATGACCTGGAGTGCGCTGCTAGCCGGTCGATTGGTCCGGCTTCAGTGGCGCTTGGAGATGACATCATCTCCAAGCGACCATTTTCACTCCGCAAAAGCCGGGTCTATGCAGACCCGACTGCGGTGTGAGCGGCGCTGACTCGGAATATCCCAAGTCGGCGCTGGCAAAATTCCGGGTCTGATCCAGATAGGAACTTTGTTCCAACTCCGGGTCAGACCCGGAATTTAGGTGGAAAAGGGGTATTACAGTGCAAAAGAAAACACAGCTTTTTCTGCATCGGAAGGGTTGTTCCAATACAAGATATTGCCATTTGGGTTACATGGGGCACCTACCACCTTTCAAAGGATGATGGATATATTTCTAAGACCCCATAGACAGTATGCTGCTGCTTATCTAGATGATGTAATCATTTATAGTCCTGATTGTCAGTCTCACTTACCCAGAGTACAAGCAGTGTTGGACTCCATCTATAAGGCAGGATTGACAGCCAACCAAAGTAAATGTTGCCTAGGGATGGAAAAGTAAGGTATCTTGAATACACCATTTTCAGAGGTTTGATAAAGCCCCAACTTAATAAAATTGAGGCAATACAAAATTGGCCACGAACCCCTAAATAAGAAGCAGGTGAGAGTATTCTTAGGAATAGAAAGGTATTATATGAGAATTATACCCACTTTTGCAACCATTGCAGTCCTGACAGATCTTACCAAAGGCAAACAGAAAGTCATGGTTAAATGGTGTCCTGAAGCAGAGAAGCCTTTTCAGGAGTTAAAGGTAGCATTGTTTACCCAACCAGTTGTGATGATACCTGATTTTAACAGGGAATTTGATGCATCAGATGTAGGCATAGGAGCAGTCCTGTCCCAGAACAAAGAAGGTGAAGAACACCCTATTATTTACTTAAGCAGAAAGTTAAATGTACATGAGAGAAACTATGCTATGCTACTGTTGAGAAAGAAGCGTTGACCATAAAGTGGGCATTAGAAACTCTTAGGTGCTACTTGATGGGTAGGAAATTCAGGTTGATCACTGATCATGCCCCTTTGAAATGGATGAAGAGTGCTATAGGAGAATAACGAGGTGGTTCTTGGCATTGCAAAACTTTAAATCTGCGCTAGAACACAGGCCAGGAAGCAAGCTGGCCAATGCAGATGCTTAGTCTCGTGTTTTTGTTTGGGGACTGCAGTTGTTCCGCCCCACAGGTCAAAACAAAGGGGGGGGGATATGTGATAGAAGCACTGGAAAAGTGCTGGATGGCAAATGTGTGTGTCCCAGATTTTTGACATATGTGTTTTAAACCCCCCAGGAAATGTCTGTGATTGATGAGAGTTGGGCTTTGAGTAAAATCGGGATAATGGGTCCTGGGGGTATGAGAGTGAAGGGAGGGTTCCATCCACAGGCAGGGGCGCTGAGAGGGGGGGGAGCAGGTACAAATTACACGGGCCCGGGCTTCCTGATGGGCCTGGCGGGGGCCCGGGTCAGACGCTGCCCCCCCCCCTCACAGCAGCCCAGCACACAGCTGTGCAGCAGCCACAGCAGTCTCTTATGCCTGTAGGAGGGAGCAATCACACTGATCGCGCCCCCCCTGGCTTTGCGCCAGGCTGAAGGGGCTCAGAGCGCCCCCCCTCGCCAGCGCGCGGCACTGAAAATCCTTTTTTTGTGAAAGGGGCATGGCCACATTCCCCCACGATTAGGCCACGCCCCCTTTTACCCGGGCCCGCTGTGGCTCTTGGCAGGCTTGTCCACAGGGCCGGTTTGGCTTTTCTGGCCTTCTACCTGAGAGCAGGTTAATCAGTGCCTGCAGCTGGGAGAGTCTCATATCAGTTGTTTAGGGCTACAGTATGGTTCAGGGTCTCACACCTGGGGAGAGCAAGCAGGCAGGCTTGTTCAGAGACACTTTGTTATACTTCTTGTCAGTAATCTCCATATGCCTATGTTTGTGATGAGAGCAGAAGGCCCTACCACTTTTTGAGAAAGGAAAGTTATTGTCTAATTTGTGCCCAGACAGGCTAGGATTTATATTTAAGATTTTCATTTTTATCACTGCACAATAAAAACTAGCTCCACATAGCTTGCACGAAAACCTGGACTAGTGAGCTGTTTTCCTGGCTGCTGTTTGTTAGGAGGTATCTAACTACCCCAGGAGAGGGACCTCCTACCCCGCTCCTATTACATTACATACACACATTCCACACTGAAATAGGCCATCCATTTCCTTGGCCACTATACTTCCTTGTACTTTATCGGATAAAGCTGACTGAATTGTAATTGCCAATTGTCCGTGTCATTTATTTTGCAGGTGGTTGCATGGGTGATTGCAGGCCATGGGCCGATAGAAGTTTTATGATTTTACTTTTGCTAGTACAGTATAATAATGGTCAGGGTGTCCAACATATGTATTAAGTGACAGATGTTCATATACTGTATACATTGTATTTAATCTAAGTATAAACTTAATTTGCACTTGTGTATTAGGGTATATGGACATTCATCTGAGATGTGCTCCACCTGAGATCCTCTTTGGATAGATTGTAGATAGGCACTGAAAGGACAGAAGAACTACAACCAATGTAATTCTATCTCCGGTTTAACAGGTCTCTGTTCTACCTTGGAGGCAATGAGTCTAATTCAGATGTTTGCTGTGTTGAGCGAATATTTTTGTGCTGTGTCTGAGTCGCTCTGCACATGCCAGGTTACATTACCAGCGGCGGTTGCAGCGAGCACTTGGATGCAGAGTGATTCACAGTCAAGGAGCATTTGTGGGAAGTAACCGAGGGAGGCAACTGAAACACAGGCATGTCGCAACCATTTCGATGGCATCTGTTGCAGCAACTGTGAATTTGTATGCAGTGGTTAAGGCCACCCAATGGTTACAAATGTATATAACACTTGTAACTTTGATAAGGAAGATGGCCCCCCCCCCTCAGCTCTGGGCCCCATAGCAGCTGCACCCCTGGCACCTATGGTAGTTATAGTTATGCCCATGGCTCCGGTGGCTTACATCCGATGGACAGTCTGAGCGACCATGGGGCTGCTCAGAACATCGATGCTGCGGCCGATGGTAAGTTTGTGTACGCAAGTGTCGGACTTGAGATGCCGCTAGTGGGTGTCTCAATACAAATGCTAGTGGCTGCATCATCTACACATTTTCACACAATCGCTGCATACGGGATCACAGCCCTGACAGGATTATCAGCCATCTCTGAATCAGGCCCAAATGATGCATAAAATGTAATCTGTAGAAAAATTAACACGTGTGATCACAAAACCCATACATAGACATGAACCAAACTGGGTATATTGTATTTATTTTTTGCTTTTTATGCCTTTATGTTGTATCCAACTCTCATTTGTGCAAACCTCAAAGTGTAACTCAACTAAAATGTAATTTTTAACGAGCATCTTCAATCCTAACTAAGGCCCTGATTCAGAGCCGTTCGTTAACAGCAGTACGCTCGTTGCGTTCCGATGTTGACTAACCGCGCATGCATCGGTGTTACACTGCGCATGTGCGTACGGCAGATTGCGAGCTTTTTTTGTCTTGTTCGTCAAATAGCGTACAGGAAGTGACATGTCAAATGTGATTGACAGAACAGGGCGTTTTTGGGTGTTGACGGGGGAGGAGATGGAAAAACGCAGGCGTGGCGAGGCGTTTTTGGGGCGTACATACATTAACAAATGCGAATGTCAAATGTGTTCGTACCAACTCATACGTCACTGGATGATCCTCTTTCCCTTCAAAATGCTCGCACAGCTTAGGGTCTGGATAACTCGACCACATTGGCGATGGCCTTCTCCTCCGTCCCGGCACTCCACGATGTTGCATCGATTAATCACGGCTTGTCAGAAAATCAATTAGTGTTGGATTGAAAACCGGCTTGGTATGTGTTTGGAAAGTAGTTTTTTTGGATAGCACAAAACCGAACGCAGGTGGAAATCATAGCTGCTAATGTCTGGATTACACAATCAATTAGCGTACATTTGTGGGGCTTTATTTTGGCCGCAATGTGTTGTTTTTGGACTATTGTAACAATAATGTCATCATGTTTAGGTTTTGTGCCTCATTTTGTTTTTGCAAGGTGAATTTGCATCCTTAGGTAATGTTTTAAACGTTCCTTAAAGAGCCCTTTTTTTCAAATGTAAAATTTTTTGTTTGAACGTTGTTGGCTTGTGGGCCCGGATTAAATGTAACCCATTTTGACAATAATGTCAGAATACAAAGTCGTACATTTGATGTAAATTTATTGGTATCCCAAAAACAATTAATGCACATATTTAACACAAACATTTTTGGCAGTGTTCATTCCACAATATTTATTAATTGTGCAAACAATAAATTGTTGGTAAACGTAACTGCAAAAATTAAAAACAATTCACAAGAAAGGAGAGGGAAGTTTTGGCCAGAAAGGAATATGAGGCAAGCACAGAAGGAGTGTGGGAAAAGTAGCCAATGCTGTCACCATTTTTTTGGCCGTTTGGCTGGGGGAGGGAGGGCGCCAGAGTGGGTCCGGGATGTCATCGGGCTGGCCTGTCCAGAGGCAGATGTTGTGGCCTCTGGACTAGGCCCAGGGCTATGCACATTTGGAGGATTGGCTGATGTTGTGCCAGAGGTGGAGGATCCTGATGTTCCGGCAGGAAGGGAGGTCGGCTCCACCATGTGCTGGCGAACGAGCTGCTCCAGGGCATTGGCGATGCGGATGTTGGCCCTGGTATTTTCCGCCAGGGCCTGACCAATGGTCACGTTGGCCGCAGCATTTTGCTCCAGGGCCTCAGCCACCCGTACCAGACTGGAGTCCATCCTCTGCAGAATCTCCGTATGGAAATCCGATTTAAAATTGAGTTGTGAGGAGGGACACTGCCTGCGAGGGGGATTGCCCAGGACTGGCTTCTGCAGGGTCCTCAGCCGGATGTACTGGTTCCTCCCCTGCAGAGCCAGCAGAAATTCTGCGGCCAAGGCTCCCTTCTGGAGCAGACTCATCCGCCTGTGTCTCTGTTGGAAAAATGAGAAAAGACTCACATTAGAATCTACATATTGGCACAATAACATTTCAGAGTTGGTGACATCACAATATTTACCTGGGACAACATGAGGAGCCGCAAAGTCTGGCATGTCCGTATCCATGTTGGACACGCCAAACACCTCCACAGGCTGCACACACCCCTGTGCCAGCTCTTCTAAATCATTCAATTCCAATGACACAGGGGTGGGACCCCCACCTGTCCCCCTTGCATGCCTAGCCCTGTCCGCCAGTTTTTGCTTCAGGCGATATTTGAAGTCGGCCCATCTGTGGGTGAAATTGGTACCATTATCCTTTTGTTTAAAATGGGTTTTGGTTTTAGGGGGGCAAGTGTTTACTTACCGCCGTTTGACATCCCGGGCTAGAAGGACATAATCACCCACCCTATTGACATCAACGGCTACCTCTTCCCACATTCTCCACTTCTGGCTTGCACTCATATTCCTGTCTGCCTGTGGCAGGATGTCCACACACTTCTGAATCAAAACCTCCATCTCCTTTCTTGTGAATTGTGGCTGCCTTTTCTTTTTGGCAGCTTTGCCCGGAATACTGGGCCCAGCAGCCTCTTCCATGTCATCCTCCTCACCTATTTGTGTAAATTTGGAGAATTCTCAACTTCACAACTTGCACAATATTATGTTTCTAATTAATCATTTAGTCAAAATGCCTGAAATACTTTCCGCCAGACTGTTGTCCATTGTTTCCCTGGTCTGTAGCCATGTCTGAGCTCCAAACAAGAAATACACCAGAATGTTTGTTTTGGCTCGTGACGTATTTATACATGCGTCCTTATTTTTCGACTGCATCATTGATTGTGCGTTCCTATGATCCCTCCTTAACTTGTGCGGGAAACTAAACACTATTTATGGCTTGGGGCGTCTCGAGTCGAGGTGGCGCTTTTTGAATGTTGGAGGTTACGTTGGTTGGAGTTGATTGTTGGCTGGTTTAGGAGTTTGCGTTGGTTGAAGTAGTTTTTTTTGGTTATATTCGCTTTTTTAATTCCGTTCGCTTTTTTTCGTGTGTAATTTTTTTGGGCGTTTCCTGTTTTGGTAAGTTTTGGGAAGTCTAACTTTGGTTCAATTTGTGTCTCCTTCTGTTTCTGAATTTTCTATCGTTTTTTTGGCGTCATTTCATCTCTCTTAGGTTTTTTTTTGGCTCTGCCCCAAAGACCTTTTGAACCGGAATCTTATATATTATCTATTGGTAAGTTCATTTTTTAAATTATTTTGTAAATGTTCTTGTTTGTCTTTACGCAACTTTGGTTGTCCTTACACTTGTAACCTTTGATTTTCTAAATCCGAAATCTTTTTTTTATTTTGTTTAGTTGCGTTTTTTTGACTTGTATTTGCGAACTAATTAGCGCATTTTTATTACTTTCTATTGTGACTTGTATTTGCGAACTAATTAGCGCATTTTTATTACTTTCTATTGTGACTTGTATTTGCGAACTAATTAGCACTTTTTGAAATGCTTATTCATCCTGTAAAATTGTTTGGGTTTTCTCTTTAGCATTTGTTGCTTACATTTGGCCTCCATTTGACGTAGTGTGCGCAATGTCGTTTTGGTCTCTGCCCAAATGTGTGTTTCTCCCCTTTTATGTTTTGTCTTGCTCAAAATTTGGAATCAGAAATGGGCAGCATAAAATGATGTATATTTATGTTGTGATTAGTTCCAGTTTGCACGTATCATGACAATACCCCGGCATGTAAGCAACAATGGATGGTATCTTCAAGCTAAGTTAAAAAAAAAATTGGGGGGGGGGGGGTTAAAAAGCCTGACATTCAAATTTTGCCATTTCAGGTTGATCTGGGTCGGATTGTTCTGGCCATGCTCCCGGAAGCCGACCAACCTCAATCTCGTCCCAGGCGTAGGCATCGTAGGCGTGCAAGGCCCCAGATATTTCGAACACGTGTCACCCTTTTTGGAATGCCCGATGATGAGGTTTTAAGACGCTACCGTCTTCCTCCCAAAATCATCATAGACACTCTCTCATTAATAGAGAGTGATCTTGAGCGGCAAATTGACAGTCCTACAGCAATTCCACCACTTACGCAATTATGGCGGTGTTACATTTCTGTGCCTCAGGATCGTTCCAAACAACGGTGGGAATAGTGGCGGGCATCTCACAATCCTCCTTTTCCCGGATCCTGAGGGCAGTGATGGAGGCACTTTTCAAGCACCTCCATCATTTTATTCAAATGCCTTTGAATATGGGTGCCCTTAGTGTGTCCAAGGCCAATTTTTACCAAATAGCTGGCTTCCCACACATCATAGGGGTTGTGGATGGTACTCAAATACCATTTCAGCCTCCAGCACGGCTGGAGGCAATATTTAGAAACCGGAAACACTATCACTCCCTCAATGTAATGGTGGTATGTGATGCCTCCCTCCAGATCCTGTCCCTGAATGCAAAATTACCAGGAAGTGCACATGACTTCGTCATCCGGCAATCAGGGATATGGCACAAATTAACCTACAAGCTGGTGATGCGTGGCTTCTGGGTAAGTGGAGACCTTTAGTACATAACAATGTTAAGCTTCATACAGAGTGATCCTGATGTTGTCTATTCTTTTTCACAGGAGACAGTGGCTACCCTTGCACGCCCTGGCTGCTCACTCCTTATTTGGCTCCCACACCAGGGCCACAAAGTGAGTATAATTCTGCACTTACAGCCACCAGGCAAGTGGTGGAGCGCTGTATCGGCCTTTTAAAAGGCCGATTCAGATGCCTCCACCGCTCTGGTGGTGAGCTCATGTATTTGCCGGATATGGTTTCGAAAATTGTGGTCCTGAGTGGGATATTTCACAACATCGCCATAAGGAGTGGTATCCCAATGCAGCCAGAGGATGCCTTACCTGAGGATGGCCCCCCCGAGGTTGGTCAGAGGTCAGTATGTGGGGGGGCCATACGCGATGATGTGGTGGCCAGATTTTTTAGGTAAGCATTGTCAAAACAACAGTGTTTATACCCAATGTGGTATGGTTTATTTGAGAACTAATTTTTTTTTTTAATTTTCTCCATCTTCTGTTTTTTCACATAATCTTTGGCACTCCAACGATGACTACTTCCTGCTACCCTTAAAAAACCTGTATGTGGACATTTTGGGGATATATTATGGAACCCATATTGCAACGCCATATTTGTGGAATCATGTTGGCATGGTCCTTCGTCAACCAGTTCTTGATTTGTTGTGTTTTTTTTTTGTTTTGTTGGTATGTGTTGCATTAGTGATTATCACTGTGTGTTTCGTTTGTGAGTGACCACTTTGATTTTTGAGTTATGTTGTGAATAAATGTTTTGATAGTGAAATTTTGTAACTTTTTTTGAACGTTACAAGCAAGTGTAACCAGGTTCACACACGTTACATTTGCCTAAGGGGTAATCCAGTAATGACGCCAGTTGAGCTAAAATGTAATATGTTTTCAGGGTCCAAACCAACACCCAAAGGAATCCTGTACAATCAGTTGGCTTCGTAATATTGGCCTAAGCAGCTTGCACCCCAACTAGGAACCTGTAAAATGTTGTAATATCTAATTGTGACTACACCAACAAATGGAAATGAGATTGTTACTGTTAGGTGTTTCTTGTGCCGGTTTAACATAAAAATACAACACACAATCTTAGTGACAAAAATTGCAAATCCTTGCAGGAAGAGTCTACTTAGGTCAGGGTAAACAATCTCTGAATTAGAAATAACGAATGATACAGAACGTTACTTTGAAAATATTAATTTATTTACATTTGGCAAAAAAACAAAAAAAACTAGTCCCTAAGGAGGACCGACATATGGTCAAGGACCACCAGCAGACCGATTATATTGTGCCGCATACGGGCCACACAGGCGGCTAATTCAGCCCGACGCCTCTGTTCCTCTGTGGGTGACAAAAGTGTGGGGATTAATACAACCATAATGAAACCACATTAAAAAACAAGCCAAAACCCCCCCCAAAAAAACCACAAATCTAGAAACTAACCATAATTAAAATTATATATTAAAAGCCATCCCCCCAAAATGGTGTAGGCCAAAAATACAAGGCCAATCAACAAATTCCGACAGGTGTGATGTGAGTATGTTGAAATCAACAGTAACAGGTAAAGGCAATCTGCAAAATCACCAAAAGTCTAGCAAAAAAAGCCAAAAAAGGGAACGACACATGATTACATACAAACAGTTTGTGGCGAAAAAGAAACCAAAACAAAAACATACCGGAAGAAAAAACGGCAGCTCCAGAAGGCCCTCCCTTGTCCTCCTCGGAGGTGCCTCCATTCCCCAACGATCTGGGCGGGGTAATTTCCGAATCCGGGGAGGGGGTCATTCGAAGAGGGGTGGGTGGAGGAGAGGGGGAATTGGGACGGAGGGGAAGGAGCCCCGAAATTTCACCCAGAGGGTCTTGGAAGGCTGGGGAGGAGTGGGGAATAGGGGAATTTGTAGTTGTGGAGGGTTGGCTGGGGGTTGGGGAGAGTGGCCGTGAGCGCCGTCTGGCCTGACGATGACGGCGTAGTCTTCGCTGTGCCCCTAAAAGATGTTAAACAAATTGTGGTTAGTTTCCACACAAATCTGAGAAAAACACCATTTTCTGATCCCAAAAAACAAAAAAATGGCCATGCAGATATGAGTACAATGAATAAATATGACCTACATGGAAAACATGGCCATGCAGATATGAGTACAATGAATAAATATGACGTACATGGCAAACATGGCCATGCAGATATGAGTACAATGAATAAATATGACATACATGAAAACATGCACACGCAGTTAGGGCCACAAAGACAAACATGAAAACCACAGTCCCTAAAACGTACTTTCTGCGATCTGCATGCGAAAGCATGCCAGCAAGCGGGGCGTCCGCCGTTGCAGGTCCGACCACCTGCGCTCCAGCTGCCCGATCTGGCGGCGTGAGCCGAAGGAGCGCAGGCGGGCCCGTACCTCCGCATATGCGGAACGCTTTTCGCGGTTGGTGATGGGTGGAGGCTGGCTGGTGATCCGCTTATCCATCACCTCCGTTAGCACCAGCAGCTCGCGCCTGGTGAATGCGGAGGCTCTCATGATGGCAATGGTGTATTTGTTAAAAAACATTTTTAATAAAGTGGCCAAAAAATTTATGATTGGCTAATGTATTTGGGTAATTAACAGGACCAATTCTATTGGTTAGTGTATGAGTCATGTGTTCGACAGGGCCAGAAATCTCTTGAGAGTTATGATAGGCTTGATGCAGTGACATGCGTAAGCAAATTTAAATAAAGAAATGAACTCCGGGAAATATGCGGGTAGAAAAACAAATAGAACAATTGTTTAATTGGGGCTAACATGTATTTTGACAAATAAAAGCGAATGTTTAAGCCGTACGTATTCTGCGGGTAAACACAAACACGGACAAGAATAAAGTTTATTGCATTGTGTTAAAAAAAAAAAAACAATTAAGATAATTGATATATTGATTGGCATGATACGATTGATGGAGGTAGGCAGAATAAACGAGCAGTTAATCGAAATCTGACAGTCCCACTTCCGGGTAGTACTTGTGCGTGCGTTCCCTTCAAGCCACTTCGGGGCTGTACGCTCGCTATTTGGCACGCTCGTTAGTTAGAGGAGGGGTCGCTTGAGTTTGGGGAGGATGTTTGGCTGCGTTCGAAAATACGAGCGAGTGCTTGAATTTAAATATTTTTTTACGTACGCCGAACGTATGAACGGCCACTTGCGTCCGGGTCTGAATGAGGGCCTAACTCAGGAATCAATGGGGGTCAGTGTCAGACTGGGATATAAAGGGCACAGAGTGGGAATGCAATAGTAGGTACTTACAGAAGGGTAGTGGCACAAAGATGAAGGGGTGTGGTCAGCTGCTCAAAGGGGTGTGGCCATTCACAATAGGGGCAGAAGGAAAGAAGAATAACTGCCCAAAGCCGGATTAAGAGCCTGATTCATCAAGGATCGCCATTGCTAAAGGGTACGCAGATGGCCGACTGTTGCGTACTGCCCATGCGAGTGCATCGCAGTGCACGGAGGCACCACTGTGATCACACTGCAATCACGGAGACCATGCAGAGCCATCGCAGAGTGAGTGACAGGCAGTGAGCGTTTGGGATAGTGAGCGGGGGTTGGTTGGAGAAACGCAGGCGTGCCTGACCGTTTGAACGCCGTTGAATGGGCGTGCATAAATTAGCCATTGCGATGGCATACACAGCCTGAGTACTTACTGCGTGCAACGAAGTTAGCAATTTCTATGTAAGGTCAGGGCTGCTGTAATTCTGCGTGATGGAACGATGGTACTCGATGTTACCGATGTTTGTGAAGGTTTGCAAGATATTACGGATGTGAGATAGCGGTAGCGGGAGGCAGTGGGCGTCTCTATGCTGGCAGTGTGACGGTATTGCGATTGCTATAATTAGCATATTTTCGCAGCAGACCTGCGTGCGATTATGGAGCTGCTATCGCCATAGCGATCCTTGATGAATCAGGCCCTAAGATCTCATGCTGCTCTAGGCAAGATACTGGTTTTTGCACCATGTAACCCATCAGTTATTTAAAGTCAAGTAACATCACTTGTCTTACCGCTGTCTAGGTAGTGTCTGTGTGCACGTTCCCTGTCACTTGTGCTGGGGGCTCATTAGTAAAGCCTATAAAAAAAACTAATCACAAGACGTATTTTTAAAACATTTAAATGCTTAAGGCAGCGGTTCCCAAACTCGGTCCTCAAGGCACCCTACCAGTCCAGGATTTAAGGATATCCATGCTTGACCACAGGTGACTTAATTAGTATCTCAGTCAATATGATTTAACCACCTGTGCTCAACCATGGATATCTGTAAAACCTGAACTGTTGGGGTGCTTTGAGGACCGCGTTTGGGAACCTCTAGCTTAAGGAGTATGATAGATTGGTATAAGTAACTCAAATAAAGGGGTACTTTAAATATTTATTTGGCCAACAATTGCCATCATTTATGAGTACATGTAAGAAATATATATAACTGTTGTTAGTAGGGTCAGGGAAATATATGAAAAATTCTGTTGCACCCAGGATAGAACATGAGGTTTTCCATCCTATAAAGCACAGGTTCTCAAACTCGGTCCTCGGGACCCCAAACAGTGCATTTTCCAGGTCTCCTCGCAGAATCGCAAGTGAAATAATTAGTTCCACATGTGGATCTTTTAAAATGTGTCAGTGAGTAATGAATACACCTGTGCACCTGCTGGGTGACCTGCAAAACATGAACTGTGTGGGGTCCTGAGGACTGAAGGCCTGATTCAGAGCCGGACGCTCTGACAAGAGCGCTTACTCTGAATCAGGGCCCTCCTACCTAAAATTGGAGCGGCCTCCAGGCCGCTCGCATAGCTGTGGGTGACCACCCACAGCTTATGCGAGTGGCCAAAAAGATGGTCGCGATGGTCAAGACCATCGCGACCATCGGGCTTGCGACGAGACCCTGTGGTAGGGTCTCGCTGCCGCAAGCCCAGGAGTGCTTTTGGCTCTATCAGAGCCAAAAGCACTCCCACTGACATCACTAGTGATGTCAGTGGGGCCGGCCCCAGATGGTAGGCGTTCCCATGAGAACGCCTCCGTCTGGGCAGCAACGCCCCTGGCACGCCCACCAAAGGGGGCGTGCAGTCACTCACCATCGACAGCACGCCCCCTTTGGTGTGAGACCCATAGCGACGGCTATGCGGGTCTCGCGCATGCACACGACAGAGCTCCCTCTGTCATGCGCATGCACACTAGGGCACCATCGACCCGCTTGCAAGCGCTCGCGAGCGGGTCTGAATCGGGCCCTGAGTTTGAGAACCACTGCTATAAAGGAAGCAGAATACACAATTACCTAACATTACAGTAATTTGCCATATAAGCATTGTAAAATATATATGTATAGTGTAAATTCCCCGGCTGGTTCAGCCCGGTGCTGGTTACTGGAAATATGGGGGAACTCCATGCCCTTTTTTTCCCCCAGAATTTCCAGCACCAGAATGGGCTCAGAGATCCGGGCTGGTTATGCTTTTGATTTTCTGATTTTTATCACTTTCTTTACAGTGTACACACAGAAGCACAGCACAGATCACAGTGCTCACCAAAATATATTTAGAAGGGGTACATGTGACCCTTGAATCAAAATAGACAAGCAAACAGGATTCTTGTTAAATCCGTAATCTTTGGTGTAAAAAACTCATGTGAGTCCCTGCGATGCCTGGTGTGATTAATCACAGCCAGACACTATTCTTAGTAAATTTACCCCTACAAGTCTTATATATCCTCCTTCCTATATATTGTAACTAAAAATCTAATCTAATAAAATTCTCTATAAAACAAACCATTATATTTAACCCACAATAGTAGTTGAGACTTCATACAGAATTACATGTTGGCATTTAAGTTGCCATATCAGGCAGCAGTTTGGCTGAGAACATCCCCGAATTTGTTGCACAGTTCATAGTTCCTGTATTAATGACTTTTCTCTAACTGTTTATACAGAGCATTATTATTATTGATTTGCCTCTTTAATGTTGTCTTGTTATTGTTTTTTTTAATATAACATTTCAAATGTTTACTTAGATGTTGCTGTATTTGCATATATATATATATATATATATATATATATATATATATTAAACATCACCTTAACAAAGACCATTGCAAAATAATACATTTTATTTAAAGTTTACATTTTGTTGAGGAATGCATATTTGAATGAAACATTTGGTTTAGAAATGTGTATCTGAATGATACATTTGGTTGAGAAATGTGTATTTACATGATACATTTGGTTTAGGAGAGACATGTTTGAGCCAGTGGTTCCCAAACTGGGTGTGGTGGCACCCTGGGGTGCTGCAGGGCAATTGAAGGGGTGCCACAGGATGGTGGTCCAGCATAAAATAAAAAAATTATGGTCAATGTGATAGGCAAAACCAGTCATACAATATGTGTACAAACAGAAGTGCAGCCCTGTCCACCACCACATAACTGAACATAAAGATGACAGGTTACCACAATTTACTTAATTTAATATGTTTACCAAATCAGAAACTTTTGGCCTAGGGGTGCTGTGGAAGAAAATGATGATACTCTAGAGCACCATGATTCAAGAAATTTTGGGAACCACTGGTTAGAACAATGGACAAGTCACAGTGAGATAGCAACAGATCCTTACAAGTACTGGATGTTAGTAAAACTAATGCTTCTGACTAACAACACTAGGTACAGAGGAATTGAGCATTCCGATACACAGTAACTTACAGTACACATTTCACCTTATGCATACAAGTTTAGTTCACTTGTCAACACTGCCACAGAAAGAGACACTTGGTTACATATTGCTCACACTCAGATTTAACAGTGATTTTAAAAGACTGAACAGTTGCATCAGTGCAGAGAACAATCTGTCGCATCATTACAAGGGAGACCAACAACACGTGGAAGCCAGGCAGCAGGGCTGTGCCAATCATTAACAGTTATTGTTACACAATGTTGGCAGATAATTATGATGTAAAGTAATGGGATACTGTCAGAACAGCTCCCACGCATGTAAATGGAGTATTGAATTATTTTTAGTGATATCGCAATGGCAGCAGGTGGACAGTGTAAATGAACTAGCAGACAGTTTTAGTTTAATCTGGTCTAGTTCACTGAATCGTTGAGACTCTGCTCACTGGGAGTACTTTTACTTATATTTGTGATGCTGGCCATTAGAGATTTGACTTTCTGGGCATAGTAGTCCCTTAGATTAACTGACACAATGTCTTTCACTCCATCCCCAAAATCACAGCTCCTCATAGCATTTTCCAACTGCCTTTGCCGTCGATAAAAATGAGAAAATTTATTAAATATGAGAGTAATGGGAAGCACGACAACCAGTATCCCCGCCAATATGCAAGCAGAAGCAGTCAGTTTCCCAGCTATGGTGCCTGGGACCACATCCCCATATCCAACTGTGGTCATACTAACAGTGGCCCACCACCAACATGCAGGGATCGTGGCCAAGGCATCATTCTCCTCTTTTTCAATGGTGTAAGCCACAACAGAGAATATGGAAATCCCCACAGACAGATAGAGCAACAACAGCCCCACTTCCTTGTAGCTGTATTTCAGGGTGGCCCCCAGAGACCTCAGACCAGTTGAATGTCTGGCAAGTTTCAGAATACGAAAAATCCTCATGAGGCGGAGCACTTGAGCCACCCTGCCCAAGTTTGCAAGGGCTGGACTGCTCTCTACCACCAAATTGACAATTAAGGTGATATAAAAGGGAGCTATGGATATAAAATCTATGATGTTCAGTGGATGCTTGAAGAACACAGTGATGTCTGGAGATACACCAAAGCGCACCAATAGCTCCAAAGTGAACCAAGCTATTCCAAAGTGTTCCACTATCTCAAAGCGAGGGTCTTCCTCTGTGCTGCCATTGGCATTGGCAATCTGGAAGTCTGGCAGACTGTTCAGGCACATGGTTACAATAGATCCAATGACTATAACAATTGAGAGGATGCTGAATATCCTGCTCAAGATGGAGTAGCCTGGATTATCTAGAGCAAGCCAGAGTCTTCTCCTGAAGTTCCCAAAAGGCTGTCTGTCAAACTTGGACGCATCGTGATAAAATGCCAGAATCTCATCAAACGAAGACGTGGTGCTCTCCTGCTCACTCTTTTCTTCCCACTGATCCTGCTCTGGTTCCACTTTTCTCCCATGGTAGCTGTAACTACAGCAAGAGTCTATGAAGAACTCATTTATTCCCCAGTATTCAATTTCTTGGCAAAAGGAAAACACACAGAGCTCCCCCATGACATGGAGTTTCCCAGTGTTGTAAAAATGCAGCACATAAGGAAACAACTCTGGGTTCCTATCAAAGTAGAATTCATTTTTTGTGTCGTCATAATCATCACACAGTTCCAAGATTGATTCCTTCGATTGGCATGCCAGCAACTTGCACAGTCTAGTCTCTGGGAATCTCAGAAGCATGTCGTACCTTAGCCTTTTTTTGTACCCTCCAACATTTATACTAATCTCTGTATCTTCAAAATCATTTTCAGACAAATCTCTCAAATGTGCCCCTGTCATATTGAGCTTTCGAGCCTCTACAGGAACAGACCTAGAATTTAAGTAAATTCATGATGAGAAATATTAATTCATGGTGAGAAATAGTACATGATGTCAATATTCTAATCTAATTCAAACCCCTTTTTCATAAACCCCAATATATACTTTGAACTATGGGAGCTAACTTTTTAAAATGATTGGGGGTGCTCACATGACATCCTCCATTTGACTCAAAAATATTTTGCACAGACATAACTGCGAGCAGCATAAATATTGGGGTGCTCGAGCACCCACAGAGCTGGCTCCGTTGCTTTGTATAGAATGCATCCTCACAATATACAACTAACATAGCAAAAATATATGTAGTATTTACATGTTACTTATTATCCAATGCAGGAACATCGATTATAGCAGGAGCCAATAAATAATTGTGATATATCATATGAATGGTTAATACTAAATTGGGCTTTATTTTCCAATAAGAAAATACAACTATGTAATTACATTTTACAATTTTCAATCTACTTTGCTGCTTTAGTATATTGCATTGTCTCGTCTCATACATTGCTCCTGGTAACAGTCATTAAACGGTGTTTTAGGACAACGTGTTGAAATAGTATAATATGAATGCATACCTGTTATCAGATGAACTTTACAACTAATTGTTTGGAATCCGAAAAACAGCAACTTCCAGAAGTGCTCTCCATGACTCCCACTCCATTAAGTCTCTTGGAAGCTGTGGTTGCCCCCATTAGGGTGTCTTTCTTTTATATCCCCGTACGACCCTGGCCAGGTACATTTGTCTCCTGATGGACAAGAGCTATAGCTGACGTCCTAAATGCCGGGTTGCAAATTGCTAGTAGTCAGATGACCTGTTAGCAGGTTGCTGGCTGTGTGCTGAATGGTAGTGCTGAAAGGACAGCTCCCTGCGCTGAGCCGGTGTCTAGTGGCTGATCTCAGCCTTCAGTCATTGTCTCCCCTCTGCTTGTGATTGTTCCCAATCCCCCAGACGAGCAGGTTTTGTTTTTCTGACTGCTGCTGAAACTCCTCCTGGTTGCCCAGGTGCTCCCAAGTGAGTGATGCTGGCTACAGACTGGATTTCCTCTGCATCATGCAATGAGGGAGGAGGTTGAAAAAAAAAACAGATGAGCTGTCTGTCTGGAAAGCAAAGTTCATCCTACATGGGAGATATGGCGAGGAGCAGAGATAGCTGGGTGCAGCCATGGGTATAAAATGAGATTAGCGGCAGCACTGTGTAACATAGGAACAGCTGATGATACAAACAGAGCATGTATTATATAGGATGCGCAGTGTGTGTGCTCTGCTGTAGCACACGGCGATAAGCAGAGCCTGACATGTCTCTACTGTTGCACACATGTACTTCTCTCCTCACTGCATTGTTTAGAATCAGGAGCTGAGCGCTGAAGAGCCATGATTGGCAGAGGGCACTGCAGCTGATTTATACAGTCGGAGTGTAGGTGGCAATCAGATTTGGTGAACACGTCTAAAATAATTAAACCTTAATCTGCCGGGGTAATATGCATCAGTTAAAGATAATATGATAGAAGTATGTGTGATGTGTGTGTGTAAAATGCTATACATAGATCAGGCTTCGGCACGCAACCTGTGGCTCTCTGGCTGATGCAGAATAACAAGGCACTGCTGAGATTTGTAGTTCTACATCAGTTGGATAGCCTCAGGTTATCAAAATAATGAATGCATGTTGTGGCTATATCTAGCAGTGTAGATGATAATATTTGAAAGCTTGACCGGAATTTGAAAGGATTTGCCAGGCTGCCCAGTGAATAGGGATGGAAATGATGTTTGTATGCAGAGGTGATCTAATGATATCGCCTATCTAGGCTCTCAAAGAGACCAGCAAATTCAGGTGTATACTGCAAATAATTAATCATGTACGTCATATGAGTTATATATTTACTATATTCAATTGTCAGCGCCTTTAGAAAGCTTGATACATTTGTAAGCAAAGCACCTGAACATTTCTAATGTTCATAGATTGGAGGAATTAGCATAATTTACTTTATATGATTACATGTAAACATATTAAAGAGCTGAACAATAGGTACTACAGTATGTGATAGACAGAGGTATGAAACTGGGGGTCATGATCTGAAGTTAGAGGATGAAGAGCTGGTCACCAAAAGTAAAACTGATTGAAAAGGGTGAGTATAGCTTGTAATGTTAATAGAATATCAATAACCTACTATATATGAATTATCATTTCACTCAGGATACTCTAAATCCTACTGGCTGTATTAGGACTGTCTGCACACTTGTGATTTTGTCATTTGAATTCAAGACCTACTTCCCTGTGACTGTAATGCTCACTTGTCACTTCCTAAACATAATTACTGTACAATGTATTATTTAGGCCCCTCCTGA
Source organism: Taudactylus pleione (assembly GCA_031769625.1). Taxonomy (NCBI): domain Eukaryota; kingdom Metazoa; phylum Chordata; class Amphibia; order Anura; family Myobatrachidae; genus Taudactylus; species Taudactylus pleione. Next base: position 12,960,721 of record JAUIMM010000312.1, on the reverse strand, counting down.
TCTTTACTATTCAAACCAGGATTACAGATCCAGTTGGTTATTTAGCAGAATCCTGCATCCAGCATCTAGTTTTTTATGTTTCCATAAAAATATTAGCAAGTATCCAGTTTTATTTTCTTTACTATGTGCTATACAGGACATACTAACATTTCAACCATTAATGTATCTCTAAACCAAATTATTTCTTGCCCTTTGTTTTGGATGGTGAGTAGTGATCAGTCACATAAAGGATAGTGTATGTATTCATTAATAGAATACATAAATGGCTGATTGTGAATGCATATGGCCATGGTGTAGAGTTGACCGTAAGCTCGTTTGCGGAGCTCATGTTGTGTGTTTTCGCTGTACACATGCTCCGCAACTGTATGCACCAAGATATGGGTGATAACCTTTCCTTAGATGTTATATTACTGTGACCCTTGTATCCAGCCTATCTGTGTCACCCCTGTCCATCTGCCCCCTCCCCTTTAGAATGTAAGCTCTCACGAGCAGGGCCCTCTTCCCTCATGTGCTTCTCCTTCACTTAATTATACTTTAATTTACAACAATACCCAACCCCTGGTTGCTGACACCATGCTGCTTATTTAAGTGTTAAGCAGCAGTAATCATGTATCTGTCCTGCATTGTTTGCACTGTTAATAACTGTTTTCTTGTGTTCTCATTTGTTTATGTACATTGTAAGGCGCTGCAGAACCCTTGTGGCGCCATATAAATAGAGTATAATAATAACAATAATAATAATTAATTCCCATCTCCACCAAAAGGGGCATAACTCGGCTATAACGGGCTGCTCCAATAGGCTAAGGGGGAGATGTAATAAGCCTTGGAGAGAGATAAAGTACCAACCAAATAGGCTCCTAGCTGTCATTTTTTAACATGACCTGTAAGCTGACAGTTAGGAGTTGATTGGTTGGTACTTTATCTATATCCATGTTACAGTATCTCTCTCCCAAGCTCGATACATCTACTTCTAAGTTTGGTGAGAGCGCATCACTGGGACTGCGGCTAGGCAGATTTGTCCAGAAGCAGAAATATGCTTGATTTCCGACGCACTATTTACACCAAGCATAGGGCTGGTGCAAGAGAACACAGATTATGATGATGAGTATCAAACCAAGCGTATGGTTAGGGGCGGTCCATGCACTTATTTTAATACGTCAAATATCAGTGGCGGGCTGGGCCGGGGGGAAGGGTGCCAGCTGCCGCCCCGGGCCGTTACAATTGCACAGCACTAGGGCCACCGCTGTGCTCTATGCATATACCAGTGACAGCTGGGGAGGGGCCGCAGCAGCTAAATTTTACTTAAAGCACATAAAGACTAAGCTGTCCTGACCCCTTTCCCTGACTGGCGTACGCAGCGTCATTACGTATGATGCTCCGCTCGTGCCGGCCCTTCTATCTCTGCTTCCCTCGCTACAGCCGTGACTTCCTAGGAAGAGCAGGAGGATGCAAGCGGCACTAGAAGAAGAAGCACTCTCCGCTCCGATGACTAAGACGCCCGCCCTGCTCCGATGACTGCAGACGCCCTCACCAGCCCAGAGGCAGCCACAGCACAATCACCAAGAGCTTCAAGAGATGCCGAACGGTTTTAAACACTGACTGGCAGCATGCATCAGAGACAGTTTTAGGGTAAGTATATTTTTCTTGTGCATATTCATGTATAATCCGTTCTCACCCCTCCTGCTTTAAGTTCCTCTCCACTCCCTTCAGCTTGTTGCCCCTAGTATGTCTGACAGTCTGCCCCCCCCTCTCTCTCGCGGCACCCCAGATACCCCTCTCCCCGCGGCACCCACGACCCCCCTCCTTGTGGCACCCCAGATCTCTCCCCCCACAACATACTATATATATATTATATATATATATAGTAATACATACATACATACGCACAAGCACACACCACACACACATTAGCATTGTTTAGACAAAAATAAATTGTAAGAAGATACAGCATTACCACTACAAAACATCCGGTCCATATTGTCAAGTAATAATGACAAATATCTGGTCCCAATGTAATCCGCTACCTAAACAAAAAGAGTCCCAAATCCAATGGTTTCCAGAAAGAAATGTTCTTACAAGAACATCATAGCACCAAATGCTCTTCCAAAATGCACCTAAAGGAGTACAAAATACAACATTACTTTTGTTATATATATCATTTATTTCCCATGTGCCTGCAATGTGTGACCAGATCCAGCAGAAGGCTGAGATCACAAACACAATACTGTAAATGGCTATAAAAAGCGATTTATATATGCCAGATTGATGGCACTTACTTTATACAAGTTCATTAATTGTGCTGGAAGATAGCAACTCCAACATACAGCAAGAAAGAATGGCGTTACATCCAAAACGTCGGAATAAATTAGAGTACTTCTGAAGCCGCTGAGTGTCACCATTTCTTTTTTATTTTTTTTTATTTTACACCAACCCATGCAGGAGTTAGATAGAGACCTGCACACCAAGTTTTAAAGTGCAAATAAATCTTTTATAATATCATACAGCCGGATCGGAAGGTGCACCGTGGCCATTTGCACTGATACAGTGCACTCTGGCTGATAGGGGATACATTACACATGATGGCCCGGAAATGATGCCGCATAGAGGTTAGTGCTTGCCTCCGGCCAGCGCGCACATTGAACATATTGTGATTTTTTTTTTAAGTGACTACAACATTCCCAATGAACTGTGTTGATAGGAATATGTGTGGGGTCTTTCCTGTGTGTGTATGTGTATACATATATATGTCAGTGGTTCTCAAACTTGGCCCTCGGGACCCCACACAGGTCACGTTTTCCAGGTCACCAAGCAGGTGCACAGGTGTTTTCATTACTCGCTGACACATTTTAAAAAATCCACAAGTTGAGCGAATTATTTCAATTGGGATTCTGTGAGGAGACCTGGACAACATGCACTGATGACCGAGTTTGAGAACCTTTTAAATAAATGATAATAATAACCTGTGCTCTATGTGCTCCCCATATCCTATTTTCCTATTTGGAGTTGTGGTCTTTGCTTGCCAATTGGGTGCAGCCAAACAGAGGAAGCAGGGTTGAAATAAATGTAGTGTAGGGATATACATGTGCACTGTGCGCCCTTAACTAAACTGAATCCCTTAACCACATACGGTCCCGCTGCTAAAGGAGCCATTTAAAGAAAAAAATCTAAATTCAGGAGTGCTTTAATGCACAGGCAGTGTGACTGCATACTGGCCTAATAAGAACAAATGAGAGAGGGGGTCAAGGGAATGTGCCTCTCCCCTTACTTTGGCTGTCCTGGTGCTGATGATCCATTTAATCAGTGCCGCTAATTCAACAACGCCATAAGTCATTGCCGATGCCCATACCTTGTTTAGCACACGGACATAATCAGGAGATCTGCAGTGCTTTTTTACAGAGGGAACCACCTTAGCAGGTGGGTATGGCTGCCCCCAGTGTAAGCCATGAGCAGAAAGGCATAACGCTATTACACTGCTTTCTGGTTTGGGTCCTCGGTGCACGTTGCGCATGCACAGCTGTTGGTTGGTGCATATGTCACTGGGGGCTGATGGAGAGGGATCCAGAGTATCCCTTTCTGGAAGAATTTGCTAAATAGTAGCCCATAGGTTCCTAAAGGATAATGGGCCTGATTCAGCGAGGAACACAGTTGCAAAGACGTACGCAATCGGTCGATTGTTGCGTTCTGCGCATGCCTATGCATGAACTAGCACATGCTATGGAAACTGCATTTGCAGAGGCTATGCAGACCCAGAGCAGAGTGATTGACAGGAAGTGTCATTTGTGGGTGGTGACGCGGGGTGGTCGGGCGAACGCAGGAGTGCCAGTGCATTTCAACGCCGTTACATGGGCGTGCATAAATTACCCACTGCGATACCTAATGCTGCCTGAGGTCTCATAGTGTGTGCAGTCTGGAGATGGCATTACCCTACCGGGCCAAGCTCCTAAATGCTTCACAATATGCTGGTAGAAAATCCGGGGCCACTTGCTTGTGTTTGCCCCCAGGCTGAAAGTTGCCAGCCAGCCCCTGTCAAATATGCATATTTAGCTCTGTGCACGCAATAAAGGAGCATCTGCGGTCGGCTTGCATTCACCTCTGCATCAGCCCCTGTGTGCAGCTTTTTTAAAGCACCTTGCACATGTGCTTCGCCGTGAGGAAGCCCTCAAGTAACAACGAGAAATGCTCCTCTATATGGAAAAAGCTATGATCAGTGTATCTCTCTTTATGGCGAGGCATACTGTAAACGCAAAGCTTTACAGGGAAATACAGAGCAGTGGTTCAGCTTTTATGTAACCAGCTGCTAGTTAGACAGCTGCAGTTGGAGGCTTTGCATCTCTTGTCAGAAGACAGAGAGTGTTAATGCTGTTTCATTGCATGCCAGATGACATTTAGCACAAAGCATGTTGATGACATTTCCCATTCATCAAAGCAGCAGTTTGCAAGAAAAGTCTGGGGCAAAATGCTGTAACATGTAGAGTAGTAAGTTTTAAAGAACAACAGCCTATAATAAAAATAGAGTCATTGGTTCCAGTCACTTGTTGTTGTTAGAGGCATAGATGGGACCAACGTTTGGAGGGCATGCTAGTTCTTGCAGTGCCATTAGGAGGACTTAGGGGTGACTTCAAGGTAAGCTGACTCTCAATTCAGATTTAATTGTGTATGTGCCATTATCATGTGGCCTTATATTGGGCAATTATATTACCCAAATTAGATACTGTTATTAGTTTTGGGGATGAGTCTGGGGTGCAGTGCCCCCCGGGGTTGGTGTGGCTGGGCTGCTCTGGGGTGGCACACTGTAACAGTTTTTTTAGCACTTTTAAATTATGTTTCTACTAATACTACAATTTTTTTTCTTAGCGTTTTTTTTTTTTGCATTTTAATTACACCTTTCACCTGTGTATCACCTTTTAACACATAGTTTTTGCATTATTCTTATTAACACTTACTAACACTTTAGTCTCTCACTGGTGTGCTTCCCTGGGGTGGCTGGCCTTCGCCGGCTTTTTGGGGTTCCGCAGCCCAGACTTTGACTAAGTATTAGGGACCTGGAGGCTTATCCACATTTGTGCAATTGAGATCTCTGAATTATCTGCCTCCATGTAGTTAAAGCTTATAGCTGATTTTATTCTGAGTGATGGGAGGATACTTTTTGCTGTTTCTTCTGAGCAGAAATCCTCTAGTCAGACTTAGCGCGGTTAATCGCGTAACTCCAGTAGCTGTTTTCCGGGGTTATTCAGCATCGCACTGAATTGAATCGCCCCCTATGAAGTTTGGGCTGCATTTGATAATAAAGTGGCTTAGTAACAATTGTAGCTGCTGGTTAGGAAGTGTAATGTACAGTGTTGGACATGGCTGGACAGGACATACTACAAATGGTATACTGGGCAGCTAAAAATTCACTAAATAATATGTACTGCTTATCGTTCATGCTTAAATAACTAGATTAATTATACAGCAGAATGTATGGTATAGTATTGTACCTAAGTGATATACAAATATTGCTAATGACTCCTTGGGCAGATAAGTACTGTACATTTATTGTTTCCCCCAATACAAACAGGTTGGATATAACTGTTCTAGGTGCAGGATATTGCAGACGCGGTTGCATCTTTATGCTAATGCCACAGCCAATGGTATTCATACAGAGACGCCCACAGGCAGTGGCGCTAATCCACCGCTGTGCATATTAAGATGCGCCATCAGTCACACCAATAGACACTGCACCAGCCCCGTGGAGGTGCAGAATGTCCAAATGAATATGGCTGCCGGGGCACCTGGTGTTTGGCTAGCGTCCCCCGTTAGTAGCCAGAAACGCCTCTCTCTGCATCCAAATTCATTCTGCATCTTTTGGCGGTAACCATTGGGACGCATGTGCAGACTGAAAACATCGGCTTCTTGCTTACAACATCAGCCTCATGCGTACAACATCGCCACTGCGTCCACCTCTGAATGAAGCCCACTATTACCAGCAGAACCCGGCTTATTCTGTAGTACAGTGATTCCCAACCTCGGTGAGTGAACTCTGCTTTATTGCAACTATTATGGATATGGATTTGGTGCTTGTGGAGTACCAATGTGTTGTCACCCCAGGCGAATCTTAAATTGAAATACACAGTATGTGCTGGCAGCCATTTTGAAATATATATTTAGATAGATATCCTTTAGGTAGAGGTAACACCCCAAGATGAATGAGGTAGAGGAACAATGCTTTATTAGTAAAATAAAGCATTTTTTTCCTTCTTTTTAAAAGAAAGCAATTTTAGTTTTCATTGAATCTGCACAGTACAGTACAATATGCCTGAGTGACCCTCAGGGATGTGGTAAGTCTCTTCTTACTGCTTCCGGCGGCTTTGTCAGTTAGGGGGGCACATCCACTAGCAGACTTTGAAACGACTGCACGATTACGACATTGTAATCGCACAGTCGTTTCACAGTCTGTGCTGTGCCTACACGGAACGTTCAGTCGTTCAGTGTAGGCTCATCAATCATCCTCTAACATGCTCAACCAGACGTTATTGTCAGGTTGACCAGCATGTTCGGGCGATGATTGATGTCGGAAACTACCAGTGGGAGAACGCATCACATTAATGTGCCCATTTCATGCACGATTCATGAGTGATTGAACGATAACGATATCGTTATCATTCAATCGCTCATGAAAGTCGGCAAGTGGATGTGCGCCTTCAGTCCCCCCCCCACCCACCCCCATCTTGAAATCGTGCAGCAGTGGGGTATGGATAGCATTTTGCACCAGACATCCATGTACTGGACTTCACCCTCGCCAGCCTGGGGCAGGTAAGAATTATTATGTTTTCCAAAAGTCACTTGTGAGGGTACCTGAGGACAGAGGGGTGGGTAGGGTAAAATTTTGCCTAGGACGCTGTGAAACCTTGCACCGGCCCTGACTATGAGGCTTATTTATCTAGCAATTTTGCCCTTAAAATATATGGAAACTGTTGTTTCTGCATGTTTAAGGGCAGAATTAAGTGTCGCTAGCATGTAATACAATAGAAAGCAGGAGATATTCGAGATATCCCTTTCCGGCCACCGGCCCTGCTATACCCATAGTTTACTACGGGGACAGTATTTAACAAGATCCAAGGTGGCGTTAGTCTTTTTAATCTCAACAGAACAGCCATGCCCGAGAGCGATCTTGCTATCCCTGTCTTCGGATCGTGCTTGCGCAGTTGTTTAGCTATGCATGCACAGTAACGTGGCCAGGTCTGAAACCTTAAAGTAAAAATCCTAATGGCTGCAATATGCGACGATAAGGATTCTTAATGTTGCGGGACTGGCAACAGTTTATAATAAATCTACCCCTATATGCCCTGAGGAGTAGCGGGTATTGTACCTGTAAACTGACATACAGTATGCAACCTCCATAAAAATAAAGAAGGACAACATGGTGGATTAGTGGTTAGCATTGCTGCCTCACAGTACTGTGGTGATGAGTTCCATTCCCAACATGGCACTATCTGTATGGAGCTTCTTCCCGTGTTTGCATAGGTTTTATCCCAAAAACATATTGCCAGGTTCATTTGTATGCGTCACAGTGCACGTGCGCAAGCCAGTCATTGCGATCGGGAATCGTGCGCTCATTGTACACAGACTGAGCGCTACTTTGAGTGACAGTACCGTTTGTGGGTGGTATCAGGGGAAGGTGCTTGTGAACGGGGGAGTGGTGGTGCAATCACAGGCGTTTCTGGGCATCAAAATGGAGTTTAATGGGCGTCCATAATTAGCACGGGGGCATCATTGTACACGTCACTTGGTTGCATTTCAGCCTGCAGTGATCGCAGTGCTTGCGGTGGAGTAGGGTCTACCGCAAGGGCTGCGTGCAGCCCCGATGGCTCTCGACGGTTCTGATTAATCACACACTTCATGGAGATGACGTGTGCTAAGAAAGAAAAGTGGGCGTCTTTATACCGGCGTGCGCTCACTCTGCCGTCGCTCTCTAAAACAGCACGCGATTACATGGTAACAAACGTTATATGCTTTATATCCCTCACAGTGGACTGGTGATTGTATTTTTCAATAAGGGCTTCATCTCTGATACAATTCTGACTATTGCCCATTTTTCTATTACTATATTTATATGTGCAGATGAGGCTGCTATTATAGGCTGAATATTTCTACTACATTTTTACTGAATGTTATTAAGTGTGTTCTAAATGTATCTTTTTATTGAATTTGCAGATGAATTGATACAGTGAGAAATAAATGGTTTAGCAGCTTTTGGGAATCCTTAGTGTGTACACACCTACGCACACACATTTTTTCTATAGTTGTGCTTATTGTTTGTAATGTTATAAAGCTTCATAAATCATAGTTAATAATAGATTAATAATAAAAGCATAGAGCTGCCTTATTTTTCCATACCGTGCACGCTTAGTACAGTATGTACGCTGTCCCATGCCATGGACAGCATACTAAGTGTATCCTTATTTGCCATTGCCAACATATTATGTTTTACAGCCTGACAGTACCGTGTTCTGTGGTATGCACAGCATACTAAACACATCTAACACACTAAGCCATTGTACCGTGCAATCGTCATTGGTAAGTTAGCATGCTTAGTAAATATGCTATGCCAGGCATGTGTGGGTCCTGTCACATGGATATTTGTGTTAGAAAATTCAGAGGCAATTATTTGTTTAAAACTGAATTATCTGTTTATGTAAAATAATAATAATAATAATAATAATAATAATAATCAAGCAACCACCTGCAAATAGAGGGCCAGATTCAGACCCGCTCGCAAGCCTGCCGATGTTTGCAATCTGCGCATGCAAATACATCACAGTGCGCGAACTAGTCCATGCGATCGGGAAGCTTTTGCTCGCTGCGCATAACCACCTTGCTAGAATGAGTGACAGGAGAAGCTGTTTGTGGGTGGTGACAGGGGATGGTCGATGGAAACGGGAGAGTGGTGGTGTGAACGCAGGCGTGTCTGAGCATCTTAACGCCATTTCAGAGGCACGCATAATTAAGACGCAGCGTCATAGTACACGTCACATGGTTGTTTTACACACTGAAGCACTCGCAGTGCTTGCAGAAGGGTATGGTCAACCACAAGTACTGCGTTCGCTTCCGATGGTAACGATGGTTGCATACACTTCCTGGAGATGACGTGTGTAAGTGGGTGTCTTAAGACAGGCTGGTGGGCATCTGCAAACACACTGCGATTGCACGCCAAAACATAGTGGGCATGCTAATGCCTTGCCGTGCGATCGCTGATTTGCATACTTTGGCTGCGTGCGAACTCATCTAGTGAGCGGGTCTGAATCGAGCCCTAAGTTCCCACATACAACTCATTATCATTGTAATATAGATCCATTGTATTGAATTTGTACAATAACAAACAATAATCATAGTGGAGTACAATACAAAGGAATATGGGAGTGCACAAAGACATGTGATGGATAATAGGAGGCTTGTTCCAAGGCCACAATATAAATCTTTCCACATATTAAAGATGCATCAGGTATATTGCACCCAATAATGTGTGATATCTACTACAATTACTACACACAGAGAATATACCAAGAAAGATAAAATTAGTGAGTTAAAGGGGAGGGGGGGGGCATAGGAAAGATGAAATAGGGTGGTGGGAATCGGGGATGGGTGTACAGGAGATTCAAGTTTGAAAAGTAACTCAGTATGGTTCTGAGTGACCTATTCATCATTGGAGGCCGCATGGCGGGGGAAACGTGACACCGGAGCAATTCATCATTGCTCCGGTGCGGGGACAGCTGCTCCGAAAAACAGCTGTCGCCTTGGTTAGTATCATCATCTGTAGCTGCGTCACTTACCTTCTCCCCTTTGGCTCAGCTACGCATGCGTGACATGAGGTCACGCATGAGCAAAGCCGACAGGGAAGTAGTGAGAAGGCGGCGAAGGGATCTGCTCGGATCTCTCTTAGCATCCCCGGAACTCATTCCCATAGGAAGGAGCGGGGCTCCGGGAACATGCACCGTCTGAAGAAAGCACTTGTCCTCGCAAGCAAACTCCGAAAACTTTCAGTGTTAGGAGTTTGCTGAATATCAGGGGGTCCTACCGGACCCCTGATGATGAATGACCCGGTAACTAAAATATTCAGGCATGGTTACTAGGCCATTTAGTGTTGATGAATAGGCCCCTGAGGCATTCAACGTAAATCATACCATAGAATACCTTGTCAGAAAGATGAAACCGTAGTACTGATTGTGTCATGGTTCTAGCAGTAAGCGATGATGAAAGCACCAATCTGTAGACTGAAATATCTTAAATATTTGTTCTTGGGATTGTGCATCTATTTTATCAATACTCCTAAAAACTCAATTTTTGTTAAACTTTTCAACACCTTTATTGACATCAGGGGCAAAATGTATTATGGTTGCAAGACAAACCCGGACCTTCATGCACATTTAAAAGTCAGAGCTTGTCCCACAACTAGGCAAATGTAATAGCCTCGAACTCACAAGTTAGCAGGCTATTACATTATGCGAGTGTGTGTGAATTTACTCATATGGAAACTCAGACCTTGTAGTGTGACTTGTATTAAAAGGTCTGAGTTATACAGAAGCAGTCACAGAGTAGTGAGATCCTTGAAGGCTTCTGTGTGTAAAAAAAATAGTAAAATTAAAAAATAAATAAAAATGTGTGGTTCTTCCCTAAAAGCATAACCAGCTCTGGGCTTTGTTGAGCCTGTCCTGGTTCTTAAAGACAGGGGAAAAAATGCGTTGTGTTCCCCTGTATTTTAAGAACCAGGCTCTGTTGAACCATCCTGGTTGAAGAAAATACAGGGGGAAAATGATGTAGGTGCCCCTATATTTTCATCAACCAGCATACCCTTCCTCCTGTCCGCCTTGGTTTGGGTATACTTTTTTTTGTTATTAACCCCTTGGATGCCTACTTGGAATGAAGAGGGCGTAATCTACACTAGGAACAGGTAAGTATGAATGTTATTTTTTACAGGTGTTGTGGATGCTACTGGACATATGGACATGAATGGCTACAGGGATTATAGGTGAGTATGTTTGAGTGTGAATGTGAGTGTGCATGTATGTTTTAATTAAAATTATACTTTCTCGGTGTGTGAGTTTTGTTTTTATTTTAATATTTAATTTGCAGGTGAACTAGAGATACCAGCAGGCCCTTAATGCCCCACATGCTGGTACTTGTGAATTCCCAAGTACCAGCATGTGGGGGAGGCTTCCTGGGACCTCTAGTTCTCCAGTAAAAGACCATATTTATAATTCTATTTCTTTTACACAATCAACCCGGCACCCACCGCCCAGGGATGCCGGGGATAGCCCCGAGCTATCAGCCTAGGTCTGGGGTGCCCTGGAGAGGGGGAAATCTTTTATTAGATGGTCCTCACCTCCCCAGGGATCCCCAGTTTGGGCTGACTAGTGGTCAGGTGTCAATGCTTTGGCCAGGGGACCCGGTGAAAGGGTATCCCAGCTGTGGCATTACACCTCTGCTAGAAAGAATCTGGTGCTAGTTATAGAAAATACATTTTGTCCCTTGTATATCCAGAACTAGGACTGGCTCACTGAGCCCATTGCTGGTAGACGAAAATACAGGGGAACCCTACGTTTTTTCCCCCCTAGATTTTCACAAGCAGAACCATCTCAGAAAAGCCCGGTGCTGGTTGTGCTTTTAGGGGGAACCCCATATAATTTTTTTTCTGTTTTCTTTTATTTTATTTTTTTTTCAACGCAGAAGCAGACACGGATTTCATGGATCTGTGCATCTGCAGATGGCACTTGTTCTCGCAGGCAAACTCTAAAAATTTTTAGTCTTTGGAGTTTGTTGAATATTAGGTGGTCCTATTTGGACCCCTGATGATGAATGGACCGGCAACCTAAATATGCATTTCCGCATGGTTACCGGGCCATTTATCGTATTATGAATAGGCCCCTGTCATGGTTCAAGATATTGGAAGGGGTTGACCCGAACTGGGTTGAGATACAGAGACACCAGGACCAGGAGAGAGTTGGAATTTACATGGTTTAATGTAATTCCCGAGCATACAGTAAAATGAGGACTAAACGTGAGATGGTAATTATAGTCCTTGGTGCAGAGATGCTCAACTGAAGACACTGTAAACTAAGATACAAGTCTCTGAGGTTCAGGGGGTACTGTGGAGAGGAACTGTAGAATTGAATAATGTAGAACTTGAAGAAGGATACCAATACTGGAGAGTAGTTGAATATAACTCCTGGATGGAGTATGCAGAATTGGTATATGCACTTGAGTCAGACTCCGGGACGGAGTTCGCTGGATGGGATGAGCACTTGAATAGGGCTCCTGGATGGAGTTTGCTGGATTGGGTGAAGCACTTTGAATAGGACTCCGGGATGGAGTGTGCTGGATTGGGTAACGCACTTTGAATAGGACTCCGGGATGGAGTGTGTTGGATTGGGTGAGGCACTTTGAATAGGACTCCGGGATGAAGTGTGCTGGATTGGGTGAGGCACTTTGAATAGGACTCCGGGATGGAGTGTGCTGGACTGTGAGCAGGAGTACTCCTGACTGGAGTATACAGGAACTTGAGGCAGGCAAACTGGAAAGGCAACCAGCGGAGCTCAGGAACACAGGTCTTGCTGTAGCAAAGAGCACTATTGTACTGGCAATGAGACAGGGAATGGCTTTTATACCCCTGGTCGGATGATGATTGGCTGGAGCAACTGGAGAGTGCTGCTGAGTGGATGGATTTGGACCACCTGACTTGATCCAAGATGGCCGCGCCCATGATCCGGAGGTCTGACACACAGAAGTGCAGGAAGTGCATGGAAGTGTGGCTGGGACACCTAGGCAACAGCGGGGATGCAGGAAACCACCTTCAGGCATAGGCCCCACTCTGCAGTGGCAAACGCAGGATTTTTAAGGGGGGGGTTTCCATATAGAAAGGGGGGAGGCACATATAGAAACCGTTGTCATTCCTACACCGTTCACCTGATTTGGATGTAATTACCCTCAAATTAAATCTGAAAGTCTGCAGTTAAAGCACATCTTGTTTGTTTCATTTCAAAGCCATTGTGGTGGTGAATAGAGGCCAAAATGTGAAAATTCTGTAAATGTCCCAATATTTATGCACCTGACTGTGTGTGTGTGTGTATGTATATATAATATATATATGCAGCAAAACACAACGGCACTCACGGGTCTTGTAATAAAGAATGACGCCAACCAAGAGCACGTTCGCTCAACATTTCAGTCGCTTACACTTTTATCAAGAACAGTTCTTGATAAAAGTGTAAGCGACTGAAACGTTGAGCGAACGTGCCCTTGGTTGGCGTCATTCTTTATTACAAGACCCGTAAGTGCCGCTCTGTTTTGCTGCATATATATTGAGTATTTTATACTACAGATGGCACCAGGGCCATTACAATGCGTTTGTTGTGGAGTGCTGGCTTAAAGAGACAAATATATATACAGCATTCATACACACGCAACTTAGCATACTCATGAACAGCGTACACACAGACACGCACACATAAGCATACTTACACACAGCATACATGCATACATACACGCACAAGTATACTTACACACAAGATACCTACATATATACATACTTAACACACAGCATACATTCATACATGCACACAGCATATATACACACACGCATACTTATGTATAGCATACATACACACACACACATATAAACATCAGTATAGTTACCGAGGGCTGAGGAGAGAGGAGGTGGGTCACCGCTGGAGCCCATGTGAGCGGAGTTGCTGCTGCTCGACATGCGTAGCAGCTCCTTCCCGGCGATCTCCTCCTGAAGACATAGGACTTGAGCTAGGCCCAGAGTAGCTGCGCCAGAACGATGACCACAGCGTTGAGAGCTGTGGCCTTCACGGAACCTGACCACCCACACAGCATGACGATATACACCGGGAGACAAGCGGCTGAACCTCCTCCTACTGCCACTGCACCAACATGCCCCCTCACAGCCAGCCAATCACAGCACAGCAGGGACTGACGGAGACACGCTAACTGCCCGACGCCCGCTGTTGCTGTATACTTGGGAGAGCTCTCTGTCTGTAGCTGTAGATCCGCGGCAGTTACGTCGCAGCCGCAATCAGTGCAGAGACGGAGACAGTGCTGTCTCCGTATCTAAAAAAAAATTAAATTTGGTCCACAAGGGGGGGTTTCTGGGTACTCAGAACCCCCCCCTGCGTGCGCGTGTGCTCTGGATTCCACTAACAGGAGCGACCGGCGACTCAGCAAGGCGCGATGACATAAGCGCTTGGGGAGATGCAGGGGTCTCAGCCGGAGGTCTCTAGCACGGTTTGTGACAATATCCTCCCTTTTAAAAGTGGACTCTGGTCACTTCCTAAGCTAGTGAGGAAACTTGACGTGGAAGGCTTTCAGAAGAGCAGGGGCTTGGACGTCAATAGCGAAAATCCAAGTTCATTCTTCTGGGCCATAGCCCTTCCAGACAATGAGGTATTGGAGTCGTCCATAGCGACAGCAGGAATCCAGAATATTTTGGATCTCGAAATACTGTCCACGCTGAGGGTGGATACTAGGTGTCTTAGGGGGAGCTCTTTGAAATTTATTCAAAACCAGAGGTTTCATGAGAGATACATGAAACGAATTAGGGATTTGTAAGACAGGAGGTAACTTCAACTGAACCGCCACTGGGTTGATAACTTTTTCCACTGAGAATGGACCGATGAATCGTGGGGCAAATTTCATAGACTCAATGCAAAGTCTAAGATTTTGGGTAGACAACCATACTCTGTCCTCAGGTTGGAATTTCGGGGTGGCTCGTCTCTTACAGTCTGCAAACTTTTTGTAGCATATGGAGGCCCTCAATAATGAAGAATGGACCTTGTCCCAGATAGCCGTCATATGCTGGAGGGTGTCTTTAACAGCTGGTACATCAAAAGTCGGAACCAGTGGAAACTCAGGGAGGCGAGAATGTTGGCCATACACAGTATAAAAGGGTGTGTTCTCAGTGGAGGAGTGATAGCGATCATTATGAGCAAACTCAGCCCAAGGAAGTAGTTCCAACCAGTTGTCTTGTGAAGATGAAATGAAGAGACGCAGAACTGTTCAAAGTCTTGGTTCACCCTCTCTGTCTGTCCGTTGGTCTGAGGGTGATAGGCTGTGGAGTATTTAAGTTTCACTTGCAGGGCTGAACACAGGGATCTCCAAAACTTGGCCACGAACTGGACTCCTCTGTCGGAGATAATATCTTGAGGTAGGCTGTACAAACGGAAAATCTCCTTAATGAAGAGCTGTGCAAGCTGGGATGCTGAAGGCAGACATGTTAATGACACAAAATGAGACATTTTAGAGAACCTGTCGACGACTACCCATATGGTATTGTGGCCCTGTGATGGAGGCAAGTCCGTAATAAAGTCCATGGATAAATGGGACCAGGGCTGTTGAGGGACAGTCAATGGATGCAAAAGACCAGGCGATGTTCTTCTAGAAATTTTGTGTTGAGCAAACTTGATGCAGGAAGCAACACAATCATTGACATCGGTTTTTAGCGTAGGCCACCAATAAGAGCGTTGAATGAACTTGACAGTCTTCTCTACCCTCGTATGTCCAGAAAAAGGGAAGCGTGAGCCCAGTGAAGTAGCTTCTTACGAAGATCCAGAGCCACAAAGGTTTTTCCCTGTGGAGGATCAGAAATAAGCCTTGTAGAGGCAAAGGATGTGGGTTCCAGAATTGGAGGAGGAGGTTCTAACATGTTCTCTTGTTCAGAATCCAGGGAGCGAGATAAGGCATCAGCCTTAGTATTCTGAGGACCTGGACGGTAGGAGAGTTTGAAATCAAAACGGGAGAAAAACAGCGCCCATCTGGCCTGTCTGGAGTTTAGACACCGGGCTTTCTGTAGGTAGAGCAGGTTCTTATGGTCTGTGAAGACTGAAATGGGGTATGAGGCTCCTTCTAGCAGATAACGCCATTCCTCTAGCTCCAGCTTAATTCCCAGGAGTTCTTGGTTTCCAATGGGGTAATCCTCTCTGCAGGTAGGACTCTTCGAGAGAAGAAGCAGCAGGGGTGTAACTTGCCATCATGGGATCGTTGTGACAGAACAGCTCCCACCCCCTCCATAGAGGCATCTACTTCAAGGATGAAGGGACGGGTCACGTCAGGCTGTTTCAAAACTGGCGCTGAGATGAAAGCTTGCTTCAGCTGGTTGAAAGCCAAAATAGCCTCAGGAGACCATACACCGGGGTTAGCACCTTTCCGGGTGGGAACTGTAATGGGAACCACCATCGAAGAGAAGCGCTTGATGAACTTGCTGTAGTAGTTGGCGAAACTTCCTTGACTTGGGATCGATGCATCTGAAGGTTTTGGGAGAAGATTAAAATATCATCCAAGTAAACTACAACTGACTTGTACAAAAGGTCTCGGAAGATCTCATTAACAAAATGTTGGAAGACTGCCGGGGCATTGCTGAGGCCGAAGGGCATCACTAGATATTCATAGTGACCGTCCCTGGTGTTGAACGCCGTCTTCCATTCATCTCCTTTGCGTATACGGATCAGATTATACGCACCCCTTAGGTCAAGTTTGGTAAACACAGAAGCACCCCTCACTCTATCGAACAGTTCTGTAATGAGTGGGAGTGGATAACGATTCTTGATGGTAATGTCATTGAGTCCACAATAGTTGATGCAGGGACAAAGGCCACCGTCTTTTTTCTTCACGAAAAGGAAACCTGCTCCCTCGGGCAAACTGGAGGGACAGATAAACCCTTTCTCCAAGTTCTCTGTAATATACTCGGACATGGATTGGGTCTCTGGTAACGAGAGGGAATAGACTCCTCTATGCGGCGGAGTTTTCCCAGGCACCAAGTCAATAGGACAGTCCCATTCACGATGTGAAGGGGGAGTGTCAGCTCCTTGTTTACTGAAGACGTCGGAGAAGTCCTGATAGGCCTCAGGAAGACCTTCTAGAGATTTCACACAGGAATTTCGGATAGGAACAATTTGAGGAAGACAGTTCTGAAAACAGAATGGACTCCAGGAGAAAATTTGCAAGGACGTCCAATCGATACAAGGGTTATGTCTTTGAAGCCAAAATCATTTCATGAGAGGCTTTAGGAATGACAAGGAAGGACATGGTTTCCACGTGAAGCGCCCCAACTTTGAGCTTCAAAGGTTGGGTGCGATGAGTAATTCTCCCACCGATGATTCGACTACCATCTATAGCAGTTAAAGAGACTGGTTGTGAACGAAGTCCAAAGTGAGGAAATTCCCGGCAGCCCCTGAGTCAAGCAAGGCGAGAACACTTAGGAAGACTTGGTTCACTTCCAACAAGGCAATGAGAGTGGGGTCAGTTTCCTTGTGAGATTCCATAGATACTCCTAACCTAACCCCTCTGTCATAGGTTAGGAGGGGTGCATTTCCCGGATTGGAAGGACAAGACTTAAGGTAGTGGTGCGAAGAAGCACAGTACAGGCAAAGATTTTCTAGATGTCTCCTTTGACGTTCTTCAGCAGGGAGTCGAGAACGATTCACTTGCATAGGCTCATCAGGAGGAGTAGAGGACGAAGCGACTCGAGGAACAGAACAATTTTTAGGGCGGTCGAACCGACTTCTTTCCATGGCTCACTCTGTGATGCAGGTCGACTTTATTACATAAAGAAATCAAGGCGTCCAATGATGAAGGTAGCTCACGGGAAGCTAGGTCATCCTTAATTCTCTCTGACAACCCATTCCAAAAGGCTGCAAGTAAGGCTTCCTCATTCCAGGTCAGCTCTGAGGCTATGGTGCGAAACTGAATCACATATTGGCTGACAGTCCTGCTTCCTTGACGGAGGTGTAACACATTATTTGAGGCTGAGGTCGTTCTACCTGGTTCATCAAAGATTCTTCGGAAGGTGGTTATGAACTCAGTATAGTTGGAAATAATTGGGTCAGCTTTCTCCCAGAGAGGAGAGACCCAGTCCAACGCTTGACCGGTCAGTAGTTATATGACATATGCTACTTGAGTTCTGGAAGTAGGGAAGCTTGCTGCCTGTAACTCGAAATGAATCTCGCATTCATTTAAAAATCCACAACAGAGCTTTGGATTCCCATCAAATTTATTGGCACTTTGAATAGGACTCCGGGATGGAGTGTGCTGGATTGGGTGAAGCACTTTGAATAGGACTCCGGGATGGAGTGTGCTGGATTGGTTGAGGCACTTTGAATAGGACTCCGGGATGGAGTGTGCTGGATTGGTTGACGCACTTTGAATAGGACTCCGGGATGGAGTGTGCTGGACTGTGAGCAGGAGTACTCCTGACTGGAGTATACAGGAACTTGAGGCAGGCAAACTGGAAAGGCAACCAGCGGAGCTCAGGAACATAGGTCTTGCTGTAGCAAAGAGCACTATTGTACTGGCTATGAGACAGAGTCAGGGAAGGGCTTTTATACCCCTGGTCGGATGATGATTGGCTGGAGCAACTGGAGAGTACTGCTGACTGGATGGATCTGGACCACCTGACTTGATCCAAGATGGCTGCGCCCATGATCCGGAGGTCTGACACACAGAAATGCAGGAAGTGCATGGAAGTGTGGCTGGGACACCTAGGCAACAGCGGGGATGCAGGAAACCACCTTCAGGCATTGGCCCCACTCTGGATTCCACTGACAGGAGTGACCGGCGACTCAGCAAGGCGCGATGACATAAGCGTATGGGAAGATGCAGGGGTCTCAGCTGGAGGTCTCTACCACAGTTTGTGACAGCCCCATAGTCTTATAAGGGTTGGTCTTAACGAATCTTAATATGTGTGTAAGGGGTCAGGGTAATAATGTGTGTATGGGGTCAGGGGCAGTGATGTGTCAGCTGTTGAGGGGAGAGAGTTAATAAAGTGGTGATTCTGTAAGTACATATAGAAATGATGAGGGAGTTGGTACTGCTGTTGTAAGTTACCTTCGGGTAACTTACAACAGCACTTTGGAGGTGACTTGTTATCCTTTGTCACGCCAAAGTAGGTAATTAGAGTTGGATAGAGACGGAGGGAAGGATAGGTTGCCCCATAGAGGTAAGTAGGGAGTATTGATGTGAGATCTAGGGAATCATAAGCTCCATCCCATCTTGCTTAGCTCTATCATGCAAATACAAAAGCCTGTAAGGTTCATGTACAGGGCTGCAATATATATATATATATATATTATATATATATATATATATATATATATATGTGTATATGCTTTTCATGTACTGCACCGTAAGTACAAAATTGTAGTAGACATTTAAATGGAAAAAAACCAGGAAATGCATAAAATGCTAAATAGCCTGCGAGATATGAGTTTAACTTTTAAACAAACAGTAGGTTATGTTTATTATAGCCTGTATTCATGGGCGTAACTACCATAGGTGCAAGGGGTCCTTACAAACTTTTGCTATGGGCCAGGGGTGTATTAAAAGAGGAGGGGGCCCACGTTCACTCCCCATCAGGGGCCCCCGCCTCTCTCTCTGGTAGCCGCCGCGCACTGACAGCCTTGGTAGACTATGGGCACTAGTCTGTGGCCGGAGTCTACTGTGCATGTGCAGAACTCCGGTAAAATGGCCACAGCGGCCAATTTCCAGGCGTTTTGTGTAGCGCCTCTCCAGCCAACAAGGGACTTATGAGAGTTAAGTATTAAAATGTATGGGTGCAGGGTGTGCGGTGTGGGCCCCCCTGGACCCAAGGGTACGTGTGCACTGCACACCCTGCACCTATTATAAATACGCCTCTGCTATGGGGCCTTTAAATACCTAGCTATAACAAACCCTGTATTAGTTCTGTACAGTTATATATATAGCATAGTGACTATTCCCAAGGATACTATTCTTGGCCTGATTCTGAGTTGCACGCAAAGCATTGTATCCACATGTGCATAGATGGATCGCCCAATGTTTTTCCATCTGCTTCCACAGTCGTCATAATCAGTGTCAGCACTTACATGTGTTCCATACTAGCAGGGCCGGCTCGAGGCACGTTCGACTAGTGTGGTTGAACAGGGGTGCCACCCCATAGAGGGCAGACCCCTCCAAACCATCCCGATTTCAGCGGGACAGTCCCATTTTTCAGGCACTGCCCACTGTTCCACCCACGGGCTGAAGTGGGACGCCAGTGGTCGGGAGGTCGGGCACTCCCACCACCAGCCCTGGAAAAGAGGAATGGATGCTGCGTGCATGAAGGAGTGCTGGGCTTGCCCCCAGCCTGACATTAAATGGAAGGCGTGCCATATGGGCACACCCACAAGTAGCATCATTTAGGGGGCATGAACTATGGAAATTAGACCATGCCCCATTTTCGGACAAGCGCGGAGGGCTAGGGGGCGTCGGAATCTTTGTCTGCACAGGGTGCGGCTCCTCCTGGAGCCGGCCCTGAATGCTGGGTGCAAAAGATCCATCAGAACCAGGCCTCCCTTCGTCATACTCACGCCCCATAATAGCGCGGAACTCCACGTCCAAGATACTCATAGGACACACCCAGGACACTCTCATGAAGTGGATCTCTTGCATGCATTCACAAGGTAGCCACCCTGCCATTTGCCAGAAACACACATTTGGCAGACAAAAAGACCCAGCCGCGCACCGACCCTCCGTCAGGGGGCAGCACATCAGCAGTTTGCTAAGCAGCATTTGATGTGCTCGCTATTGGACTTGTATGTGACTCAGACTCATGGCCTCTATGCAGGGGCATTTCAAGAGTTGAGGGGGCCCATGTGCAGTCTCCGTTCGGGGCCCCCTCCTCTCTCTCCAGTGGCCGCGAGCGCACTGAGGGCAGCACGGCAGCGGTAGACTCTGGACACTAGTCTGTGCCCAGAGTCTACAACGCATGCGCAGGTCACCGGGAAAATGGTGCGGCAGCCATTTTCCCAGTGTTTTCAATACTGCACATGCGCAAAACACCAGTAAAATGGGCACGTCAGCCATTTTCCAGGCATTTTTTAAAGCGCTGCCACCGGCGCCGATGTGGGTCTCCGGAGTAGTAGGTATACTATGGGTGCAGGGTGTGCAGTGTGGGCCCCCCAACATCCAAGGACCCGTGTGCACCGCACACCCTGCACCCATTATAAATACGCCCCTGCCTCTATGTGCATAGGTCATTGTCATGAACTACCCACCAATACTTGAGAAGAACTGGTCCATGATTTGCGTCACCAAAATAGACCTTGTCCTAAATTGTACAGGACAATCAATGTTTACCTTGCACACCAGGGGCCTGATTCAGTGTTTTTCTAGCACTGCGCATGCGTCCAAGATGAGCAAACGCATCTCTGCCGAGCTACAGGCTGTTCAGTCCTACACTTCATAACTGCATCTCCACTTGCAGCTAAATGGGTGTAGCTAGGATAAGTGTGCCATTACCGAGGGAGGGTAAACATAATTGCGAGCTATTCAGAGGTGAATGATCTATCTGATATATAACTGCACTAAGGATAAGGCTGGAGCAACTGCACGCCGATAGTGATGCCGGATACTTTCACAAGCGGATGTATTAGGATGATGCAACAGACTTCGAATACTCGTGGAGCTCTGCATTTGTTTTCTGAGCACGCCATGGGGCAGCAGATCTTGCACTAAATCAGGCCCCAGATGAGGACTCTCCCAGTGGTTAGCTTATTGTACAAAAATATTAACTAAGAACTACATGTGACATAAAGAAAGGTGAAACCGAGCGATTAAGTGAAACACTGAATGGGCTTCTCACATCAGAAGGAGCAAAATGTTGTTACACACCTGACGAGTGATGCCACCTTGCTCACTCATGCTTTACTCTCTCAGAACTGCCAGGGGACTCTCAATTTGTTTTGGGAGGGGGGCTCCTAGAAAGGTGGGCCAGTCTCCCATACCCTCAGCTCATCCCCACCGTCCTGTGAAGTGGAGCAGCACAAGGGCAGTGATGACACAATTCACATTAAGGGGTACATTTACTAAAGTGAGACTTTATATAAGTGAGTTTTAAAAGTGATGTTGCCCATAGCAACCAATCAGATTCTAGCTATTATCTTCTAGAAGGTGCTATTTAAATGTTAAGTAGAATTTGATTGGTTGCTATGGGCAACATCACTTTTAAAACTCACTTCTAAAAACTCTCACTTTAGGAAATTTACCCCAAAGTCCTAATCGTGGCCCTGTCCCCAGTTTTGTAAAGCTGGGATTCCAGGCAAAATGTTGTTTTGCTGGCAATCTTGCTGTACTAAGCCATTTGCCAGGTGCCTATCAGTAAGAATGGCAGAAAAATAGGAGTGTGACCAAAAAAACAGAAGGAAAGATCAGCATTTGCACTGTGGGAACCACAATGTATGATGCTTTGCTAGTTACCTATTTTCAGTCTACTAGTCATGCTCTACACCAGTTCCATAGCAGAGCACTATTGCATCCAGGTCTAGTTTCTCCCCCCCCCCCCCACCCCCTGAACTTATGGGGGCAGGGACCAGGAAACTGAGCATCAATGCAACTTAAGGCAGCTCTTGGGTGGCTCTCAAGGTTGCAGTGGTGGTGGCACAGCTTACACGCCCCCAGTTACAGCACTACTGCATGCTTTCTTCTCCATATACTGTATAAATTGAGGCCCCGAAGGTGTAACTTTCTATGGGGTATATTTGTTATATTTTAGTGCTAGTGCGCCTGGCGAAAAAGCCCAGGCATCCGGCGGAAGGAACCGGACAGGGGCAGAGGGATCAGAGTGAATCTCTCTTCGCAACCAGGGGACTCCTTCCCATATGGAAGGAGCGGGTTGTGGGAGCAAACACCATCGGGAGCTGGCGAATGCTCCTGCAGTCAAACTCCAAAAATATTGTATTTTCGGAGCTTGACGAATTTAGGTCCCTGTACTAGTGTATGGGGACTACGGGACAGATTGGGAGAGAAAGGTAAGCAGGAGATATCTGTGATACTAGTGTATGGGGACTACGGGACAGATTGGGAGAGAAAGGTAAGCAGGAGATATCTGTGATACTAGTGTATGGGGACTACGGGACAGATCGGGAGAGAAAGGTAAGCAGGAGATATCTGTGATACTAGTGTATGGGGACTACGGGACAGATCGGGAGAGAAAGGTAAGCAGGAGATATCTGTAATACTAGTGTATGGGGACTACGGGACAGATTGGGAGAGAAAGGTAAGCAGGAGATATCTGTAATACTAGTGTATGGGGACTACGGGACAGATTGGGAGAGAAAGGTAAGCAGGAGATATCTGTGATACTAGTGTATGGGGACTACGGGACAGATTGGGAGAGAAAGGTAAGCAGGAGATATCTGTGATACTAGTGTATGGGGACTATGGGACAGATTGGGAGAGAAAGGTAAGCAGGAGATATCTGTGATACTAGTGTATGGGGACTACGGGACAGATAAGGAGAGAAAGGTAAGCAGGAGATATCTGTGATACTAGTGTAGGGGACTATGGGACAGATTGGGAGAGAAAGGTAAGTAGGAGATACCTGTGATACTAGTGTATGGGGACTACGGGACAGATTGGGAGAGAAAGGTAAGCAGGAGATATCTGTGATACTAGTGTATGGGGACTACGGGACAGATCGGGAGAGAAAGGTAAGCAGGAGATAACTGTAATACTAGTGTATGGGGACTACGGGACAGATTGGGAGAGAAAGGTATGCAGGAGATATCTGTGATACTAGTGTATGGGGACTACGGGACAGATTGGGAGAGAAAGGTAAGCAGGAGATATCTGTGATACTAGTGTATGGGGACTATGGGACAGATTGGGAGAGAAAGGTAAGCAGGAGATATCTGTGATACTAGTGTATGGGGACTACGGGACAGATAAGGAGAGAAAGGTAAGCAGGAAATATCTGTGATACTAGTGTAGGGGACTATGGGACAGATTGGGAGAGAAAGGTAAGTAGGAGATACCTGTGATACTAGTGTATGGGGACTACGGGACAGATTGGGAGAGAAAGGTAAGCAGGAGATATCTGTGATACTAGTGTATGGGGACTACGGGACAGATTGGGAGAGAAAGGTACGCAGGAGATATCTGTGATACTAGTGTATGGGGACTACGGGACAGATCGGGAGAGAAAGGTAAGCAGGAGATATCTGTGATACTAATGTATGGGGACTACGGGACAGATCGGGAGAGAAAGGTAAGCAGGAGATATCTGTGATACTAGTGTATGGGGACTACGGGACAGATTGGGAGAGAAAGGTAAGCAGGAGATATCTGTGATACTAGTGTATGGGGACTACGGGACAGATCGGGAGAGAAAGGTAAGCAGGAGATATCTGTGATACTAGTGTATGGGGACTACGGGACAGATTGGGAGAGAAAGGTAAGCGGAGATATCTGTGATACTAGTGTATGGGGACTACGGGACAGATCGGGAGAGAAAGGTAAGCAGGAGATATCTGTGATACTAGTGTATGGGGACTACGGGACAGATTGGGAGAGAGAGGTAAGTAGGAGATATCTGTGATACTAGTGTATGGGGACTATGGGACAGATTGGGAGAGAAAGGTAAGTAGGAGATACCTGTGATACTAGTGTAGGGCGCTACGGGACAGATTGGGAGAGAGAGGTAAGTAGGAGATATCTGTGATACTAGTGTATGGGGACTACGGGACAGATTGGGAGAGAAAGGTAAGCAGGAGATATCTGTGATACTAGTGTATGGGGACTACGGGACAGATTGGGAGAGAAAGGTAAGCATTTTCACCTGATTTTGTAGAAATGAAAGTGCTAATGAATTGAACCCTAAGGGCTCTATTTATTAACATTATTTTTACTAAAATAAAGTGAAAAAGGGTGTTTTCACACCCTTTTCACATTATTTTAGTATCACCTATAGTTATTACTGGGCAATTGGAGTAGAATTCATAACATTCTACTCCAACCCCTAAGTATCACTTATTTTTAGTAATCAGATCGCATTTCCCATAATTGTAATGGGAAATGTGATCCGACCAAAGTTACTAAAAATAAATTGTGAAAAAATATCGGGGAAAGCCCTTTGTTAATAACGCCACCTGCAGGTGGCATTACCCAGGGTCTCCCCCGGTTAACGGACTCTGCCCTGCTCTAACGGTAATGTCTAAATCCCCTTCACCGAGAGGACCCTGACGCCATCAGCCAGTGTCCAGCGTCATTCCCTGCCAACCATGTGGGCATAGAAGGGGAATATAACCATGTGGCGAGCGCAGCGAGCCCACGAGGGGACAACAAACTTGTGTAAGTGGGGACAAAGTACTTCTGTAGCTGGCTGTCATGGGCAGGAACTGCACTTCCGCCCTCACTCACTTCACTTCCTGGTCCCTAGCGCGAAGGGGAATTACAGCTTACCCTGCTCTAACGGGGAGAGCAGAGCCGGGAGTCAGTCCCAGTAATCAGCTGTGTGGTCTAAACAGACTGCAAGCTGATTACTGTAAAAAAAAGAAAAATTTTTTTTACCTACCTGACTCCAGGGACCGGTGATCTTGCCTCCGGTGATGCTGGTCTCCCATAGCACGCTGCTGCCCGGTCATCAGGTGATCGGGTCCCAGTGCAGTATGGGAGATCACCTGACCGGAGGCATGGAGAACATCACCGGAGGCCTGGATCATGCAGGTAAGTCTGTCAAGAAACAAAAATAGAAAGAACTCTGTTTGGTGAGCACTCCTTATATAGATGAATAATTAAATAATTAAATCTTAACTTTTAATAAATATATTAAAATAGAGAGAAAAAAAGATCATACATAAACAGACAACATCAAGTAAAGATCCACAAGTATTATAATATACATATAAAACAAAATAAATAAATTGATGCAATATAACAAAAAACAGGAATATATCACTGTGAAAGCATTATTATTTGTAAATCCATCCAAATAGGGGCGAAATATTCAGAACATTAGACAAACACATATATATATATATCGGACTTCACGACTGTTAGGACATGCAATATTAGTACATAGAATGTCCTTAATATCATATATTGTAATTGGATATAACTAGTGTTGAATCAGAACCTTCATTGTCTGTAATACTCTAGATAGCTGTATCTGACCGATACAACACATAGATAATTCATGTATAAAACCAAGTTTTACCCTCTACCGTTTCATGTCATTGGGATATAGTAAACATAGAATATCAGAAAAGTCAGGGTATAGCACTGCTATTCTTCATGACCAAGCTCTAGCGGCGAAACGCGCATCGGGGACGGACGGGACGTGGGATGTCTGTGGCTGCACGGCGCAGCATCCTTACCACCAAGTTTGTACCCAGATTGGGATTATATTGATCGTGGTTTATTCATGGGGGGTATCTGGAATATGTTATGACAGACGCACGCGTTTCATATCTCTCCATACCCTGGTGACCATAGCCGAACTATTACCCTCACAGAGGCTATACCATTAGAACAGCAGCAGGGGATACTTTTACATGGCTGGTGTATTTTCTCTGTATATACTAGGAGTCACGTCTATATTATGTTAGGAGTCACGTCTATATTGTGTTAGGAGTCACGTCTATATTGTGTTAGGAGTCACGTCTATATTGTGTTAGGAGTCACGTCTATATTGTGTTAGGAGTCACGTCTATATTGTGTTAGGAGTCACGTCTATATTGTGTTAGGAGTCACGTCTATATTGTGTTAGGAGTCACGTCTATATTGTGTTAGGAGTCACGTCTATATTGTGTTAGGAGTCACGTCTATATTGTGTTAGGAGTCACGTCTATATTGTGTTAGGAGTCACGTCTATATTGTGTTAGGAGTCACGTCTATATTGTGTTAGGAGTCACGTCTATATTGTGTTAGGAGTCACGTCTATATTGTGTTAGGAGTCACGTCTATATTGTGTTAGGAGTCACGTCTATATTGTGTTAGGAGTCACGTCTATATTGTGTTAGGAGTCACGTCTATATTGTGTTAGGAGTCACGTCTATATTGTGTTAGGAGTCACGTCTATATTGTGTTAGGAGTCACGTCTATATTGTGTTAGGAGTCACGTCTATATTGTGTTAGGAGTCACGTCTATATTGTGTTAGGAGTCACGTCTATATTGTGTTAGGAGTCACGTCTATATTGTGTTAGGAGTCACGTCTATATTGTGTTAGGAGTCACGTCTATATTGTGTTAGGAGTCACGTCTATATTGTGTTAGGAGTCACGTCTATATTGTGTTAGGAGTCACGTCTATATTGTGTTAGGAGTCACGTCTATATTGTGTTAGGAGTCACGTCTATATTGTGTTAGGAGTCACGTCTATATTTGTTGCATACTGTGGTAGTCACGTAAGCTTTAGTACTTACATTGCACATTATGATAGTCATGCCATTATAGCCTAGCTCTGTCCTTCATTTATTTTCTAACCAAGCACTTATCCTATGCACTGTGGGGATTCATATGATTGTTAGCCCCCCTTGTGTTGCTACATAGTGACTTGTTAATTTTGGACACACTTTGATATGCAGCATATGTATTTTAATCATTGTGAATTTACTTCCAATCTGCATTAGGGGTGTTCCCATATGTGCATAAGTCATACTTGCCTACTTTTAAAAAAACATTTCAGGGAGAATGTAAGAGCAGCACATATGAGCGCGTGTTACAGTGGACGTGTACTGATAAATCTGAGAGGCGTGTCCTACATCTGATGGGCGTGTACTGATAAACCTGAGAGGCGTGTCCTACATGTGATGGGCGTGTACTGATAAACCTGAGAGGCGTGTCATAAACCTGACTTACATCCAAATGTAAACCAGCCCAAAAGCAGTTAGTAAGATCTGTTTGATGAAAACACACTGATACTTTGCAGAAATTCATAGGGATCATTGTGCCTTATAATAACCAATGAAAGGAAAGACACTAATGATCCCATTTGAATGTATATATCTTAGTTTTTTTTAATATAATAGCTTCATAATGGGGGTAAGGATGAAATGAGGGAGATTGCTGGACTCTTCAGGGAGACAGGGAGATTGCTACTATTTCAGGGAGTCTCCCTGACAATGAGGGAGAGTTGGCAAGTATGACATAAGTATCGAATTAACATTCTCAAACACCACAGCAGGTGGACCGTTTATCCCATATTTTTGGCTAAATATCCAAACCTTACTTTTGTGGTATTGGTCGTGGGATATGTAGACCATACCAGTATAAAATCTATGTATTTCTAATGATGAATATTGAATATTCTATATATAATTGAATTTCCATGGTTTTCTCTGGTATTATGTTATATATGCATTTAAATCATTGTGAATATACTTCTAATCCACATCAGGGGTGCTCCCTTATGTGCATAAGTGTCTAATTAATACTCTCCAATAACACAGCATGTGGTTCGTTTATTCCACATTACTTTTTGGTTGATTTTTCAATACCTGCATGTGTGTTGGTTTGAAGATATGCAGACCACACCAGCATTATACCCATGTATGTTTAATGATGAATATTGAACATGCTATATATGGCTGAATTTTCATATTTTTTCCTGCATCACGTGACTTTTTATGATTTGCTAAACATCATGTAATATGGTTTAATAATTCAATTTCTGAACGTGACAATAGAAGTTAGAAACACACCTATTGAATCTAAATACAGTCTGATTATATTATTTTGATGTTATTTATCTTTAATGTGTTGTCCTCTTTATCTCTATTAACTGAGGACAATCTCTAGTCAGTAATTCTCTCATTGAGTGTCCAATGCGTACAGTATGACACCCAAAAGCAGAAATGAAATCTGAGTAACGTCCCTGTTATTTTGTTGTTTCTAAGGGTAAACTGCTCTCCGGTAATCTCTCACCCCTCACAAATAGCAATTTGCATAGGTGGGGAGCAGCAGAATGAGGAATAGCAGTGCTATACCCTGACTTTTCTGATATTCTATGTTTACTATATCCCAATGACATGAAACGGTAGAGGGTAAAACTTGATTTTATACATGAATTATCTATGTGTTGTATCGGTCAGATACAGCTATCTAGAGTATTACAGACAATGAGGGTTCTGATTCAACACTAGTTATATCCAATTACAATATATGATATTAAGGACATTCTATGTACTAATATTGCATGTCCTAACAGTCGTGAAGTCCGATATATATATGTGTATGTCTAATGTTCTGAATATTTCGCCCCTATTTGGATGGATTTACAAATAATAATGCTTTCACAGTGATATATTCCTGTTTTTTGTTATATTGCATCAATTTATTTATTTTGTCTTATATGTATATTATAATACTTGTGGATCTTTACTTGATGTTGTCTGTTTATGTATGATCTTTTTTTCTCTCTATTTTAATATATTTATTAAAAGTTAAGATTTAATTATTTAATTATTCATCTCACCAAACAGAGTTCTTTCTATTTTTGTTTCTTGACAGCCTATATCTAACTCTAGTGAGCACCACCACTGCCAATATACATTTATAATTTTTCCTTATTATTCTTAGGAACAGTGGTTAATATTACTTATTGTAATTCCATTACTTTATCTTCGCCTGTGCGTCATCACTTCCCCTACTTCCCCTTCCCTAACGCTACTCATGCAGGTAAGTGTAATTAAGGGAGGGGGGGTCGCGTTGGGTCCGCGATCGCGGGGGACGGGGCTTAGCGCCGGGGGGGTAGCAGCGGTGGCCGGTCGGTGCATGCGTGGGCACTTTGTCACGGTATTTTTTGCGAAAATACCGTGATAAGGCTCCGAAGGGGATTCGCAGGGACAGAGCTTTATTGCAAGCTCTGTCCCTGCACGGGATTTGTAGTAAATCCCTGTGATATTGTCTGAATTCGCAATGCGAATTCACTCGGTAATGTCACACTACAATCTGCATTCAATATGCCCTAAATGTTTTAAAATGCTATTGAATTTGAAAATTCATGTTCAGTTTGATAGTTTATACCAGAAGTTCCCAAACGTGGTCCTCAAGACTCCCCAACAGTTCAGGTTTTAGAGAGATCCATGGTTGAGCACAGGTGGTTAAATCAAACTGACTGAGGTACTAATTAAGTCACCTGTGCTCAACCATGGATATCTCTAAAACCTGGACAGTTGGGGTGCCTTGAGGACCGCGTTTGGGAACCTCTGGTTTATACATTAGAGAGATGAGTGGATACCAAGAAATTTGATCGCTATTTGCTTTCACTGTAACTATTTTATTTTAGTTGATATTCCGGTTTTCCAGGGCTTTATTTTCTATTGATATTATCTGGCTATATAATGTTATCTTGTGTATTAAAGTTGGTTATGCTGTAATATTAATGTGTTAAGTTGCTGTCATTAATTTGGGGATATGGCCACTGATTTAGATTTTGTTCTGGAGCCCCAGCGTCTCTACCCTAGCCACTGCACACGTTATTTATCAAGATTAAAAGCTTTTCAATACAGCGATGAGATTATGTGTGAGAGCTGTCTCTGCAATGGAAAGCAATTCTAAGACAAACATGTCCACTCCGTTCAATAACTGTCTGTGTTTTTAAAAGTTATTTGACTGGAGCTGAGTTTGTTTTGGAGGTATATAAAAAAAATCAAAGTAAAATAAAAGATACTTTGAAGATTGTTTTGTTTTTATTGGCCATTAACTTTTTGCTTTAAAGAAAAAAAAAACATAGGCCCTCATTCAGAGCCGTACTCTCTGAGCAGAGCGCACGCTCTGAATGAGGGCCGGCCTCCATGAAAATGGAGCGTCCTCCTGGACGCTCGTATAGCTGTGGGTCACCACCCACAGGCTATACGAGCGTGCATTTTGATGGCCGCGATAGTCGCGACCATCGCGACCATCGAAACTGCGAGCCGGAGCCTGCGGTTGAGGTTTTCAACCGCAAGCTCCGGAGTGAATTTGGCTCTATCAGAGCCAAAATCACTCCCACTGACATCACTAGTGATGTCAGTGGGCCGGCTTCTGACGGGAGGCGTTCCCGTGGGAACGCCCCCGGCAGGGTGGCACGCCCCCGGCACACCTACCACAGGGGGCGTGCTGTCAATCAACATCGACAGCACGCCCCCTTTGATCAGACACAACGAGCGAAGGACTTTCCTTCGCTCGTCGCGTCTGGCGCATGCGCACGACGGAGCTCCCTCCGTCGTGCGCATGCTCAGTCCAGAACATCGACCCACTTGCGAGCGGACAGCCACTCGCGAGTGGGTCTGAATCAGGCCCAAAGTTTTCTCTATCCAACATGTAAAATCATCCTCTTTGTTTATTAATGAGGCACCACAGATTCTGCAGCGCAATACACAAAACAGAACAAATTAGCATGGGAGCGTATCAGTTACATCATACAAATACGTATAGGAGCGAGAAAACAAACAATTGCATCAGTGAAGACCTTTATACAAGAGGAAACATGAGAAAATAGCAATTACATCAAAAGGCAGAATGTAAGAAACCTTAATAAGGAAGTGAGTACAGTACAGGAGAAAGCAAGGGCAGGGCAGGAACTTCCACAGGTGGGGAGCAGTGCAGGCAAAGTCTTGCAGATGGGGATTAAAAACTGAAGCTGCATACACACACAATGATTTTTTTAATGATTATCATTAAATGATATCGTTTAACGATAATCGTTTGAAAAAATTGTTCACTTTCTGAGTCAAACGATGAACGATTATCGTTCATTCACGTTCACGTTTGTAGTTTAGTCAGACTTGTCAATCTTAACGATTTTCATTAAGGGAATATGCAAAAATCGTTTGTAGTTCAAAAAAATCGTTCATTACACTTTCAAAAATCTGACAGTAAAGGTGCGTACACACTACACGATATGCTCCCTGAGCGATATCGTGTAGTGTGTCCCCGGCAGGCTGTGCTCAATGTCGTTCATGACATTGAGCACAGCCGCTGAGCGATATCATTAACAATATCGTTCAGCGCCGGGCTCTCTTCCCCTATTCCCGAACATGCAGCAACCTGACGACATCGTCAGATTGTGCTGCATGTTCAGGCGATGGACAATGTCGAAAATGACCAGCGGGAGTGCGCATCGCTGGTCGTTTCCGACATGAAAGTGCACGATTTGTGCACGATTACTGAGCGATTGCACGATTACGATGTCGTAATCGTGCAGTCGCTCAGTAATATCGCCCAGTGTGTACCCACCATTAATCTGACAGAAAATCGTTCATAAAATCGTTGGTAACAAAATCGTTGTGTGTGTATGCAGCTTATGGAGCATACACACGGTCAGATTTGTCAGATCTGTCAGATGAACGATTTGAACGATTTTTACCAAAGATTTGAACGATTTGAACGATTTTTGACTGCATTAAAATGAATGGAAATCGTCCAAGTCTGACTGCAAACACATCAGATGTCAGAGTCAGATATCGTTATCTGACCATCGGAAACGCGCATCGTTCAAATCATTCATCTGACAGATCTGTCAGATATGTCAGATTTTCCTTCAGATATGAACGACTGAATGATTTTTAAATCGTTATTGTTCATATCTGAAGGAAAAATCTGACCGTGTGTATGCACCATTAAAAGAAACTTGTGGATATTTGTCAAACTCAACGATTCAGCCATGTTGGAGCCTGTTCTATGTCCACTGGACTTCATGTAATCAGCATGGCAGAACAGCAAGCATAGGGCAGCAAAGCACAGCACTGACAGAGCGGAACAGTTCACACCTTGAATTCGGAATTCAAACTTTAATTTCAGAGTTACTGTTTGGAGACAAGCTCAGTCAAACTCACATTAAACCAGCAGGAAGCCCTCAAATCTGACAACATTTTGCACCATTTTCTATAGTTTGAGCATCTTTACTCACCAGCTCTAAATGGTGGCCACCACTATTGTTCCCTCTCTTCAATGGGAAGTACGGTTACATCTAGGAAACTGTTACAGTGCAATCATGGCATATAAACCCTCCCAAGCAGATCCAGAGAACATTGCCTTAAAAAAATATATATTACATAAAGGAATTTAGTAAGTTAGCGGCAATTACTAATCACCTATATACAATGCGTTGTCATCAAATGCAGGAAAACTTACTCTCTGTGATAAACAATCTGCTATTGTGGTAGTCAGGGGCATCAGAATGTTTTTATTTCATTTTGTCGCACCCCCCACCCATTGCCCTCCTTTACAACTTACCTGTTCCTGGGTCTGAATATCTTCAGTCTGACCTGTTGTCCTATTCTCTAATGGCTGGAAAATAGCCTGGCTAATATGCAGTGTCAAAATTAGAGTTGAGGGGGATTGGTGGGGCTTGTGCCCCAGGTTGATGGGGGTTGTCAGCAGGGGTGCCGAGAGGGTAGAGAAGATGGTCATTAGCTAGTATGAGTCCCCTGACCTCAATCTGAGCTATCTGAGGAGTCATCAGTGTCACTTCCTGTCTGAGCAGGATGAGAACACAGTAGAAGCCCAACATCAAAAGGTACGTTATTAAAAAGACATGAGGGGGCAAGGAGAGAGATGTGGAGGGAGGGGGCAGTGAGAGAAATGGAGGGGGCAATGAACTGATGAAGTTACTGTTGGTAATGAAATGCACCAGACATTTTCACCTGGATGTTCTTTGCCTAATGGATGTTCTGTGTGCCTCACTGATACCACTCTGCAACAACAAGTGTTCAGATACACAGATCCTAAGGGCTTGATATCCGCCACCGGCAATCTTTGGAAACCGAGTCATCAAGTGGCTTCTCATCATCTTATATAACACTGGGGTCTATTCACTAAGCCTTACAGAGAGATAAAGTACTAACCAATCAGCTCCTGTCACTTTACAGGCTGTGTTTGAAAAATGACAGGAGCTGATTGGTTGGTACTTTATCTCTCTCCACTTTATCTTTCTCCAAGGCTTAGTGAATAGACCCTACTGTGTGCACTGTGCATATGATCAATCTGATTTAAAGGGCTGTATTGCCAAAGGACTACTTATTGTTCATATCACTGTGGTCCACTCCAGACTTAAGGTGCATACACACACAATGATTTAGTTAATGAACGATTTTAGTAAACAATTTTCTACCGTGAAAAAATGAACTAAAATCGTTTACTAAAGTTGTTCATTTACTATATTCATTTAAATGTAATGAACGATTTTTTAAAACTACAAACGATTTTTGCATATTCCCTTACTGAAAATCGTTGAGTTGACAAGTCTGACTGAACTACAAACGTGAACGCGCATGAACGAAAATCATTCATCGTTAACTCAGAAAGTGAACGATTATCGTTAAACGATATTGTTTAACGATAATCGTTCAAAAAATCATTGTGTGTGTATGCACCTTTACTGACATCCCATACAGTAGTGCATCCATTATTTGGCTGACTATACTGAATAATGCTATTGAGAATATTTTATTGAATATACACTTACACAATTTGCAATAATTTGTGTGTATCCCATCTTTTTATATTGTGCTGTTTATTTGTTCATGTTTAATTGTCCATACATTTATTAAATGTGACTTTTTTACTGTACATAGCAACTTGCTTTTTATTATTATATATCTTTGTTGAAGCGAAGTAGTATATATTTTTAGATTTTATTTTTATAATTACTAGAGGACATGTGCTGATATATTTTTTACATTTTTCCCATTTGCATATCCAGGGCAGGTACACTTGGTCACCTAGCAGCTGAGTTGCATTATCCTGCTATTTATTTTTAATACATTGTTATCTATATTAATCATTTACTTTCTTCAATTATAATATTGCCAGCATTAGCTACTCTGTGTGATCTAATTTGTGCTGGTTATCTTCTCTATATTGTTTTGTCTCCAGAAGCAGAATGAACTATTTGTATACAGCAGTGGTTCTCAAACTCGGTCCTCAAGACACCAGACAGGTCTTGTTTTCCAGGTCACCCAGCAGGTGCACAGGTGTACTCATTACTCACTGACACATTTAAAAGATCCACAGGTGAAGATAATTATTTCACTTGTTATTCTGTGAGGAGACCTCGAAAACATGCACTGTTTGGGGTCCTGAGGACCGAGTTTGAGAACCCGTGGTATACACAGTATATAGCACTACGCATCTATTTCACATGACAGTGTACTAGAATTTTAGATGCAAAACTAATGGCAAAAGGTTGCCTACCTCTGTTCTAACATCTAACCCTTCTGAACTGACCTAATACAGAGCCGCTACCTGCAAGGCAAGAGGAACGACAAATGCTGAACTCCGAGCCCCCTCTCTCCCGACATAGGGGATCTCAGAGATTGGAGAATATCTTAGAAGGAGGGGGCACAGGAACAATTCTCTGGCACCTGAATCTCCTTACACACTCCCGGATATATGTAGGGCGAGGATGGGCGTCAGTCCCTCTCCACATTCTCTCCTGAATTGTCCCTTTTGTGTTTGTTATGTACACCTGGAAAATGTCTGGATCGTACATCAAATGATAATATACAATGTGTGAATATTGTGATTTTCTGTAAAAATATCTGTATGACCATTCGACACTTTCTTGGTACTGTTGGAAGAGTAGGGGCCGTGGTGGTGGGCGTTAGTGGGAGGGGGGCCCCAGGTTAATATAGGCCCCAGTTACAATGCCAGAAAATCTTTTTATTTACAGGAAGGAATAATCTTTTCTATATATATTTTTTATTATAAGATTCGTATTATAGACCTATAACATTGGGTAGTAGACAATCTTTAATACAGCTGTTGATATGTTAATTTTAGCAAAGATGTAAATAAGCCTGCATTTATTTAATGGCAGCTATATACACGTTCCCACTGGACACAGCCTATGATGTATATAGATAATAACATTGTTGTCATTCCCCCGTGCTTATTACCAGCTGTGACTGCCTCATGAAGCTTTCCATTACCTTGGACATTGTGCTTTCTCTCTTCTGTATATAGCACATAAATAGAGATGCTGCTTTGAATAAATCAGACACCCCAACACAGTAAGCAATTTGTTATGGAAGGGGTTTATATAATTGATACATATTGACACAAAACCCTTGGTGTCTTTAGCCCTTAGCTCATACATTAGCTGCACTCAAACCTCCTCACAGGAGAGATCGGGGAAAATGCCCAGCCCCTGATCTGCTCAAACCCCGCCTCCAATTCAATGTGTCATGGCCCGCCCCTTGCAGGGTGTGCAAATTGGGGAGATGTCTCCAAAAGTGTGCTGATTTGGGGTATGCACACCTCACACAGCATTCTCTTAGCAGCAGAATCCCCCTCCAAGGATAAACTCATCACAACTGTTTCTTTTTCTTATTATGTTATCTTATTTTGTTTTTTATTTTTTGGGGTTTTTTGTTTTTGTTTTTCTTATTATGTTATTTTATTTAGTTTTTTTTGTTTTTCTTATTATGTAAGCTCATTTTTCTTTATTCAGGACAAAACGCATTAGACATACACTAGGCAGGGCTCAGCCTACTCTCAGCCTCCGCCACCCCTACAGGAATACTTGGATTAAACGAAAAATCCTTAAAACGATATTCTGCTAAATATTAAAAGTCTGATGTCGGTCATATTACCAGTGAGGAAAATGCAGGTGCCTGTTAATCACCAGTGATTGAAGCATTTCACAAGCGGAGAGATAGAT
Source organism: Taudactylus pleione (assembly GCA_031769625.1). Lineage (NCBI taxonomy): Eukaryota > Metazoa > Chordata > Amphibia > Anura > Myobatrachidae > Taudactylus > Taudactylus pleione. Next base: position 12,924,298 of record JAUIMM010000312.1, on the reverse strand, counting down.
CATTATTTTTTTCCCAGCAATCGCACAGAACTTCAATCCAGAGAGACAGGAGGTAGCGCTCCAGGTTGTCCCTTCAATATAAAATTATTAGTTTGAAATCCTGGCTTCAGCGTAAAACGCACAAAGTCACCACTGCTTTTATACACCCCTGATATATTTGCTGTTTATTCTTATGTTTAACTCCCCTTAACATACATACATTTTTATTACCTTACAATAGTAAAACTGTTCTTATGTTCTCTCCTGAAGGTGACTTTCACATTCCTGTATGAAAGAAATGTTATTCTGGTAAACTAATATAAGTCATATGAAACAACAACTGCACAACAAGCATTTAATGTAATCGGGATTGTTCTTATATTTTCTATGGTTCCTCAGGCTGTTGTCCTCCAGTGTAAATAGTATTTGTGCTTTTACAGTACCCAGCAACAATTTCCAGCAGTGTCAGCTGTTATACAAAACCTCAACTCCTATCCATTGAGCTATTGGCTTAATGATTCTTTATACACACCAGAAATAGGGTTTCTCACTATCTAATATCAATTGTCATGTATGCCGGCGATATTCTTGACCGATGGCACACTGCCACCCTGTTCTACCTTGCAGTATTAACCCCACACATGACACATGAATGGTCTCAGGATGTTTTACTGTTGGCATGACACAGGATGAAGACTTTTGGAGGATGGCCTGGTGTCAAGAAGGGCAGCAAAGAAGCCACTTCTCTCTAGGAAAAACATCAGGGACAGACTGATATTCTGCAAAAGGTACAGGGATTGGACTGCTGAGGACTGGTGTAAAGTTATTCCCTTTCAGATTGTTTGGGGCATCTGGAAAAACGCTTGTCCAGAGAAGGAAAGGTGAGCTCTTCCATCAGTCATGCCAACAGTAAAGCATCCTGAGACCATTCATGTGTGGAGTTGCTTCTCAGCCAAGGGAGTGGGCTCACTCACAATTTTGCCTAAGAACACAGCCATGAATAAGGAATGGTACCAAAAAATCCTCCAAGAGCAACTTCTCCCAAGCATCCAAGAACAGTTTGGTGATGATCAATGCCTTTTCCAGCATGATGGAGCACCTTGCCATAAGGCAAAAGTGATAACTAAGAGGTTCGGGGAACAAAACATCGAAATTTTGGGTCCATGGCCAGGAAACTCCCCAGACCTTAATCCCATTGAGAACTTGTGGTCAATCCTCAAGAGGCGGGTGGACAAACAAAAACCCACAAATTCTGACAAACTCCAAGCATTGATTAGCAAGAATGGACGTACATCAGTAATTATGCGGCCCAGGATTTGATTGACAGCATGCCAGGGTGAATTGCAGAGGTCTTGAAAAAGAAGGGTCAACACTGCAAATATTGACTCTTTGCATAAACTTAATGTAATTGTCAATAAAAGCCTTTGACACTTATGAAATGCTTGTAATGTTACTTCAGTATACCATAGTAACATCTGACAAAAAGGTCTAAAAAAAACTCCAGCAGAAAACTTTGTGAAAACCAATACTTATGTCATTCTCAAAACTTTGGGTCATGGCTGTAGAGTCTGCGGAGCATTGCATCCTCTACATTTACACAAGTATTACCCTTTGTCATTCGTGATTCATTGCCTGAGCTACAAGTCATCTAAACCTCTATTTTGACCCTCATTACATGTGAGCAGTGTGTAACTATTCAGATAGCTAAACCAAGTTCATCTCCCAATCCACAGACAATGTGTTTTCTGGAACTTTGTACTTTTATTAATACAGACTGGAATGATTGTCCATATAATACAACTGTGGTTCTGCAGAGTAGATCCTTGACATGTGGTAGCAAAATAAAATAAGAGAATAAAGGTGTGAGCGGTAAGAAGATATTAGCCTTTTGGGGTACAGGAGACAAACGCAGCTTGTGTCAGCTTCTCATACACAGACTTCTGCAGTAAGATAAAATGGAGGATTCAACCCTTTGACCTGTCACATGGTAAAAGGTAGATAGGAATAGGCAAACTAATGCAGATCTACACAGAACAGAGTAGACTTAAATAGCAAGAGTACAAAACATAAGCTTGTCACATAAAATCACTGGCAAGACTATATGAAACAATATTAGAAATACTGTGGATACAGTACAACCTCATTACTTCTTATCAGGTCATTTAGGGCTCTATTTACTACAATACCCATATTGAATGCAGATTGTAGTTTGATATTATCGACTGAATTCACATTGCGAATTCAGGTAATATCACAGGGATTTACTACAAATCCCTTGCAGGGACAGAGCTTGCGATAAAGCTCTGTCCCTGCGAATCCCCTCCACACACTAGTCATGGTATTTTTGCAAAAAATACCGTGACAAAGTGCCCGCGCACGCGCCAACCGGCCGCCGCTGCTACCCCCTGGTGCTAAGCCCCGCCCCCGCGATCGTGGACCCCCCCGCGACCACCCCTTTCCCTTATTTACACTTACCTGCATGATCCGGGCCTCCGGTGATGTCCTCCATGCCTCCGATCAGGTGATCTCCCATAGTGCACAGGGACCCGATCACCTGATGACCGGGCCGCAGTGCACTATAGGAGACCAGCTGACCGGAGGGGAGACATCACTGGAGGCCCGATCACCGGTCCCTGGAGTCAGGTAAGTAAAAAAAAATTTTGCCAATTTTTTTTCTTTTTTTTTACAGTAATCAGCTTGCGCTCTGTTTAGACCACACAGCTGATCACTGGGACTGGCTCCGGGCTCTGCTCTGCCTTTTAGAGCAGAGTAGGAGCCCAGTAACCGGGGGAGACCCTGGATAACGCCACCTTTCCCCAATATTTTTTTACAAATTTTTTTTAGTAACTTTGGCCAGATCACATTTCCCATTACAATTATGGGAAATGCGATCTGATTACTAAAAATAAGTGATACTTAGGGGTTGGAGTAGAATTTTACTAATTCTACTTCAATTGCCCTGTAATAACTATAGGCGATGCTAAAATAATGTGAAAAGGGTGTGAAAACACCCTTTATCACTTTATTTTAGTAAAAATAATGTTAATAAATAGAGCCCTTAGGGGGTCATTCAGATCCGCTCGCGAGCAGTACGCTCGCAAGCGGGTCGATGTTCCCCACTGCGCATGCGCACGACGGAGGGAGCTCCGTCGTGCGCGATACCCGGGGAGCGACGGGCTTTCCATCGCTCCGGGTCCCGCACCAAAGGGGGCGTGCTGTCGATGTTGATTGACAGCATGCTCCCTTTGGTGGGCGTGCCTGCCAGACGGAGGCGTTCCCATGGGAACGCCTACCATCTGAAGCCGGCCCCACTGACATCACTAGTGATGTCAGTGGGAGTGATTTTGGCTCTGATAGAGCCAAAATCACTCCAGGGCTTGTGGCAGGGCTACCGCAGGGTCTCTGTCGCAAGTCCGATGGTCGCGATGGTCAAGACCATCGCGACCATCATCATGGCCGCTCGCATATGCTGTGGGTGGTCACCCACAGCTATACGAGCAGCCAGGAGGCCGCTCCATTTTCATGGAGGAGGGCACTGATTCAGAGCGAGCGCTCTGGTCAGAGCATCCAGCTCTGAATCAGGCCCTTAGTGTGGAATGCTCCTTGGCAACTGACAGTGCCAAGTTCACTTTTCATTATTTCATTACCCGTAAATGTCATAAACTTCATTGGATACATGTTTCTGTAGCTAGATGATGTACTCATGCCTCTACTAGGCTGTAGGTTGTGCTTCGTATCAGTGGCGTAACTAGGGCAAGGCGAGCAGGGTGCGTGCCCTGGGTGCCGTGGGACCGGCGGCGCGGGGGGGCGCTGCCGGCCACGGTACCGGCCCGCCCTCCCTAGTTAGCCAGTGTAGCGCCGACCGCAGTGAGTGCAGTCAGCGCTACACATTTACACAGGAACGGCGCTAGGCTTCCAGCGCCGGTCCTGTGCTGCACAGCTGAGCCCGTTCCCTCCCCCTGAGCACTTACCCAATAGTGCTAGGAGGCGGGCTCAGGCTGTGCATAACACACGCATCGCCGCCAGCGCTGGCGGCGATGCGTGTGTTAAACAGCAGCCAAAGAGAGTCAGATAGACTCTCATTGACTGCTGCAGCACCCACTGCAAGAGCCGGGCTTCCGTCCGGCTCCTGCAGTGGGTAATGGGACAGACGTCTCTCCCTAAATGCTGAGTGCGCCAGCCCGGGAGGACTGGCGGGCGGTGGGAGCGGTGTCGCGGACCGGAGCAGCAGCAGCGTGGATTCAGGTACGTATATTTTTAGATATGTATTTTTTAAACCTGTCTACACTACTGGGGGCACAATGGGGGAGGGGGGTGGCTACTACTTGGGGGACCTCTACTGGGGGTGGGGGCACAACGGGGGAGGGGTGGCTACTACTGGGGGCACCATTATTGGGAGGACCTCTACTGGGGGGGCTACTACAGGGGGCACTTAATCGGGAGGGGGAACCTCTACTGGGGACTACTACTTGGGGTGGGGGAACTACCACTGGGGGCATTATAAAAGGGGCCTACTACTAGATGCACTGCGGGGACCACTACTGGGGGCAATAATAGGAAGGGCCACTACAGGGGGCACTGGATAGGGGGGGATCACTACTGAGAAAACTGCATGGGGGGGGACTACTACTGGGGGCACTATATAAAGGGCACTGCATAGGGGGATAACGCTACTAGGCGCACTGCATTGTGGGGACTGCTACTGGGGGCACTGCATAAGGGGGAACACTACATGGGGCACTGCATTTGGGGGGGCCACTACTGGGGGTACTGAGTAAGGGGAACTAATTGGGGGCTGTATAAGGGGGACCACTACTGGGGATACTGTATAAGGGGCACTACTATGGGCCTGCATAAGAGGGACCACAACTGCATACTGGGGGTACTGTATAAGGGGTACTACTGGGGATAAGGTGCATATGGATAGGAATGTTCAGTGTGAAAATAAAGGGGTGTGTCATGTTGACACGCCCCATTTTTAAGTGACCACGCCCATTTTTTTGTATTTGCATCGTGGGGGGGCTCCCTTTTCAAATTTGCCCTGGGCTCCAAATACCCTAGTTACGCCACTGCTTGGTATTACTAAGATAACGGTGCTTGATGTTTAAGCTCTTAAAATTTTAAGAGCTGTAATGAATAAATCTGGAATCGGTTCTTTCAAATCCAGTAGAACTTCACTTGTTGAGAAGGACGGGCACCTGAAATCTTACAGTGTCCTTCATATTCTACACTAAAAATGGTGGTTGAATTGGATTACATACAGCCTTTCAGCGCTTGGAGCAAATGAGACCGTTATAACCGCACAGAAGGCTTCGTAGCTGTCATTTGAGAGCACATTTTACAACATGCCCAGTATTGATTCAATTGATTTGGATCAGATTATTATCAGGCATATTTGGGACCACACCTGTTGAGTTATCAAGATAATGGTCTCATATGTCCAGCAATATTGCGTCTTGTGTGTTCCGAACTGGTAACCGTGTTGTTGTTGACGTTGATGCTGTGGAATTCCCAGAAGATGGGTATCAAGAACGCTCCTACCTGTGTGAAACAAACAAGCACTAGGAGATCTGTGCTAGTTTATAAGGGGCATCCTGCCCACCAGACACACAGTTAATATTCTTTAGCTTAACATAAAGTCCTGAATGCCACCCAAACTGAATATTCATTGTAGATCTCCTTCCGGTAGACAACTTACATTCAAGAATATATCTTCCTGGCAGAAAGGTTTAGGAGTATTCATGAAGTGTGGCGACCATTCTTCATAACTACAGAGGTCCCAGGTGTCTGACATCTTTTAAAAGAGGAACATTTATTATATTTAGCTAACTTTTATATATGAATTTTCATTAAGGAAGTATTTGTTCATTCATGTATAGATTTCCTTGGGGATCTGCTGTTTTTTTTGTTTTTTGTTTTTTTTTAGAAATCGTGCTCTGAAATTAAATCAATCTTTTAAGATTCATAACCATGCTTTCTGTCGCTCTCTCTCTCTCTTGTTCTGTATATTCCCCTCTTTTATGATGGAAAAACAGCTAAAGGTTGATGATGTTCCTACCAGTGCTAGTAGGATAAAATATCAAAAGATCCCATGAACCAGCGCCAAAACCCCTGTCTTTTGTAATGCCTACTATACGTCAAATGCCAAAAGCCGAGATTGATGATAAACAAACCTCCTTGCGCACAGATGTTCTCCTAGAGAAGAAACCGGAATTGTTTTATTTACATTGCCAAAAAAATGTACCTTGTACAGAGGATTTTCTAGGCATCCATCAGCCCTGTGTAGTTCAGAAATAGACATACATAAATAAATATCCACACACAAGGATTGAAATAATAATTAGCCATGTGTTGTGGCTTCTGTTCTGCTCCCAACAGGAAACAGGCATCTGTACGCTGTAGAAGGGTTCGGCCTTGTGAAATCAAATCTATATGGTAGGGCTGTATGGATGTGTTTCTCATTATGGCAACACACTTCCTGTCTAAATGTAATCCTAGTTCAGTAAGCAGAAGCAGATTCCAAACACCAGCCTGTATTTTCTAAATTTACTTCTGCTAATTAACATACAGCAATGGTCACGTACTAAACTGCATTGAAAGGAGTCGGTTGTCAGCATCTCCTATTGTTCCTTTTTTGGCACCTAGTCTACTCGTTCTGGGCACATCTTTCCCATTCCCATTTCAATTAAACTGTTACCACTCGTATACCATCTTTTATATTCTATTTTCTACTCACTCCAAAATGGGCCTACATAGAGGCCTACATAATCCAGCTGGCTCAGGCTATGATGGGGGTGATAATAAGCGACTGTTGGGGATCAGGATTAGTGGGCTGGCAAGTGCGCTATCTGCTTTTCCTTGACACCAGAGGCATAACTATAATAGCTGGTGGTGCAGCTGTTACTGGGACCGGGCCTCCCCCTGCACCCAGTGATGCTGCCAGCTGGCGCTTATCTCCTGAGCGCCGTGGGTGGCTTTTAATTTCTTAGCAGTGTGCTGCCACAGGGCAGTACATCTGCTGTCCCAGGCTGGATCCATCCCTCATCACTGGTGCTGGGAGGAGGCGTGGCTGTGCTGACCATGCTGGGCCATCCACAGACCACGGCCACGCCTCCTCCCAGCATTTCCTATGGGTCCCCTGCTTGACAGACTCTAAAAATATCACCAATTTCCAAAAAGTAGAGCAAATTTAGTCAAAGAAAAGTAAATTAAATGGGTTTTTTGACCTTACAAACTTTTTAAATCCCATTTCTATCTCCATACTGGTCTGTTAAGGGTTTATTTTATACTGTTTGCTCATTTGGCAGGATTCTATTATTTGCAATAGAAGCGTTAGTATGTGGAAAGTGAAGAAGGAGGATTTCAAAAAACAAAATGGTGGAAGAACCATTTGCTAAACCACAAATTAGAGCAACTTTAAAAAAAAAAGAACTATAATATGGGTTAATACAATTGTTAACTGTACGTACAGTAGGTAACCTATTGACTGTTCTGATGATGCTCACAAGACTGGGCGTCTTAAGTCACCATACCGCGGATTCTTGAGTAACAGAACTACGTTCTCTATTTCTCGTTTCTGGAGCTCTCCCTCAAATTCACAAAATAAAAGATCACAACCACAAAAGAAATAAATTGGACCCGGATTGGGTGATAATTAACTCGATATTATTTATGTAGAAGAGGAAAACACAATTTTGTAACTCGCTTCATACAGAAGGGGCCAGAGGAAATTGGCAGCCGTGGAAAGATTTCTATTGTCGCTACAGTGCGCTATTCTTATTCTCAGTGTTGCTCGTGGCCTGAGCGGGAGTAACGCCAAGATGTACTGTAAATAGCACAGTTTTGTCAACCCTCTTTTTACATAAAAAGACTTTTGCCGTTTCAAAGGATTGAGATAGAAGAACACAGAATCCACAAATGCTATATAGAATACTATACTTCAGGACTATCTGGCTGGCAAAGCTGTAGTATAAAAGATTATCCAATAAATAAATATACTTTAAAGGGTGTAGTAGGTATTACCGCCGGACACATGTCTGGCGGTTCAAATCCCGACAGCGGCAGCCCGGCAATGGTGAAAATCCTGATCGTCCCTAAGGTAAGTATCGCTAACCTAATTCCCCCCCAACCCTAACCCTCCCTTAGGGGTGCCTAACCCTAACCTCCCCTAAAGTGCCTAAACCTAACCCCCCTTCCCCGCCGCCTACACCTAAGTCCCCCGGGGGGGGTGCCTAACCCTAATCCTCCCTTCCCCTAGCCTAACCCTCCCGGGGGGGTGTCTAACCCTAAGTCCCCCCGGGAGCCCTAAACCTAACCCTCCTCCCCAGCGGCTGTCCGCGCCCGGCATCCCTTCGATCGGGATGCCGGGCATCGGTCTTCCGGGGTCTGGTTAATGACAGGCATCTAGATTTAGTACATTAGTGCCACGCCGGGATTAGAACGTCTGGAAGCCGGCGGTCGGGATTTACACCGTCGGCTTCCAAACTACATCCGACTTTAAACATGAATGAAAAAAACATTTGTGTAATTTATGAAAAAAACTAATCTGGAAAAAACTTGTCTGTGGACAATAAAGTGAATTATTAATATATACTTTTGATTACACTGCGCGTGCATAACTAGGCTGTAATGGGGCATTCTCCTATAAGCAATGTGCAGTCAGCGGAGTTCGACGCAAAGGCGGAGTTGGACAGAATTGTAAAGTGTTTAATTCATCCATTCTATGTATACAGTTAACATTTACACTGACCATAAGTGAATTATTGATAACAACCTACATATAGCAAAAACATTATTAACACAAATGATGTTAGTATCGGATTTCCCGTCTGTAAGCCCACGGTCGGCTTTCTCTTGGTAGATGGACCGCTGATTACAAGATTATTACATTTATACTAAATAACTATGTTTGCACAACTACAGAGAACATCTCACAGGCCAGATTCTTAACACTTCTTATAATAGCTCCCAAATTAGTTTGATGATCCCATAAATGTCTTGCAACCTTTTGTGCTATGTGAATTAATTTAAGTCTCTTAGACCCATTAGAAAAAAAATAATGATTCTTTGTCATAAATAAATATAATTGATAAGTACTATATTTAGCTAAGAAAATCAAGCAGCAGTTTAATACGAGATTCTCAAATGGCCATACAGTACATCAGCCGCAGCTGGGAACCATGGGCCTGATTCAGACCCGGTCGCAAGCACTGAGCGCTCGCTATCGGGTCGATGGTGGCCCAGAGCGCATGCGCACGACGGAGCCGGCTCCATTGTGCGCATGCGCGAGACGCGGATAGCGACAGGCAATCCGTCGCTCCGGGTCTCGTACCAAAGGGGGCGTGCTGTCGATGTTGAGTGACAGCACGCCCCCTTTGGTGGGCGGGCCGAGGGCGTGGCTGTCCAGACGAAGGCGTTCCCATGTGAACGCCTCCGTTTGGGGGCGGCCCCACTGACATCACGAGTGATGTCAGTGGGAGAGATTTCGGCTCTGTTAGAGCCGAAATCTCTCTGGGGCTTGCGGCAACGAGACCCTACCACAAGGGTCTCGTCGCAAGCTCGATGGTCACGATGGTCTTGACCATCGCGACCATCTTCCTGGCAGCTCGCTATAGCTGTGGGTGGTCACCCACAGCTATGCGAGCGGCCAGGAGGCCATTCTGAAAAAAAAATAGCCCGGCCCTGATTCAGAGCGAGCGCTCTGTCAGAGCGTCCGGCTCTGAATCAGGGCCCATGTACAGTATATGGCACCACAGTTAGCACGCATATATCCTGCTTCAATAAACCCAATATGCTGTTTTTTTAAACCGCAATACCTATGCCGTGTGCGGCTTCAACATCCCAGTTGCCGTATGCGAATTGCGGTGTCTGGCAAGATGGCAACTGCCTGACATAGCAGTCAGGGCAGACACCATCCAGATAGGTAAACCTCTTGAAAAAATAAATTAATCATTTAACGGTAAGCCATAATGCCCCCTCCCTCCATAATCACCAACCAGCCCCACCACAGGGCTGATATCTAATTAGGAGGGAGACAAAGATGGAGACTCTATAGGAAAGGAAGGGCAGCTGCAAAACCAGCATGTACCCCATCAGATAATATAATACCAGCATGTACCCCATCTCAGATAATACCAGCATGTACCCCATCAGATAATATAATACCAGCATGTACCCCATCTCAGATAATACCAGCATGTACCCCATTAGATAATATAATACCAGCATGTACCCCATCTCAGATAATACCAGCATGTACCCCATCAGATAATATAATACCAGCATGTACCCCATCTCAGATAATACCAGCATGTACCCCATCTCAGATAATACCAGCATGTACCCCATCAGATAATATAATACCAGCATGTACCCCATCTCAGATAATACCAGCATGTACCCCATTAGATAATATAATACCAGCATGTACCCCATCTCAGATGATACCAGCATGTACCCCATCTCAGATAATACCAGCATGTACCCCATTAGATAATATAATACCAGCATGTACCCCATCTCAGATGATACCAGCATGTACCCCATTAGATAATATAATACCAGCATGTACCCCATCTCAGATAATACCAGCATGTACCCCATTAGATAATATAATACCAGCATGTACCCAATCTCAGATAATACCAGCATGTACCCCATCTCAGATAATATAATACCAGCATGTACCCCATCTCATATACTACAGTATGTACCCCATCTCATATACTACCAGCATGTACTCCATCTCAGATAATACCAGCATGTACCCCATCCAGGGGCGTCTTAAGAGAGGAGGGGGCACGTGTGCACTCCCTGTGCGGGGCCCCCTCCTCTCTCCCCGGAGGCCGGCAGCCGACTGACGTGGGTGGCCAGCCACCGGAGCATTAGTAGACTCCGGGCACGAGAGTGTGCCAGGAGTCTACTGCACATGCGCAGAACGCCGAAAAAAATGGCTGCGGCTGCCATTTTCCGGTGTTCTGAGCAGCGCAGACACCCGACGCGGGACATCGGACAGGTGAGTTTAAACTAATATGGGTGCAGGGTATGCGGTGCGGGGCCCCCCTGTACCCAGGGGTACGTGTGCCCCGCACACAATGCAACCATTATAGATACACCACTGACCCCATCTCATATACTACAGCATGTACCCCATCTCAGATAATACCAGCCTGTACCCCATCTCATATACAACCAGCATGTACTCCGTCTCATATACTACAGCATGTACCCCATCTCATATACTACCAGCATGTACTCCATCTCATATACAACCAGCATGTACTCCGTCTCATATACTACAGCAGGTACCCCATCTCATATACTACCAGCATGTACCCCATCTCATATACAACCAGCATGTACCCCATCTCATATACTATAGCATGTACCCCATCTCATATACAACCAGCATGTACCCCATCTCATATACAACCAGCATGTACTCCATCTCAGATACTACCAGCATGTACCCCATCTCAGATACTACCAGCATGTACCCCATCTCATATACAACCAGCATGTACTCCATCTCAGATACTACCAGCATGTACCCCATTAGATAATATAATACCAGCATGTACCCCATCTCAGATGATACCAGCATGTACCCCATTAGATAATATAATACCAGCATGTACCCCATCTCATATACAACCAGCATGTACTCCATCTCAGATACTACCAGCATGTACCCCATCTCATATACAACTAGCATGTACTCCATCTCAGATACTACCAGCATGTACCCCATCTCATATACTACCAGGATGTACCCCATCTCAGATACTACCGGCATGTACCCCATCTAATATACACCAGCATGTACCCCATCTCACATACTACAGCATGTACCCCATCTCAGATAATACCAGCATGTACCCCATCTCATATACAACCAGCATGTACTCCATCTCATATACAACCAACATGTACTCCATCTCATATACTACAGCATGTACCCCATCTCATATACTACCAGCATGTACCCCATCTCATATACTACCAGCATGTACCCCATTTCATATACTACAGCATGTACCCCATCTCAAATAATACCAGCATGTACCCCATTTCATATACAAACAGCATGTACTCCATCTCATATACAACCAGCATGTACTCCATCTCAGATACTACCAGCATGTACCCTATCTCATATACTACAGCATGTACCCCATCTCATATACAACCAGCATGTACTCCATCTCAGATACTACCAGCATGTACCCCATCTCATATACAACCAGCATGTACCCCATCTCATATACAACCAGCATGTACCCCATCTCAGATACTACCAGTATGTACCCCATCTCATATACTACCAGCATGTACCCCATCTCAGATGCTACTGGCACGTACCCCATCTCATATACTACCAGCATGTACTCCCATCTCATATACTACAGCATGTACCCCATCTCAGAAACTACAGCGTGTACCCCATCTCAGATAATACCAGCATGTACCACATCTCATATACAACCAGCATGTACCCCCATCTCAGATAATACCAGCATGTACCCCCATCTCAGATAATACCAGCATGTAGCCCATCTCATATACTACAGCATGAACCCCATCTCATATACTACCAGCATGTACTCCATCTCATATACAACCAGCATGTACTCCGTCTCATATACTACAGCATGTACCCCATCTCATATACTACCAGCATGTACTCCATCTCATATACAACCAGCATGTACCCCGTCTCATATACTACAGCATGTACCCCATCTCATATACTATCAGCATGTACCCCATCTCATATACAACCAGCATGTACCCCATCTCATATACTATAGCATGTACCCCATCTCATATACAACCAGCATGTACCCCATCTCATATACAACCAGCATGTACTCCATCTCAGATACTACCAGCATGTACCCCATCTCAGATACTACCAGCATGTACCCCATCTCATATACAACCAGCATGTACTCCATCTCAGATACTACCAGCATGTACCCTATCTCATATACTACAGCATGTACCCCATCTCATATACAACCAGCATGTACCCCATCTCATATACAACCAGCATGTACTCCATCTCAGATACTACCAGCATGTACCCCATCTCAGATACTACCAGCATGTACCCCATCTCAGATACAACCAGCATGTACTCCATCTCAGATACTCAGCTGCTTCTGGGACCGGGCCTCCCCCTGCACCCAGTGATGCTGCCAGCTGGCGCTTATCTCCTGAGCGCCGTAGGTGGCTTTTCATTTCTTAGCAGTGTGCTGCCACAGGGCAGTACATCTGCTGTCCCAGGCTGGATCCATCCCTCATCACTGGTGCTGGGAGGAGGCGTGGCTGTGCTGACCATGCTGGGCCATCCACAGACCACGGCCACGCCTCCTCCCAGCATTTCCTATGGGTCCCCTGCTTGACAGACTCTAAAAATATCACCAATTTCCAAAAAGTAGAGCAAATTTAGTCAAAGAAAAGTAAATTAAATGGGTTTTTTGACCTTACAAACTTTTTAAATCCCATTTCTATCTCCATACTGGTCTGTTAAGGGTTTATTTTATACTGTTTGCTCATTTGGCAGGATTCTATTATTTGCAATAGAAGCGTTAGTATGTGGAAAGTGAAGAAGGAGGATTTCAAAAAACAAAATGGTGGAAGAACCATTTGCTAAACCACAAATTAGAGCAACTTTAAAAAAAAAAGAACTATAATATGGGTTAATACAATTGTTAACTGTACGTACAGTAGGTAACCTATTGACTGTTCCGATGATGCTCACATGACTGGTCATCTTACGTCACCATACCGCGGATTCTTGAGTAACAGAACTACGTTCTCTATTTCTCGTTTCTGGAGCTCTCCCTCAAATCCAAAAATAAAAGATCACAACCACAAAAGAAATAAATTGGACCCGGATTGGGTGATAATTAACTCTATATTATTTATGTAGAAGAGGAAAACACAATTTTGTAACTCGCTTCATACAGAAGGGGCCAGAGGAAATTGGCAGCCGTGGAAAGATTTCTATTGTCGCTACAGTGCGCTATTCTTATTCTCAGTGTTGCTCGTGGCCTGAGCGGGAGTAACGCCAAGATGTACTGTAAATAGCACAGTTTTGTCAACCCTCTTTTTACATAAAAAGACTTTTGCCGTTTCAAAGGATTGAGATAGAAGAACACAGAATCCACAAATGCTATATAGAATACTATAGTTCAGGACTATCTGGCTGGCAAAGCTGTAGTATAAAAGATTATCCAATAAATAAATATACTTTAAAGGGTGTAGTAGGTATTACCGCCGGACACATGTCTGGCGGTTCAAATCCCGACAGCGGCAGCCCGGCAATGGTGAAAATCCTGATCGTCCCTAAGGTAAGTATCACTAACCTAATTCCCCCCCCAACCCTAACCCTCCCTTAGGGGTGCCTAACCCTAACCTCCCCCAAAGTGCCTAAACCTAACCCCCCTTCCCCGCCGCCTACACCTAAGTCCCCCGGGGGGGTGCCTAACCCTAACCCTCCCTTCCCCTAGCCTAACCCTAACCCTCCCGGGGGGGTGTCTAACCCTAAGTCCCCCCGGGAGCCCTAAACCTAACCCTCCTCCCCAGCGGCTGTCCGCGCCCGGCATCCCTTCGATAGGGATGCCGGGCATCGGTCTTCCGGGGTCTGGTTAATGACAGGCATCTAGATTTAGTACATTAGCACCACGCCGGGATTAGAACGTCTGGAAGCCGGCGGTCGGGATTTACACCGTCGGCTTCCAAACTACATCCGACTTTAAACATGAATGAAAAAAACATTTGTGTAATTTATGAAAAAAACAAATCTGGAAAAAACTTGTCTGTGGACAATAAAGTGAATTATTAATATATACTTTTGATTACACTGCGCGTGCATAACTAGGCTGTAATGGGGCATTCTCCTATAAGCAATGTGCAGTCAGCGGAGTTCGACGCAAAGGCGGAGTTGGACAGAATTGTAAAGTGTTTAATTCATCCATTCTATGTATACAGTTAACATTTCCACTGACCATAAGTGAATTATTGATAACAACCTACATATAGCAAAAACATTATTAACACAAATGATGTTAGTATCGGATTTCCCATCTGTAAGCCCACGGTCGGCTTTCTCTTGGTAGATGGACCGCTGATTACAAGATTATTACATTTATACTAAATAACTATGTTTGCACAACTACAGAGAACATCTCACAGGCCAGATTCTTAACACTTCTTATAATAGCTCCCAAATTAGTTTGATGATCCCATAAATGTCTTGCAACCTTTTGTGCTATGTGAATTAATTTAAGTCTCTTAGACCCATTAGAAAAAAAATAATGATTCTTTGTCATAAATAAATATAATTGATAAGTACTATATTTAGCTAAGAAAATCAAGCAGCAGTTTAATACGAGATTCTCAAATGGCCATACAGTACATCAGCCGCAGCTGGGAACCATGGGCCTGATTCAGACCCGGTCGCAAGCACTGAGCGCTCGCAATCAGGTCGATGGTGGCCCAGAGCGCATGCGCACGACGGAGCCGGCTCCATTGTGCGCATGCGCGAGACGCGGATAGCGACAGGCAATCCGTCGCTCCGGGTCTCGTACCAAAGGGGGCGTGCTGTCGATGTTGAGTGACAGCACGCCCCCTTTGGTGGGCGGGCCGGGGGCGTGGCTGTCCAGACGGAGGCGTTCCCATGTGAACGCCTCCGTTTGGGGGCGGCCCCACTGACATCACGAGTGATGTCAGTGGGAGAGATTTCGGCTCTGTTAGAGCCGAAATCTCTCTGGGGCTTGCGGCAACGAGACCCTACCACAAGTGTCTCGTCGCAAGCCCGATGGTCACGATGGTCTTGACCATCGCGACCATCTTCCTGGCAGCTCGCTATAGCTGTGGGTGGTCACCCACAGCTATGCGAGCGGCCAGGAGGCCATTCTGAAAAAAAAATAGCCCGGCCCTGATTCAGAGCGAGCGCTCTGTCAGAGCATCCGGCTCTGAATCAGGGCCCATGTACAGTATATGGCACCACAGTTAGCACGCATATATCCTGCTTCAATAAACCCAATATGCTGTTTTTTTAAACCGCAATACCTATGCCGTGTGCGGCTTCAACATCCCAGTTGCCGTATGCGAATTGCGGTGTCTGGCAAGATGGCAACTGCCTGACATAGCAGTCAGGGCAGACACCATCCAGATAGGTAAACCTCTTGAAAAAATAAATTAATCATTTAACGGTCAGCCATAATGCCCCCTCCCTCCATAATCACCAACCAGCCCCACCACAGGGCTGATATCTAATTAGGAGGGAGACAAAGATGGAGACTTTATAGGAAAGGAAGGGCAGCTGCAAAACCAGCATGTACCCCATCAGATAATATAATACCAGCATGTACCCCATCTCAGATAATACCAGCATGTACCCCATCAGATAATATAATACCAACATGTACCCCATCTCAGATAATACCAGCATGTACCCCATCTCAGATAATACCAGCATGTACCCCATTAGATAATATAATACCAGCATGCACCCCATCTCAGATGATACCAGCATGTACCCCATCTCAGATAATATAATACCAGCATGTACCCCATCTCAGATAATACCAGGATGTACCCCATTAGATAATATAATACCAGCATGTACCCAATCTCAGATAATACCAGCATGTACCCCATCTCAGATAATATAATACCAGCATGTACCCCATCTCATATACTACAGTATGTACCCCATCTCATATACTACCAGCATGTACTCCATCTCAGATAATACCAGCATGTACCCCATCCAGGGGCGTCTTAAGAGAGGAGGGGGCACGTGTGCACTCCCTGTGCGGGGCCCCCTCCTCTCTCCCCGGTGGCCGGCAGCCGACTGACGCGGGTGGCCAGCCACCGGAGCATTAGTAGACTCCGGGCATGAGAGTGTGCCAGGAGTCTACTGCACATGCGCAGAACGCCGAAAAAAATGGCTGCGGCTGCCATTTTCCGGTGTTCTGAGCAGCGCAGACACCCGACGCGGGACATCGGACAGGTGAGTTTAAACTAGGGGTGTGCACCGGCCACTTTTCGTGTTTTGGTTTTGGATCTGGATCTTTCTTCGTGTTTTGGATCTGGATTGGTTTTGCCAAAACCACCCTTCCGTGTTTTGGGTTCTGGGTTTTGTGTTTTGGATCTGTATTTTTTTTTTAAAAAGCATAAAAACAGCTAAAATCACAGAATTTGTTGGTTTCTCTGCTCCTATGCTATTATTAACCTCAATAACCTTAATTTCCACTCATTTCCAGTCTATTCTGAACACCTCACACCTCACAATAGTGTTTTCATGTCCAAAAGGTTGCACCGAGGTAGCTGGATGACTATGCTAAGCGACACGAGTGGGCGGCACAAACACGTGACCCATCTAGGAGTGACACTGCAGTGGCAGACAGGATGGCAGTTAGAAAAACTAGGCCCCAAACTGTACATAATGCAAAGAAAAAAAAGAAGTGCAAGATGGAATTGTCCTTGGGCCCTCCCACCCACCCTTATGTTGTATAAACAGGACATGCACACTTTAACAAATCAATCATTTCAGCGCCAGGGTCTGCCACACAACTGTGGCTGAAATGATTGGTTCGTTTGGGCCCCCACAAAACAAGCTGGCAATTAATGTGTCCCTGCACAAACTGGCTCGACGGAGGCAAGATGTCATCCTCATCCTCCTCATCCACCGATTCCTCACCCTCTTCAGTGTGTACATCCTCATCCTCACAAAGTATTAACTCGTCCCCACTTGAATCCACCACCACAGGTCCCTCTGTACCTTCTGGAGGCTGGTCTCCCTGGAAGAGCTGATAATTCATTTTGATGAACATCATCTTCTCCACATTCTGTGGAAGCAACCTCCTACGCCTTTCGCTGACAAGGTTCCCGGCTGCACTAAACACTCTTTCGGAGTACACACTGGAGGGGGGGCAACTCAGGTAAAATAGAGCCAGCTTGTACAGGGGCCTCCAAATTGCCTCTTTTTCCTGCCAGTACAGGTATGGACTGTCTGACATGCCTACTTGGATGCTGTCACCGATGTAATCCTCCACCATTCTGTCAATGGTGACAGTATCATATGCAGTGACAGTAGACATGTCAGAAATTGTTGCCAGGTCCTTCAGTCCGGACCAGATGTCCAAACTTGGTCCTGCCTGCCCTGCATCACCGCCAGCGGGTTGCTTAGGATACCTAAGTTTTTTCCTGGCAGCCCCAGTTGCGGGAGAAAATGAAGAAGGAGCCGTTGACGTGTCACGTTCCGCTTCAGCTGACAGTGTGTTCACCAGCAGGTCTTTGCACCTCTGCAGGCTTGTGTCGGCCGGAAAGAGAGACACCACATAGGCTTTAAACCTAGGATCAAGCACGGTGGCCAAAATGTAGTGGTCTGATTTCAACAGATTGACCACCCTGGAATCCTGGCAAAGCGAATGAAGGGCTTCATCCACAAGTCCCACATGCCGAGCGGAATCGCTCCGTCTTAGCTCCTCCTTCACTTTCTCCAGCTGCTTCTGCAAAAGCCTGATGAGGGGAATGACCTGACTCAAGCTGGCTGTGTCTGAACTGACTTCACGTGTGGCAAGTTCGAAGGGCTGGAGAACCTTGCACAACACGGAAATCATTCTCCACTGCGCTTGAGTCAGGTGCATACCCCCTCCTTTGCCTATGTCATAGGTGGATGTATAGGCTTGTATGGCCTTTTGCTGCTCCTCCATCCTCTGAAGCATATAGAGGGTTGAGTTCCACCGCGTCACAACCTCTTGCTTCAGGTGATGGCGGGGCAGGTTCAAGAGTGTTTGCTGGCGCTCCAGTCTTCGGCACGCAGTCGCTGAATGGCGAAAGTGGCCAGAAATTTTTCGGGCCACCCAAAGCGTCTCCTGCACGCCCCTGTCGCTTTTCAGAAAATTCTGCACCACCAAGTTTATTGTGTGAGCAAAACATGGGACGTGCTGGAATTTGCCCAGATGTAATGCCCGCACAATATTGGTGGCGTTGTCAGATATCACAAATCCCCAGGAGAGTCTAAGTGGGGTAAGCCACTGGGCGATGATTTCCCTCAGTTTCTCTAAGAGGTTGTCGGCGGTGTGCCTCTTACTGAAACCGGTGATACACAGCGTAGCCTGCCTTGTAACGAGCTGGCGTTTCTGAGATGCTGCTACTGGTGACGCTGCTGCTGTTGCTGCGTAAGGTGATACATCTACCCAGTGGGCTGTCACAGTCATATAGTCCTTAGTCTGCCCTGTTCCACTTGTCCACATGTCCGTGGTTAAGTGGACATTGTGTACAACGGCATTTTTCAGGACACTGAGGACACTTTTTCTGACGTTTCTGTACAGTCTCGGTATCGCCTGCCTAGTGAAGTGGAATCTAGACGGGATTTGGAACCGGGGACACACTACCTCCATCAATTGTCTAAATCCCACTGCACTAATGGCGGATACCGGATGCACGTCTAACACCAACATAGCAGTCAAGGCCTCAGTTATACGTTTTGCTTCAGGATGACTGCTGTCGTACTTCATCCTCCTCGCTAAGGACTGTTGGAGGGTCAATTGTTTAGTAAAAGTAGTGGTGTTCCTACTTCCTCTCTGGGATGATGAACGACTCCCAGCAGCAGCAACAGCAGCAGCGGCAGCAGTAGGCGTAGCAATGCAGGATCCTCCAGAGGAATCCCGGATAGGAGAGTCAGTCATGCCAGTGACATGGCCTGCAGGACTACTTCCGATCCTGACTAAGGAGGAAATTGACGAGGAGGGAGTTGACGGTGTGGTTTGCAGGCGCTTGGATACAACAGGACAACGGGATTTAGGTGTCCCTGGACTGCTTACGGTCTTAGCCAAAGTTTCTGAACTTGACAGTAACTTTTTATGAACGCGCTGCAGGTGCCGTATAAGGGAGGATGTTCCTAGGTGGTTGACGTCCCTACCCCTACTTATTTCACCTTTACATATGGTACATATGGCAAGACAGTTGTTGTCCGGATTTGGATAGAAATATTGCCAGACCAAAGAGGTGGAATGTTTGGTCTTCTGCCCAGGCATGACCGTGATGGGCTTTTTCATCCCACGGACAACAACTGTCTCCCCCGGAGCCTGATTTAAACAAACCACATCACCATCAGAATCCTCCTCGCCAACTTCCTCCTCAGCGCCAGCTACACCAGTATCCTCATCCTGTTGTACTTCAACAGTGACATCTTCAATTTGCATATCAGCAAGTGGACTGTGGGTGCTCCTTTCAGCACTTGCAGGGGGCGTGCAAATGGTGGAAAGAGCCACCTCTTCCCGTCCAGTGCTGGGAAGGTCAGGCATCGCAACCACCACCACACTTGGACTCTCCTTGGGGATTTGTGATATCTTCTTAGAAAGCACAGTTCTTCACTGTGCTTTTGCCAGCTTAACTCTTTTGATTTTTTTAGTGGGAGGAGGGCTTCCATCGTCATGTGAAGCTGAACCACTAGTCATGAACATACTAGGGATCGACCTTAGCCGTTCCTTGCCACTCCGTGTCGTAAATGGCATATTGGCAAGTTTACGTTTCTCTTCAGCTGATTTAAATGTCTTTTTCAAGGTCATTTTCCTGAACTTTGCCATTTGGGATTGTATGTGCCCTCTACTATGACATTGGGCATCGGCCTTGGCAGACGACGTTGAAGGCATGTTATCGTCTATGTCATGACTAGTGGCAGCAGCTTCAGCACTAGGAGGAAGTGGTTCTTGATCTTTCTCTATTTTATTTTTATCGGAGAAAGTTTGGTCCTCCATTTATGTTATATCGATTTGATATATACGTGCGGCTAAACACAGAAAATAATTTTTTTGTTGGTTTGGACTGGAGTGTACTTTGTGGGTTACAGCACCCTTTAACGGTCAAGCCAGCCGGCCCTTTACTTATGACACAGGCGCACTCTTGGCACTACTTTGTTGATGCACGTGCGGCTACTGCGCACACAATTCACAAACACAGAAAATAATTTTTTTTTGGTTTGGACTGGAGTGTACTTTCGGGGGTTACAGCACCCTTAACGGTCAAGCCAGCCGGCCCTTTACTTATGACACAGGCGCACACTTGGCACTACTTTGTTGATGCACGTGCGGCTACTGCGCACACAATTCACAAACACAGAAAATAATTTTTTTTTGGTTTGGACTGGAGTGTACTTTCGGGGGTTACAGCACCCTTTAACGGTCAAGCCAGCCGGCCCTTTACTTATGACACAGGTGCACGCTTGGCACTACTTTGTTGATGCACGTGCGGCTACTGCGCACACAATTCACAAACACAGAAAATATTTTTTTTTTTGGTTTGGACTGGAGTGTACTTTGGGGGTTACAGCACCCTTTAACGGTCAAGCCAGCCGGCCCTTTACTTATGACACAGGCGCACGCTTGGCACTACTTTGTTGATGCACGTGCGGCTACTGCGCACACAATTCACAAACACAGAAAATAATTTTTTTTTTGGTTTGGACTGGAGTGTACTTTGGGGGTTACAGCACCCTTTAACGGTCAAGCCAGCCGGCCCTTTACTTATGACACAGGCGCACGCTTGGCACTACTTTGTTGATGCACGTGCGGCTACTGCGCACACAATTCACAAACACAGAAAATAATTTTTTTTTTGGTTTGGACTGGAGTGTACTTTGGGGGTTACAGCACCCTTTAACGGTCAAGCCAGCCGGCCCTTTACTTATGACACAGGCGCACGCTTGGCACTACTTTGTTGATGCACGTGCGGCTACTGCGCACACAATTCACAAACACAGAAAATAATTTTTTTTTGGTTTGGACTGGAGTGTACTTTCGGGGGTTACAGCACCCTTTAACGGTTAAGCCAGCCGGCCCTTTACTTATGACACAGGCGCACGCTTGGCACTACTTTGTTGATGCACGTGCGGCTACTGCGCACACAATTCACAAACACAGAAAATAATTTTTTTTTGGTTTGGACTGGAGTGTACTTTGGGGGTTACAGCACCCTTTAACGGTCAAGCCAGCCGGCCCTTTACTTATGACACAGGCGCACGCTTGGCACTACTTTGTTGATGCACGTGCGGCTACTGCGCACACAATTCACAAACACAGAAAATAATTTTTTTTTTGGTTTGGACTGGAGTGTACTTTCGGGGGTTACAGCACCCTTAACGGTCAAGCCAGCCGGCCCTTTACTTATGACACAGGTGCACGCTTGGCACTACTTTGTTGATGCACGTGCGGCTACTGCGCACACAATTCACAAACACAGAAAATAATATTTTTTTTGGTTTGGACTGGAGTGTACTTTGGGGGTTACAGCACCCTTTAACGGTCAAGCCAGCCGGCCCTTTACTTATGACACAGGCGCACGCTTGGCACTACTTTGTTGATGCACGTGCGGCTACTGCGCACACAATTCACAAACACAGAAAATAATTTTTTTTTGGTTTGGACTGGAGTGTACTTTCGGGGGTTACAGCACCCTTTAACGGTCAAGCCAGCCGGCCCTTTACTTATGACACAGGCGCACGCTTGGCACTACTTTGTTGATGCACTTGCGGCTACTGCGCACACAATTCACAAACACAGAAAATAATTTTTTTTTTGGTTTGGACTGGAGTGTACTTTCGGGGGTTACAGCACCCTTAACGGTCAAGCCAGCCGGCCCTTTACTTATGACACAGGCGCACGCTTGGCACTACTTTGTTGATGCACGTGCGGCTACTGCGCACACAATTCACAAACACAGAAAATAATTTTTTTTTGGTTTGGACTGGAGTGTACTTTCGGGGGTTACAGCACCCTTTAACGGTCAAGCCAGCCGGCCCTTTACTTATGACACAGGCGCACGCTTGGCACTACTTTGTTGATGCACGTGCGGCTACTGCGCACACAATTCACAAACACAGAAAATAATTTTTTTTTGGTTTGGACTGGAGTGTACTTTCGGGGGTTACAGCACCCTTTAACGGTCAAGCCAGCCGGCCCTTTACTTATGACACAGGTGCACGCTTGGCACTACTTTGTTGATGCACGTGCGGCTACTGCGCACACAATTCACAAACACAGAAAATAATTTTTTTTTTGGTTTGGACTGGAGTGTACTTTGGGGGTTACAGCACCCTTTAACGGTCAAGCCAGCCGGCCCTTTACTTATGACACAGGCGCACGCTTGGCACTACTTTGTTGATGCACGTGCGGCTACTGCGCACACAATTCACAAACACAGAAAATATTTTTTTTTTTGGTTTGGACTGGAGTGTACTTTGGGGGTTACAGCACCCTTTAACGGTCAAGCCAGCCGGCCCTTTACTTATGACACTTTGTTGATGCACGTGCGGCTACTGCGCACACAATTCACAAACACAGAAAATATGAGATATGGTAAGAACTTACCCTTGTTATCTCTATTTCTACGAAGTCCATAGGGTTCCACAGGATACCTTGGGTATAGGTGTGACGTCAGTCGCAGGGCACCAAAGAGTTAAGCTTTCAGCCTCCCAGGATGCACTAGGTCCCCCTCCTATACCCCGCCCCCGGGCCAAGGCACCTCAGTTAGTTACCAAGCCATAGGCCGGAGGAGGAGAAGGAAGAGAGAGAACAAAGATCTGGACACATACAAGAATCACATTCTCACCAGAGGGAGACGGAAAACCGGTGACCAGAGCAAAGCCCATCTGCAGCACAGGTGCGACAGGGCGGGAGTCCTGTGGAACCCTATGGACTTCGTAGAAATAGAGATAACAAGGGTAAGTTCTTACCATATCTCATATTTTCTACTTCAGGGTCCATAGGGTATCCACAGGATACCTTGGGGATGTCCCAAAGCAGTATCCTTTAAGGGTGGGGACGCTCCTGTGCAGAAAGGAGAATCCGCCGCCCGAAGGAAGCATCCTGAGAGGCGAAGGTGTCAAACCAGTAATACCTCACGAAGGTATGGACAGAAGACCACGTAGCAGCCTTGCAGATCTGAACTGCCGAGGCACCACGTCGAGCTGCCCACGAAGGACCCACAGACCTAGTGGAATGAGCCTTCAGAGAAGGAGGGACCGGTAGGCCTTCATGAAGATAAGCTTCAGAAATAGCCATACGGATCCAGGCTGCCAAAGTTTGCTTTGAAGCAGGCCAACCCTTTTTACAGAAGCCATAGAGGACAACAAAGCGTCCGACTTCCTAAACAAAGAAGTGCGGTCAACATAAGTCCTTAAGGCCCGCACAACATCCAAAGAGGCCTCACCCACGGAAAGACCCGGTGAGTTAAAGGCCGGAACAACTATTTCCTCGTTAACATGAAACTGGGAAACAACTTTGGGAAGAAACTTGGGCCGAGTGCGGAGCACTGCCCTGTTCCCATGAAAAACCAAGAAAGGGGGTCTACAAGAAAGAGCCCCTAACTCAGAAACACGTCTGGCTGAAGCAACGGCCAGAAGGAAAACAGTCTTAGCTGTTAGCCA
Organism: Taudactylus pleione; assembly: GCA_031769625.1. NCBI lineage: Eukaryota > Metazoa > Chordata > Amphibia > Anura > Myobatrachidae > Taudactylus > Taudactylus pleione. The sequence continues at coordinate 12,899,874 of JAUIMM010000312.1, read as the reverse complement.
TTTAATATCCACTGAGCCCAGTGGTTCAAACGGCGGTCCTTGGAGAGCCCTCAGGACCACAGCCAAATCCCAAGGCGCCACAGGTGGAACAAAGGGCGGCTGAATACGGAGAACACCTTGCATAAAGGTGCGCACATCCGGGATTGTAGCAATCCTACGGTGAAACCAGACAGATAGGGCCGAAACCTGTACCTTCAAAGAAGCAAGGCGAAGCCCATGATCTAGTCCCGCTTGCAGGAAGGCGAGAATCCGAGACAGACGAAACTCCCGCGGTGCATAACCTCTCGGTCGACACCACTGGAAGAACATATGCCACACGCGATGGTATATCCTCGCGGAAGACGGTTTCCGAGCTCGTAACATGGTACGCACCACAGAGCTGGAAAACCCCCAGGACCTCAGCATGGCCGTCTCAACAGCCACGCCGCCAAAGACAGCCGAGTCAGGTCCGGGTGAAGACAAGGACCCTGAGACAGAAGGTCCGGTCGTAGCGGCAACCGCAGAGGACTGTCCACGGACAGACCCTGAAGGTCTGAGAACCAGTGCCGTCTGGGCCACGCGGGAGCTATCAACAGGAGCGTCCCTCCTTCCTGTTTGAATTTCCGGATTACCCGTGGAAGAAGGGAGACCGGAGGGAACAGGTATGCGAACCTGAACGTCCACCGGACGGACAGAGCATCCACCAGAGACGCCCCTTCGTCTCTTGTGCGAGACCCGTACACCGGCAACTTGTTGTTGTGCCGGGACGCCATGAGGTCGATTTCTGGAAGACCCCACCTGTCCACCAGTAGTTGAAAAACGTCCGGGTGCAGGGACCATTCCCCTGGATGAACGTCCTGGCGACTTAGAAAGTCTGCCTCCCAATTTAGCACTCCCGGGATGAAGACCGCTGATATGGCCGGAAGATTGCGCTCCGCCCAAACCAGGATCCGAGAGACCTCTACGAGAGCCGCCCTACTGCGAGTTCCTCCTTGCCTGTTTATGTAGGCCACGGTGGTAGCATTGTCCGACTGGACCTGCACCGGGTGACCCTGGAGAAACCGCTGTGCCTGCAGGAGAGCATTGAAGACCGCACGGAGTTCCAAGATATTTATTGGAAGCTCCGCTTCTGTCGGTGTCCACCTGCCCTGGAACAAGTGTGGACCCGAAACTGCTCCCCAGCCCCGAAGACTGGCGTCCGTTGTCAACAGGACCCAATTTGGAACCCAGAACGGACGTCCCTTGTTGAGGTGGGTCGTCTTTAACCACCACGCAAGGGACAGGCGAACCTCCGGGGTGAGCACAATCGTCTGGAACTTCAGAGACTGAGGCAGCCCGTTCCACTTGGACAGGATCAGGTGCTGCAGAGGTCTGGAGTGAAACTGGGCGTATTCCACCATGTCGAACACCGACACCATGGAGCCCAGTAACCTCATCGCCGAGTGTAAGGACACCCGGCGGCTGTGCAGACAACTGCGCACCCTTGACTGTAAAGCAGAGATCTTGTCCTCCGTCACGAAGATCCTTTGCTGTCCCGAGTCCAATAAGGCTCCAAGATGCAGAATCCTCCGAGACGGGATTAGAGTGGACTTCTGCCAGTTGATTAGCCAGCCGTGCCATTGCAGCAGTGCAATGGTCAGGTCCAAGTGGTGTAACAGGAGCTCTGGAGATCCTGCCACCAATAACAGGTCGTCCAAGTACGGCAACATGCGGACTCCTTGCAGCCGCAGAGAAGCCGCCATGACCGCCATAGCGTCCTGTAAGTTCAATGACACCATGTAGTCCCCAGGTTCCAGCGCCAGAATGATGGACCGTAGGGTCTCCATCCGAAACTTCGGGACCCGCAAAGACTTGTTGAGTGCTTTGAGGTTGAGAATCGGACGATATGACCCATTGGGTTTCTGTACCAAAAAAAGATTTGAATAGAAACCCTGGACCCTCTGGGAGAATGGAACAGGCACTATAACTCCAGCCTGGAGCATAGTGTGCAATACCTTCCGCAGCTCCGTAGCCTTGTTCCGGTCTGATGGTAGACCCATGGTGAAGAATCGAGCCGGGGGTCTGTGCCGGAAGGAGAGGGCGTACCCGTGAGAGACCACCTCCAGAACCCAAGTGTCTGTCGTAGTGAACGACCAACACCGGGAGAACTGCAGCAGGCGGCCTCCCACCCTGGGATCCCCCAAGGGGAGACCCGGACCGTCAGGCCGCAGGCTTGTCATCTGGCTTGGGGGCCGGACGTCTGGTACTCCATGCCTGTTTCCGGGGCTTGACCGATTTCTTAGGGCCAGCCTGTCGAGGAAACGACTGTGGTTTGGGCCTGCCCTGGGCCCTAGATGACCGAAAGGACGATGGTCCAGAACCAGAAGGAGCAGCGGCCGACGGGAGACAAGCAGATTTGGCTGCCGCCAGCGTGGCCACAATCTTATCCAGATCCGGACCGAAGAGAACTTCTCCGGTAAACGGCAACGCTTCCAGACCTTTCTTGGATCTGCGTCCGCCTTCCAGGATCGCAGCCACAAGGTGCGACGAGCAGCTACCGCTGCTGAAGAAATTCTAGACACCAGAGTACTAATGTCTAGAGCCGCCTCGTTGATGTAGGTGGCCGAATCACGGAGATTGCCAATCAACTCCGCCTGTTCGGCCGGACAGTCGGATTCAAAAGAAGCCTCTAATGAATCCGCCCAGCGCTCCATCGCTCTGGCAACCCAGCAAATGGCCATAGCCGGCCGTGCTGCCCCCCCTGCAAGGGAATAAGCAGACTTCAGGCAGATTTCTACCTTGCGGTCCGTAGCATCCTTAAGGGAGGACATGGATGGCATCGGCAATGTGGCACTACGGACAAGACGGGTCACGTGAGAATCCACCTGTGGAGGGGATTCACACTTAGCAAAATAATTATCCGCGAACGGATAAGCCACCGCCAGGCGTCTCTGCGGCTGGTATCTTTTGCCAGGTTGTTTCCACGCCTCCTCTAAATGGTCCACCAACTGACCCGAAAGAGGAAAGACTGTGGCATCGCCCTTCACATCTTTGAAAAAGGCATACTTAGATTTAGCCGCTGGGGGAACTTCGTCCTCAATCACCAAGGCTGTGCGGACCGCCCGAATAAGTCCAGGAATATATACTTTGGACTTAGCATCAGCGTCCTTAGTATGGAAAGGTTCCTGATCGTAAGGATCCAGAATCTCCCCATCATCAGACGTCCCTTCGTCATCCTCATAAGGAGCGGACAGAGACGCCACCGGCCTTTTATGAGGCCGCATCACAGACTCCCCTTGCAACACATCCGACAAGTGCTGTACAGAACTCGTCAGGGAGTTAACCCACGCTGGCTCCTGAGAACCCGGGAGCGGGGAAATAGGGAGACTGTGGGGTACCACCAATTGTCGTGGGAACCCCTGCATGGGTGACGACACCACAGACTGCTGGGACAAACCCATCGGAGTAAACGCGGGCTGCGGAGCTAACTGGCCCACTAAAGCTGTTAACGCCTGAGCGAAACAAGCCCAGGGCGGCTCCTGTACCGGTGCTGTAACCGTAATAGGCCGCGCCATGGACAAACACTGCCGGCAAAGGCCCTCCGCGCTACCCTCCCCCTCCGCTAACGGTACTTTGCACGTGGTACACTGTAGCCGGAGGGGAAAATCACTTTCAGACATGATGGCACCACGTATGTGACCTCTCTCACCAATTAAGTATTAAATAGGCGAGAGACCACCCTGCAGCACCGCACCGCAAGGGCTTTAGCAGAAAGAACAGGGACAGTAATAAAGCTGACAGTTTAGAGAAGAAAAGTTACAGGCAGCGCTAGCACAGTCACATACAATGCAGAGAAATAACAATTCCTGCACTAACAGCGCTGATCACTCAACTACACAGACACAGGGCCTGGTAGGACACAGCGCTGCATACACAGACCTGAGCCACAGCGGAGGAGAGGTATGCGGGGGGACCCAGACCACGATGCTTCCTTCCAGACTTCCAGCAGCGTTCACCATGCGTTGCAGAGAAGATGGCCGCCGAGGAGCAGAGAGAAGCTGGCCTGGGGGAGGAGCGCTGACACAGGACCAGTCAGCACAGTGCAGAGAGGGCTGTGTGCAGCGGGGGAGGCGCCGGCTGTGAGACAGGGAAGGCGCGCTCCCCTGGCATGCATTTAACCCCTGGGACGCCGCAGCGCTACCGCTCTGCTGCGGTCCGCTGTCCCAGGGGGTAGTGGAAGCGCAGGTTGGTCGCCTGGCTCCACGCTGCAGCCAGTCCCCAGGGAGCCCCCTGCCTGGGAACTTAGGACCATGTGATCAGCGGGGACCCACCGCGGAACCCCGCTGCTTACCTCTGTCCCCCTTGAATCCGGCCATGGTCCGGAACATCTGGGGTCACCGCTAGCTGTGACCCCAGACGCCCACCAGCATCCCCGGATCAGTACCGGCGTTCTGGTACCGGCGGGGTGTAGGGAAGACAGCATGGACGTCAGGACTGACTGTCCATGCTGTTCATCCAGATGTGCAGCCACAGCTGCATGAAGAAAAAGCTTCAGGGGCTCTTCTAGCCCCCACTCCAACAGGTGCACCCGACTCCGGCCGGGCACCAAACTAAACTGAGGTGCCTTGGCCCGGGGGCGGGGTATAGGAGGGGGACCTAGTGCATCCTGGGAGGCTGAAAGCTTAACTCTTTGGTGCCCTGCGACTGACGTCACACCTATACCCAAGGTATCCTGTGGATACCCTATGGACCCTGAAGTAGAAAATATATTATTTTTTTAGCACTTGGGGGGAGCACCCCTGATGGACAGAGCACCCCCTGGACAACACTACAGCACTCCTTTAGGACTGGGACACTGCACAGGACTTTGGAGTGGACACAGCCCCTATGGAGAACTGACTGCACAACACAGTCCAGCCAGCCCCTATGGACTTTGAAGTAGTGGACACAGCCCCTATTAACAACAGCAGCACAGCACAACACAGCCAGCCCCTATGGACTTTGAAGTAGTGGACAACAGCAGCACTACACTACACTACACTACACAGCCCTAACTCCCACCCTCCCTCTTCACTGTCCACAGCCGAGTGAGAAAATGGCGCCGACGCGGGTACCTTATATAGGATCCAAAACCCGCGAGACTCGGAAGGCGGGATGATGACGTTTTGCCTCGATTTCAGATCCGAGTCAGGCGGGAAAAGTCGAGCCTGACTCGGATCGGACTCGGATCGGGGGGGCTCGGGGGGGTTCGGATTTCAGAAATCCGAACCCGCTCACCCCTAGTTTAAACTAATATGGGTGCAGGGTATGCGGTGCGGGGCCCCCCTGTACCCAGGGGCACGTGTGCCCCGCACACAATGAAACCATTATAGATACACCACTGACCCCATCTCAGAGAATACCAGCATGTACCCCATCTCATATACTACAGCATGTACCCCATCTCAGATAATACCAGCATGTACCCCATCTCATATACAACCAGCATGTACTCTGTCTCATATACTACAGCATGTACCCCATCTCATATACTACCAGCATGTACCCCATCTCATATACTACCAGCATGTACTCCATCTCAGATACTACCAGCATGTACCCCATCTCAGATACTACCAGCATGTACCCCATCTCATATACAACCAGCATGTACTCCATATCAGATACTACCAGCATGTACCCTCTCATATACTACAGCATGTACCCCATCTCATATACAACCAGCATGTACACCATCTCATAAACAAACAGCATGTACTCCATCTCAGATACTACCAGCATGTACCCCATCTCATATACAACCAGCATGTACTCCATCTCAGATACTACCGGCATGTACCCCATCTCATATGCTACCGGCATGTACCCCATCTCAGATACTACCGGCATGTACCCCATCTCATATACACCAGCATGTACCCCATCTCACATACTACAGCATGTACCCCATCTCAGATAATACCAGCATGTACCCCATCTCATATACAACCAGCATGTACACCATCTCATATACAACCAGCATGTACTCCGTCTCATATACTACAGCATGTACCCCGTCTCATATACTACCAGCATGTACCCCATCTCATATACAACCAGCATGTACCCCATCTCATATACTACAGCATGTACTCCATCTCAAATAATACCAGCATGTACCCCATTTCATATACAAACAGCATGTACTCCATCTCAGATACAACCAGCATGTACTCCATCTCAGATACTACCAGCATGTACCCTATCTCATATACTACAGCATGTACCCCATCTCATACACAACCAGCATGTACTCCATCTCAGATACTACCAGCATGTACCCCATCTCATATACAACCAGCATGTACCCCATCTCATATACAACCAGCATGTACTCCATCTCAGATACTACCAGCATGTACCCCATCTCATATACTACCAGCATGTACCCCATCTCAGATACTACTGGCACGTACCCCATCTCATATACTACCAGCAAGTACCCCATCTCAGATACTACAGCATGTACGCCATCTCATATACTACAGCGTGTACCCCATCTCAGATAATACCAGCATGTGCCCCATCTCAGATAATACCAGCATGTACCCCATCTCATATACAACCAGCATGTACCCCATCTCAGATAATACCAGCATGTACCCCATTTCATATATAACCAGTATGTACTCCTTCTCAGATACTACCAGCATGTACTCCATCTCAGATACTACCAGCATGTACCCCATCTCAAATACTACAGCATGTACCCCATCTCAGATATTGGCATTTTCGCCATCTCAGATACTACCCGCAAAAACCCCAGCTCAGATACTGCTACCATGTACCCCATCTCAGATACTGCTAGCATTTATTTACCCCATCTCAGGTATTACTAGCATGTACCCCATCTCAGGTATTACTAGCATGTACCCCATCTGAAATATTACAGCATGTACCCCATCTCAGATGCTAGCATGTACCCCATCTCAGATATTACAGCAGGTACCCTATCTCAGGTATTACTTCATGTACCCCATCTCAGATAATACCAGCATGTACCCCATCTCATATACTACCAGTATGTACCCCATCTCAAATACTACCAGCATGTACCCCATCTTACATACTATCAGCATGTACCCTATTTTCAGATACTACCCGCATTTATGCCATCTCAGATACTACCAGCATGTATCCCATCTCATATACTACAGCATGTACCCAATCTCATATACTACCAGCATGTACTCCCATCTCATATACTACAGCATGTACCCCATCTCATATACTACAGCGTGTACCCCATCTCAGATACTACTAGCATGTACCCCATCTCAGATACTACCAGCATGTACCCCATCTCATATACTATGAGCATGTACCCCATCTCAGATACTACCAGCATGTACCCCATCTCAGATACTACGAACATTTACCCCATCTCATATACTACAGCATGTACCCCACCTCAGATACTAATAGCACATACCCCATCTCATATACTATGAGTATGCACCCCATCTCATATACTACCAACAAGTACTCCATCTCATATACTACAGCATCTACCCCATCTCAGATACTACAGCATGTACCCCATCTCAGATACTAATTTCACATACCCTATTTTCAGATACTACCCGCATTTATGCCATCTCAGATACTACCAGCATGTACCCCATCTCATATACTACCAGTATGCACCACATATATACTACCAGCATGTACCCCATCTCAGATACAACCAGCATGTACTCCATCTCATATACTACAGCATGTACCCCATCTCATATACTACAAGCATGTACTCCCATCTCATATACTACAGCATGTACCCCATCTCAGATACTACAGCATGTACCCCATCTCATATACTACAGCGTGTACCCCATCTCAGATACTACTAGCATGTAACCCATCTCAGATACTACCAGCATTTACCCCATCTCATATACCATGAGCATGAACCCCATCTCAGATACTACCAGCATGTACCCCATCTCAGATACTATGAACATGTACCCCAACTCATATACTACAGCATGTACCCCATCTCATATACTACAGCATGTACCCCATCTCATATACTACAGCATGTACCCCACCTGAGATACTAATAGCACATACCCCATCTCATATACTATGAGTATGCACCCCATCTCAGATACTACCAGCATGTACCCCATCTCATATACAACCAACAAGCACTCCATCTCATATACTACAGCATCTACCCCATCTCAGATACTACAGCATGTACCCAATCAAAGAATCTAATAGCACATACTCCATCTCATATACTACCAGCATGTACCCCATCTCAGATACAACAGCAGGTACCCCATCTCAGGTATTACCAGCATGTACCCTATTCTCAGATACTACCAGCATGTACCCCATCGCATATACTACCAGCATGTACTCCATCTCATATACTAAAGCATGTACCCCATCTCAGATACAACCAGCATGTACCCCATGTCATATACTACCAGCATGTACCCCTATCTCAGATATTACCAGCATGTACCCCATCTCATATACTACCAGTATGCACCACATATATACTACCAGCATGTACCCCATCTCATATACTACAGCATGTACCCCATCTCAGATACTACAGCATGTACCCCATCTCATATACTACAGCGTGTACCCCATCTCAGATACTACTAGCATGTACCCCATCTCAGATACTACCAGCATTTACCCCATCTCATATACTATGAGCATGAACCCCATCTCAGATACTACCAGCATGTACCCCATCTCATATACTACCAGCATGTACCCCATCTCAGATACAACAGCAGGTACCCCATCTCAGGTATTACCAGCATGTACCCCATCTCAGATACTACGAGCATGTACCCCATCTCATATAGTACCAGTATGTACCCCATCTCAAATACTACAGCATGTACCCCATCTTAGATACTACCAGCATGTAGTTGTACCCTATTCTCAGATACTACCAGCATGTACCCCATCGCATATACTACCAGCATGTACTCCATCTCATATACTAAAGCATGTACCCCATCTCAGATACTACCAGCATGTACCCTATGTCATATACTACCAGCATGTACCCCCATCTCAGATACTATGAGCATGTACTCCATCTCATATACTACAGCGTGTACCCTATATCTCAGATACTACCAGCATGTACCCCATCTCATATACTACCAGTATGCACCACATATATACTACCAGCATGTACCCCATCTCATATACTACAGCATGTACCCCATCTCAGATAGTAATAGCATATACTCCATCTCATATACTACCAGCATGTACCCCATCTCAGATACAACAGCATGTTCCCCATCTCAGATACTCCCAGCATGTACCCCATCTCATATACTACCAGCATGTACCCCATCTCATATACTACTAGTATGTACCCCATCTCAAACACTACAGCATGTACCCCATCTCAGATACTACCAGCATGTACCCCATCTCATATACTACCAGTATGTACCCCATCTCATATACTACTAGTATGTACCCCATCTCATATACTACTAGTATGTACCCCATCTCAAATACTACAGCATGTACCTCATCTCATATACTACCAGCATGTACCCCATCTCATATACAACAGCATGTACCCCATCTCAGAAACTACCCGCATGTACGCCATCTCAGATACTACAGCATGTACCCCATCTCATATACTACAGCATGTACCCCATCTCAGATACTACATGTACACCATCTCATACACTATGAGCATGTACCCCATCTCAGATACTACGAGCATGTACCCTATCTCAGATACTACGAACATGTACCCCAACTCATATACTACAGCATGTACCCCATCTCAGATACTACAGCATGTACCCCATCTCAGATACTAATAGCACATACTCCATCTCATATACTACCAGCATGTACCCCATCTTAGATACTACCAGCATGTACCCTATTTTCAGATACTACCCGCATTTATGCCATCTCAGATACTACCAGCATGTATCCCATCTTAGAGACTAGCAGCATGTACTTTATTCTCAAGTACTACCAGCATGTACCCCATCTCAGATACTACCAGCATGTACTCCATCTCATATACTACAGCATGTACCCCATCTCATATACTACCAGCATGTACTCCCATCTCATATACTACAGCATGTACCCCATCTCAGATACTACAGCATGTACTCCATCTCATATACTACAGCGTGTACCCCATCTCAGATACTACTAGCATGTACCCCATCTCAGATACTACCAGCATGTACCCCATCTCAGATACTACGAACATGTACCCCAACTCATATACTACAGCATGTACCCCATCTCATATACTACAGCATGTACCCCATCTCATATACTACAGCATGTACCCCACCTCAGATACTAATAGCACATACCCCATCTCATATACTATGAGTATGCACCCCATTTCATATACTATGAGTATGCACCCCATCTCAGATACTACCAGCATGTACCCCATCTCATATACTACCAACAAGTACCCCATCTCATATACTACAGCATCTACCCCATCTCATATACTACAGCATGTACCCCATCTCATATACTACAGCATGTACCCCACCTCAGATACTAATAGCACATACCCCATCTCATATACTTTGAGTATGCACCCCATCTCATATACTATGAGTATGCACCCCATCTCAGATACTACCAGCATGTACCCCATCTCATATACTACCAACAAGTACTCCATCTCATATACTACAGCATCTACCCCATCTCAGATAATACAGCATGTACCCCATCTCAGATACTAATAGCACATACTCCATCTCATATACTACCAGTATGTACTCCATCTCATATACTACTAGTATGTACCCCATCTCAAATACTACAGCATGTACCTCATCTCAATTACTACCAGCATGTACCCCATCTTAGATACTATCAGCATGTAGTTGTACCCTATTCTCAGATACTACCCGCATGTACGCCATCTCAGATACTACAGCATGTACCCCATCTCATATACTACAGCGTGTACCCCATCTCAGATTCTACCAGCATGTACCCCATCTCAGATACTATCAGCATGTACCCCATCTCAGATACTATGAGCATGTACCCCATCTCATATACTACAGCATGCACCCCATCCCATATACTACAGCATGTACCCCATTTCAGATACTATGAGCATGTACCCCATCTCAGATACTACAGCATGTACCCCATCTCAGATACTACAGCATGTACCCCATCTCATATACTACAGCATGTACCCCATCTCATATACTACAGCATGTACCCCATCTCAGATACTACCAGCATGTACCCCATCTCAGATACTACCAGAATGTACTCCATCTCATATACTACAGCATGACCCCTTCTCAGATACTGCTAGCATGTACCCCATCTCATATACTACCAGCATGTACCCCATCTCAGATACTACCAGCATGTACCCCATCTCAGATACTACCAGCATGCACCCCATCTCAGATACTACCAGCATGTACCCCATCTCAGATATTACCAGCATGTACCCCATTTCAGTTACTACAGCATGTACCCCATCTCAGATATTACCAGCATGTACCCCATCTCAGATACTACCAACATGAACTAAAATGCTCTGGGACCTCTTTCCTTTTTAAGTATTTTGGCAACCAAATACTGAAATAGGTCTCAGCGTCTCTGGCAGGATTTCTTTTGAAGATTTATACACAGTTGATACAATAACGTCAATACCATACAAACAAGGCAACACAACTGAGGAATGCTTCAATTACTGCAAGGGAAGAGTCTAGGGCAGGGATATTCATCATTCAGTCCTCCAGCTGCTATGAAACTACACATACCAGCATGCCTTCACCCAGTTTTAGCATCCCGTAATAGCAAAACTGCACACAGCAGCTGGAGGGCCGCATTTTCAATATCCCTGGTCTAGGGATTTCTCCTGACAGAGGACATCTGTCCAGAGTTAGGAGTGTTCACAATCCTGGACGGTCAGTGTCCGGAAATCATGTCACCGATCGGCCCGCCCCCTCTACTCCATCCATCCTGCGTCCTCCTGTCTATCTGTGATGTCTTGTCCTGCAATGCCACCTGCCTCCACACACATGGCAGCTCCTTGGATCTCGAGTCAACAGCTCGCAGTCGGCATGCCCCAGCTCTCTGGAAGGGGTGTTAGAGTGATATATTAAATTATAGATTGTGACAGATGTAAATGTACTTTGCATGTGTTGATCATTTGCAAAATAGCATCATACAATTTACCCTGTCAGGTGTGCTAAAGCAAAGTACAGCCGCTTCCACGGCCCGCTGCTTCAGAGCGTAAAATCTAATTATGGATATCTTTGGTTTGGTGTAATGAGTGGTTAGGGGTACCTATCATACAGTAGATGAAGCACATTTCTGATTACTCTACATTGTGTGAATGGAACCAAGGGCCTGATTTAGATGTGGATGGTGCTGCAGTTGTGCAATACTGTCCAACTAATATGCTAATGCAGCAGCAGGTGTCTGTAGGAAATAGGCACCACCTGAATGCATCTGCGATCCGAGTGCAGCGTCCGTAGACAGTGCCTCAGATCACCATCGCGACCATGGTTCCTGCTTTGGCTGAAGCTTACTCAGCCTGGCCGGCTCCTGGCCGCTTGTAAGTACAGGAAATCTGCGTCCATCGACGCAGACCCTGGCCTCGGCACTCTCAGGAAACGGGGGAGACACCTTTCCATTTCCAGGAGCGCAGCCCAGCGCCACCCCTCTCTCCACCCCCAAAAGGTCTCAGTCTTTCAATCAGGCTGTGGTTCAGGGGACACTGCGGCCATGATCACAGGACTTGTTCTGTACATACGCAGAATGGGTCCTGCGCATGTGCAGATGCCCCATCATCAGGGCCAGCTCCAGGGGGAGCTGCACCCTGTGCAGAACAGGACTTAGGTGCCCGTTACCTGTGCATGGCGAAGCCGTGTGCATCCGAATATGGGGCACGGCCTAATTACCATAGGCCATACCCCTAGATGACGTTATTTAGGAGCACGCCTCCAGTTAACGTCAGGCTGGGGGCAAGCCCAGCATTATGTCAGTAGTGCCCCCAGCCCTCTTTCTGCACTGAATGGATGGCGTGCACATGCACGCGGCATCCATTCCTCTTCTTCGGGGCCGTCACAGCTGTCGGGCAAAGTGTCCCACAGGTGGAACAGCGGGACAGTGCCCAAAAAACGGGACAGTCCCACTGAAATCGGGAATGGATGGGAGGGGTGAGCCCTCTATGGGGTGGCGCCTCTGTACGACTGCACTGGTCAAACGTGCCTCGAGCTGGCCCTGCCCACCATCATATATGTACATAAACCATCGGTTTTACGTACATATCTGAATCAGGCCCTGAGTATAAAGGGGAAATTGTACCATTGTAAGAGTAAGAGAACGTGCACTTAGGCATTCAGCCCGCTTTCCTCATTTACTTGGTGCTAAACAGATAATAATTTGAACTTTAACAGGGGATCATTGATCTATATGAGAATGTCAAGGAATATTCACAGCACCACTTGGGGCAATGCAGGGTGACTGTTCAACAATGTATCTAGAGTGAGGCAGCTTGCCGTATTTTGTTCCATCTATGCTCTGTCTTTCACCCTACATTGCCCAGACTGGCTATGTGAATGGATCTTGCGGACCTCACAGCAACTAATAGTCTTTTTATTGTTCTGCTTAAACTGTATTCAGCAGATGAATGGAACTCAGACAATGGGGCAATGTGGGACAAACACCTTTGTCCAATCTATTTACATTGTTTCTTGCATGATGGGGCTCTAAGGCATTCAAAGGGCATGAGGGGCTCTGAGGCATTCAAAGGGGCAAGAGGTGCTCTGAGACATCCAAAGGGATATGAGGATGGTTTTGGCCACACACCCTACTCAGGAATCGAAAATATAAAGATGGTAAATATAAGAATAGCCTGTCATTTATTTAGCTAAAATACATTTTATGCATTACCTTTTGTCTACATGGGGGCGATGCAGAGTTGAAGAGATGTCCATTTGCGCAGCGTATCTTGTGTGAATTTGCACGGGGCACGATCAGTAAATGATTACATGCAAGCGACTGTATTCTGAATGCATCTGCACTTACGACCAGAGAAGTGGAATGAGAACAAGGAAGGAACATTCTCATATAGACAGTACAGTAAGGGCATGTTCACGCAAATGCGGCCAAAGCAGAGCAGCACGTAAATGTATGTATTCCTGTCCGGAGGAGTATGGGCAGTGAGCAATTGCATGTGCTTAACAAAATGCCCAACAATTCTTAAGCCAGGATAGGGATTGCACAATGTTTTTCTATCTTTAATTGTCTTTTAAATCAACAATACACCCCAGTAATTTCTACTCTTTTTTTTTTTTTTTTTATAATACTGTATGTGTTCTATATAAAGCAATGGGATAAGTCATTCTTTGCATGTATTTTTCAGCTATTTGCTCCGCCGTATTATCCATGGACTTTATTAGTAGAGTGTCCCTTGTCTTTATGCCATAAAAGTGAACAAAAGGTCATGGAAGTTGATAATACACCTCTACACAAGGAGGACAAACGCCCAGCGTGGCCCATGTGCACTCCCCTCTCTGTGCCGAGGACCCCCTCTATGCAGAGGACCCCTACCTTCTGTGGATGTGACCACCATCTTTTTGGTGATATTCTGGAAGATGGCACATACGCAGAAGATGACAATCCTATCTTAAAGACCTAGAGATACATTTAGAACAGCTGAATGCTACAACTAGCTGTTACGGAGTGTGGAACTAAAAGAAGACACAGCATTTGTCTTGTCAAGTATATTGTACTTCGCAAAAGTCAGAAGACTGAGTTTGCCATTGTGAAGAATCCTCCCCTTCTCCTTTTTTAAGAACTGTCTAGTTAGCATATAGATTGTTCCCTTATATGTCTTCTTAAGATAGGTACCTCTACAGTGTATAAATTGTATAACTTGTAATGAGCATCCACCACTCTCTCTGAATGGGACAGAGATGGTCTGTGCTAACTTGGTAGCACATATTGAAAAGAATAAATAAGTCACAGGTGTTAACCATTTTGGAAAATTACTGAAAACTAAAGACCCATTTCTTAAACCTGGACCCACGGGCCCATGTGCAGGAGAGTAAGGATTTATAGGAGCCTTCCCTGGTTAGTGTAGGACCACAGAGCCTTTATCTTCTCAAAAAAGGACTGGGCTTATACATGTACTCTACCAATCATACACTTGTTGCAACTAGCACAATTTATAGGGAAAAGCAATCCCACACAGGTTAAAACCATTAAAATGTATAATAGTTACATGTAATAAAGACTTTCTTAACTTGATGTCATGGCACAAGTTGATTTCATTTGCCCCAAGCTGGATTTGTGCTGGCAATAGCAAATGTGCAAAGTCTAATGAGCCCCAAGTTTTCACCAGTGACCCCTACAAGGGGGTATGGGCGTTGCTGCTGGATGGCCCACAAGTCACTGCTCTCCGGAATTCTTCTAGAATAAGATGTGCTGGTGATAGAAACAAAAGATTGGTCAACAAGCCAGGCCTGCTACATAGACAAACTGCAGACAAGCCAAATAGATCACCAAAAGGAGTAGTCATGTCAAGCCAAGTTATAACCAAACGAAGACAGAACAGAACCAAATAAGAAGACAGAGAAACATCAGGAACAAGCAGGGTGAAATACAGGACTACTCTCTGAGCTGCATTAAATTAGCTGGATGACACGGGCAGTCATGTGACTGCCCCTTTATCTTCCTTGCAGCGATGCGCATCTGCTCCGAAAGGGAACCCCTGACCCATCAGTCCAGACCCATGATGGAAGAGAGGAGAAGCTGGGAAGTTCCAGAGGTGGGACTGCAGTGCAGTCCAAAATACTTATAGGGGAGCCACGCCAACTGCCAGTGATGTTTGGCTGTGTTTGGGGTGGCAGTTGGTGTGGCTCCCCTATTTCAATCTTGGACTGCTCTGCAGCCCCACCTCTGGAGCTGCCACTGTTGACCACTAAATCCAATAAGTAACCACCGTACACCAGGATCGTTGGCAGCTGACGGTAATCCTCCCACCCCTCTTGTGGGGGGACTTTGGACATCCCAAAAGCGGTTTACAGTATATGGATGAGGTCTGCAGATTTCTTAAGAGGTTAGAGTGTGGGCAAAGCTGATTTGACCCAGCAAGGCCATTCCAGTCTATCAGAGATTGCAAACCACTCTTGAAAATACAAGAATCAAATAAAATATCAACCTCATATTCTTCTTGTACTAAACAATGGTGGACGTGGGAGGGGAACCAATGGAGGAGAACTGTTGATTACCAATAGTTTTAATAAAGAAATATGAAACACATTTGGAAAATGGCAATCCCAATTTAAAGGCCAGATAATTAATCTTGAAAGGACCAATGTATCATGGTGCATACTTCCTACCCTGGTACAAGTTATCTTCTCCTTTTGTCTGAATAAGATTTATAATGAGATGAAGTCTGGATTAGGTTTTATTTAACCTGGTTTTAAATGTCCTAGGATTATATAAAGTTAATTGCCAGTTTTTAGCCATAATTTAGCTTGTTTTCAGATAATTTGGTTGAAGTCAATCAAATTATCAGTCCTAATTACTCTAAGGATGGAAACCCATTAAGTGCAAAATTGGCTTAAAGGAACTTGAGGATGAATAGGAACCATAGATGTTATCTAGTCATGGACCCTGTGTGCCATCTTGTTTCTCATTCATGCCAACTAAGGAGATGAACATTTCACCATTCATAAACTCTATCAAAGTTCTGGAACTGGAAACATTAAGCTTCTTTATGGATATTGTTCCACTAAAATATTTAAGCTAGGGACATACTGTAACAGGCAATGGCATAATCAATTTTAGAAGGGGCCTCGGTGATGCCTGTCCATCTCCTGTGGAAGTGCCTGCTCTGCTCTCCTAAACAATGGCCAATGAGACTTCACGGTGCATATACCAGCCCCGCACATGCTGAGAAACAGGCAACCCCTCGTCGCACACAGGAGCCAGTGTACAGTACACACTGGGCTCTTGTAGGTTTTAATTTGTATTGTGGTGCCATTATATTATATTATATGGGAAGTCAATAATGTTATCACAATATTCTACCAATAATAGAACAGATTTCTAGGTCTAGATAGGTCTGTGTGAGTAAAGGAAATTTATGAATATCCACCTTACACAGGAAACATTTCTGCATTTCATCTGAAAACACTTTGCAAAGTGTCACTAAACAGCAAATCTAATTTTACTGCCAAATTGTCATTTGTAATAGAAGTCGCCTAGGTCCCCTGGAATTGTGACTCACTCCAAGCTAGTGGCAGACAAGAATTAGATTGCATTTCAGAGGAATCTAATTACTACACTGAGCCTAGAACATTTTAGTCAAATGTTTTCTTTTCTTGCCACTATGTTAAAGTGTAATAATATATCATATTATAAACCATGTGTTGGGTTTATGTTCAAGCAATCCTCAAGTAATTGTTCACTAAAACATATCTCTGTGGCTGATTGGGGTTGGGTATATTTTCTTGACATTTATCATGTCGACACTGATGAAATCTCAACATGATTAGAATGTCAACAAGAGAGTCCCAATGGCACAGCGCTCACTTACCTGCTAACTGGTCTACCGTGGTTCCGGCAGTCATATGATGATGACTTCCGTCTGTCATTCAGCAGTGAATAATTACATTAACCTAATTCCTAACCCTCCCATCCTACAGCCTAATTCTATCCCTCTCCCTAGTGGCTAACTGTAACCCTCCCCTCCCACAGCCTAACCCTCTCCCTAGAGGCTAACCATAAACCTCCCCTCCGCAGCAATCCTCTCCCTCTCCCTAATGGCTAACCCTAACCCTCCCCTCCCGCAGCCTAACTCTGTCCCTCTTACTAGTGGCTAGTCATGACCCTTCCCTCCTGTAGCCTAACCATAACTCTCTCCCTAGTGGCTAACGCTAACCTAGTCTCCCGCAGCCTAACCCTAACCCTCTCCCTGGTGGCTAACCATAAACCCCTCCGCAGCTATCCCTAACCCTTCCCCCCCCCCCGCAGCCTAACTCTATCCCTCTTACTAGTGACTAGTCATGACCCTCCCCTCCTATAGCCTAACCATAAACTCACCCTCCCACAGCCTAACCCCTCCCTGGTGGCAAACCGTAAACCCCCCACCTGCAGCCTAACTCTAAAGGTGCATACACACTAGACGATATGCTCCCTGAGCGATATCGTCTAGTGTGTCCCCGGCAGGCTGTGCTCAATGTCGTTCATGACATTGAGCACAGCCGCTGAACGATATCATTAACGATATCGTTCAGCGCCGGGCTCTCTCCCCCATTCCCTGACATGCAGCAACCTGACGAGGTCGTCAGGTTGGCCTGCATGTCAGCCCGATGAACGATGATGACGAACGACCCGCGGGAACGCGCGTCGTCGTCATCGTTCATCTTTTTGGGCTTAAAAATGGACGATAAAGTGGACGACTGAACGATAACGATATCGTTAACGTTCAGTCGTCCACTTTATCGCCCAGTGTGTACGCACCTTAACCCTCTCCCTGATGGCTAACCACAACCTTCCCCTCCCGCAGCCTAATCCATAACCCTCTCCCTGGTGGCTAACCTTAACCCTCCCCTCCCACAGCCTAACCCTAATGTCGGCATTCTGCAGAGGTTGACATATTCCATGTCGACAGATTGACAATGTCGACATCATAACATTCATTTCACAACATTAATAATAAATGTGCCCTATTGCCTTATATAGATAGGAGAGCTCCGAAATAAAAACAAGGTGAGCAGAAAAAAAAACATTCCTAACATTATAAAAACTAGGTAAAGTCCTAAATTAATGATAATGTATTATACATTCATCCTCCATATTTAGTTTACTCAAATACAAATGTAATTAAAAATATAGTGTTAGAATTCCTTTAAAAATGTTGCAGAATAACTAGAACATAAATAGCTATAAATTAGTATCTAGTATGTACAGACCACAATTTGCCTTCTGTGCCTGGCTTAGTGGTTTAAATCGTATGTGTTACCATATTGGTTGTATATTTTAACAAATGCAGACAGATATTCCTTTAAGGTAAAACATTCAATTAACTCTCCATAAGACAAGCAGATGTAACTGACATGTATTTTATTGATATACAAACACAGCTGCAGCTAAGCTATTAGCAGAGAGTTAATCATGAAACAAAATAATCTATTTTTTTAGCATTTACTTAAATGGTACCTGTTTGGCCAAATCAGGTGTTTAGGGAGCGATATGTGCCTGTAAGAGCTAACAATTGTCTGGTGCTAACATTCTAGTTCATACCCCGGCTAACCATCTATGAAATGCTTTTTGCTAACATCTTAAATCATCATCATGGAAGGTTCTATGTATAAACCAGACATCAATACCTTTCATATGTAGATGATTAAGGGAGCTGTACAGAAATACTGTACATCTAAGATAAGGATGTGAACTGCGGGCAGCATGCTTATCTATGCATAACAGACTTTGTCCATGCAAGACTATATAAAAAGTAGAGATGTGCGCTGACCCTAGTGTTTTGGTTTTGGATCTGGATCTCCCCTGGTTCTGGATCTGAATCTGGTTTTGGATTTTTTTCCTTGGTGTTTTGTTTTCGTGTTTTAGTTTTGGATCTGGATTTTTTTCTTAAAAAATAAAAAAAACAGCTAAAATCACATAAAATTTGCCTTTTTTTGTTCCTACAGTATTAATAACCTCAATAACATTGATTTCCACTCGTTTCCAGTCAATGTTGGTTACCTCACAGCTCACAATATTGATTTTTTTTCA
The DNA here is from genome assembly GCA_031769625.1 of Taudactylus pleione. NCBI lineage: Eukaryota > Metazoa > Chordata > Amphibia > Anura > Myobatrachidae > Taudactylus > Taudactylus pleione. Next base: position 12,880,101 of record JAUIMM010000312.1, on the reverse strand, counting down.
TCTAGTTAAAGGGCCAAAAGGTTACATCCAGCTTGCTGGCTCAAAACTGATTGATATAATTATTAATAGAGTTGAGGACTGTGCAAAGATGATGGTTGGGATACCCTTGGGGATTGAAGGCATGGGCCTTCATAGAGGACAAGGAAGTTGATGGCCTTGCATTATCATGATGACTGCTCGGCGGCAGCTACAACATGTGGTTCTTGGCCTTCCTCTCCTGTCATGTGACAGCCCTCCATATTTTCTGCGGTCTTGAAGCAGTGTCACAAGCACCAAAAGTGTAGCCAAGTTGCGGTTACAAAATTCACACACGTGCAGTCGTGCACACACAGAAAAAAAATATACAAAAGAAGCAATTTTTTTTTTTCGGGTCCAGAACTTGGGCCCAGAGCACAGATTGGAGTCGGGCAGCACTAGGTTGCATTGCTGTATCTTGTGTGGCTAAGCCTAACACGCACACACAGAAAGTAAATAGACAAAAGACACTATTTTTTTTTGGGGGGGGGGGGGGTTCGGGTCCAGAACTTGGGCCCAGAGCACAGATTGATGACGACTGGAGTCGGGCAGCACTAGGTGGCGTTGCCGACTTACTAGATCTTGTGCGGCTAAGCCTAACACGCACAGACACACAGACAATTACAAAAAAAAAAAATTCTTTTAATTTTTTTTCAGCTCCAGAACTTGGGCCCAGAGCACAGATTGATCACGACTGGAGTCGGGCAGCACTAGGTTGCAACTTGCGTTGCTGGCTGGATCTTGTGCGGTACTGCGGTTAAGCCTGACACCCATGCACACACACAGAAAAATATAAGAGAAACTTTGATTTTTTTTTTTTTTTTAGGACTGGAGTCGGGCAGCACTAGGTTGCAACTTGCGTTGCTGGCTGGATCTTGTGTGGTACTGTGGTTAAGCCTAACACGCACGCACACACAGAAAAATATGAAAGACACTTTGATTTTTATTTTGACTATATATATTTGTTTTGTTTTTTTAGTCCAGAACTTGGGCCCAGATGGACACAGCACCAGCCCAGATGAACCTGCAGTTCTGCACCAGCCCAGATGGATACAGCAGACAGCAAAGCACCAGCCAGAATGGATCAGCAGCACCAGCCCAGGACACAGCAAACAGCACAGACAGCCCAGATGGATCAGCAACAGCCCAGATGGACACAGCAGACAGCACAGTGACAGCAACAGCCCAGAATGGATCAGCAGTCCCCAGCCCAGGACACAGTAGACAGCACCAGAACCTCTCTCAGCCCTACACTACCCAGCCTCCCTGTTCAGTCTCCACAGCCGGAGTGAAATGGCATCCGTCGCATGGTCCTTTATATACTACATTGATCATAGAGACGAAAGCTGGCGAACCGCAAGATTTCATCTCTATGGTTTTGCCTCGATTTGAGAGATCCGAGTAAGGCGGGAACATCCGAGTCGGCTTGGATCCGACTCGGATCTGCTAAATTCGGGTGGGCTTGGATCTCTGAAATCCGAATCCGCTCATCTCTAATAAAAAGTAGGGGTGTGCACCGGCCACTTTTCGTGTTTGGGATCTGGATTGGTTTTGCCAAAACCACCCTTCCGTGTTTTGGGTTCTGGGTTTTGTGTTTTGGATCTGTATTTTTTTGGAAAAAAGCATAAAAGCAGTTAAAATCGCAGAATTTTGGGGGTTTTCTGTTCCTATGCTATTTATCACCTCAATAACCTTAATTTCCACTCATTTCCAGTCTATTCTGAACACCTCACATATCACAATATTGTTTTTAGGCCAAAAGGTTGCACCGAGGTAGCTGGATGACTATGCTAAGCGACACAAGTGGGCGGCACAAACATGTGTCCCATCTAGGAGTGACACTGCAGTGGCAGACAGGATGGTAGTTTGAAAAACTAGGCCCCAAACAGTACATGATGCAAAGAAAAAAAAGAGATGCAAGTTAGAATTGTCCTTGGGCCCTCCCACCCACCCTTATGTTGTATAAACAGAACATGCACACTTTAACAAACCAATCATTTCAGCACCAGGGTCTGCCACACGACTGTGGCTGAAATGATTGGTTCGTCTGGGCCCGCACAAAACAAGCTGGCAATTAATTTGTCCCTGCACAATCTGACTCTATGTAGGCATCCTCCTCATTCACCGATTCCTCACCCTCTTCAGTGTTGTGTACATCCTCATCCTCACAGAGTATTAATTCGTCCACGCTGGAATCCACCACCACAGGTCCCTCTGTACTTTCTGGAGGCTGGTCTCCCTGAAAAAACTGATAATTCATTTTGATGAACATCATCTCCACATTTTGTGGAAGCAATCTCCTATGCCTTTCGCTGACAAGGTTCCCGGCTGCACTAAACACTCTTTCGGAGTACACACTCGAGGGGGGGCAACTTAGGTAAAATAGAGCCAGTTTGTACAGGGGCCTCCAAATTGCTTCTTTTTCCTGCCAGTACAGGTACGGACTGTCTGACATGCCTACTTGGATGCTGTCACCGATGTAATCCTCCACAATTCTGTCAATGGTGACAGTATCATATGCAGTGACAGTAGACATGTCAGAAATTGTTGCCAGGTACTTCAGTCCGGACCAGATGTCCAAATTTGGTCCTGTCTGCCCTGCATCACCGCCAGCGGGTTGCTTTGGATACCTAAGTTGTTTCCTGGTAGCCCCAGTTGCGGGAAAAAATGAAGAAGGAGCTGTTGACGTGTCACGTTCTGCTTCAGCTGACAGTGTTTTCACTAGCAGGTCTTTGCACCTCTGCAGGCTTGTGTCAGCCTGAAAGAGAGACCCCACATAGGCTTTAAACCTAGGATCGAGCACGGTGGCCAAAATGTAGTGGTCTGATTTCAACAGATTGAACACCCTCGAATCCTGGCAAAGCGAATGAAGGGCTTCATCCACAAGTACCACATGCCGAGCGGAATCGCTCCATCTTAGCTCGTCCTTCACTTTCTCCAGCTGCTTCTGCAAAAGCCTGATGAGGGGAATGACCTGACTCAAGCTGGCAGTGTCTGAACTGACTTCACGTGTGGCAAGTTCGAAGGGCTAGAGAACCTTGCACAACACGGAAATCATTCTCCACTGAGCTTGAGTCAGGTGCATACCCCCTCCTTTGCCTATGTAATAGGTGGATGTATAGGCTTGAATAGCCTATTGCTGCTCCTCCATCCTCTGAAGCATATAGAGGGTTGAGTTCCACCGCATCACTTGTGTCAAGTGATGATAGGGCAGGTTCAAGAGTGTTTGTTGGTGCTCCAGTCTTCGGCATGCAGTCGCTGAATGGCGAAAAGTGGTCAGAAATTTTTTAGCCCACCCAAAGTGTCTCCTGCACATCCCTGTCGGTTTTTCAGAAAATTCTGCACCACCAAAATTATTGTGTGAGCAAAATATGGGATGTGCTGGAATTTGCCCAGATGTAATGTTCACACAATATCGGTGGCGTTGTCAGATATCACAAATCCCCAGGAGAGTCTAAGTGGGGTAAGCCAATGGATGATGATTTCCCTCAGTTTCTCTAAGAGGTTGTTGGCGGTGTGCCTCTTACTGAAACCGGTGATACACAATGTAGCCTGCCTTGGAACGAGCTGGCATTTCTGAGATGCTGCTACTGGTGACGCTGCTGTTGTTGCTGCATAAGGCGATACAGTGGGCTGTCACAGTCATATAGTCCTTAGACTGCCCTGTTCCACTTGTCCACATGTCCGTGGTTAAATGGACATTGGGTACAACAGCATTTTTTAGGACAGTGAGGACACTTTTTCTGATGTCTCTGTACATTCTCGGTATCGCCTGCCTAGTGAAGTGGAATCTAGATGGGATTTGGTACCGGGGACACACTACCTCCATCAGTTGTCTAAATCCCACTGCACTAATGGCGGATACTGGATGCACGTCTAACACCAACATATCTGTCAAGGCCTCAGTTATCCGCTTTGCTTCAGGATGACTGCTGTCGTACTTCATCCTCCTCGCTAAGGATTGTTGGAGGGTCAATTGCTTAGTAAAAGAAGTAGTGGTGTTCCTACTTCCTCTCTGGGGATGATGAACAACTCCCAGCAGCAACAGCAGTAGTAGGTGTAGCAATGCAGGATCCTCCGGAGGAATCCCGGATAGGAGAGTCAGTCATGCCAGTGACATGGCCTGCAGGACTACTTCTGATCCTGAATGAGGAGGATAATTGACGAGGAGAGAGTTGACAGTGTGGTTTGCAGGGGCTTGGATACAACAGGACAAAGGGATTTAGGTGTCCCTGGACTGTTTATGGTCTTAGCCACAGTTTCAGAACTTGACAGTAACTTTTTATGAACGTGTTGCAGGTGACGTATAAGGAAGGATGTTCCTAGGTGGTTAACATCCCTACCTCTACTTATTCCACCTTTACATATGGTACAAATGGCAAGACAATTGTTGTCTGGATTTGGATAGAAATATTTCCAGACCAAAAGAGGTGGAATGTTTGGTCTTCTGCCTAGGCATGACCGTGATGTGCTTTTTCATCCCACGGACAACAACTGTCTCCCCCGATGCCTGATTTAAACAAACCACCTCACCATCAGAATTCAGGGCCAGTTACACCAATATCCTCATCCTGTTGTACTTCAACAGTGACATCTTCAATTTGAATATAAGCAAGTGGACTGTGGGTGCTCCTTCCAGCACTTGCAGAGGGCAGGCAAATGGTGGAAGGAGCCACCTCTTCCCATCCAGTGTTGGGAAGGTCAGACATCGCAATCGCCGCCACACTTGGACTCTTCCATGGGGATTTGTGATATCTTCTTAGAATTAGAAAGCACAGTTCTTTGCTGTGCTTTTGCCAGCTTAACTCGTTTCATTTTTGTAGCGGGAGGAGGGCTTCCATCGTCATGTGAAGCTGAACCACTAGTCATGAACATAGGGGTGGACCTTAGCCGTTTCTTGCCACCCCGTGTTGTAAATGGCATATTGGCAAGTTTACGTTTCTCTACTATGACATTGGGCATGGGCCTTGGCAGACAGCATTGATGGCATTTCATCGTCTATGTCCTGACTAGTGGCAGCCGCTTCAGCACTAGGAGGAAGTGGTTCTTGACCGTTCTCTATTTTATTTCTAGCAGACAAATTTTTGTCCTCCATTTATCTGATATTGATGCACGTGCGGCTAAGGCACACACAAACACAGAAAAAGATTTTTTTATTTTTTTTAAGTGCACTTTGGGGGTTACACCACCCTTCAACAGACGAGCCAGTCGGCCCTTTACTTATGACACAGTAGAACGCTTGGCGCAACTTTGTTGATGCGGCTACAGCACACAAACAGAAAAATATATATTTTTTGCACTTGGGGGGAGCACCCCTGATGGACAGAGCACCCCCTGGACAGCACTACTGCACCCCTTTAGGACTACAGCCTTTATGGGACACCGCACAACACAGCCCAGCCAGCCCCTATGGACTTTGGAGTGGACACAGCCCCTATGAACAACAACAGCAGCACAACTCCCACCCTCCTGTTTCACTGTTCACAGCCGGAGTGAAAAATGGCACCGACGCGGGGACCTTTTATTGGATCCTAAACCCGCAAGAATCCGACAGCGGGATGATTACGTTTTGCCTCGATTTCAGATCCAACTCAGGTGGGAAAAATCAAACCTGACTCGGATCCGGCTCAGATCGGGAGGGGCTCGGGGGGGGGGTTCGGATTTCAGAACTCCGAACCCGCTCATCCCTAATAAAAAGGTAACAGGGATCACATTAATCCTCTAACGGTTAAAGGCGGATGTAGTGAATTGGCCAGCGGATGGAATGCCAGCTGTGAAAATCCCGATGCCGGAATCCCATCCCGCGGCCAGAACACTGGTGCCAGAATCCTGACAACAGTTGAGATGCCGACGCCGGAATCCTGACAGCCAGCATCCTGAGCGTGAGTATATTGGGCCCGGTTAGCTTTTAGCTGCGGGAGGGAGAAGGTTAGGGTTAGTCTGTAGACAGGGTTAGGGTTAGGCACCGGGGCGGGTTATATTTAGGCAGTAAGGGGGAAGGGTTAGGATGCAGGAAGGGATGGTTAGGGGGTGAAGGGGGGAGGGTTAGCATACTTACAGAGCCCCTGTCGGGATTTTGAGCATCGGGATACTGTTGTCTGTGTTTTGATGGCTGGCATCCTGACTACTGGTCTCCCATACCCAACCCTACCCGTATTGGCTGAGTGAGTGGGCAGATGAAGCCATGGTATGGGTGTGTAGTTGCAAAGTGCGACTAAAATGCGAAAAGTCAGTCACAAACATTGCCATATCTGAGTTATGGGTGCTCTCACCATGGTGTAAGTGTAACATTGATAATGATGATGATGATGATGGCTGTGTGCCATTAATCACACAGTGAAAACATCCATTAATGCAAACACTATAAAACTGAAGGCAACAGTGACTTTACACTCATTTTACACAAAGAAAGAATGCCTCATACTCAGTTGGGGGTAGGGGATGTCTACATATAGATTTTTAAGTTGTGTCATTAAAAAAAAAATCCTATTTATGCCCAGTTCGCTTTGTATTTTACATGACTCTAGTCACTTGGGCACTGGTTATACGCACCATCCGCCCATTATCTGTGATGCATTTGCATTGTGTACTCAGAGAAAGCACGCCTCCACTCGTACTCCAGCCACATGAGAGCCGGGTAAGTCAAGGGATTGGAGCCGCAGCCAGCAGCTACAGACTGCCGTATGTGCCTGACTACAAACAAGTCACAAAGATGCGATTCTGCTTGCTTACAACTCTAAGGGGTCTATTCACTAAAGTTTGGGGTTTATAAAAGTGGAGATGTTGCCCATAGCAATCTATCAAATTCTAGCTGTCATTTTCTAGAAGGCACTAGTTAAATGATAAGTAGAATCTGATTGGTTGCTATGGGCAACATCTCCACTTTAATAAACCCCCGCACTTTAGTGAAAATACCCCTTAGTGCGGACCAAATGCCCATTATTATTCTTCCGTTGAGGGCTGTGACTACTTTCAATTTGGCCCAGCACCCCTCCCACATGCCCACAGTGTTTTTAGCTAGTGTAATCACTGTAGCTAGGTCCCACTATGCTATTTAGCTCCAAGACTTACAGGAAAATAGGCAATTTATGCTTTTTTTGAAAGGTTAAACCAGGTTTAAGGCGCTTAAAATCCAGAGGTTAAATCACTAAGGGGTCTATTTACTAAGCAGTGTTAGGAGACAGAGTGAAAGTGATAAGAAAGTGATAAGGTGCCAGCCAATCAGCTCCCAACTGTCATTTTTCAAACACACCTTATCACTTTCTTATCACTTTTCACGATGTCTCCTAACACTGCTTAGTAAATAGACCAATAAATCACCGACACATTCTGCAATCCTCATGCTATTACACTTGGCCCTACTGTACTGTATATCTGTTTTTATTTACAAAGAAGGCACCAAAAAAGGAAGGACAGCACAATATACTGTGAAATAAATGAGTAAACTACTGCATGAGAAAATATTTATTACAAATTAAAAAAAGACAGACAAAACTATGGTTAAAAAAAACAATAAGCCAATTGGATATATGTGTACTGTTAAAATATCCTCATTAAAATGTAAAGAAACACATGGGACCTCCATTGAATCTGATGGTTATAGATAGTCTCAAATGTAGAAAACCAGATCTCAATATAATAATGATAGCATTTTACCATTTAATAAATAATTACCAAAGGTTATTAGCAATTTACAATGAAGAAAAAAAAATGACTTCTCCTTTTTCATTAGTTTAAGAACAGACGGGAAACAAACTTCATCTTCCAACATCACCAGATCAGAGAGCGACACCTCAGGCAGGAAAGTGGAACTGCACGGGGTGTGACTGGTGCGGGGTGCTAGAATGAACACTAAAATGACAAATTCAGAATGTCAACAGTGACAAAAATGTTGACAGGTTCAAAATGTCAACACTGAACATATCAACACATGATATTATGGTTAGGTTTAGGCTACAATAGGAATGTTGACATAATTACTGTCAACATTCACAATGTCAACATAAAAAACAGACTGACGACATGTCAGTGTCGACATTGTGAATGACAACATTCTAACCAAGTTGACATTCTGAATGTAGACATTCTGATTGTCGATAAATCACATCACGCCCATAGAAATATGTGTGAGGTGCTTTAGAAGGTCTTTTTCCTTTTTCTCCTTTAGATTATCTTATAGGATTCTTTTAAAAAGCACGGTAATGGCCATTCTTTTATGTTTTGCTCCTCTTAGTATTTCCTCATATGAAAAGCAGGAAAAAGCTCCAACCTGGTGCATTATCTTTAAAACTGTCACAAGCAGCTGTGTTGCTAGGTCATGCGAACACTGAAGGTGCCCACACACATACCGACTTTTCATCCAATTTGACCGATTTTGATGAATCGTGACGACAGATCATGTAAAAAATGGCCAAATCGTGAGTTTCTACTCTTGATCACGATGCCGATGCGCGTCCCCGCTCGTCGTACCTCGCATCTTCAGATCTGCCGTGCTGTAGTGCAGATTAGCCAATCTGGGGTACAATGCACTGGCTGCACGATAGATCTTAAATCAGATTGGACATTTTTAACTCCAAATCGTGACCACGATGCCTGAGGAGAGTTCAGGGGAAATCGTGTACATCGGCTGATTGGGAGCCGGTATGTGTGTGGGCACCTTGACAATCGCTGAACTACTCTTACCACCTGCCTGTCATTCCTGAACTAACCGGATTGGCTCTTGTGGCTTTTTCTATCTTGTCCGTAGGTTGGTCGGATGCCGGTGATAGCGTTTCACGTGTTTCCGTTTCTGGTGGTTAGTTTCCTGTTCAGTCGAGTGTCCAGTACCTCTGCCTAGCTAGAATATCTCCTGCTGTTTGTGTCATCTAGGCGGTACGGGCCGCACCTCAACCTCCTGCCGCACACTCCAATGTCTCCTGTACACGCAATCCAGCAAACTGCCGCTTGTGTCAACTCGGCGGCACAAGTCGCAGTCCAGTGTCTCCTCTACACGCTATCCAGTGTACTGCCACTTGTGTCAACTCGGCGGCACAAGTCGCACATCACCATCTCCAGTACTGCCGCTTGTGTCAATTCGGCGGCACAAGTCGCACATCAGCATCTCCAGTACTGCCACTTGTGTCAACTCGGCGGCACGTCGCACATCAGCATCTCCAGTACTGCCGCTTGTGTCAACTCGGCGGCACAAGTCGCACACCAACATCTCCTGTACACACTATCCTGCGTACTGCTGCTTGTGTCACCCCGGCGGCACAAGTCGCACTCCAGCATCATCTTACCAAGCAGTTTCAGCTCTCGAGTCTGCTACACGGCTCAAAGGCCGCATCTTGCTCAAGCATTACCAGCCCTCAAGGCTGTTACACGGCTGCATCTTGCCAAGCATCATCAGTCCTCAAGGCTGCTACACGGCCCTAAGGCCGCACCTTGCCAAGCATTACCAGCACTCCCTCAAGGCTGTTACACAGCTGCATCACCAGCCTCCAAGACTGTTGCTGGACTCGGCTCTTGAGTGGTACCCCCTCACTCATAACAAAAACGTTTAAAAGATCAATGCAAAGAACACATAAATATAAAAACATTTGTTATGACAGAGAATTATTCCTTTTCAATACAACTGTCCTTTTCGCAGCGTGGTACCTGTGTAGTATTCTGATTTCAGTATCAGCTGGCTCCCGGGCCATAGCATTATACAGCATGTACACTGCCCAACGCGTTTCAGTCCCTATCTGAGATCTTTCTCAAGGTGACTTTGAACACAACACAGCTTGATTACAGCATCAAGACTTATACCAACTGCATCCCTGAATATAGATTAAATCTAATAATAGGCACATTGTCATTTGACATTTTAAAATTGCAATTTGTAATGCTTTACAAATAAAATGCTGAATATTTCTATGTTCTTAAACTCTTTACATTTCTCAAAATATTGTCTGTATAATATTTTATAATATTTTTTTCTCTCTACCCTATGGTTCCCCTTATAACTTTGGCTACACTAATAAACAAAACTCTAACTTTTAAATATTTTAATTAGTCTCTCAATGGATTAAAATCACTATAAGAAAAAATATTGGCACAGAATATTCTATAGGACTTGGGAAATTTCTTGGAAACGGCAGAAGTCCTGAAAATGTGGAGGGATTCATAAAGAAAAATTGGAGTCTTCTATGTTGCTGAATGCAGGTTGACTCTTACTATTAAAAAAGTGTGCAGACCTCTGTGTTTTGGTTCTAAATCATTGTCATGTTTTGATTTTGGCAAAACCACCCTCAAGTGTTTTGTTTTTGGATCTGGATTTCTTTAAAAATTGATAAAAAAATAAAAGCTAAAATCGTGTCATTTTGACCTGTTTTTGTTCCTACAGTATTAACATCAATCTTACAGCTCACAATATTGTTTTCACCAATTATGGTCAAAAGCTACAGTGAACTGTCTGGCTAATCTAAGCGACAGAGCAGCAGCACAAACACATAGCAGTTTAAAAAAAAATAGCACATCTATAAAGCATAGTGGCACAGCACTGGCAGACTGGATGGCATTTTAATAAACTATACAACCCTGTAGAAATTTTTTTTTTACATCAATAATATTTATTAAGTATTTTCAAATACAAAAATCTGAAATATTCAAATACAACTTTTTGTATAAAAAAAAAGGAGGGGGAAAAAATAAAGAATAAAAAAATCACTTAACAATATCACAAATAAACATCCGAAGACACAGTGAAACACATATACAGCATGTGGGTAATATCTTACCAACAAATACAAACAGAGGGTTATAATAGTACATAAAGAAAAGTCTAGCACCACAGAAGAGAGAAAGAAAGTGAGAAAAAAAGCAAACTAAGGACCCGATTCAGACCCAGACGCTAAGCCGTGATCGCTCGCTATGGGCGATTGTCGCCCGTCTGCGCATGCGTATGCATCACAGTGAGCGTGCACGAACCAGTAACTGCGATCAGGAATTGTGCGCTCGTAGCACAAAGACTGAGCACCACTTTGAGTGACAGACAGCGCCGTTTGTGGGTGGTAACAGAGGAAGCTGCTTGTGAACGGGGGAATGGTGCTGCAAATGCAGGCGTGTCTGGGCATCAAAACTGAGTTTTATTGGTGTTCATAATTAGCATGATGGCGTCATTGTACACGTCACTTGGTTGTATTTCATCCTGCAGTGATTGCAGTGCTTGTGGTGGGGTAGGGTCTATCTCAAGCGCTGCGTGCAGCTCCAATGGTTCTGATCATACACTTCCTGGAGAAAGAAAAGTGGGTGTCTGTAGACCGGTGTGCGCTCCACTCTGCCGTCGCTCTCTAAGACATAGAGGGCATCCTTACACCAGATAGTGCGAACGCGGAATTTGCATACCCGGCCCATTTTGGATGCGAGCGATCACGGCTTAGCGTCTGGGTCTGAATTGCCCCATAAGATCTGAACCAGGTATCTTGCTGTGTCAAAACTGGTAAATCTGGAGAAGGGGAACTAGATACAGGGATCTGTTGAAGAGCGTTAGATCCAACTCTCTCAGTAATGTAAAGATGCCAAGACATCTATTTAATCAGAGGAGAATTAGGTAAAGTAGAGTAGGGAACAGCATAAGTCTCCATTTCAAAATTATACTGAATTTTTGAAAATACTCGAGATATAGTAGGAGGCTTCAGAGATTTCCACAATTGGGCCAATATGGCTCTAGCCGCCAGCAAAATTTGGCCTGTCAGATAACATTCACTTTAGGAATAGAACGGGGACACCTGTTAAGCAATGCTAAAATCGGATTCGAATTAACAATCATCTTAAGAACTGTAGACAATAAATCAAATCCCTCAATCCAAAAACCACCAAGGATTGAGCAATCCCAGAAAACATGAAAAAGAGTATCCTCCTGTGAACATGGTCTCCAGCAGAATTTCGAGCAGGAAGACCACATTTTGTGCAACTTAATTGTAGTGAGACAGAGTCTATGGAGTAGTTTAAAATGCATCTCTATATGATTAGTGCACCTATATATGTGAAATTAGTTAGTATAAATACTTTCCCATTGTAGGGGGGGCAAAAGTAAATGTAATGGGAGTTCAGAAAATGGTTGCTGAAAGCCATGTTGTGTGCAATGATTTTATATATGTATCAGGCAATAGATAATGGTCAGACATTGCATAAGGTGTTTCTGACAGAAAGGCGCAAAGGGCCTGATTCAGAGCCGGATGCTATTTGCGCTCGCTCGTTCAGAAAAAGGGTCCGGCTATTTAAATTGAGCGCTCGCTCTTTGCGGTCTGTTGACGCCTCTATGTCTGAGCGAGCGAACGAAACATGCGCTCACTATTTTGTAAAGACGCCCCCTGGTCGCTCACATCATACGTCATTTCCGCTATTTATTAGATTAATCGAGTACATCGAAAGGTGTCTGAACCGCTCGCAGTGCTTGTGGTTGGATTTTCCTACCGCAATCATGCGAACAGTTCAGGCTAAGAAACAACCAAGTGATGTGGTCGATGACGCTGCTTTGTTAATTATGCACACCCTTAAAACGCCCATTTTGACCATTTGGCACGCCTGCGTTCGGATCTCCACTCCCCGTTTTCAAGCACCTTCCCCTGTTACCACCCACAAACGCCTCATCCTGTCACTCAAATTAGCAGGCACTCGCAATTTTGCGAACACACGTTTTCCGACTGCACTGACTGGTTGGCGCATGCACATTACAACCCATACGCATGCGCAGATGTGCGAACATCGCTCGGAGCGAACGAGCGGCCGCTTACGAGCGGCTCTGAATCAGGCCCAAAGGTCACTGTTTAGTTATGTGACCAGACAAACTAATCCAGAGTCAACATGGTGTTACCTTCAGTTTATCTGAGTACATACACGATAAACACCCCTCATAAATAGTTGTTCCAACATTCATAATTGAGGCAACAGTGCCCCCTACTGTCTATTAATATTTATGTATATTTCCAAACATGACCTTTATACTTGTTTAAATGCTGATGTAGGAGTTTTCCTCCTATATAAAGTGTCATTTGTCAGTATAGAAGCAGCCTATGCCTATGCTCGATGTATTGGAGAGGCTCCTGGGAATTAAACCATTTATGTTCTGAATAGATGATCTGACAAGCAAGCAAAGTGTTTAGTATATTTTACTCTCTTTCTTTTACGTTGTAATAAATGTCTTTTTAGCTGATATTTGTTGTGTGGCTTGATTAACATCTTTGTATCCAAGAATCTTATCATCAACATCAACAGTACGCTGCAAATCAGATTCCCACCGGAGTTGCGCTGTAAACTTGTTGATAGTTGTAGACTGTATAAACACATACCAAAAAAAATACCCCCTCTAGAAGTTTGTGAAGATAGTTTACTCAAGAGCAATGGAGGAAGTAGGGACAATGCTCTGGGTAATTTATGCATGTCATGAAGCCAATGGGCTATTTGGAGGTAGGATTAATGGGCTATAGTGGGAACTCCAAAAAGTTGCTTGGAGTTGGGAGAAAGGCAATAGTGAATCACCTAGAAGATCATTTAGAGTAGATACCCCTTGGGAGATCCATAAGGTAAGAGACAGATGTGGGATTAAAAAGCTCAACACTTTAACAGATAAACATCTAGAGAGCAGACCCCAATCTGCACTACAGATAACAGTAGCATCCCATGCGTTCAGAGCATCCGTGATGGTACAGTTCGTTTTAGATCAAGCCAGGGCTTGACCCCAGGGGGTAGGAACCAGTTGTGAAGATGTGCCAGTATGCAGGCTGATTGATACAAGGAAAGGTCAGGGAGTTTCAGTCCACCAATGAGTCATCTTATGGGCCGCTAACCGTGGGGGCTTGTTTTTCCAAACATATGATACCATTAATTTTTTAAACATTGTTAAATAGCGGTAAGGGAAAATATAAGGGATAGTTCTAAACAGATACATTAATTTAGGAAGTAATGTCATTTTGAAGGCAGTGATTTGGCCTAACCATGAAATCTCATAGGAACCCCAGGTGCGAGCTAGCGCAGACATGAGTGTAAACAATGGAGATAGATTAACTTCAAACACATCTTTAACATGGGTTGGAATCTGCACACTAAGGTAAGTGAGAGACGTAGTCTTACAATTATAGGGAAAATTCAGTTTGAGGAGGGATAGTGTAGACAGAGAAATATTGATTGGGAGGGCATCGGATTTAGATGTATTTAGTTTATAAAAAGAGGCCGTATTAAAATTATCCAAAATGTTATGAAAAACAGGTAGAGAAGTTAAATGTTTGGTAACAAATAGCAGGACATCGTCAGCAAAGAGACCTGTAGAATGTTTTCATTAATCAAGAACTAATAGCCTGCAAGTAAAAGCCTATTACAATAAAAAATAAAATATTTTAAGAAATCACAGGCCTCAGGGCAAACTTCTTAAGCCAGCAAATCACAGGCCCGATAATATCAACTAAAATAAAATCATACAGATACAAGATACAGAACATCGATGTCTGTGACAAGTGGCTGTTCAGAATGAGATGTATGCTACTGCCCTGACTGATAGAAAATAGTTAAGAAGCTGGAGATGATACTTCAACTTCTACTGAAGGAGGAAAAGCTGAATAAGCAACTCAGACAAAAACAAAACCCCCAGTAAAGTATAGTAGTAATAATAATATACACTGCCTATCAAACACATAATCTTGGCAAAGTCCATAATGAAAAGTGGTGCATGATGGAATTGTCCTTGGACCCTCCCACCAACCCTTATGTTATATATTAAAAAGGACATGCACAGTTTAATAAACCAAGCACTTTAGCAACAGAAACTGCCACGTTTGTGGCTCAAGTGCTTGGTTTGTTTGTGCCCCCCACAAAACAAGCTACCAATGGGCTTAAGGCAGCTAACAGAGTGGTTAATCATCTCCACAGTTGGAAGATGTCATTATCATCCTCACCCTCTTCACTGTTATTAATATCAGCATCACACATTAGTGCATCCCCAATGAAATCCACCGTTACAGTTTCTGTTTGTTGTAATTGACAGCACTGGTCTTCATCATAGAATTTCTAATTCATTTTGATGAATATCAGTTTTTCCACAATTGTTGGAAGTAGACTCCTAGGCGGATCGCTCACAAAGTTCCCGGCTGTGCTAAACACTCTTTCCGAGTACGCACCATATCTAGTTTGTACAAGGGACTCCAAATTGCCTTTTTTTCCCTCTCAGTATTCAAAGGGACTGTGGGCCTGATTCAGACCCACTCGCGAGCGCTGAGCGCTTGCAAGCGGGTCGATGGAGCCCTAGTGCGCATGCGCACGACGGAGGGAGCTCCGTCATGCGCATGCGCGAGACCCGCATAGCGGCAGCCAAGCTGTCGCTATGGGTCTCGCACCAAAGGAGGCGTGCTGTCGATGGTGAGTGACAGCATGCCCCCTTTGGTGGGCGTGCCGGGGGCGTTACTGCCCAGATGGAGGCGTTCCCATGGGGGCCGGCCCCACTGACATCACTAGACAAAGCACTCCCACTGACATCACTAGTGATGTCAGTGGGAGTGCTTTTGGCTCTGATAGAGCCAAAAGCACTCCAGGGCTTGCGGCAGCGAGACCCTACCGCTGGGTCTCGTCGCAAGCCCGATGGTCGCGATGTTCTTGACCATCGCGACCATCTTTTTGGCCGCTCGCATAAGCTGTGGGTGGTCATCCACAGCTATGCGAGCGGCCAGGAGGCCGCTCCAATTTTAGGTAGGAGGGCCCTGATTCAGAGTGAGCGCTCTGGACAGAGCGTCCGGCTCTGAATCAGGCCCTGTGTGAGATGCTAATTTGTACATGGTCATTAAAGTAATCCTCCACTATTTTATTGATGCTTAATGTGTCAAATGGTTTCAGTAGCTTGCATAAAACCAGAGAGAATATGCCAGTGTACTGCACTAAAGTAACATGACCCCCCTCTCCCTATGTAATGGCTTGATATGTACGTTTGGAATGGCTTGTCGCTGTTCCTCCAGTAGCTGAAGCATGTAAAGGATGGAATTCCACCTGCTTACTACCTCTTGCTTCATTTGGTGGCACAGCAAATGCAGCTGCTGGAGTCTTCTACATGTGTTTGCTGAATGCGATTGCCGAAAATCCCTAGAAATTTTATGGGCCACAGGACATAATTCAGACCTGCTCGCTAGGATGCGATCGTTTGTGGGTGGTAACAGGGGCAGGCCACTAGAAATGGGGGAGTGGAGGTATGAATGCAGACGTGCCTGAGTGTTTCAATGCCGTTTCATAGGCGTGCATAATAAACAGGCAGCGTCATAGTACATGTCACCTGGTTGTTTTTCACGCTGAAGGGATCGCAGTGCTTGCGGCCAGGTATAGTCAACCTCAAGCTCTGCGATCGTATCCAATGGTGCTCGATGTACCAATGTTTTCATGCTCTTCCTGGAGATGATGTGCGCAAGTGGGCGTCTTATGAATGGCTGGTGGGCGTCTGCATACACAAAGTGATCGCTCGCCAAGACATAGTGGGCGTGCTAATGCCTTGCCGTGCGATCGCCTGCCTTGCTGGGCGTTCACTGGATTTGCATACGCTGAGAGCGAGTGATCGCATCTAGCAAATGGGTCTGAATCAGGCCCACAGTCAGCATGTCCTGCACGCATCTGTCATTTTTTTAAAGAAATTCTGAACTACCAAGCTTATTGTGTGCGCAAAACATGCTACGTGTTCAAATTGACCCAGTTGTAATGCTCACACAATGTTACTTGCATTACCAGAAATGACAAATCCTGAGACAAATCATATCAGGGTAAGCCTTTTTACCATCACATCCCTGAGTTTTTCTAACCATTTGACACTGGTATGCCTCTTAGTGAAGCCAGTGATACAGAGAGTAGCCTGCCTGTGAATGAGCTGGCGTTGTGTGTTAGATACTACTGCTGAGGGCGATACACTCACCCAGTGGACTGTCACAGTCATGTAATCTTTAGTTTGTTCAGTACCACTTGTCCACATTTCTGTAGTTAACTGGATAGTTAGTACATCAACTTTTTTAAAATTCCTACTACAGGTGAGTACTTGATGTTCTGTTAAATCGAATTAAGATGGAATTTCGGAGCGTGGACACATGACCTCAACAAACTGTCTAAAACCAGATACACTGATGGCGGATATTGGACGCAGTTCTAATGCTAACATAACAGTTATGGCTTCAGTGATCCGCTGTGCAACAGGATAGCAGCTGTCATACTTGGTTCCTCTTACAAAAAATTGTTTCACAATCAATTGCTGTTTGAAACCACTACTCTTCATATTCCGCTGTGATGAAGATTAACCTCCAGCAGCAGAAGCAGCAGCCCTAGCTAGGATTCTTCTTGGGAAACCCGGATAGGAGAGAAGTCAGTTAGCCTTTGCAAATTGGATGCCGGACTACCTTTGATCAACAATGAGGAGGTTGATGATAAAGGTGTTGGCGGTGGAGATTGCATGTGCTGGGATATAACCATGCTGCTGGTAACTGACGCTGGATTGCTTGTGATTGTTATATATGATATTCAAGATTTTGATAAACCACTGGAAGATACTCACTGCAAATGACGTAACAGGGAGGAGGTTACTAAATGGTTAACATCCCTACCTCTAATTACTTTGGACTCACAAATGGTACAGATGGCTTGAGAAAAGTTATCAGCATTTGGGGAAAAGGAATTCCACATGAAAGAGGTGGTTTTCTACACTTGTGCCCAAGCATCACAATGGCCTCCTTCTTATCACTGTCAAAAACTGCTGCCACTGGTAGCGGACTTACTTTGACATAAAACATCCTCCTCCTGAATTTTATCAACTTCTTTTTGTCCAACATATTCAACATCAACATCCTCATTAGTGTCAAATACTCAAATATCCCATTCATCTTGTTGCACTTCCACAGTAGCATCCTCAATTTCTATGTCACCATCTTTACTTCTGCACTCATCCACAAATTGCAGAGGGTGCAGCAATGGTGGAAGGAGGCTTATGTGTGAGTACAGTGTCAAAAATGTTAGACTCACATAGAACACTCGTGGACACCCTTAGATGTTCCTCTGGGATCTGGGAAGTTTGTAAACACACAGTTTGTTTGTTAAAGACTGCATATTTTTGTTTGTTTTTTTGACAGAAGAATAAAAAATATTTTTTCCACTTTAATTATTTTGGGGTGCAGCTAAAGTGGACACAACAATACCCAGTAAGTAAAGTAATATACATTTCAGATTATTAACAGTTGTTGTGTGGGGTTGGAATTGTACAGTTGTAGGATTTGGAAATGCTGCAGGGGATTTGGGATTTACAGGTTGGAGAACATGCTCTAGGTTTACCCGGTAAAATCACCCTGGGATCTGAATCAGAGTTTCCTGTCCCTGGGAATTGAGGAAGCTTCTCACAGCATTCCCCAAGGACTCAATTAAAATAATCATTCCCTGTTATAGCTTGGAGGCGTATTGTAATTTAAACTGTTAATGAGGACCATTAGCTGAATGTGTCATATCAAAGCCAAACCAAAAACTATTTTCCTTTAATGTCACAGCGCAGTTCAGCACATATCTGACAGGTCATTGTCATGCTCTGCTATACAAATACCAGAGTGTATATGACACCTCTCAGTCACGTTATATTTTGTAGACACGCTTCTTACTAACACATAGGTGTGAATGAGTGTATTGCTACACAGGGCATTAGTGGCGGTTGCAGGGTGAGGGCTGCAGCGCAGTCCAAAACTGCCAGAGGAGGTGCCTATAAAAGCGTCACTACTGGACCATGGAGCAATGGAAGAAGGTGGACTGGTCTGATGAATCACGTTATCTTCTACATCATGTGGACGGCCAGGTGCATGTGTGTCATTTATGTAGCAAAGAGATGGCACCAGGATGCACTATGGGAAGGAGGCAGGCGGTGGAGGCAGTGTGATGCTCTGGGCAATGTTCTGCTGGGAAACCTTGGGTCCTGGCATTTATGTAGATGTTACTTTGACACATACCACCTACCTAAGCATTGTTGGAGACAAAGTTCACCCCTTCATGGCAACGATATTCCCTGATGGCAGTGGCTTCTCTCAGCAGGATAAGGCGATCTGTCATACTGCAAACATTGTTCAGGAATGGTTTGGAGGAACATGATAAAGAGTTCAAGGAGTTGATTTAGCCTGTAAGGGCCTGATTCACCAAGGATTGCTTATACACACGCAATCGGCCGATTAAATTGCACTGCGCATGCATCGCAGTGCGCATGCCAGACGCTGTGATCGGGACTGCGATTGCAGAAGATACGCAGATCCATGGCAGAGTGATTGAGAGGAAGTGCCGTTTGTGGGTGGCGACAGGGGGGTGGTCGGGCGAATGCAGGCGTGCCAGTGCGTTTAAACGCCGTTGCATGGCCGTGCATAAATTAGCCACTGTGATACCAGCCTGAGGTCTCATAGCGTGCGCAGAAGCATTTCCTGAGTGAGGTGTGACCTGCCTTAACTGCGCGTATGGGTCCGATGTTACTCGCTGTTACCAATTGTTTCACTATGTTGCAAAAGTATACGGATGTGTGTAAGGGGAAGTGGGCGTACTTATGTCAGACTGTGATCGCAATGCGAATGCACACATTTACATATCACCTCTAATATTAGCATCTGCTGTGCGTGCGGATAATCAGAATAGAGATACATGCTGAATCAGGCCCTAAATTCCCGAGATCTCCGTGTTCCTCTGCTCTCTCAAACCATGTCACCATATAGAAATGCAGTTATATTTTGCAGAAAAGTTTGGAGAAGAGACCATTCTCTGTTCTCCATAAATAGCACAACTAATCAGTGAGACCTATGGGGCTGTATCACTAAGAGCGGAGATAAGAAAACTTTCACTGCAGTTTTCTTTTCTATAAATAGGGAGAAGCGAAAACATTTCTTTTCTCCAGCTGTAATGCTGGAGAAAAGACGTCTTTATGTGTACAAAATAGAGCCCATGGTTACTGAGCGTGTAAAATGAAAATAAGCCATGAGCACCGTTACACAATAACACATCTACAGGCGCATACTGCCTTGGGGGCCTGCATTTTACACTAACCCTCTCTCTTCCCAATCATAGCTGGCAGTGCCAACACTGGGCTCACGTCACACTAGCGCTGATAAGACAGGTTTCCAGGACTATAACCGCTCAATACACTCTTCTGTCACTCATCTTAGTTCTCTTGCAAATGTATTGTCAGAGCCGTAACTAGACTTTTTGGTGCCCTGTGCCAGAAAGAGCATTGGCGCCCCCTCATTTTTCAAAGGGACATAATGCACCCAAAAAAGGGCCATCGCTTCATGGGGAAGGGCCAGGGAAGAGATAGGAGAGGCCAGGAGATGCTGGGGATGAAATAAGAGGACGCTACAAGCAAGAATGATAATAAACAGAATAATAATTGTTGTGCCCTAGCAAGTAATAAACATGCTTTTACACCCAGACATGCTTGGAGGCACCACAGAATGGCAGTTACTGGGGTATTTTAAATTATTAAAGAAACTAGTATAACAGCCAGAATGGTTGATGAAATATGAATAGGATTGAGGAGAGTTAAGATTACTGGATTTTTACTGCCTGAGGCCCTGATTCAGAGCCGGACGCTCTGACAGAGCACTCGCTCTGAATCAGGGCCGGGCTTTTTTTTTTTTTTTAGAGCGGCCTCCTGGCCGCTCGCATAGCTGTGGGTCACCACCCACAGCTATAGCGAGCGGCCAGGAAGATGGTCGCGATGGTCTGACCATCGCGACCATCGGGCTTGCGACGAGACCCTTGCGGTAGGGTCTCGTGACCGCAAGCCCCAGAGAGATTTCGGCTCTAACAGAGCCAAAATCTCTCCCACTGACATCACATGGGAACGCCTCCGTTTGGGCAGCCACTCCCCCGGCCCGCCCACCAAAGGGGGCGAGCTGTCACTCAACATCGACAGCTCGTCCCCTTTGTTGCGAGACTCGGAGAGACGGAGTGCCCGTCGCTATCCGGGTCTTGCACATGCGCACGATGGAGCCGGCTCTGTCGTGCGCATGCGCACTGGCCCACAGCGCTTGCGACCGGGTCTGAATCAGGCCCTGAGTGTGTTTATATGGCAGCCTTGTTGCTGGGTAAGTTGCTTTCAATGTGAATGTGGTCAGCTGCTTCCCAGGGCCAGTAATATAGTTTGGGGGAGTGGTTATAGCAGCCTATATAGGAGACTGTGGTCCTTGGGATCAGCCTCTTTGCAGGATTCTTGGAACTTGGATAAGGCTAAGTATCTGTGCCCCTGTTAGTTTAAAAACAAAGCATTTGTTTGCTTTCATTCCCCTCACTCTCAGTATGCCTCGTCCCCGTCGCTCTGCTCACCCACCCCGGCAGCTGGCTGATTATGCCAGGCCACACAGCTCCCCCTGCGTGGCCGCGCACCCCTCTTCCCCCCCGTCCTCTCCCCGCGTCCTCCTTCCCCCCGTTACCTCCTGCTGTTCAGCCGTCGGCCCTGGCGGCTTCTCCTCCGTCCGGGCATGCTGCTGCGGCCTTACCAGCACTATTGGCAGCCTCCCCTGTCCGGAATCCCTCACACGCGGCTTGACGGCTTGTCCTCCGACGGACGCTCCTTGCTGGCGCTGCTCAGGCATACGGCGGCTGCCGCTTATGCTGCACCAGCGGGAGCGCGAGTGCTCGCTGCTCCCGCTGGGTATTCTGCATCGGACCCGCCGGCGTTTAGCGCCGCAGGTCACGTGGGGGCAATAGGCTGCAGTCCCCAGGGAGCGGGTGGTCCCGGTGGCCTGGTCGGCACAACGGGCTCGGCAACCATCTTTAACCCAGCGGCCATTTTAGGAAATTCCCCTGCAGGAATTAGGCAGTCACACAGCCCCACAGTAAGGCAGAATTCCCCTTCGCAGTGGTTGCCAGGACAAACAGTCTCTGGGGCCATGGGTGGTCTACATCCTAACACCTATCAGTCCCATTGGTTCCCCGCTGTCAGTGCCCCCCCCCTTCCATTTATAATGCACCCCCCTTGTCAATGGGCGGCCCCTCCTCCACCTCAGTTTTTTCTTCTTCCCCTTTTTATCCCACCTATACTGCGCCCACTTTTGGATCTTACCCTTACCCAGGGTTTTATCCGCAACTTTATTACCCTTATTTGCCAACTTCACAGCAGAATTCAGCAATGGCCTCCATGCCCTGCTCCCTTTCGCTCCGCCTGTCATGTATAGTCAAACCTCCACCATTGTGCCCTCGGCTTCCGGCCTTGGGCTGGTTCCACTGGCTCGTCTGTTAACCGCGCCTGCACCCCTTCCTCCTACGCCCATCATGGCCAACCCCCCGCGCAGGCGGTAGTCCCTTCTGGCTCTGTAGAGCCTTCTGGCTGTGTAGCTCATCAGTCTACTCCAGGTGCAGATAACAGAATTACGACTGAGGCTCCTTCAACTGACCCGTTAAATGGTGCATCTGCTGACCCTGTGCGCATTGAGACGGGACCGGCAGGCGAAACTTCAGCCGTGACGAATGATCAGGTCGAGGAAGCTGTTCCGGGTCCTTCTGGTGCTGGTGAGCATGATTCGTCTTGTTCGACAATTTCTGACTCTTCCTCTTCTTCTCACTCTTCTGGTTCCCCTGCGCGCCTGCGTAAAATAGCCAGAATGGTTGCTAGGCGTTTAGCCAAGAAATCAGGTGGTACAGCTACTCAGGGCTTTAGTGCTGAGCAAGTAACAGTAGCGACAGGGGCTGATTCAGTGCATTGTGCAAACAACGCTGTTCTTCGCGGTTTGCGCAAAAGTGTGAGGGGGAGAATTCACAAAGGTAAATTTGTCGACTTCTTTACACTCACCGATCATATGAAGACGGCTTTTAGTCAAGCTAAGAAGGCAGGGGGTATTGGCGAAGAGGCTTTCTGCAGTTTCACCAGTTGGTTGAAGGTCATGCTGATATTGGCGGCGTGGATGAGCATGTTAACATAGTAAAATATATTTTTTTAGTCCTGGACATGTTTGTTCGTTCGCGGGCCTTGGCATGGCATGAATATGACGTGCAATTTAGAAGAAAGCATGACGGTAGCATGATTATTCCTTTCGGAGCAAAAGATGTGAAGGTGTGGCTAGAGGTGTCGCAGCAGCGTCGGCCCCCCCCTTGGATGTGATGCCCCCTCGCAGGGGATATCCTACCGGTAAACCGGGGGCGACAGGAGTTATGAGGGGCAAATGTTTTGCTTTCAACGACTCCCGGTGTAAACAGGGGTCGACATGTCGTTTTCGACACTCCTGTCGTCTCTGTGGAGGGGAGCATCCGGCCAAGGATTGCCGTCGAGGGTCTGCTAGTGCCACCCAGGATCATGGTGAGGGATCAAAAGGAGCTGCTTAAGGCTAATTCGCCTATTTGTTTAGCTGCACTAGCTCGCTGGTTGGATTTATATCCTCACAAGGAGGACGCTTCGTTTTTGTTAGAAGGTTTTTTGTCTGGTTTTCCTCTGCCAGTAATGGGGCCTTTATGGGTCAGGGCCCCCTGTAACTTGAGCTCGGCTAGGGATTACCCAGAAGTTTTGCAGGTTAAGGTAGAGGCGGAGGTGCTGCTTGGGAGGATGGAGGGTCCTTTCCCTGTTCCTCCGTTGCAGGTCCTTTGTATCTCTCCGATGGGTGTAGTGTCCAAGAAGGCACCTGGTAAGTTTTGCTTGATCCAGCACCTGTCATATCCGTCTGGTTGTTCGGTGAACGATGCCATTCTGGATAGTTTTTGTAGAGTGGAGTATCAAAGCTTCGACGAGGTGTTGGGTTTAGTGCGCAGTTTTGGGCACGGCGCTCTGCTTGCAAAATTAGACATTGAGTCAGCTTTCCGTTTATTGCCGTTACACCCAGACGCTATGCAGTTTATGGGATTCAAGCTGGATTCCGGTTACTTTGTCGACAAATGTTTGCCGATGGGTTGTGCGGTATCCTGTGCCTATTTTGAGAAATTCAGCTATTTTCTACACTGGTGTGTTCATGCTGGCATGGGACAAGCGGGTGTGGCGCACTATTTGGATGACTGTCTCTTCATAGGTCCAGGAGAGAACGATGTCTGTTCAGACCTCCTCTTTTCCATGCAGGCTCTTTTTCGCGTTTTAGGGGTTCCCATTGCGCATGATAAGACGGAGGGTCCCATTTCTTGTCTGTCATACTTGGGAATTGAGATAGACACGGTTGCGGGTTGTTGTAGGTTGCCGAGTGACAAAGTGGGCAGATTGCTGGAGCAAATTGCGGGTTGCTTAGCAGTAGACACGGTTAGATTGCGCGGAGTTCAGTCACTGCTGGGTTCCCTTAATTTTGCTTGTCGTATAATTCCCATGGGCAGGGTGTTCTGTAGGAAATTGGAGAGGGCCACTGCTGGGTCGAGACAGCCGTATCGTCATGTTCGTTTGTCGGCGGAGATAAAGGATGATCTTTGTGTTTGGGCCAAGTTTCTGGTTCAATTCAATGGTGAACGTATTTGGCCAGCTCCTCCGGTAGCGAATGGGTCATTACAGCTTTTTACTGATGCGGCTGGATCATCTGGTTTTGGGGCCTTTTTCAATGGGGAATAGTGTGCTGCTGCTTGGCCTTTAGTTTGGCGCGAGGAATGCTTAACGTGTAATTTGTTGCTCTTAGAACTTTTCCCAAGTGTTGTGGCGGTGGAACTCTGGTCAGCACGACTCAGTAACCGGCATGTGATATTTTGGTGCGACAATCTGGGAGTGGTATACCAGCGATCGTCCTCTTCGTTAGTTTTGCGTTTGCTTCGTCATTTAATTTAGCGCTGTTTAGAGTTCAATATACGATTTAGAGCTCGTCATATGCCAGGTGTTGTTAACGAGATCGCAGATGCGTTGTCTCGTTTTCAATTTGTGCGTTTTAGGGCGCTTGCACCGTCTGCTTCTGCTGTTGCTTTGATATGCCCCCCGTTTGTGTGGCAGATCATCAGGCCGGCTTAGAGGCTTTGGCGATGCAATCGCTCGCTCCATCAACTCTCCGCAAGTACTCGGCTGCATGGCGGGAATGGAGCGGTCACTGCGCGCGCCCAGACTCGGAGGGTAAGTCTCCAAAGGCGTTGCTTTCCTCCTTTGTTTGGGAGAGGTATCAGCAAGGGAGGTCCAGGGCTTACGTGGGGTCGGTGCTGGCGGGAGTCTCCTTCTTTTGCGACCTAAAAGGTTTACATGACCCAACCAAATCTTTTCTTCTAGTTAAGGCTCTTAAGGGTTGGGCGAGGGAGGCTCCGGCTCGCGCCGATTCCGGTCAGTCAGTTGACACCCAGCTTTTGGCAGCGTTGCTTAGGATTATGGAGAAGGTAGCTTTTAATATGTTTGAGGCTGCTCTTTTCCGTTTGGCTTTTTCTTCTGTATTTTTTGGAGCTTTCAGGGTTAGCGAATTAGTGTCCTCTGGGCTGTTGTTCAAGGACATTGTGTTTAGAGATTCAGCGGTGCTTTGCAAACTTCGCTTCTCTAAAACAGACCAGACACGTAGGGGAAAATGATTTACGCTTGCGCAGCAGCAAGATAGTAATATTTGCCCGGTTCATTTAGGTTCTCAGTATATGATTGTATGCCCAGTTGGGGTGTTTCAGTGGTTGGTGCATGCGGATTCCAGGCCTCTTACGAAGTTTCAGTTTGCTGCAGTTTTTAAGCGAGGTTTAACAGAGTTGGGTTTAGACCATTCAGCTTACGGCACCCATTCGTTTCTAATAGGGGCAGCCACTTGTGCAGCGCTTGCTGGGGCATCTCCTTCGGTCATTCAAAAGGTGGGGTGTTGGAAGTCAGGGAGTTATAAGAGATATGTGTGCTGCGATAAGTTGTAGGTGCGCACCTTGCGATAACCTGAAAATGTTGCTTACCTGCCAATCGTTGAATGGCTAGTGGTCAACAATTGGGGGTGTGAAGGGATTTTTACATTTTTTCCCCCGTTAGCCATGATCTGGCCCAATTTGGTTCACGGGTAGGTTTTTTAGTTTTTTTCTTCTTCACTTGGGGGCTCCTGTTTTCCCCCCTTTTTTGCATCCCTGCTATTTAGTTGCTATGTGTTGTTCTTAAGTTGTGTTGTTTTGAGTCAGGTTTAGTGTGGTTTCTCATGGCCAGGGTTTCTTCTTTTACAGTGTTGGCGAAGAAAGACGGGCAGGTGTGGCTAGTAGGCCACTCCTACATTTCTTGGGCGGAAAGGCATGTCTCGGATCGGAGTAGTGGTTTGTCATTTGGTGGTCGGACGGTGCGTTGGATAGGGGTGAGAGGTTTGCGTGTGGAAGCTGTTTTGGCACTGATTGTATCCTCTGTGGCAAAATGGGGAATGCCTGACTGGTTGGTTCTTCACATTGGTGGGAATGATGTCGGTCAGTTGACAGGTGTGGGTTTAATTGTGAGTTTACGTGAGATTGTGGATACGATTCGCATGCGATGGCCATTCGTTCAGATTGTGTGGTCAGAAATGACGCCCCGTTTGACGTGGAGAGGAGTGAGAAAGTTTGGTGCTTTGAATAGAATGCGGAGGAAGGTGAACGTGGCAGTGTCTAAGCATGTTGTGTCTACAGGTGGCTTGGTTGTGAGTCATGGCTTTTTGGAGGGTGATCTAGTACGTTTCTTTCGTCATTATGGTGTGCATTTGAATGGTCTGGGTATGAATCTTTTTGTGCAGGATTTGTTTTCTTTTCTTGGTTAGTTTTGTTTGGGTGGCGGGTCAGTCTCTATTAGGGCCTGGCTTTGGCAGGAGTACGCTGCAGCTCAGTGGCTTTATGGGGTGCAAGATAACTGTGGGGGCACTTGCTCTCGATGTACATGGCGAATTTGTCCTGCTCCGCACGGGGGGACCCGGGTGTTTTTGCACGAAGCGCCTCGGATTGGCCAAGGAGGGAAGTGAGACCCTCACGGCTTGAGTGCGTCTAGAAGGGAGAACGTGTTAGTCGTCCCCTGAGTATTTTGGAGTAAGTTAAAAGCTAGAACTGAGTCTGCAGCGTCTCTTTGCCACCCTGGTTAGGTTGATTGATTCAATTATAAATAAAAGCTGTGACCTTTTTTAGCCAAGCTATGGTGTCTGTGTCTTTATTTGTAGTTAAGTAAGCTAAGCAAGGTTGATAAGGTTTGGAGATAATAAACATATGTCATTCTTATTGAGTACAGATGACATTATAGGGTATAACGGAATGTAGTTAGGAGACCGGCAGATGGGTAGAAATCCTGATGTCGCAAGCCTGATACGGGACTAAAGATAGGTATCGAAATACAGACGCCGGAATCTAGGCAGACGCCATCCCGAACGAAGTAAGCCGGGGGATCTTATCTGTTAGACACGGGGGGTGTTAGGTTTAGGCAGCATAGCGGGGTTAGGGCTAGGCCCCCCTGGGGGGGTTAGGGTTAGGTACCACTGGGGGGGTTAGGGTTAAGCACCCCTAGGGGGGGTTAGGGTTAGGTACCACTGGGGGAGGTTAGAGTTAGGAGCTAAGGGTGGAGGGTTAGGGTTAGGCACTAAGGGTGGAGGGTTAAGGTTAGGATGTGGGGTGGGGAGGGTTAGGGTTAGGCTACAAGAAGGGAGGTTTAGGGGGAGGATTAGTATACTTACCCGACCCCTGTCGGGATATCGACCATCAGGATGCCATTGTCTGTATTTTGACAGGAGGTATCCTGACTGCCGGGATTTCATACCCATTCCGGTATAACAATGTAATATATGGAAATGCACAACATTATATAGCTACAGTTAAAGTTATGTAACCTGGGTATAGGTATATGTTTTGTTTATACTGTACATGCAGCAGTATAATGCGTCAGTGTATCCAGTACGCTACGGTCTCCAGTGCAGAATAGCCCTGCAGCCACCTCTGAGAGAGATACGGAAGAATGACAGAATATGAACACACTGACTTGTTGGAGATGAGCCGTTTAGCTTTGGCTCGGATATTTCCGCCAATTCCGTATCTTAGATCAAGGCAAAACGTCATCTTTCACCCACATCTGTGCCGAGATTTCCGTGAAAGATGACGTTTTGCCTCGTTCCGAGACACGAACAGTTTACATATAAATGCATGTCATATGTAACTGTTATAAATCAGTGTTATATACCATGACGTAAATGCTAGTATACATAATTATTGGATGTGCCGATTTCTAACTATTATCACAGCAACTCGATTATGTATCTCAGCACATCCCCCCCACTCCGTATTACAAACGCATATAATTGCAGGAAAAGTAAAGTATGTCATTAACAGCGTAGAGGACATAGGGTTACTGTAATTTATACTTCTGCTAATTACACATTTTATGGATTTGTATGGGATCAATCTACATACTGTGACTTACCTTGTGTGGGAAACGGAATTTCAATCAGGTTTTTCTGTTACACGAATAACATTAATGTCATGTCTTGGCAGAGCCCCTTAAACATGTCTCATGAAAAAAATGTGACCTTCTCCTTAATAGGTGGGCATGGTGCCCAAATACATAAGTTTTACAGTCAGTGGCTCTTCAAGGACAAAATTAACATTTGTGACATTCTTACTGCAAATCTCTCTGATGGCTCAACATATATTTCATACATCACTTTATGACTTTCAACTGGAACCAGGGGCTGGCTGGCAAAGTTTAGCCTGGGGGGCATGCACAAAGCACTGGCCCATGAGTGTCAGTCCTAATTTTTAACTGTCAAGATGGTACTCCCTGTTCTACAGAGATGTCATCAGCATTAAAAAAACAAATGCTTGGTTCTTGAAATAAAGCATTTGTTTAATGCAACACTATACCTCCCAACAAAATTATCCCTGCTATTTACTAAACGTAACTCAAAAAGACAGCGTTAGTGATAACCGCTGTGCCAGAGTTACATCCCCAGCATATTGGAGGGGTCTTCGCATTTTGCTGCGAGAGAATGGGCCTAATGGCACCCAGTCTTGCCCTCTTCTATTACCTGCAGCTCCTGCATAGCAAGTGTGTGCGTGTAATGTGTATCATATACCTATATTGTCTGTGTGTGTGTGTAGACTGGCTTTTCTCTTACCTTTATGTTATTCTATGGGAACTGGATGGGTGCTCTGACTCTGGCTGCAGTTCCTTATGGCCCCTTTTCTTCTTGATGTGTAGGAAGCGGAGCCGGGGACAAAGGAGGAGTAGGCTGGTATTGGAGGAAGAGGAGGGATGTTGGGTAATAGGCATAAAAGGATAGCCAGGTACAGGAGAAATGTCATAGGAGGAGGAGGAGAGGTAATTGGTATTAGAGGAGAAATGGGGACAGAACACAGGAGGAGTAGGCTGGTAATGAAGGAGGAGGAGGGGTGCTGGTAATAGGTATTAGAGGAGAACCAGGGATAGGATAAATTGGCTGGCATAGGAGGAAGAGGAGGGGTGCTGTGGATTAGAGGATAGATAGGGAGAGGAGAAATAGGCTGGCATAGGAGGAGGGGTGCTTGCCTGGTATTAGAGGAGAGCCAGGATCAGGAGTAGTAGGCTGGAACAGGACACGGAAGCCAGGTACCACTCTCGTGTAATCAGGGCCGTAGAAAATAGAAGGGGCGTGGCCTATTCGCGGGAGCTGTGGCCACACCCCCTCAGAAAAAAAACAACAATTTTTGCACAGTAGAAATCTAGAAGAGGGAGGTGTGACCGCTCCCCACCCCCACAGCCAGCGCAGACAGAGGAGCGGAGTCAGACCCGGCCCCTCCAGCCCCCCCTTCAGTGCCCCAGCGCGTAATAGGGGTTGAGAGGAGCCAGGAGGAGTTGGGTGCCAACTGCCAAGTAAAGAGTGGGTGGGAATTGGAGAAGAGGGCAAGGTGCTGGGTATTATAGGTAGAGGGGATCTGCCACCGGGGACAGGAGAAAGTATGAGCCGTGCATTAGAGGCAGTGAGGGGACTGCTGGGGCCAGGTGTGCTGCGGTACTGCGCAGCATATCCTCTCTGGGGCTGATGCTGAATGAGCAAGGCCGCTTGTGTCAGAAAGCAGGCAGAAGGGGAGGGAGCCGGCACATAAGAGGGAGGGGCCATGTGTCTGACTCTGGTCTATTCCCGCTAAGCACTGCCAAGCGCAGCACATTCTGCAGGGACTAGCGGCCGGCCCTAAGTGCAGAAAATGGGACCGGCCCGGGGGGCATCTGTCACCCTGCCCAGCCCACCTCTGCCTGGAACTGTATTGAAAATCAAGATAGGTAAGACATGATAGATGGCGTGGGGTGCATTATATTATTTATAACTGTATTGCCAACATGGTACAGCTCCCAGAACATTATTGGGGAAATAGCAGATGATACAATAAAAGAGATGAGGACTGAGCAATTTCAGGCTGAGACCATATAAGTTTAATGGTGCGTACACGTGGTACAATAAATATGCACAATATGAACGATAACTATATCGACCATATCGTTATCATTCAGATCTTTCATTTTTTGGTGCCCAACGACCAGCGATGCACGGGCATGTATGGACGATAACGATATCGACCAGCCCCCGTGCATGCAGGCCAACCTGGTCGATATTGACCAGGTTACATGATGGCCCGTCGTTGGTTGGTTGGTTGTGTGCTGGATGAACGATAACGATAGCACACTGGGAAGGTGCAGGACGATCAGTCAGCGATATCGTTATCGCTGACTGATCGTACCGTGTGTACGCACCATTAGTGGAAGAAGTTTCCCATAGCAACCAATGGGTTTCTAGCTATCATTTATCTAGCACAGTCTATAATATGAAAGTTAGAAGCTGATTGGTTGCAATGGGCAACTCCTCCACTGTATCTCTCTCTAAGGTTTGATACATCTCCCCCTATGTGGGAGCTCAGAAACTTTGTTTTACGGTGGCCCCTCTGCGAGTGCAGAGATAATCAGTTTGCTGCACTCTGTATTAGGGGGAGGGGGCAATGCCCAGGGGGCTAATAGGGGGGGGGGGGGGGGTGATGTCAATCTTTTGGTACTGTGGGAGGGGGTATTGTCTCAGAAAAAAGAAAGTTTATTGGCCCTGGGGAGTTAAGGGGGGTATTACTATATAATACATATATAGTAACACATGGGGAAGGGGGGTACTAACACTGGGCCTGATTCATACCCGCTCGCTGCCGGAGGCAGCTCGCAGGTCTGATGGGCGTGTATTTTTTGTTTTTCTTCCTCCACCCACAGCTTGTGCGAGCGGCCTGGAGATTGTCACGATTATCGCGACCATCGGGCTTGCGACGAGACCCTGTGGTAGGGTCTCGGCCCCTGCAAGCCTGAGTGGACTTCCTGCTCTAATAGAGCAGAAAGTCCACTACTGACATCACTGGTGATGTCAGTAGGGTTGCCCACAAACGCCAGGCGTACCTGCATTTGCCTAACCACCCCCCCTCCCCGCCTTCAAACGGGGTGAGCTGTCACTCACCATCGACAGCCGTCCCGTCTTGTAGGGAAAACCGGCGCGACTGAACTTGTCGCTCGCTTGGGCTCGCGCATGCGCAGGGGGAAAACATTACCCTGCTTGCGAGCGGGTCTGAATCAGGCTCACAGTGCGGACCTAAGGACACTGGTGGGTGTGCATTTATATTGCAGTTATTGGTGACCCAGAAAGAAAGTATCCTTTTCCAAGTGGCCATGGGGTTTATTTATCAATAGACTATTTGATTTATTTAATTTATTTGTTGGCTGTGCCCAAAATGTAAAGCGGCAATATTTTTGAAGGCTATGCACAGTGTATACCGTATGTCTCTAATATTTAGCTGAGTCTTTGTTAGCACAATGTATACTGATAGAATGTTGATCCATTACTAACTCTGATTTTAAATTCATAAACTTCACTGTGGGCCAAATGTAACAGACCGAGGTTTGCGGGAACCAGCTTGATTCCTGAGAGGTAGTCATCAGAATTAAAGTAGCAATTCATTTAAAAAGGTAAAACCAGGCTGGCTGTGCTTTTAAACTAATTGCCACTTTAAACCTCGTGACTATCTCACCGGAATAGCAAGATAAATAGGGAACAACAATAATGTAGAACTATTACAAGGGAAATTTTATTCCCAACAAGGTTAAAAACACGTACACAAAGTAAGAACAAGTGCAGCTTATCTGTAGAGAAATTGAATAGTGATTGTTGTCCATCTTCTTAGCTGATAAGATGAAGCCTTTTCTGTCACTGGAGATCCACAGGAGATAACGGGAGGGAAGCAGTAGGACTATATAGTAGAAAACTTCCTTTTGCGTTTCATCTGCCAAGACTTCTTCAGGGCAATGTTCTACTTTATTATGCTGTTGGCTTTTATATACGTATATGAGTGTCTCTGAAACCTAAAAAAATAGTTAAAAGGTGAATGCTGATTAATCTCTGCTTGTGCAGACATAGGACCTCATTCAGACCCGCTCACAAGCGTGTCGCTGTTTGGCTGTGCGCGTGCGCAAGCTCCGGAGCGAGAGAGAAATTCTCTCGCTCCGTGGCTCACTACAAAAGGGGCGGCTGTCGATGATGATTGACAGCTCACCCCATTTTGTAGGCGTGGCGGGGGGGTGGTTTCACAAACTGAGGCATTCCCATTGGGTGAGCTGTCACCCATTGGGGGCGGACCCACTGACATCACCAGTGATGTCAGTGGGAGAGCTTAAAGCTCTATTAGAGCCGAAAGCTCTCTGGGGCTTGCAGCAGCCGAGACCCTACCTCAAGGGTCTCGTCGCAAGCCCCGATGGTCGCGATGGTCTTGACCATCTTGATCGCGGCCATCATCCTGGCCGCTCGTTAAGGCTGTGGGTGGTACCCATCCTGGCTGCTCGTTAAGGCTGTGGGTGGTACCCACACCTAGCGAGCGGCCAGATAATTTTTTACATGCGGCCGCCCTCATTCAGAGCGAGCGCTCTGAATGAGGTCCATAGTCAGATCAGTGTGCTAAATGGACAGCAAAACAGTTTTGTGGAAGCCACCCAGTGGTCCTGTAGTTCCTTCACCGAGAGAAACCTCATCAACTGATTTGACAACCACTGCTGAAGGTATACAATATATGCCATATTACACTGTGAAAGGATGGAATGTTACTGGCAATACCCCATACTCACATCATGCTCTCAGTCTACTTATCTTCTCTGAGTTTTAATGAGCTTCTATAGACAGGATGGGGGGTGTCTCCAGTAATGCAAACTGTTCTATCCTGTTATCAAATAATTTGTTCTCACCCAGTAAGGGAACATTATTAAGCAACTAAAATATTATAGAAGTTAATAAACTCAGTGTAATGGTCTTCGATTAAAGAAATATGAGAACATGTGGGATGAAAGTGACTGTAATGTATTTATTACCAGTTATTTATATAGCGCACACATATTACGCAGCGCTTTACAGAGAATATTTGGCCATTCACATCAGTCCCTGCCCCAGTGGAGCTTACAATCTATATTCCCTATCACATGCGCACACACATACACACTGGGTAATTTGTGTTGGGAGCCAATTAACCTACCAGTATATTTTTGGAGTGTGGGAGGAAACCAGAGTACCCGGAGGAAACCCACGCAAGCACAGGAAGAATATACAAACTCTGCACAGGTAGGGCTGTGGTGGGAATCGAACACATGACCTCAGTGCTGTGAGGCAGTAATGCTAACCATTACACCATCTGTGCTGCCCACCATCTGTGTATACTTACAATATGCTAGGCGCATATGCTGTGGATACGAAGCTGTACGCATTTCGAGCTCTGCATATTGGTGAAAATTCGCTGTTACTATTGCGTGCAACTTTTTGCATTCTGCATAATTTGCAGCCAATCCTGTATCAGCACCTAGGTTAGTAACGTGTCACGTATGTGATCCTAATAAGAAAGAAAATCCATTTACTTAATTTGGAGAGGACCATTCAACATTTTCATCAATGAAAGTCCATCAGTTTATCTAATTAGGATTACTGGAGGTAATTGCAAACCACATCTTAAATAGTATCATATAATCCGTTTAAGAGTGCATAAGTATAATATGCTTCGTCTTCTACAGTAATTAAATTCCTCACTTCTGGGAAAAGACAGCAGGCAGAGGCTATAAAGCCGGAAATATATTAATTTAGTTAAGTGTAATCCTAACTATAATCACTGGGTGGGTGATCACTGAATTACATAATACAGGGCCCGATTACAGTGACCTTACTCTAAATCAATTGACAAATGAGTCCAAAGTAGAGATGTGCACTGGCCCCCGTGTTTTGGTTTTGGATCTCCCCTGGGTTTGGATCTTGATTGGTTTTGCCAAAACCTCACCTCCGTGTTTTGTTTTTTGGTTTTGATTTTGGATCTGGACTCTTTCTTAAAACATCTAAAATCACATAAAATTGGCTTTTTTTTGTTCCTACAGTATTATTAACCTCAATAACATTTATTTCCACTCGTTTACAGTCAATTTTGACCACCACAAAGCTCACTATATTGTTTTCATCCAGTTTAGGCCCAAAATTTGCACCAAGCTAGCTGGCTGACTAAGCTAATCGGCAGCAGTGGGCGGCACAAACACGTGGCAGTTCAACTTCCAACATGGCACATCAGGAAACACTTTTATTATTCAAGAGAGGCCTGAGGGAGTTGGAGTGTGTATGTAGTTGGCAGGGCAGGGACAGGAAGGGTTGATTGGTAGTAAATTTTATTTAAGTTTTTGATTCCAAAGAAAATTTATGAGGGAGAAGGGGAGGAGACATTTACAAAAAAAATTATACATTCACATCAGTCCTTGCCACAGAATAATCCTTGAGCATGGCTGCTGCTGCTGCTGCTGGAAGTGGATTTTCTCATCCCAGAAGGGGACCAGGAAGACTTCTAGTAGTGCTTTCCACATGAAAAAGCATTTCCCAACCTGTACAGGGACATAAAAAAACAGAGTTAGTTAGTGGCCTCAAGCATAAGATCTATGTTTTAAGGCAGGGGTAGCCAACTCTGAGAGCTACCAACAGTGCATGTATTCCAGGTTTCCTCACAGAATAACTGTAATAATTAACTCCACCTGTGGATCTTTCCAAATGTATTGGTGAGTAATGAATACACCTGTGCTCCAGCTAGATGGTCTAGAAAACATGAACTGTTAGTAGCTCTTGAGGACCGAGGTTGGCTACCCCTGATTTAGGCCTTACGTTGTGTCTTTCTTGAGAATCCTGCGCTTGCTTCTGTGGCTAGGAGAGGGTTTCATTCCGGAAGGGGACCAGGAAGAGTGCTTCCAAAAACAAATGACTTAAATAATCCTTTGGATTAGCGGAAGTAAAGGCATTTCCCAACCTGTACAGGGACATTATAAAAAAAAAACAGAGTAATGCTGCATACACACGGGACGATTTTAGTGAACGATATGAACAATAATGAGATCGTTGAACTATATATCGTTCATATAGTTAATTTTTAGGCAGTGAACGATCGACCAACGATGCGCGTTCCCGCATGGACGATAAAGATATCTTTCATCGTCCATGCATGCAGGCCAACTTGGACGATATCGTAAATTTTCCCTGTTCAGAGACGTGGCAGGATGACTCACTGAAATATCTTTGAAAGATATCTCTCAAGTCGTTGGTGGTACAGATAGTACCGTGTGTATGCACCTTTAGTTAGTGGCTTTCAAACTGCCGTTGTTCCCACTGTCCACTTAACCAGATCAGATATGTGAACAAGCAGAACAGAGCATTAAATGCAACATTTCAAATGTAAGGTTTACGTCTTACGTTGTGTCTTTCTTGGGAATTCTTGAGCGCCATGTCTGCTTGCTGGGAGTGGATTTTCATCCCAGAAGGGATGAAGACATTCTTTTTCTTCCCGACAGACACAGATCTGAAGAGAAAAAGATACATGTAAATAACTACTGATAGGAAAAAGAGGCAATTTGGGGATATATTTAAGTTTCTAAAAATTAAAAGTGTTCATGTTGCCACTTGCTATGGGCAACATGAACATTAACTGTCTTTGCTTTACCTGAGCTGCCCACCAGTGTGTACTTGCTCAGAAAGTTTTCAGCACAGCCGGGAACCTTTTCAGTGATCGGCCTGAGACTACTTCCCCAAAATGTGGAAAAGATGATGTCCATCAAAATGAACTACAAATTCTACGAGAAAGACCTTTAACGTGCAAAAATTACAGAGGCACCTGTAATGGTGGACTCCAGCGGGGACAAATTAATATTGTGTGAAGATGATGTATATATAACCCCAGATTATACCATCACCCAAGCCTGCATCGTCATCCCATCCTGTGTTGTGTATAAATGACAGCTGCGCTCCATGTTAGATTGGGGATTTATTCCATTTTTTAAACCATATCCTCTATTTTCACCTTTGAAAATGTTTATGCAAATCTCAGCAGAGGCGTTTGTGATGCCATGGCTAACGTGCACACAGAAAAAAACCACATTGATTGATTACTAATTTTTTAGGGGGCACTTGGGAGGGAGAGCACCTGAAAGAGGCAGCAGCCTCTTGATAAATGACACAGGCCGCACAGCACCCCTGCGCAGCTGCGTTGCAGATAAATGTGGCTAACACGCACACACAAAAAAATGTTTTGTTATTTTTCACACTGGGGGTGAAGATCACCCCTGAAAGAGGCAGCAGCCCTTTGACAGACAGGAGCACAGCACCCTGCACAGTTACGCCGATGACAAGTGTGGCTAACACGCACACAAAAAAAATTGTTTCTTTTTTGGCCAGCAGCCCCTTGACAGACAGGAGCAAAACACAGCACCCCTGCACAGCTACGCCGATGACAGGTGTCGCTAACATACAACAATTTATTTTTTGAACACTAGGGTTGAACCCCTGAAAGAGGCAGCAGCCCCTTGACAGACAGCAGCACAGCACCCCTGCGCTGATGACAAGTGTGGCTAACACGCACACAGGAATTTTTTTTTTTTTAAATCACACTGGGGATGGGTGAAGAGCACCCCTGAAGGACAGAGCACCCCCTGGACAACACAGCACTACAACATGCCAGCCAGCCCCTATATGGACAACAGTAGCCAGCCAGCCTCTATATGGACAAGAGTAGCCAGCCAGCCTCTTTATGGACAACAGTAGTCAGCCCCTATGGCAGTGGTTTCCCAAACTTTTTTGAATCATGGCGCCCTAGAGTATCAGCATGGTTTTCATGGCACCCCTAGGCCAAAAGTTTGTTTTTGAGAAATTCAGAAAAAAATGTAGTTTAGTAGTAAAGTGAAGTAAATTGTGCTGACCTTTCATCCTTAGGCTCTTTTATGTGGTGGTGGACATGTTTGTGCTTCTGTTTGTCCACATATTTACATTGCATTGTCCATAAATAATTAGATTTGGTGCTGGACAACCAAGCTGAGGCACCCCTGCAAGTGTCCCAAGGCACCCCAGGGTGCCACGGCGCACAGTTTGGGAACCACTTCCCTATGGTCAGAATCAGCAACAGATCCCAGCTCCCTCCCTGAGCACGCTCCACAGCCGGAATGAAAAATGGCGATGATCAAGGGACCTTTATAGAATCCAAAACCCGCGAGAATCCGACAGCGGGACGATGACGTTTTGCCTCAGTTTCAGATCCGACTCAGGCGGTAAACCCCGAGCAGACTCGGACCTGCCTCGGATCCCCGTAGTTTGTGTGGGTTTGGTTCTCAGGGACCGAACACGCTCATCCCTAGCCCAAAGGCTAAAGTTGCAGGCCTGGTTTTGCATTTAATATTAAGGCCCAACGGTTATCGACAGGTATAGTCGGCGTGCTGAGTTGTACAGGTGAAATCCCTGACCATTAGCAAGTCTGTGGCTCCTATACTGATCTATGTAAAATAGTCGATAGTCAGTTCCATGGTCTATCGCCGTCTAAACCGGGTTTTTATTCTGCAAATTACCATTAGTAAATCTCCGATGTGCAAATCCGAGGGAAAATCACTGAAACATCCCAAAACCGATGCTTAGTAAATTTACCCCAACAAACTCATCTATTCTAGCCTCACAAATCCTGTTATCACAATCTAATTTTGCAGAGAGCCTCTTCAACGCCCAGGCTCATTATTTCCGCTAAGGTGTGCTTAAGCTAAATTAATGCAATGAATTTACTGAAAAATAAGCAATAATGTGAGAAAAGTAATACAGAAGACAGCATGCAGTGGGAACACAAAAGGCAATTTGAAATACAAATAAAGGGAAAAAAGTGTCCTGTGCTACTAACCAGTGTATTGTGTTCTTGCTTTGTTGTTTTTCTCACATTATTATTTTAAATACATTACATAAATACATTATGTAGACAAAAGTGATTCAACACTAACAGCAAATAGATCAACAAGATTTTATTGACGTCAGTACTTTGTAGGTCCACCACGTGCAGTGATTACTGCAGACACCCTTCTTGGCAAACTGTCCACAAGTTCCTGGACAACAGCAGGCGGTATGTTTTGCCATTATAAGTATAGAGACCACCTGTGACACTGAAGGTTGAGTCGGCCTAGAACGCACCCATGGCTCCAATTTGTCCCAGAGGTTCTCGGTGGGGTTAAGATCTGGACTCTGATCTGGCCAGTCAATCTGGGTTGCCAAATTTTCTGTATACCAGTCCAATGTCTCCCTGGAAACATGACAGGTGGCATTGTTGTCCTGATAAAAACATTTGTTGTTTCCGTAGAACTGCAAGTGCGTGGGCCTCCCTACCAAGTGTGAACTGGTATGCATTTTGCTTGCACAGGGGTGTCCAATCACTTTTGTCTACATAATGTACATTGCACACCTTTTTTCTTTCTTTAAATGTACTTTTTTTCTCTATCACTGTGAGATTTAGACCCTCCTAAGGGTTTGCATCAGAGCTAATACTAATATTTGGTTTATTGCACAGACATGGAGTGCACATCAGTGTTATGTTCCCCCAAAACAGAGATCGATTTTCCGCTGAAGGGGGAGATTACTAACCTGGCAAAATAATTTTAATTGTAGCACAC
The DNA here is from genome assembly GCA_031769625.1 of Taudactylus pleione. NCBI lineage: Eukaryota > Metazoa > Chordata > Amphibia > Anura > Myobatrachidae > Taudactylus > Taudactylus pleione. The sequence goes on along the minus strand of JAUIMM010000312.1, from coordinate 12,841,307 downwards.
AAGTTAAAGTGCAATGTTTTCTTCATTACTTTATGCAGTAAAACAAAACAAAAAACTCTCACAATTCCACACACAGCAATGGTCCCCATAAGGCGGCTCTCTCCGCTATGGTGGGACCAGTCTAAATGGTCTCTCATCTCCCCCACCGCGTGGTGATCTCTATGTCTTCCACATCCATTTGGTCATTTACCAGCACAAGTCTGTGATGCCCTGCTGACACTCTGGGATATTTTGGGACTGCTATATCTCCCATGTAGCATTGTACTGTTATTTATTTATTTTTTTTAACCTACCATATATGTGACTATTACTAAATAAAAATAAATGTAACAGGGTTAGAATACTTGCCAGCCCCAGTCGGGATATCCTCCTGTCGGGCTTGTGCAGACGAGATTTGACCCCGCAGGTATTTCAATCCCATTCCTCTTGCAGGCCTCACTCCATGTTCACATGAAGCATCTGGTGGGAACTCATCGACCTCTTAATGATATTGACAATAGGGGGAGCAGTAATACTCTCAGAATTAGGAAAATCTGTCCCTCCTCAAGGTATTATTGATGCCCTTACCAAGATATGTAATGAGATTATAGAGAAAAACCCAAAGAGTTTTTGACAGGGCTCAAGGGCCTTGCTCCCTTAGAGGGCTATAGTCGAAACTTCTAAGAGACCTCATATCTCAACTGCACTATTATACAGTTAAAAAGGAGATTCCCAGGAGATTGAGAGGCCTAGAAAAAAATAAAATTTAACGGGGACTAAATCCAGATCTCCTGGAATACATTGCAATAGCCTTACTGATTAACTTAAAAAGAGAAATATTAATTGCTGGGACTTTCCGTTGAGCCTACAAGTTTCTCACAATAAAAAGTGACTTATCCTTCAGGACCATGAAGTGTTTCATACCTTCTGGTCTGAAATTGATCTGGGACAGCTCCCTATACCGAACTGGTTGAATTCTACTGCACCACTTCCCTCTTGGTAGCAAGCTAGGAATTGAAGGTGGCGCTAATGCTCAGAGGCTACCGCTGCGGCTTCTGATGTTACCTGATTAACTTTATGAATTATATTACTGGCTTTTTTCTTTTTAGGGATCTCTTTGTTTTGCTTCCCCATTGTTCTGATACCGGTTACGTACAATTAGTATTGACTTCCCTATCATTTATTTCAAGTAACCCTGGTTCTAGGCTAGTGCTCACCAACAGGATACCCTCCCATCATCTAGCCAAAGTTGGTTCTTTCTATTTGGTTGAATTTAATTATATTTCAATGGCCATGTCTTGCCTGACCCCTATACTTAATATCTACTTTCCAACCCCGTTTTCGCAAAATAATTGCTCTAGTTAGTTTAGTTCAAATTAGGTAATTTTAGTTATATTTGCTGATCCACATGTGTTATCGAGACAATTGTTCACTAGTACCCCAATTACTACTGACTCTGCTGTTTCTTTGTTGATCATGGACCCCCTTCAATGTTTCCATGGCTACTTATGCAGAATTTGCTTCTGATCTAGGCTTGGAAGTTCTGTTAACTGACTTCTGTTCTGCATTTTTTTTCTGTCGTTTCTCTTTCTCCTACACTGCTTTCTTTCTCTTCTCTGCCTTGTTGTCTCTCCCACCCATCCTCTACAGACCCAGATGTGCCAGTCATCTTCCAGGTGGATTGCCCGTGGAAGCCCAAGGCAATTGTCTAGCTGATTCTTTGTCCCCCTGTTGCCAGGAGTGGATAAGATAACTATTTATTCAAACAACATTAAAGGTCTCAATATTCCAGAAAAACCCTCCCATTTATTACACACATTACAGACTGATGGAGTAGATTTTGCATTACATACAAGAGACATTTCAAAAAGTGGTGCCTCCCTGGGTTTGAAAAACTGACATTTAACTGTAGGCTTCTTTAGTGATCTCTCTGCTGCTAAACAAAAGAGGGGTGACTATTCTCTTCACCACGTAAGCAACAGTTCTCTTTTGTCAATCTATATGCCCCTAATCAAGGACAGACCGCTTTGTTAAGTTCCTCGTATTGAGGAAAATTTAGAGGCAATCTTAGTTGTGGGAGTTGCTTTTAATTGGTCATTGCAACCCTGCCTTGACACCTCTGCCAAAGTCCCCAGATTCTCCCTTAAGAATGCTCGCAAAGTTAGAAGTACCCTTCATAATTACCAACTCATAGATACCGGTCACCTTCTCCATCCAGCAGAGAGGGACTATACTTTATATTCCTCACCCCAAGACACATACTTTGGCTTAGACTATTTCTTTTTAGGCCAAGCTCATGTAGACATCCTGGCAGAGGCTGCCTTTGGTCAAAATCACAGACTCCAATCACGCACCAATCTTCCTCTCTTTCTCTTCATGTTCCTGATCGATTACCCAGACATTGGACTTGATGGCTTAATAAGCAACTTCTACAAGACATACAGTGTATTGCAAATCCCAACTTGAGGAGTCAAATAATACTTTTCCCTTAATATTAATGGTGATACTTTCCCTGTTATTACACATAAATGTATCATATGGGGAAAGTGAATCCAACTGGGGTCTTTCCTTACAAAGCAGAAGACTTAATTTAGGGACGCTCTTCTTTCGAAGACAAGTGCTTTGGAAGTTGCTCATAAATAGTCTCTCTCCCCTGACATATTTCACAAGTTGCAAAATGCCAGGTCTGCATTGAACAAGCTAATGGGACCATAAGCCAGGTACACTATTGGATAGGGCAGAGGTTCCCAAACGCGGTCCTCAGGGCTCCCCAACGGTTCCAGTTTTAGAGATATCCATGGTTGAGCGCAAGTGGTTAAATCAAATTGACCGAGGTACTAATTAATTCACCTATAGTCAAGCATGGATATCCTTAAAACCAAGACTGTTAGGTTTTAGGATGCCTTCAGGACAGAGTTTGGGAGCCTCTGAGCTAGGACACTTAGAACTCAGAGAGCTCATACATTTATCCCTAGTATCAAAGATGCCCATGGTAATCTTTAGTATTCTGATCACTACACTGCAGAGTCATTTAGAGACCTTTACTTCAAATTATATAATTTACTTTCAACACCACAACCTGGGGATGCAGAGCCTTCAATATGTGACATCTGCACAAACCTGGAGGCTATAGCTTTCCCCATCCTTCCAGATGACAATGACATCGCTCTGTCTCTAGAAACACTCGTCAGAGCTGGAGCTGTCTAACGTCATCCAATTGTCCCCTGTGCCTAAAAGCCCTGCCCCTGATGTTTAATAGAATACTTTTAAAGACTTACTACTCCCCCACTTACTTAATGCTTTTAACGACATTTCAGACACTGGCTCCTTTTCAACTCCCTAGCAGCCCACACAATGGTAATTCCGAAAAAGGGCAAGGACCCCACCATGTGTTCTAGTTATTGCCCTATTTCAATGTTTAACATAGATGTTAAAATTTATTTTCAGGGGGAACCTCCCTCTCTTTCCACTCCCTTCCATTTCTTCCTTATTTGTTTTCCTTTTTGATGCATCTTTACGTCCTTAATATTGAGAGCATCCCTCCTATATTTATGGCCAATGGGTTTTGTGCAACAAACAATTGTTTTTGTTTTAAGACTTCACTGCCATGGTGTCTATTATTGTATATGCTCTCATGTTAAATAAAGATTGCAAAAAATTTTTTATTTTTTTTTTGCTAAATTGATAGCTAATCATTATTAGCCTCTCCTCCCGGATTTTGGTTATTCTGATCAAGTGGGCTTTGTCCCGTGTAGGAAGGCAAGAGATAATACCACAAAACATTGATCTATTTACCATATCACTAAAGATTCTATTCCAGTGATGCTTCTACAGTGCATCCGGGAAGTATTCAAAACGCTTCACTTTTTCCACATTTTGTTATGTTACAGCCTTATTCCAAAATGGAATTAGTTAATTTTTGTCCTCAGAATTCTATACACAGTACCCCATAATGACAACGTGTAAAAAGTTTTTTTGAGATTTTTGCAAATATAGTAAAAAAAAAAAAAAAAAAACACTAAGAAATCATATGTACATAAGTATTCACAGCGTTTGCCATGAAGCTCAAAATTGGGCTCAGGTGCATTCTGTTTCCACTGATCATCCTTGAGATGTTCCTACAGCTTAATTGGAGTCCATCTGTGCTAAATTCAGTTGATTGGACATGATTTTGAAAAGGCATACACCTGTCTATATAAGGTCCCACACATGACAGTGCATGTCAGAGCACAAACCAAGCATGAAGTCCAAGGAATTGTCTGTAGACCTCCGCGACAGGATTGCCTCGAATCACAAATCTGGGGATGGGTACAGAAAAATATCTGCTGCTTTGAAGGTCCCAATGAGCTCAATGGCCTCCATCATCTGTTAATGGAAGAAGTTCGGAGCCACCAGGACTCTTCCTAGAGTTGGCCGGCCATCTAAACTGAGCAATCAGGGGAGAAAGCCCCTAGTCAGGGAGGTGACCAAAAACCAGATGGTCACTCTGTCAGAGCTACAGCATTCCTCTGTGGAAAGAGGAGAACCTTCCAAGAGTATACATACAGATAAAAGATACAATTGCATACCAAATAACATATATAATATAAAACAATTCCACACTTTATCTATTAAATTGATCCTTCTGGTATGTGGTGTATGTCTCCTAGTTCTTATATTGGAGACCAAAGTTCCATTACACCACACAGGTGTTATTAAGTATCAGTCTCCAGTTTACACTTGTGTATATAGACACCAATATTTCTCATGTGAGGCACAATGTTCCTATATAAATTTGCTCCAGTATAATTACCCAGCCTTGGGTTCCAATGTATTCCCTGGAAATATGCTGGTCCGGAACAATAGTTTGTTAACCACTCCCGTATCAGGCAATACGTTTGACGTAGCCTCAGAAGGCTTATAAGTATTCAAATACGTAAAGGTAGCAATCACTTTGTGCTTATCCTTAGTAAACGTCAGGAGCCCAGCAGGGGGAGGATGTAATGCCGCTATCACCGTGAGTAATAGCCGTTAAGCATCCAGCCATCAGCATTAAAGTCTCATCATGGTAGGAGACTCAATCTCAAGAATATCCAAATAGATGATCCCTAACTAGTTTCTCCATCAGCATGCGGTTTTATCAAAGGGCTTGTATAATTCAGTCTCTCCTGGAGATCTCTTAAATACCCCTCCTTGTTTCTCAAGATCACAAATCGTTTTGCTCATTGCCATTCACACAACCTACTTACTGGCAACTAAATATATTAATTGCACCAACAAAGCTTGAGTGGATATTCTCCAGAAGGTTATACATTCTGGACAATAACTGATGGGGAATACAGATGATAAAAGTGAACGATAACTACTCTATATCGTTCATATCGTCCAGTGTGTATGCCCTAAATGACAGACGATGCTCGCTCTTCCGAGTCGTTAACGATGTTTGCTGTCGTGCAAACGTGCAGGCCAATCTGACGATAACGTCATAAAGTGCCTGTGCAGGGATGTGGCAGGATGATGTCACTGAACTATATCGTTCAGTGTGTACACCCAATATCTTTCAGCACATCGTCTAGTGTGTATGAGCCTTAATGGTGAGAGAACGGTGCTGTCGTCTAACCTGCAGAAGAGCCAAAGTGCTCTAGTTCATGGTGCTGGAGGTCACGCCCCTCGGTGTGACATTAAGATGTGACATGTTCGAGGGTGGGGCTGGCACAGGGCCCTGTTCTGGCACTGTATACGCTTCAAACAATCACATCATGTCATTGCATTCCTGGACAAAGAGTTATTTATTTATTTTATTTTTTTCTCACTCTGCCCAGGGGCCAGGAAATCTGCGTTTGGTTTGCGTACATTGCATTATATGCGCTCAAATTTTTATATTAAAAACAAAGAAATGCATGTATATATAAGGTAAAGATAAACAGCTAGCACTGTCTGGTGAAAATACTGCTCCCTTCACAAAATGCAAGTCCTTCCACATGGTGCATAAAGTACCTGGAATAGGATAGGAGATTGTAACCAGAGAAGAGAACCATTATAAAACAAATCGATGACTTGGCTTCTAAAAACACCTAAAAGGCTCCTTATCGTACGTTGCCAGTGCAGTCATGTTATCAAACTAAAGCACAGCATAAACAGCACAGATGGTAGAGAAACCCTCAAGAGAGGGACAGAGAATAGAAATGATCTGCTAAACATAATTCCAGATTATTTATGCTTCTCTTTCATGCCATCATAATGAATGTTCCAAAACAACACACCATAGAAAAAAATAAATTGGATATACAACTAAATGATCAGCAAATTAGGCACATCATACAGGTATATTCAGCAAAGCAAACAACTTGCTATGCATGCAATAAGCCTATCTACTGTACAGCAAGAGGTAGAAACAATATCCAAACTACAGAGGAAGAGCCAAAAAGTACAGGCTGTATACACATTAAGAAGAAAGGCGCAAATTGTAGATTTTACAGCAATATCCAAAACTACAGACTACACAGCAAGAGCTAGAAACTACAGAGCATAAGAGCCAAGCTACAGACTGTACACCACAAGAGGAAGATCCAAAATTACAGACTACACAGCAAGAGCTAGAAACTACAGAGCATAAAAGCCAAGCTACAGACTGTACACCACAAGAGGAAGATCCAAAATTACAGGGAGCACACAGCAAGAGGAAGATCCTAAACTACTGGTAGTAAGCATCAAGAGGAAGATCCTAAACTACTGGTAGTAAGCATCAAGAGGAAGATCCAAAACTAAATACCGTACATAGCAAGAGAAAGGTCCAAAACTAGGGGGAGATCCAAAAGTACAGTCTGTACACAACAAGAGGGAGATCCAATACAATAGACTGTACACATCAGGAGGAAGTTCCAAAACTACAGGTGGTACACAGCAAGGGGGAGATTCAAAACTACAGACTGTACACAGCAAGAGGAAGATCCACAACTAAAGACTACACAGCAAGAGGAAGATCCAATATTAAAGACTGTACATAGCAAGGGGAAGATCTAAAAGCTTAAGGCTATACACCAAGGGGAAGAGCAAAAATCAAAGAAGAGGACAAGCAAGTAAAGACTGTAACAGCGATAGAAACTAAAAATGAGCAGCTCTGTCTTGGATCGCAACATCCCGTAAAGTTGGGATCTGAGAACGAGGACATACATGACCTTTCCAAAAAAAAATCTCATCTCCCGCCTGTTTTGGTTTGCGTATAAAGTCGTATATGCGATCCAAAACACACGAGAACTGAGATTTATGGAAAGATGTGTGGCCTCTGAAAGATGACTTGTGTTTTTGTGCTCGGCACAATAATGAATGCATCTGAAAACTCCCCTTTAACCTAGTGTGCTAGGTGAGTACTTCTGCGAATCCAAGGTAGGGAGTGTGCAGAGGATTGGCCTGGATGAAAACTAGGGTTGTGAGTTAAGCCGGTGAGGTCTACTTATTGGAGAATTTAATAGCAAAGAAGCCAATAAAGTGGTGTGGATCAGGGCCATTGCTAAAGCAAGCAACTGCAGTGTAGAAGTGGGTGCAACCAGGACACAGCCTGAATTCAGTGGGAAGCATATTAATATACTGTAAACAAATGTCTGGGAAACTCCTGCCCCTGTTTGTTGTAGATCTCCAAAAGTTTGAAAAATGTATTCTAGGCACCTTGGGCCTGGTGGTTTGCGTACAAGTCCGATGGTGGGTGAACTCCTCATGCTCCATGCAGTGCATGTGCTGCGAGGCCATCGAGACTCAGGTCGCAGTGCCCTGGACGCCGCAGCATGTTTGACAGGCAGCAGACATTTAAGGGCGGGGAATGGGCGGCGACAAGTGCAATCCCACAAAATAGAGGTGACAAGCCTCTATTTTGGGGAATGGTCAGATGCCAGGGACTGTGTCTTCCGATGCAGATTTCCTGACCCCGGGTCGTCTAGACTTACTCAGATGTGCGAGGACTGCGGCCGGTCTCGATGGTGATCAGATGATGCGCCTGTGGACGCAGTACTCGGATCTGCAATGCCAACAGAAGGTGTTTTCTTTTCGGAGGACACCTTCTGCGGCATTGGCATATTTGAACATCGCTGCTGTGTGATGCTATTAGCGTACAAATTTGAATCAGGCCCCTCGTTCCTCCACTTAGCTAGCGGTTTGGTAGTTTTTTTTTTACTATTTAATTTTAGTGCATTACATGGGTTAAAGCCAATAAATTGAGCACAAAAAATGTCATTTCCACTTTAAGACGATCCCCTGATCCCGGCAGGCAGTATGAGCACCTTAAGACGATCGCCTGATCCCGGCAGGCGGTTTGAGCTACTCTAGAAGCAGTGCATTAGGTCCCTTAAGATAAAAAGTCAGATTTGCATCATTGTTATAGGTCTCCACCTAATTGAATTTTTAGTTATTACAGCTCACTGTATGAGAATTTAGCCTGACATTTGTGTTCTAGTTTTTCACCTTAGAGAATGCTTATAAATGTTCCTTACTGTCATTGCTGTAAATTTTAAAAGATATTGGAACCGCAAGGATAATCAGCGCCGGTAATCTGAGGGGTCTGTGCGCTTCCAAAATATAAGTTATCGCTGTTAAAGTCTTATGGTGGAACGCGCTTGTGCAGTACTGTAGGTCACTCAGAGAGATTTCTGTGCACATAACCAAGACTTTGGGAATTCTAAATCACGTTTGTATATTACCATAGAGACACCAGAATTGTGGAAAATGCAGTATAAATATAATAAATTAACTTAAATTTGACATTACAACATTCCCAATCTAAATATCAGGTCAAAATGGCTAATGTCCGATTCTCCCAGTCTATGCCCATTGCTCAGATGGGTTGTGTACGGGATGTAGGCGTTCACCGACATATCTCAATGGCTGTGCTGCACAGCCGCTGGACGGCTATGTCTGCAGACCGCCCGTACACATGCAGCGGCAGCCAGCGGGACCCGTCCCCTACACAGTGAACACAGATGGTGGTACACACTGGCCGATGGGCTGTGGATATATTGGCCGATCAATTGATCGGCTAATATATCTGTCAGGGTGTACCCAGCTTTATCCTCCCTCCCCGCACCCTAAAACTAGCCTCCCCCCTAGTGCCTAACCCTCCCAAGTTCCTAACCCTTCCCGCACCCTAAACCTAGCCTTCCCCCTAGTGCCTAACCCTTCCCGCACCCTAAACCTAGCCTCCCCCCTAGTGCCTAACCGTCCCTCCCCGCACCCTAAACCTAGCCTCTCCCCTAGTGCCTAACCCTATCCCTCCCCCCTAGTGCCTAACTGACCCTCTGCGCACCCTAAACCTAGCCTCCCCCCTAGTGCCTAACCGTCCCTCCCCGCACTCTAAACCTAAACTCCCCGCTAGTGCCTAACCCTAACCCTCCGCCCTAGTGCCTAACCGTCCCTCCCCGCACTCTAAACCTAAACTCCCCGCTAGTGCCTAACCCTCCGCCTAACCCCACTACTTACCGTCGGGAAACTGGTGTCGGATTTCAGCGCCAGCCTTCTGAGTGCTGGCATACCGACAGCCGGAATTTCAACTACATCATGCTCAGATATCGCTCCCCTTGTTCCCATGTTCATTTTGACTGAACTACTGTTTTCCACATTTCTGCTAAAACTTCATCAGTATGAAATAGGGTTATACCATCCTGGCAAATGCAGCAGGGTCTATGTGTAAAGCTTACATTCATGTTAAGGATCATTCACATAAGAGAGTATTAATTTCCTTTTTAATCCACTTTGTATTGTAGTCCATGTGAACAGAACATGCATCACCCCCTGGAAATCAATGATCCCCAGGCATTCCACATTTTCCGTCCATGCAACATGGGCAGCACGGTTGGCGTGGTGGTTAGTATTAGTGACCAGTATCGGATTGGGGAATGAAGGGCCCGCCGGGGGAGTGCAGTGGTACATGCCCATGCTTAAGGGGTGTTTCCAGCCACCACAGAGGCTTGGCCAGCCATTAGAGAGGACATGGATACTATAGTGCATGATCTGGGCCCCTTTATAAATATATAAAGTACATACAGATATAGTTCATGCAGTTTAATCTACCACAGTATGCACTGTAGTGAATACACTAGCGGTTCTCAAACTCAGGACCTGATTCAGAGCCGCTCGTAAGCGGCCGCTCGTTCGCTCCGAGCGATGTTCGCACAACTGCGCATGCGTATGGGTCACAATGCGCATGCGCAAACCAGTCATTGCAGTCGGAAATCGAGCGCTCGCAAAACAGCAAGGGGCTGCTAATTTGAGTGACAGGATGAGGAGTTTGTGGGTGGTAACAGGGGAAGGTACTTGAAAACGGGGAGTGGTGATCCGAACGCAGGCGTGCCAAACGGTCAAAACGGGCGTTTTAAGGGTGTGCATAATTAACAAAGCAGCGTCATCGACCACGTCACTTGGTTGTTTCTTAGCCTGAACAGTTCGCATGATTGCGGTAGGAAAATCCAACCACAAGCACTGCGAGCAGTTCAGACGCCTTTCGATGTACTCGATTAATCTAATAAATAGCGGAGATGACGTATGATGCGAGCGGCCAGGGGGCGTCTTTACAAAATAGCGAGCGCATGTTTCGTTCGCTCGCTCAGACAAAAGGCGTCAACAGACCGCAAAGAGCGAGCGCTCAATTTAAATATCCGGTCCCTTTTTCTGAACGAGCGAGTGCAAATAGCGTCCGGCTCTGAATCAGGCCCTCAGTCCTCAAGGCTCCCCAACAGTTCAGGTTTTGGAGATATCCATGCTTGACCACAGGTGTCTAATTAGTACTTCAGTCAATTTGATTTAACCACCTGTGCTCAACCATGTATATTATTAAAACCAGAACTGTTGGGGAGCCTTGAGGTCGGCGTTTGGCTAGTCCCGTGAATGCAGTATAATGTAACATATGTATAATAATAAAGCACATGATGGTGATCCCGTCTATATATATATATATACACCACACTAATGTGCTCTACTTCTGATAGGGGAATCCCCTAGCACCAGCCAGTGTGTACTCAGTGAGAACAGCATTAGGTCTAGTAAATGCCAAATACATGCCATTGTAAAAAATACAGTTATCTTGTTATTACCACTGGGATGGGTTCAAAATTATATCTTTAGTTCCATAAGTTTAATTTATCCATTTACTAATTAAGCAAAGCACGTACAATGATGCACAACACGTACTGTATGTAAAAATGGCATAAAACCCATCAACTATAAATGTGCTTCCCATGAAGATGCAGTATGTGCTCCCGCAGAATTTGCAGACTGATGCAATTTTAAGACGTTTCTGCAGATATTATACCTGTGGAGAAATCTGCAGCGAATAAATGCTGGGCGTGATACAAATTTATCGATCCCCCAACTTCTTAGATTGTAAGCTCATTTGGGCAGGGTCACTGACCTCCCGTTTCATGTAATCGGTTTGCGGCACAATCCCCTCAAAGTACAGCGCCACGTGCAATATCATTTCCAGACATACTTCGTTGCTGAGCTGACGCACATAAGCACGTAGACTTGGGAGCCCAACTTTTGAGGTGTACAGAATACGATTGTAAAGCACCTTTTGTTATGTACATACTCCTTTTCAATAAACCTTAATTTATAAGGCAGAGGGGACAGAAACAGATGGTAGGAATTGTATCTTATGGGCCCCATACATCTGCGACGGATTGCCGCGATCCTGTGATGCTGCAACCCGGCAACGCAGGATCGCAGAAATCCAACATGTTGGATTTTGGAGATCAAAAAATTATCACGATCGTCACATTGGGGACATTTAACATGTCAAATGTCAGCGATCCGGCAACGGCTCGCTGAACATCGATGGTGGCCAATCCCTGCATCGCGACGATTTGTCGCAGATGTATGGGCACCTTTACATGTAGAAAAAGATTAAATTGTGCAGTTGGTCAATAGGGGCATTTCCTGGGAGAAAACTTGCAAACCTGGCACTGTCTCTGGAAACAGTAGGAAGCATGCCCTTGTTACGTTGGGGTCACCCATGCCCATCCTATAACAACATTAGTATACTGTAGCAATAAAACCCCACACGAGTCCCAACTCCAATTGGCATAAAATTAGATATATTTCCCAAAGGCAAGAAACAGATATTATAGTTGTCTAAACAGTCTCTCAGCTGCGAACTATCATACTGTACCTCAGCACATACACAGTTCCTGATGTAATAGACTATACAGGCAAATGTAAAAAACTACACTTTTTAAACTAGGATATTTTCCCCGTACGCTCTACGCTCACCCTAAAACAAGACAAACACATTGTGAAAAGGTTTTTTTTTTTTTTTTATTCTGTACTCAATATGCTCCGCATGTACGTTATATATTAAAATGAATTCTCATAGAAAGCAAATTGAAGAAACAGTTCTGAAGTGGTTATCCTTAAACATAATGGAAGATAAAAACAACAGATAGTGACGTTATACAAACTCGCAGGCAAATCTGCAAACAGAACAATGCACACAAATCTGCGCTTCACCAAATATAAAACATCTGACAGGAGAATAAAACACAAAGTGAGCTATAAAACGTTTTTTTTTAGGTTTGCGCTACACGACAAAATGAAACTTACAGTGTATTATATTGTTGATGAAGTTATTACAATAAACTCTGCGAATTTTTTTATTATGGTGCAAGAACGCACATTGGAGTGCTCCAACAATTAACTCCTTCACTGCTGAAGAGTAAGCTGCTCCCAAGGCTGGCGATGCCTTATTTTGCCTCTTTCTAGAATAATTGGTCCCAGCATGTTACAATGGCAGTTTTGTTTTAACCCTACTCTGCCCAGTCATCCATTTCCGATACGGTCATACTCAAATGTCGTTTTGTAAAATACGTTCAACTGGATGTGCTTGTTGTCAAACGGGATTGACCTTCAGAGCAGTTGGTTCTAAGACATGTCACAGAGACAGAACAGTATAGATGCCCAGAGCAGCAGGGATTACCCAGCTGGGTATCACTTGACCTTTGGTGTCTATAAGGCCGCGGAAGGGAAAAAAAAAAAAAAAAAAAAAAGGTAAGAGAGGTCAGGTGATCGATTTTCTTGCCATGCTGGCTGCACTGTAAACATCTCTATAAAAACCCTGTGCCGACTCTGCCTTTACAAAGTCACGCTGCTAAATCCAGCGATTCGAACAAAGCCGGGCAGCTAAGTAGGCTGACTCACGGAATATGAATGCAACACAGAGCAAAGGTGCTTTAAACAAAGAGCTTTCCCTTCTAACAAAACAGGCCTGCTAGCAGCAATGTGACATTGTGAATGCTTCCTATATAAATCGTAGAGCAAAAACAAGAGAGCCCAGATAGCATTTTGCTGCGATACGGTTTTCAGACTACGGTGGTATTATTTCTTTGGTTGCTTAAAAGTTAATGGTCCCTTAATGTAATCTTTTGCAATAGCTTTGATCATCCAATGAAAGCACCAATTTGAAGAGCTAAAAAACAAGTACCGTTCTATACCGTATCTCATGCTTTAGGCTTTGTAAATCCATCAAGAAATACAAATTGGTGAGGCAAAAATCAGGACAACGTTGGAGGGAGGCTGGAGCATAACACGAGGGGGGCAAAATGCTTTAAAGGGTACTCCCACCCTGCCTGCATAATGTAAACTTCTCTGTATTGAACAGTGAAAGGACAGCGCAGAAATTCAAACTTGTCAATGGAGGCGGCAAGTGATTGGCTACTGGCTCTTTCCCGATCATATGAGGACTCCCAAATCATAACACTCCCTTCTCAAAGCTCCAGCTGCCTCACTGATATCATACACATTCATTCCTTATGCACGGATGGACGAAGAGGCCCTTTTAATATTGCAACGATACGCAATTGCAGATGTGCACGGTCAGATGAAAGTCCATCATATTGGCAGTTTAGAGGGCTCGTTACGCATCATGTAACAGTAATAGTAAGGTTTCCCTAATTTAACACTGAAAACGTCCTAGTGGTTATTTAATTCTGCACAGAGCCTGAGATGGCCCGGTACAGCACTGAGTAGTCACGGCCTATAAAACAAAGTGCCGATTCCTTAACTGAGGGTGGACATTTCTACACTGTGAGAATAAATAAGAGCGGCATAGACCTAATAAACACACAGCAGCTGCCACAAATAACAGGGCCTTCACACACCAATTATTTTATGCTAAAACTGTCAACAGCGGTACGAATAATAATAATGTACATGGGCTTAACGCCTGGTGAGACCATAGGCTGTATATCTGGAGGAGCCGATACGATCAGTGCAACATGTCATTGCAGGAACCTCTGCTGTGGACAGTTAACATCCATTTTATGGCCCACAGTCAATGAAAGGGCATTGCTTAGAGCTGCAACTCACGTAACTAACATTTAATGCTATCAAATATCCAGGAAAATCATTACCTGCTTTACAACAACTGCGCTTATACAGATCCGAAAGTCAGCTGGCAATTACACGAGAAGCACTGGATCCAATGCTTTACCTCCCTGACAATGAAAGAGCTAAATGTCATATTCTCTGATCTGCGAAGGACACATATAGCCAAATGATTTTCTTATTTATTAGGAGAATGCTGGAAACGTGCCCCTTGGATCGCCCACAAAGCCCGATTTCCAGACTCCATGGATTGGGTGCGAGACAACGATCAGTAAATAGAAATAGTCCGATAGAATGGCTGCTCTGGTCCACATGTTATGTAATGTAATATAATATAGGGTGAATATTTCTAGCTGCTTCTACCAGCTGCGCAATTCAACACGTGGGGCCTGGACTTTATGAACTGACGAGTTCTCACATTTCTACAAGTAGTAAAGGAAAAAAAAAAACTTTAGGACTAGAAAAGTTGCACTTAAGTCTTAGGCGATTGTGTGTGTGTGTCTTAATTGCTTTGCAAACATTGAATAGTTTCTCCATTCTTACATATCTCGCAAAGGCCAAAACCGAAAGCTAGTCAGATCTGAACATAGAGGATATACGCAGTAGTTACGCAACATGAAGTACTCCAAAACACCATAAAATATTCAATCTTGACTGCTACCAGGGAGGTTTTGTGGCAGAATGGATGGGTCAGTTACAAGAAGCTAATTTGAAAATGTAATACAAAGTCCCCCCCGACATTGAAGGAATGGATAAACATTCTTCTCCTACACTCTTGATCCTCAGCTCTGGTATTCTCCAGGCCACAAAACTGGCCTGTGTGAATCAACTGATCTAGAAGGTAGAGTGTTGGACCTAACAAATGGCCTTACTAGCTGGGAGAACTTTCATTAAAACATAAATTACGTTGGATTTCTCTTGTCGAGTGGTCCAAGGTAGGAGGTTTGATATGGTTCCCACAACCTTGATACAATCATTGTAGGAGGTAATGCACAGATGAGATTTCCCACGATAGATGGATTCACGGGCAAAAAGGCAACCATGAGACTGCCCTATGGCTCTTCAGCTCTAACATGTAGAACAAGTAACATATGTTGCATCTAGACCTCAGAAACCCAACAAGCAAAAACACAGAACAAGTTTGGTCACGAATGAACGTCACACTCAGATGTAACACGAAGAAATAAATAGATAAGCTGTAACTTTAAGGCAAATTAATATTTCCCAAGGTGTTGAACATATTGTCCCTGAAATTTTGATATGAAGGAATACTAAAAGGGTATGCTGGTTGTGTTCTCCATACGTAGGCCATCAATGTCTTCCTCCTCTGAATACGAGAAAATGATTCGCCCGTAAAAATATAACTGCATGCATGGGATAGGGCATAGGGTTGCTAGTAAATGAATCAGGGTAACAATAGTTCAATGTTGCCTAGACGGAGAGAAAGCAATGGTAAGGTGGGGGAAAAATGATTTGTAGGATCCAAATTGCAATTGACAGCTCGACTGACAGGGTGAAGAGGAGAGAATACAACTGATGTATAGAGAAACACACGCACACACAAGTTTCCCCAATCAACCACTGCTCCATTGGGGGAAACCTCTGTGTGATGGCGACAGGTTTTCTTTCTGGAGTTCCTATAAATTGGTCATGTCCAGGATGTGAGTGAGGTTCCTGCGCAGAGACTCGGCACTTGTCAGAAGTTCTGTTGCCTCCGCTTCTTGGCATCCATGGCATCCAGGATGGGCTGTCTCTTTGCTGTATACCGCTGTCGAAGTTCTTCTATCTCGCGCTCCATCATGGGGTCCAAGGCTTTAAGTCTCATCTGCAGCTCCTCGAAACTCAAATTCTTCAGCTGGTGGTAAAGATGAAAAGAATAAAAAAAAAAAAAAAACAACAAAACATTAGCATGGAAAAGAAAGAGCACATTGTAGATACTTAAAAAATACCTGAAAATGGGTTCATAAAGATACATGAAGATGAATAGAACCGGTCCAACTCCATATCTCAGCACATTAATGATAAATCATCTGTAGCTGCACCAATGTCATCCCTACATAATAATCACCTGATGTTTACGATACACATTAGGTTTCATTGAGTTACCTGAGGATGCACTGACCAGTGGTCATTCCATTTCTGAGCTGTCACAGAGAGGAGTGCTCATGTGTAGTCATCTATTGGGAATGTAGGATTATACTTAGATATAAGATAATATGTACCTGAAATGGCTGCACATGGTTATATAGAGTATTTCTCTATTGTTCTGCTTTTGGTGCAAATTACTTTTTAAATCAGTTCAAAAAGTTGGCCAACGGTTAGCAAGAAACCCAGTTACACACAAATATAAACATACAGCTATATTAAAACCAAATATACCAGCCATGCCACTACACTAATAGATGCAGAAATAATAGCACCACTATAAGTCACAGATGGAAAGTTAGAAGTAAACCTACAACTCCTGTATGCGCTGAATGCACAGACACAGAGCAGTGACTGAGCAATGGACCCAAACTTCACATACAGATGGAGGACATGCCAGATTGCAGTGTTCTAACCTTGTCTGCTTCATAGTGACGTTATTAAAGTGAGGCCTCATTAATGGACCGTACACATGGTCAGATCAGACAACGATCAGATATCGTTGTCTGATCGTCCTACATGTGCTGGATGATCGTTATCGAACATCCAGCACATGCACCAACCCCCAAACAACTATAACGACCCGCGATCAACGATCGAGGGTCCCTAGAGCAATCTGGCTAACCTAGTCGATATCAACCATTCGTGCCCGCGCATTGTTTGGTCGTTTGAGGGGGCAAAAAAAGGACGATTTAAACGATCTCGTTATCGTTTAAATAGTCTTTTAAATCTGACCGTGTATATGCAGCATTACATTTTAGGATTAGAAGCAAATCCATCTAAAGAGTGAAAATCAACATCTAGACAAAGCGCGCTGTGAATTAAGAAGAGCAAATGTAACTTCCTATTATGCATGCAGGGAAAAGCAGACACATCAAGGCAGCTTTATTCAACTTGGGGAGTCTTTCCTGTGCAATACAGTTTTGCTAAGGTGCAAAATTTTATTTTCTAGCTGGATTTACTCTAATGAGGCCCAAAACGCATTTCCCTCCTCCATTCTTCGCGCCACTGACACTGTGATATTTCTTTATTTCCAATGGAGCCATTTCAGTTTTCATTACAACATACAATAAGTGTATCACTCCAAATTCAGGGTATACATAGAACACACCTTAACCCAAAGGAAGCTATCTTCTGCCAAGGTGATTCATGAAACACTGAGTTTAAACGTGGACAGCACCAGCCCCCTCACACCCTGTCTGGCAGGATTGCCACCCCAAAATTCCCGATTGTAACCCAACAACGGGCTGATCTAAAGCATCTTATTTCAACGCAGTTTCCAGACAATACAACTCATCACGTTCTTCATTGTTGGTTACAATGCAGTAATAAAATCTCTAGGCAGTTTTCCACTTATTGAAAGACACAGTGGGTCATCGCTGTCATGGAGGATAGAGGATGTCAGGTATCCAGCAGGTGCCATTTATTATAACAAGCTGCTGGAAGATGGTTTATTATATTGATCTGATCTTACACATACTGTATTTTTCCACAGAGCTTACAGACATAAATAATTGCTTCAGAAAACCTGTGTCTGGGCAATCAAAACACATCCATTGGTGATTAATGAATCCTTGTGAACATCCTGAAGTGCATTTAAAAGTTACTACTGAGAACATTGTACAGTATTTGCTATATGTGCTATGAATGCAAAGTTTGCTTCATAAATTTGGTTGCTTTACATCCAAATAATCTTTGCTATTTTATTATTTTTTATTATCTATTATTATTATTATTAATTTTAATAATTAACATGAAAGTGTTCATGATGATCAAAAGCAAGGCCAGACCTCTGGACTTGGCGATCTACCCTGAAGGCTGAAAATATTTTGAGATCTACCAAGTAGAGGCATTTGCACGGGCCATAGAAGTGGGCCCCAGAAGGGCCGTGGGGACTGTCCCAAATAAGGATGGTTGGAAGGTATGCGGGGAATGGGTGCCACACACCCAGGTGGGTAATGGGTGCTAACACCCAGCCAGGGAAGAAAGGGAACGGACGTACACTTCCCAACCAGAGGAAATTCCCTCCAGCACTGCATTATGAGAGGACAATATTAAACTCAACATCTGCTAATACAGGGCTTGACAAATTTTTCTAAAATCTAGGAGCCAGGATGAAAGTGTAGGAGCCAGACCACCACCCCCCCAAAAAAAAATTACAGGAGTGAGTGAGGAGCACAGCTCTGTGTTATACACACTATACTAGTCCACAAAATGGTCACAATTGAATAGATACAGTAAAATGGAGGCTCCCTCACTGCCCTGCACAGCTCCCCTGCTCCACCCTCCAGTAATAACGGACCACATTTCACAAAAAACAATGGTGCCAGAAAGTAAAACAAAACCCCCCTCCCCTTGTGGTCACGCCCCTATCCCTCTCAAGATGCTCCGCAATCCCTGGCCACGTATAGACAGAGCGTTCCCGCTAGGCTGTTTTAGCGGGGCAAAAAGCACCCTGCCCTCCACGAGGAGGGCAAAGAGCGCCCTGCCCTCACAGCCTGCGGGTGCCGTCTTCACCCGCGGGTCGCAGTGTCCCGCAGGTGGAGAAATGTGCAGTGACCGGGTCACCGCCGGAGAATAGACATCTAGTATCACTGTCTGCAGCGCTTGGGGGCTGCCCGGCGCGTCCGTAAGTGCCGGGCACGCCCCCAAGTATGACGAAAAGGGGACACGTCTTATAGACACGCCCCCTTATTGGGCACGCGCACAAGGTTGCCCTCTCTAGCTCCGGCGCTCTGCCTGCCGCCGGAGCTAGAGTGAACACTATAGACCCTACTACCGGAGAGCTCTATGCAGCCAGAGATAGGAGACAGTAGACAGCCGGGACGTACAGGCGGATCAGCGTAGACTGGGACAGACAGCAGGGAGAGCAGGCCAGGATGGAGAGGAGTCAGCGCAGGCCGGGACGGACACAGGCACAGCAGTCACCGCAGGCGACACTCAGCACATGCACTCCTGTGCATGATATGAACACTGCAATACTATAGGCACGAATCTCCGCCGGAGCTGATGAGGATCTGCTTCCTCCCTCACTGCAAAATCTAGTAGCCAGGCAGCAGTCTGGTAGCCATGGCGACCTGGCCCCCGGGATTTGTCGAGCCCTGTCCTAATACTTAATATAAAATGTAAAGCTCTTAACAAAAGCTTTATAAAGACACACCTAGGAGCTTAGCTCCACCGATATTACAGCCAGTGGTGTTTTAGAAAGTGTCTTGTAGAGCTGATAGCCATGATAAAAGTAAAAATATCCACAAAAAACAAAAACGGTGCAATCTCAGAGGCAATTTCTTATTGTGCGGTGCCATGTATTAATAGCAGTTACCCGGAGTAATCATGTAACAACAGAACATTAAGTACCATTAAGGATCAGTCAGACATTGAAAGCTACATTAAGAGGCATCAAAAGAAGGTGTGGTAGCGGGCTGACACCACCGGCAGCAGCACTGAGCTGTGGGGCAGGGAGATGGCAGGGAGCCGGGGACACTTCTACACATACATGCACTCACTCTCTGGGAGTTGGTGCGTTGGAGTCTCCGTCTCTCCAGCCTAGTCACTGTAATGCACAATATACTGGTAGCTGCAGCTTCATTAAGGATCAGCCTGATTCTTATTGGCTAGTGCTGTCACATGTGACAGCCGACAGGGACAGCTGCGGCTTCCAGGCAGCAAGCCAATTAGAATCAGCCTGATTTTATAGATATACAAGACCATTTGTAACAAAGCATACAGTAATAATAAGAAAAATATACACACAATACTAAAAATCATAATATATACTATATTACACATATGATTTCATAATAAACAAAAGTGGGAGGCACAGATAAATTGGAAGGTGACAAGGAATTTACAAAACACAGTTCATTGCATATTTGCCTACTTTCCACATGTCCTCTCCGGGAGAAATACCAAAGGCGTATTCTAGTAAGGGGATGCGGCAATTTATGGCTTTGTGCAGTGGGGGGCGTTACCATGATGACGCCAATAAGTGAGAAACACGTCACAAAGCTCCCAGGAGGTTAGTCTTCTCTCTCTATAATTACCTGGTGACCAGAGGGCTGAGAAAGTC
The DNA here is from genome assembly GCA_031769625.1 of Taudactylus pleione. Lineage (NCBI taxonomy): Eukaryota > Metazoa > Chordata > Amphibia > Anura > Myobatrachidae > Taudactylus > Taudactylus pleione. The sequence continues at coordinate 12,820,777 of JAUIMM010000312.1, read as the reverse complement.
ACAGGTGAAGCAAAGCTGTTCTGTAATAAATTACCCTGGACTTAAAGTAAAGAGGTGCTTGTAATCAATTAACATCGTTTATACATGTGGGGACCATCAAGAACTATACAAGCAAACAAATGTATATGACAAACATGCTTCTGAAGTTGTGGGATCTTTCCACAAAGAAAAGCGTTAAGCACAAGTACTAATATTGGACATCCTGGTACTACCTCTACTGCCTATACGCACCAGTTTCACCTGTGGGTGCAGTGGGTACTTCCCTTCAGCCTGTGTTCACCGCACTACCTCTACTGCCTATCCGCACCAGTTTCACCTGTCGGTCCTGTGGGTACCTCCCACTAGCCTGTGTTCACCGACCATGTACAAGTCTGCAAGACTAATCACTGACTGTAGGCACTCATACATCTATTTTAACATTTATTTTAATCAGTAGGCAATACCTGGATAGCCAACATGTATGTGGACATAATAGACTGCCTGTGTTACTTACAATGATAGGGGTCCCTTTGATGTATTTTTTTTTATATTTATTACCAGTTATTTATATAGCGTACACACATTCCGCAGCGCCTTACAGAGAATATTTGGCCATTCACATCAGTCCCTGCCCCAGTGAAGCTTACAATCTATATTCCCTATCACATGCTCACACACATACACACTAGGGTTATTTTTTGTTGGGAGCCAGTTAACCTACCGGTATATTTTTGGAGTGTGGGAGGAAACCGGAGCACCCGTAGGAAACCCGTGCAGGCACTGGGAGAATATAAACTCCACAGAGGTGGGACTCAAACCCACCACCTCAGCGCTGTGAGGCAGCAATGCCATCCATTACACTGTCTGTGCTGCCCAATATGATATTTGGAATGCATTTGTGACTTTCAGGACATATATTTTAAATAATCGTTTTTACTGTGATATTCAATGTGTTATACGGTTATGCAAATTTTATTTTCATATTAACAATTATACTTGCATACTCATTCAAGCTGTACATATCAGCACTCTTACTGGTAATCATCTTACAAATATTACAACCACAAAAGTGCTATACTATTGTTTCTTAGTATTTATTCTTTACATTGGGGATTAACACCCTCCATCTATAAAGCTGCTTTACCTGACAGTGCCAATCTTTTTATTCTCTAGATTTACAGCTCCAACAATGTACTGCTTAAATTATAGAAGGTTTTAATTATTTTTTTTTTTTAGGTGTGACGGACTTATGTCAGAGCACAGATTCATCCAACAGAAAACATGGGGGCATATTAATGTTAATGAAATCAATTGGACAGGACGTAAGATAAGAACTTGTAGTCACAGTATTAATAGTTCATCTTAGTTGACTTGTTGGTATTTATTAACAGTTATTTATATAGCGCACACATTCTGCAGCGCTTTTACAGAGAATATTTGGCCAATCACATCAGTCCCTGCTCGCGGTTTTTGATCTGCGCATGCGCCGCGTCCGGAAGCCCCGCCGAGCAACTGAAGTCCAGTCGCTACGGGGTTCGCTACAAGACGGGGCGGCTGTCGATGGTGAGTGACAGCTCGCCCCGTTTTGTAGGCGTGTAGGGGGGGGTGGTTGGCGTCTGGCGTTTGAGGGAGGACCTACTGACATCACAACTGATGTCAGTAGTGGACTTCCTGCGCTACCACAGGGTCTCGTCACAAGGCCGATGGTCGCGATTATCGCGACAGGCTCCAGGCCACTCGCACAAGCTGTGGGTGGTCACCCACAGCCTTGCAAGCGGCAGGAGAAAAAAAAAACCACGCCCACAGACCTCGTGAGCGGCCAGCAGCTGCTCACAAATTAACCCTCATGTGTGTGAGCATGTTGTTCCCAACAGCATGCTCACGCACATAAGGGTCAATTTTTTTTTGTCAGGAGCCAGTTAACCTACCAGTATGTTTTTGGATTGTAGGAGGAGACCCGGAGGAAACCCATGCAAGAACCAGGAGAATATACAGAGTCCACACAGTTAGGGTCATGGTGGGAATTGAACCCAAGACCTCATTGCTGAGAGGCAGTAAGGCTGACCTCTACACTAACCGTGCATAATGCGGACAGCTAATGGTTTAACCTCAGCACAAAAGCAGTTATGCGATACTCTGTAAAACTGATGCAAAAATATAATGCTTAAAATGAATCCCTATATAAAATGTAGCTCATACATAGTGTTGGATGCGGCCTGGAACGTTAGCTGCTAAACGTCAGGAGGATTTTCAAACAAATACAGGTGCAAACCTCCTTCCAAAAGGATTACAATTTTTCTACCTAACCTTAACCTTGCTAAACTTATTTTCAATAAGCAAAGTCATCTAAACAAAAATCTGAAAGGTGGACATCCAATTTAGATGCTAGTTAATCACATAGGACATTTTCAAATTTGAGTTGGACCTGCTTTATTATTGTCATCATTTATTTATATGGCGCCACAAATGTTCCGCAGCGCCTTACAAAGTACATAAACAAGTTGTAGACAAGCGACTTACAGAACAATACAATACAGGACCAGGACATGGATAATATATTGCTACATTATAACACCCAGATAAGCAACAGAACATAAGCAACCAAGTGTTAGGTGCCCTAGTGGGGAGTAAGAGCTTACATTCTAAAAGGGAGGGGAAGACAAACAGGGGTGACACAGATGGGGTAGATGGGGAGGAAGGAACATGGAGCAGGGAGTTAGAATGATAGCTGGAAGGCTTTGATGAAGTAGTGGGTCTTTACACTGAAGACTAGATTTTTATCTGTCTGAAACAGATTTTGGCATTCTGATTCCTAAAAGAGCTTGTATACGAAGTGCAATAAAGTGAAATCAAATTAAAGTTGTCCTTTCACCTAGTTGTACTTTTGCGTTTATAAAACACTGCACGGAGCCCCCAGGACACCGGGGTTAGCCTTCCGGAAACCATGTCTGTGTGAGCGCACAAACAAATGATATTTAGCCATCGCACACATAGCAGCTTCTGATTGGTCCTCTCACTTCTGGATCAAAATTACTGACCCCATTAGGGGGTAATATAGAATACTGTAAATTTTTCAGAAATGTGACCGAAAACATCAAGCACAAGCACAGGATGCCTCCGGCTATTGAGAAAATTGTACATTCATTCATCAAAGTGTCGCATTGTTTCTGATTTTTCAAAGATACTCTTTAAGCATTTATATTCTATAGGCACACAATTGTGGCAGACCTGACATGAGGAATTCATCAAGAACAATTGGGCAGGGTTTACAATCTCCTCTCAGTTTCGTCACAGTCCAGAGCATTTTGCAGTCTCATTAGGAAAAAACGCCAGTAGATTGTTGTATAACTACTGATGCATTTCATCACTCCGAGGGGTCAGGTTCACATACTGTGACGTACAGAGTGATACCAGTATCCCTGTGTTAGCAGCTGCTTTCAGAATTGTTTTATTGCAGAATCCCGGGCTTGCATCAGAGCTGTAACATGATGTATTTATGGTGTGCATCCCTTAAAATTATACAGGATCACAGATCGTTATCTGGGTTAGTCTGCACTTCCACAATTACATGCAGTTTTTCCTATTACAATTGCACAGCAATTTGTCAGCGAAGTGATCATAAAAGATAATGTAACTGACATCTTATAGCACGTAACTAAATTTTCAGGTTCCTCTCTAGTAAATCTTCCTATTCTTCCGTTTTTTTAAGACAAACTGACATTAGCGCAGCTCCGATCCATAAGCAGCTGCCATTCAGAGATCACTTCTCATTCACTGTAGGAATGAATAATTATCCTAGTATTTACATCTCTGTATCTACACTCATCTGGGTATATGGAAATCTGTTTTCTACCTTCCAAATACTGAAATGTGAAAATAGTCCAAATGCGCTCAACTATTGGAGCAGTAGTCCTACATAAAAATTTATTTTTTTGTATAGCAAATTAAGCAGCTTTTAAGGATGCATCAGGTAATTATTGTCCTTTGCTATCCTCCTACAGACGATCAACTCCTTTTCAATACCTCTCTGGAGGGCAAACAATAATGGCCGTCCAAAGCTCACATGGCCTGATTCATATATGCTGCTTCACCCACGATCAAATCGCTTCTGCCATTATCTTTTTTATATGAGGTGTTCTAGTTGTATTGCTTTGCATAGGGGTCCTGTCGCGGGAGTGGCCCATGTGACCAGCAGCGCTATACAGACTGGGGGCAGCAGCACCTTCACCCACCACTCAGACCAATGTCACTGTGTCCCCTGTGCACAGACTGCTATGTAATATGTAACCTATCCTATTCACCCACCACTCAGACCAATGTCACTGTGTGCCCTGTGCACAGACTGCTATATAACCTATCCTATTCACCCACCACTCAGACCAATGTCACTGTGTGCCCTGTGCACAGACTGCTATGTAATATGTAACCTATCCTATTCACCCACCACTCAGACCAATGTCACTGTGTGCCCTGTGTACAGACTGCTATGTAGCCTATCCTGTTCACCCACCACTCACACCAATGTCACTGTGTGCCCTGTGCACAGACTGCTATGTAACCTCTCCTATTCACCCACCACTCACACCAATGTCACTGTGTGCCCTGTGCACAGACTGCTATGTAACCTCTCCTATTCACCCACCATTCACACCAATGTCACTGTGTGCCCTGTACACAGACTGCTATGTAGCCTCTCCTATTCACCCACCTCTCACACCAATGTCACTGTGTGCCCTGTGCACAGACTGCTATGTAACCTCTCCTATTCACCCACCACTCACACCAATGTCACTGTGTGCCCTGTACACAAACTGCTATGTAGCTTATCCTAATCAAGGGCACGCAGGCCCAAAGCGCTTCTCTACCCTCCCCTTACCAGCCACGCGCATGGTGCCACACCTATCTCTTGTAATGATGATGACAATTTTTTTTGTTACTGCTCAACTTTAACTTGACGGATTGATATGAAGCAAAGTGCAGGATATTTCTAGGAGTTTCCACTACAAAATTATGAGTATCCGTTTAGTAGTTTTTGCGCCAACTTGGAACAAACATGTTCTTTTTATATTAGTATAGATTGCACAAAAACCCTGGATAATGGAGCAATGTTTTATACCTCTCGTCCTCAGTTCTAACAATTTCTGACTTCCATAGGGAAGGGAGCAGGATCCAGCTCATACAGCACCCAATGTGACAAATAGTGCAGGAGCTGTATATAGTAATGGATGTGTATGTTACTTCAGCTGAAATTGTGCCTACTTTGGGTGCACTACAGGGCTACAATGGCTTCATTAGACCACGAAACCAAATTGCGTCAATTTCCAATGGTAAATCACTGAACACATGCGCAGTGCAAGGCCTAAAATAAACAAACTGGTTCCAGTGACCCCATCCAATGACGTGATTTGTGACCAGTCGCATTGGAACAACATTGTGGGTTTCCCAATGCTATCTACTCCATTCAATGCATTTAACACAAGTGAGTTCGTCAGTGACCTCCAAATGCACTCTTAGGGCTCGATCCAATTAGGTGCGATGAGTGCGATGTGCCGTGGCAACGGCGTTAAAACGCCGGCAACGGCCCGGCACATCGCACCCTGACTCGCCACTAAATTCAGGAGAATCCGGGCGGCCGTCAAGCACGGCCACTGTCGCGATGAATCGCACACGTGAGTACATCGCACCTAATTGGATCGAGCCCATAATGTCGACAGCATAATGTTGACATGGTCTGAATGTCGACATAGGGTGACAGTGAGATGAAAGTTTAAATCACATTGTCTGAATGAGAATGTCAACAAAAATACATTACACCCTGTCAAAGCATGCAGGTGGCTTCATAGGCATTCACACTTAGAAATCATATACTGCCAGGTGTTTGCTATGCATTTAAAATTTGTTACTGATGAGTTATGGAATGGTTGACAGTAATGAGAGAGAGGGTGATAGCATTCTGTGCTACTAAACCATTACATTCTGCTTTACACAAAACCAATCTGACTGTGGTGAATATGTAAGAAAGCTTCCCATAGCAACCAATCAGCTTCTACTTATCATTTTATAGAAGGATAGCTAGAAGTCGATTGTGGTTGCTATGGACAACTTCTACACCTGCTATCTTCAGAATGTTTGAAACATCTCCCCCTTATATCTGACATAATCCGAGGCTAAACCTGATTTCTATCACATATTAGTCTCAATGGTAAATGTGTCATGGTATCTATGTCGGATCACAATTTATTGCCCTTACAGGAATGCAAATCTAGCATTAACCCTCTTCCTCTCCAACTAATCATGTTCACTTTTACCATCAGGGAGTTAAACACCGCTGCTGTTACATATACATGAGTGCAAATAAACAATAAATAACACCGAAGCTGTCATTTGCCATGACTGTAAGTAGACCATGTATTTAAATGTCTGGTCTGACCGCATTCTTACAACACAGTATACACACACACACATTATATATATATATATATATATATATATATATATATATATATATATATAAAGTCAGAAATCCACTGCACTCGCCACTCCTAGATCTGGGGTGCAGACCTGCACTCGCCATTCCCAGGACTGGGGTGCAAGTGGCCTGTGACCACATTGCTTAAATAAATAAAAACAGAAAACCCAGCACTCACCATGTTTAAACACTCACAATGATGTATAAATAAGTAAATAAATAATGGGGATTTAGTTCATGGATTGATCAATGCATTTAAGCCCGCAGCCCACATCACGGGACCCCACTTTCTGCAGGTCCTACACTATCCGTCACACTGATGGAAACCTGTTAGCTGCTATCACATAGTTTAGACTGAAAAAATGTTACCTGGTTTAAAGCTCACCTGCCAGCTAATGGCTTTTAAAGGTAAGGCAGTCACCTGACGATATATATTTATTAGGGGTGTGCATCGGGCACTTTTCGTGTTTTGTGTTTTGGTTTTAGATCTGGATCTTTCTTCGTGTTTTGGATCTGTATTTTTTGGAAAAAAAGCATAGAAACAGCTAAAATCACAGAATGTGTTGATTTTTCTGCTCCTATGCTATTATTAACCTCAAAAACCTTAATGTCCACTCATTTCCAGTCTATTCTGAACACCTCACAATAGTGTTTTTATGTCCAAAAGGTTGCACCGAGGTAGCTGGATGACTATGCTAATCGACACAAGTGGGCAGCACAAACACATGGTCCATCTAGGAGTGACACTGCAGTGGCAGACAGGATGGTAGTTTGAAAAACTAGGCCCCAAACACTACATAATGCAAAGAAAAAAAAGAGGTGCAAGATGGAATTGTCCTTGGGCCCTCCCACCCACCCTTATGTTGTATAAACAGGACATGCACACTTTAACAAACCAATCATTTCAGCGCCAGGGTCTGCCACACGACTGTGGTTGAAATGATTGGTTCGTTTGGGCCCCCACAAAACAAGCTGGCAATTAATCTGTCCCTGCACAAACTGGCTCTACGGAGGCAAGATGTCGTCCTCATCCTCCTCATTCACCGATTCCTCACCCTCTTCAGTGTTGTGTACATCTATTAATGCGTCCCCGCTGGAATCCACCACCACAGGTCCCTCTGTACGTTATGGAGGCTGGTCTCCCTTAAAGAGTTGATGTTCATAAAAATGAATTATCATCTTCTCCACATTTTGTGGAAGCAACCTCCTACGCCTTTCGCTGACAAGGTTCCCGGCTGCACTAAACATTCTTTCGGAGTACACACTGGAGGGGGGGCAACTCAGGTAAAATAGAGCCAGTTTGTACAGGGGCCTCCAAATTGCCTCTTTTTCCTGCCAGTACATGTACGGACTGTCTGACATGCCTACTTGGATGCTGTCACCGATGTAATCCTTTAACAGACAGACACACGCTTGTCGCTGCTGCTTTGAGGATGCAGGTGCGGCTACAGCCCACACAATTCACAAAGACAGAAAAAAAAAGAAAACATTTTTTATTGTTTGTGGAGCGCACTTTGAGGGTTACACCACCCTTTAACAGACAGACGCATGCTTGTCGCAGCTGCTTTGAGGACAGTATCATATGCAGTGACAGTAGACTTGTCAGACATTGTTGGCACGTCCTTCAGTCCGGACCAGATGTTAAAACCGGCCCTTGACTTATGACACAGGCGCACGCTTGGCGCTGCTACTGTGTTGATGCACATGTGGCTACATCGCACACAAGTCACAAACACAGAAAAAAAATTGTTATTTATTTCTTGGAGCACTTTGGGGGTTACACCACCCTTTAATAGACTTATGGGACACAGGCGCATGCTTGGCGCTGCTCCTTTGTTGATGCACGTGCAGCTACAGTGCACACAATTCACAGACAGAAAAAAAAGAATTTTTTATTTTTTGTGGAGCGCACTTTGAGGGTTACACCACCCTTTAACAGACAGACGCACGCTTGTCGCTGCTGCTTTGAGGATGCAGGCGGAATCTAGACGGGATTTGGAACCGGGGACACACTACCGCCATCAATTGTCTAAATCCCACTGCACTAATGGCGGATACCGGACGCACGTCTAACACCAACATAGCAGTCAAGGCCTCAGTTATACGTTTTGCTTCAGAATGACTGCTGTCGTACTTCATCCTCCTCGCTAAGGATTGTTGGAGGGTCAATTGTTTAGTAAAAGTAGTGGTGTTCCTACTTCCTCTCTGGGATGATTAACAACTTCCAGCAGCAGCAACAGCACTAGGAGGAAATGGTTCTTGATCTTTCCCTATTTTATTTTTATCGGAGAAAGTTTGGTCCTCCATTTATGTTATATTGATATATATGAGCGGCTAAGGCGCACACAAACACAGAAAATAATTTTTTATTTTTGTTGGAGACTAGTGCACTTTGTGGGTTACACCACCCTTCAAGAAATGAGCCAGCCGGCCCTTTACTTATGGGACACAGGCGCACGCTTGGCGCTGCTCCTTTGTTGATGCATGTGCAGCCACAGTGCACACAATTCACAAACACAGAAAATATTTTTTTATTTTGTTTGGAGTGCCCTTTGGGGGTTACAGCACCCTTTAATGGACTAGGCAGCCGGCCCTTTACTTATGGGACACAGGCGCACGCTTGGTGCTGCTCCTTTGTTGATGCACGTGCAGCCACAGTGCACACAATTCACAAACACAGAAAATATTTTTTTATTTTCTTTGGAGTGCCCTTTGGGGGTTACAGCACCCTTTAACGGACAAGCCAGCCGACCCTTTACTTATGGGACACAGGCGCACGCTTGGTGCTGCTCCTTTGTTGATGCACGTGCAGCCACAGTGCACACAATTCACAAACACAGAAAATATTTTTTTATTTTCTTTGGAGTGCCCTTTGGGGGTTACAGCACCCTTTAATGGACAAGCCAGCCGGCCCTTTACTTATGGGACACAGCCGCACACTTGGCGCTGCTCCTTTGTTGATGCACGTGCGGCTACTGCGCACACAATTCACAAAAAATATATATTTTTATTTTTGTTGGAGTGCACTTTGGGGGTTACAGCACCCTTTAACGGTCAAGCCAGCCGGCCCTTTACCTATGACACAGGCGCACGCTTGGCGCTACTTTGTTGATGCACGTGCGGCTACTGCGCACACAATTCACAAACACAGAAAATAATTTTTTTTTGCACTTGGGGCGAGCACCCCTGATGGACAGAGCACCCCCTGGACAACACTACAGCACCCCTTTAGGACTGGGACACTGCACAGGACTTTGGAGTGGACACAGCCCCTATGGACAACTGACTGCACAACACAGTCCAGCCAGCCCCTATGGACTTTGGAGGAGTGGACACAGCCCTTATGGACAACAGCAGCACAGCACAACACAGCCAGCCCCTATGGACTTTGGAGGAGTGGACACAGCCCCTATGGACAACAGCAGCACAGCACAACACTACTCTGCACTACACTACACTCCACAGCCCAGCCAGCCCTAACTCCCACCCTCCCTCTTCACTGTCCACAGCCGAGTGAGAAAATGGCGCCGACGCGGGTACCTTATATAGAATCCAAAACCCACGAGACCCGAAAGGCGGGATGATGACGTTTTGCCTCGATTTCAGATTCGAGTCAGGTGGGAAAAGTCGAGCCTGACTCGGATCGGCCTCGGATCGGGGGGGGCGTTCGGATTTCAGAAATCCGAACCCGCTCACCCCTAATATATATATTATATATATATATATATATATACACATACATTCACACACACACACACACAGAGGCATCATGTAGTAATAATGAGACGCTAAGAAAACAAAATTTCTCTTGTATTTAATTTCTTCGGCTTTCGCTGCACTAGGAACTGCATGTACCCAATCAGCCATCTCCCCAGCACCTCGTTATATACGGAGAACTGGAATTAAAATGACAGGAATAATAAAACAGATAGAAACCACTGCTTTGCTCGGAGTGCATATTATACTCGGAACAAACTAGGCTACAAACAACAAGACTGCAGACCGCTCTGGCCTTCTACATAATAAATTATAATAGCTAAATAGCTCCTCCTCGGCTTTGTGCTGGTTGGGGACAGTGGAGGAGACAGCAGCTACAAGCCGTGGAGAGATGGGGAATAATCTGCATATTATATGTGTGTGTTTACGTTTTGGCTAAAAAGCAGAAATAATAAAAAAAAAAAAAAATAAGAAAAACTGCCAGCTGGGTGCCCTCAACCCGCAAAGCCATGCCTACACCGGGGCAATAGACTCCCGTAGGGGTGGGCAATAAGCGGTCCTGCAGATGTTGTTGAACTACACATCCCAGCATGCCTTGCAACTGTTTTAGCATGGTGAAATGGCAAAACTGTGGCAGGACATGCTGGGATGTATAGTCCTACAGCAGCTGGGGCCGCTGCTTATTGCCCACCCTAAGGTGTATGGCTGTGCTCTCTTATTGCAGTTGTTAAGTGTAAGTAACACAGGAATGGCGGATTTGTTAATTTGAACATATCGGGACAGTTTTAGGGTGAAATAAGCCAAACAGCAATCACAGTGCAATCCTGATCACCTCTCAACAGTGCATTGTGGGCCTGATTCAGTACCGATCGCAGTCTCACTGCAAAGATATGCTAAGGTCTGTGATCGCTATGCCATACGCAGCCTAACATAAGGACGCCCACCTTACCTTACACACATCCGTAATACTTAGCAAGACTGCAAAACCATCGGTAACATCGAGAACTGGCACGCCTGCTTTATGTGGACCACCACCCCCAAATGGTACACCCTGCGATGGGTCTGTGTAGTCACTGCGATGGAGACTGCCATCGCAGTGAAGTCTTCGCGCACTGCGATGGATAGGCATGCGCAGAACGCACCAATTGGCCGATTGCGTGCGTAATGGCAGTTGCGATTGCTGCTGAATCAGGCCCCATAATCAGAGACGATGCCCCAATGCAAGCAGGCACATCTATACCAGCGGTGGCCAGCACGCGACCCTGGCACCACATGTGATTCTTTGTACTCAGGACATAAGGAGCATCAGGGACAGAATGAGCCCCCACTGGTGCTTCCAATCTGATTTATCATTTGCTTTGTTATAAAGCAGAGAATACTACTGACCGGTAGCAGCTGACTTTCACATCATGTAACTTCCTCTGCACAACACCCTGCACATCCACAGGGGGATTCAGTGTATTCTGCGCCATGTGTAGGGGAGATGACAAGTTATATGGGGAGGGGGGAGGACTGATGGGCATGTGGGCGAGGTCTGAAGCCATGTAAAAGGTATGATGGGAGCTCTTATGAGCATGTGAGGGGCATGTGGGGAGCTTATATGACATATCAGGATCATGTGGGGAGCTTATATGACATATCAGGATCATGTGGGGAGATCTGATGGCATATAAAGGGGCATGTGGGGAGCTCTGATGGCATATAAAGGGGCATGTGGGGAGCTCTTATGGCATATAAAGGGGCATGTGGGGAGCTCTTATGGCATATAAAGGGGCATGTGGGGAGCTCTGATGGCATATAAAGGGCCATGTGGGGAGCTCTTATGGGCGTGTAGGAATGGCTTCACGTATTAAACATTATCATGAATGTCAGGTTATTATGAGTTTAAAATTCGAGTGACAGAGCGTAAAGAAATTGTCATGAAGAGTAGACTTGGGAAAAGCTGTAATGTTTGCTGGGCGCACTAAATCTGCAAGCTCAAGAGCGCCATACATCATACATTCACCTTTCACATCTGACAGATCTAGAGATGTTATCTGGTCTTCAAGTTATCTTTTAGAGAAGCCGCACTGTCTCACTCTGCAGAAGATGAAAATGAAAACCAGTACAAACCAGGATATTGGAAAACTGCTGAGCTCCCACAATTCTCCAAAACGTTCAATGCATTGTGCATATTAAATTCTACAATATGAGATGCAGCATATGTAATAGGAACCTACATTAATATAAAGCTTTATTAAATTTTTAAATACCAATATTTTTTCTCTGTTATATTCAAAATATTCCCAGTGTACCATGTAGTACTGTAATATATGCAGCAAGAAGACTTCAATGTCTGAAAATAGTTAGATAGAAAATTACTTATATTTTTCAAATACGATGGCAGCAAACAGACAGCTTCTAAGGCATCCCCCTATTTACCCCCACGTCGCCCTAATAATACTTTTCCTGTCCGCCAATTGCTTGTATCCCAGCTTCTTCAAACACATTCTGATCGATTAGTTGCAGCCTACCTACTTCAGTCACTTCTTAGTGGACATTATTTTTCTTTTCTATTGTGTTCCTGCAACTGAAATTAACATTCTTGGGTGTTTATGGAATAGCCTGCCAGACGCAGGAGAGTCTAGCCCGTATTTTTTAATCGGCAATCATTTAATAGTCATAAGCAACTTGGTTTTGCATTTTATATGATGGCCGCTTTAAAAATACGGCATAGACTCGCCAGAAATTCATCCCTTAAAAATTATATTAATGTGTGTGTGTGTGTGTATATATATATATATAAAAAGTTATTTAAAGATTATGCTTGTTACTTGTTTGTTTTTGCAACCTTTCACTTCCCGTTGCTGCTTAGTGCCAGTGGCATAACTATGCAAATGAGGGGGAGGGGTAATATAGTGGTGAAGGTGCTGAAGTTGTTATAGTGGCTGTTTGACGCTTTCAGAGAAAGCAAAATATAATGGATCTCAGATGCAATGAGCTGTCACAAAACTACAAGTGATCTGTTGAGCTTCAGCTTCAGGGGGAAAATAACAATTATATTGAAGATACCAATAGCCAGAATAAGGTAAAGGTTTCCTTATTTGTAGATATTGCACTGCAAGACAATCCTATTAGAGGGTCTGATCTAAAACAGATTGCTTAAATTCCTTGCTAATGACAAGTGATGACATGTAAAGAGTTATTACAGCTTGTGCAACAATGCAATCCCTGGTTCAGTTAGTCACAGGAATCTTCAGCCAGACTACTGATCACATTAACAAGTACATAACACCACAATCCGAATATGTGCAGACCAGCACAGAGGTGCACATATGCCCGATAAAGTGGTATTTATTGATGATGGATACTGTTACCATCACTAGCGAATTTGCTTGCGCATGGCTGCCTGCGAATGAGCCACTGGCGCCGATTGTTGCCTTCTTCGTTTATCAATCTCATATATTATGCTTTTGTGTATGTTTGTTTCTCATATGCGAGGTGCAGAGCTGTTTCTATTAGAGAATGAAGTCTTATTGGTGCCTAATAATGAATTGCATATTTTGCAAACAAGACAAACAGTTACCAACATAAGCGTGTGTGACGCAGGACTAATGTATGCCTGATGCTAGTGGTGCGGACCTGCACATACAGGTAATTGCGGCTTTATTTGTGACGCCGTTTTGGCAAGCTAGGCATCTGCCCTGTGTGTGACGGCCAGTCTCATTCTAATAGAACACTGCATAACAGCTACTTCCCACTTGGTTATATTTCTTGCTCTAGTCCTTCATGTATCTAAATTTAAGTTACCTAGGCGATAGACAACTGTACTAATTAATGTGAATACCTCTTGTTTGCAGTATTAGATATGTAAATAATATACAATCACTTGACTTATATTAATAGATATGACCATGATATACCAGATAGCATACAATAGCATTAGGCAGGCACTATCACTAACCAAACCTAGGCGGTTACCATAGGCACCTGGGTGTAGGGGGTACCTCAAACACTAAATGCCACTCATGACATGAAAGAAAAGCAGGTGGCAGCTTGTTACCAGTAAAGCTGCTGCTGCTGCTCCATGTCTGTGGCAAGATGTCGCAACCGAGTGCCACATTCCCAAGTGTAAAAGATGATGCCCACACTAAATGGTAAGCGGGGAGGCACTAAGGTCTCAGCCAGGGAAGTGGGCAGAAGTCAGTGGGCACTAATATACCGCCAGCAGATATGTCCAGTAACATTTCATGATCAGGAATGGCAGCAGCGGATATATCCATAACTTACCAGCCATAAATATGTGTATTATTTATTTTTATTTATTTATGCTCATCACTATAGCTACAGAAGAGGCGTCCAGTGATATGCCTGCACTGCAAATGGTTTTTGTTCTCAGACTAAGAAAAAAGGGAGGAGAATAAACAATTCTATTTATCCGTCTCTTCATAACTACATAAGGTGTTTATCTGCAGGAAAAATTAGGCTTTTATAACAGAGTGGGGTGAATTTCTGGTTAATATACATTAGCGAGATATTGTTTTATATCATTAAATGAAATTCTACACAACTGCAGCGAGAGATTCTTGTGGTGTCTTCAAAGAAGTCATTAAAAGATGCATTAAAACGTTTGATAAATGACGGGTCACTTTGCTGGAAGGGCTAGAAAAATCTGGCTATTGATTTATACTGTAATTCTAACATTTGAAACGTTCACATTACGAGAAGATCCTTTCAAAATAAAGATTGATCAGGATAGTGTCAGAGTTTTGGCTACACACATGCTTTAGACAAGTGGTACAGGGGTAAGAATAAAAACACCAGTATTTTCTTCTACACTTTTATTTAAATACATTTTCATACTGATGTATGTAACTAGGTTCTGTATCTACAAGCGAGCGAGCATTGCCGCCGCACAAGGCACAGGGTGCTGCACCATCGCTGCCTTGGTAGCACCTGTATTTTGCTTGTAGGGTGCCTGGCACTGCACCCGGATAGCATCCAAGACACGATGGAGAGCATCCCTAGGACATTCCCGGCATTTTACCTCCTGGTCCTGGCATAGTACTAAGGGGTTGGGTACAAGAAGCCGGCACTCGGGATTAGGATACAAACACCTGTCGGTAAGTATCCTAACCCTACCTGCATCCTAAACCTACCCCCCCACTCGAGTGCCTAAACCTAACCCACCCCCCCAGTGCCTGACCCTCACCCCCCCCACATAGTGCCTAACCCCTAACCCTACTACTAACTCCTCTGTCTTTGTACGGGAGGTAGTTGAAATCCCGACAGCAGGGAGGCTCGCGCTCACATTGCCGACTCCAGGACCCCGACACCAGTCAGAATCTCAGTCAGATATAAGCACCTTTGTGTTGAGAAACAAACATCCTAAAACACACACAAAAGCATAATATATGAGATTGATAAACGAAGAAGGCAACAATCGGCGCCAGTGGCGCATTCCTACTACCGTAGGGATGCCAGCGCTGAGATTCTGACTGGTGTCGGGGTCCCGGAGCCGGCAATGTGAGCGCGAGCCTCACTGCTGTCGGGATTTCAACTACCTCCCGTACAAAGACAGAGGAACAGCACGCAAAATATATAGCAAGCAAAGGCAAAATATAATGCATTCAAGAAACATATTGGCAAGAATAGCAAGGAATTTAACATAAAAGCTGTATATAAGATGTAATAGCCAAGTGTAGAACACACAAGAGATATGATACAAGGACAAATACATGACAGTGGCCCAGAGGATATTAGGAGAGAGATTATTTGATCATGAAAGCATACAATCTAACATATACAAGTATTTGTTAAGACATTTATGGGGCTGATGTGGAGTTGGACACACAAGTTTGTTTAGGGTAAAGCGCTCTATTATGCAGGCTTGCTCAGATCGGCCATTCACACCTCCTTGAGAGCAGCCATATTATTTGTGGGTGTCTGAGGGTAAGAGCAAACACATGCCAATGATATCACCACTAGCTTTAGATTGGGAGACTGCAGATTCACCTCAGAAACACAAAGGTCCTTATATCATAGGATTTTGTGGGCATATTTTATTTAGCAAATTGCTTTTGCCATTGTAAATCTAATAGTGAATGCATATTTTATTATTTGAATAAAAGTTTTAAAAATGAGGTGCCAGTGTTTCAGACGCATGCCTTATGTAATCTCATACTTATCTAATTTTCTGCAGGTGGGCGGCGATGGGGGGCAGGGCCAAGTCCCACCCCCACGCTACGGGTACAGATCTGCACACTTTCTGGGTTTCAGCCTATGCTGTTTTTTTTTATTATCGCATTTAAGTTATGGGAAATGACAAAGAATCAGCAGGACACAAAAACTACTGGCGGGATAGGAGAGGGTGAAGGAATATCATAGTCAATGAAAACACTGTAGAATAGACATATTTTTAATTTAGCATTATACATTATTTTGATTATTACTAACTTAAGATCCTTGTCTATTAAAATCAGACAGAAATCCAACCATAGATACTGTCTGATCCCTTTGAAGAAACAGCTACTATACGAGATGGAGAAACGCATAAGGGGGGACCCGTATTTGCTGTAGTGATAATCATCTTTGGAATCTCCCTCCCGGCATTTATGTCAATCAACCTTGCTCCACCACTGTTTAACCACAAAGACTTAGACAAGCCATCTCCCAGAAGGACTCTCTCTCCCCTTTTGACATTGAGCTGGGTGCCGGAAGCCGATCAGCTGTAAGGAGTACATTACATGTGGCTGCAGTACTATGGGGGGAGGTCGAGGTAACATCTTTCCACCAACTTAAATTGATATTACAGAGGCAATCCTTCTGATTAATATAGATTGCATTATCAAAGAACTTCACCGAATAATCCTTACTGGCAACTTTGGGCACTCCTTTTATGTGCCAGGTTAATTGCTTGCAATTGCGTATGGAGTCCAATTGCTAAAGTACAAGAGACTGCCACAAAATATTTTTAAGGCTCTCAGCATGCTTTGAAACATTACTAGCCATAATTAATATTTTATATATATTTAATAAAGTACTGTAATCATATATATATATATATATATATATATATATACACACACACACACACCATGTGATCCGGCACTCCTTGAATGTATACGTTACTTGGCTGGTTGCCCACACTCATGTGCAAATTCACAAACCCCTCATAGGCTTCAATGCCTATGTAATTGGCATTTTCATCCTGTTGAAAATGCCAATTACATAGGCATTGAAAGTTAACTTTTAAGCCACGACTGCAGAGTGTTTCTTTTGCGCGGAGTGCCACACAGATGAGGGGTTTTATATATATATATATATATATACATACATACATACACACATAGTATATCGCACTCTTTTAGGAAATGTATCCCTTATTGTCATTTTATAGCTACAGATGTGTCCTCTTACAGCCCTGCCAGTTGTGCTACAAAAGAGCGCACGCATCACACCATGCGATTAACCACAGTAGCGTGTGCTACAGCGCGGATTGCGGTCGCACGATGCAATTCTATGGAGTTTTGGGTGCGAATACAGTGCGCATATCCGCTAGCGGGTGCACGCAGCAAAGATGCAAAAGGACATATCTGTATTAAGTACTAATAAGAGGTAATATTTAGGAGCAAGTAATTTTATTTTATTAGAGGAGATATATTTTAATACATACATAACTAATTCATTTTATTGGTGCCTGAAATTTTTTTGTGAATTGTTGTTTATTACTAACTTAAAGTTCTTATCTATTAAAATTCAGACAGAGATCCAACCAGGGATTCCAAAGCGTTGTGAACCGATTAGGTAACTGCCCGTAAACAGTTCTGCATTCCAAGTACTATGGTTTTAGGTATAATGGGCAGGAGTCTTATGGTCTTAAGATTTCCTATGATTCCTCTAATCTGGTTTGCCTGTAACGTTTAATTGCACATTGTACATTTCTCCGATCAGAATGGAAAAACAAGCGGATTATACCTTTAGACGAGCTCTCCCATTATAAGACATACCCGGGGAAAATGTTGTTTCAACCATCAACTCTTAACTGAATAATTTATATAATGCAGATTTTCCGCACCACTGGCTGTTCAGGAAAAGAGCACTCTCATGAGAATTCCAAAATTGTGGGAGAGAAGTGGATCTGGAACGGACATAACTAGGGCTTCCTACTGATTAGCAAAGTATCCATTACTCTATAATTGTAGGTATATTTTATGGTGCAATTTAATAAGAAAGTGAAGGAAGATTAAAGGCTAAACCAATGTTAGAAGGAAAATTTGTAAAAATTAATCCCCTCCTCTTTACTCAAATTGTGGGAGTTCTGTCTATGCTATTACATTTCAAAGTCACAATGAGGAAACCATTGGCACTGGAAGTTTGAGACTTAATTAAGTCAGGGGGTTAAAGCAGAATAATGACGAGGCTGGTGGAAATTAATGCTGCACTGAGCCCTACTTTTTATATCCGGTCTTTATGCAGATCAGTTTCATTGGGGAATCTCCAACCACCAGGTATAAAGGGTCCCAAGGTTGGCTGGTGCTTGCATTCTGGGTGACCTAGGATTCACTGTTCACCCCGTTGGGTTCTGTCTCGACTGCTGTAACATAACAGCCCATGCGGAGGGAGATTACGTTTTATAAACTTTTCACAGAACACAGAATAAGCCAATAACATCTGTTCCTTCACCTGTAGTCTCATATGATGAATGTTTCAGATTGTACATGTCTAAATTTGGCTTCCAGTGGTGGCCAATTCAACAAGGAGCAATAATCCCCTTGTCAATAATAAAATGGCTTTATAAGAAACTGATGCCTCCAGCAGGGAAGGAGCCATTTTGTCAGCTGAAGCAATACTCATTGATAAGAATATAAATTCGTTAGGAACCAGCCCTTCATTAATATTTGAGAACCCCAAAAAGATTTTTTTGAATGTTGACAGGTTGTCTGCTGATATATACTCATCAAGTCGACAATATATACTGAACCCAATCATAAGGCAGAAGGTCTCCTATGCCAGGCACGGAGCTGAATGATTTCTCTCTTATCCCCCTTTCAGATCTAAACCCCCAGAGCTTTAACCTGGCTCTGACCCAGGTCACAGAACATGGGTTGAAGCTGGGGTTTTTGTACTTGGCCCTGTTCACACCTGGCTGAGGACTGGGATTATTCCCGGGTCTTCCATCTCTCAGTGGGCGCTTGGAGATGATGTAATCTCCAAGTGCCCACTGTATCCTCCAATCAAGTCATTTTAGGCATGAGCTCTGTAGGACCCATGTGTGGTGACTTATATCTACTCTCCTGTATGTGTAGGAGACCAGTGCTAAATAGAGGCGCTATTTTATAAGACTTACTATTGAATTAAGCGAGCATGTTATGCGGTTTGTCATTTAATGGGACATAAAAAAAATGGATTAGACAGCTTGCGATGTATACTAACACAAGCAGGCTGTATGCGACTATTGTAGAGCTAAACTTAGAGGTGGAGTGCATTCTAGATATTGCATGTACATTATAGTGTATCGTGAACAATCTAACCCAGATGCTAGCACAAAAAGATTTGTATTGTTGCCATAGAAACTATAAAAAGAATAAAAAAAAGGGCTTTTAAAAATGGTAAACGGAGTAAGCTGCAACTCCATAGGAAGTAGCCAACCCGATAGATGATAAAAGCAGAGTGGTAACAAAGAGAGAGTGTGTGTGTGTGTGTGTGTGTGTGTGTGTGTGTGTGTGTGTGTGTGTGTGTGTGCGTGCGTGCGTGCGTGCGTGCGTGCGTCCAGAAAGAGGACTCTATAAAATATTGGTGACACTTGACAATAAGAAACAATACATATAACGCCAAGCATTTAGTGCCCGATGCACAGTTACATGCAGCTCAGCCAAAGTAGCTGCTGTCCCTGACGAAGGGGGGGAACCCCGACACATCAGCGTATTAAAGGAACGTTTTAAAAATAAGCCTACTAGTCAATGGAGTGCTGTCCTGTTTTCCTGTCTATATATATATATATATATATATATATATATATATATATAAATAAAATGGGAATTCTGCAGTCACAATGTTACCATATACTATTTTTCTATACAATATCAGGGAATATTCATTGCAACTGTTGCAAAATCTGTTAAACGAACCAACTGTCCCAAAGTAGTGGATTGGATTAATGCCTTTGTTTATTTGTTTAAATGAAATAATTTTTTGTTGTTATGCACCCGAATATAGCTAATTTATTCCATCTAGCTTCGGGTGATTGACCAGGTGTATAATAGCTGATATATATGGTGGAAGGCTTTATAAAGGACTGTGTGCAGATGAGCCTCAAACCAGAAACATTTTGTGTTTCAAATGTAAGTGATAACAATTGCCATATGTATCCTTCTGAGTAGCACTAGCCATATGGGGAAGATTGGAGCAATGGGTCCGCTTAATAGATATTGCAATATTTGTAACATATAGTATACAGATATATGGTGAGTGCAGAATTCCCCAACATTTTTTGTTTAAAACACAGCAGTGGTGGTAGGTGGGGGGTGGCAGGAAGTGGTCAGTCAGTCTCCCGGTACACTGCAGGGAATAAGCGAGAGAGGAGGAGAGCATTCCATAGTTTAGTTGCAGTACCGGAGGAGTGAGAGGTGGTAATCAACAGGAAGGAAAGCTGAAGACAAGTGAGAGATCATTCCATAGTTTAGGGACACCACGGGAAAAGTCTTGTAGGTGGGAGTGAGGGAGAAGAGGCAACTTTCCCAGCTGACAGAAGAAGACAGGATGGAGTGTAAAGGGAGAAGTCGTTTGAGATGCATGAAGGAGAAGATAGGACAAGAGCATTATACTGTATGTGAGGGTTAGGAGCTTAAAATTAATTCTGAAGGGGAACAGAGTCAGTGGAGGGACGGCAGAAGCAGAGCAGGGTGAATGAAAAATAAGTGTAGCAGTAGTGCTAAGGAGAGATGAAAGACGACAGATGTGGGTGGGAGGACAGAGAGAAGGTAATTTCAGAAGTCAAGGTGAGGGACAAGGGGTGGACCAGTGTTTCGGTAGTGGCAAGGAAAAGGAAAGGTCTAATCCTGGTGATGTTCTGGAGATGGAATAATAGGGAGGAATCGTGGGTGGCGCACAGACAGGGCCTGATGGGCCAATCTGGGCCGAAAGTCTGCCCGTGCAGCTCCTCCCGGCCGCGGGTCACGCTCCTGTGACTTGCCCCTTGAGGTGCGGCTACACCCCTTTTCCATTCGCAGACAATGGGATGTCAGGGCTATTGTACAGTCCCAGCCCCCCAGTCCATCCCTGCACCCAGGCTGCGGACTTAGAGGAACTGAAGAGATGGTGGTACTGTCAACTGTGCAGGAGAGGTGGGGAGGGGATGAGACTTCAGAAGGGTGATACTTGTCAGTATAGAAATAAAGCAGAGACTGCTATTTATTGCCAATTTATATAACTAGGCAATTAATATGTACACAGTGGGACAGAAGAAATGTTAGAAACTGAAGTTTACGGTTTGCAACATATCCAATATCTGGCATTCAATATCATGCATTTGTATTGCATGTAGCTCATTTAATTCCTAAACTGTAATTAGAAGTAAATACAATGCAATATGTTACAGGAGAAAGAAGCGGATGGTAAGATATGCGCTCTGACCTGAGGAGACTGCTGCTTCTGTCAGAACAATCTGCTATAAGCACAGTGATTCCAGCCGGCAGCACTAGTTAGCTCCGGCATTCTTACTTATCAATCAGCCCAAATTTATTCCACTTTATCGGTAAGGATTCATCATGAGCAGGGGCTGGCTGCAACTTTTAGCCTGGGGGGCAAATGCATGTGGGCGGCCCTGGCAGAGGAGTAGCGTGTAGCCAGGGTGCCCAAAAGGACGTGCGTGCTACGGCGCCCCCCCCCTCAGGAGAGGACACCCTTATGCAGGCCTTGAGTAGTGCCTCCAGTAGTGATCCCCCCTATGCAGTGCCCCTTGTGCCCCCAGTAGTAAGCCCCTTATATAGTGCCCCCAGTAGTGGTAACCCTTATGCAGTGCCCCTTAAATAGTGGCCCCAGTTGTAGTCTTCCCCTATACAGTACCCCCACTATTGCCCTTTATATAGAGCCCCCAGTGGTAGTCCCCTCCCCCCTAATGTAGTGCCCCTAGTAGTAGTCCCCTCCCCCCTATGCAATGCCCCTAGTAGTAGTCCCCCCCGTAGTAGTCCCCCCCGTAGTAGTGCCCCCAGTAGTAGTAGTCCCCCCCCGTAGTAGTGCCCCCAGTAGTAGTAGTCCCCCCCCTTGTAGTGCCCCCAGTAGTAGTAGTCCCCCCTCTTGTAGTGCCCCCAGTAGTAGTAGTCCCCCCCTTGTAGTGCCCCCAGTAGTAGTAGTCCCCCCCTTGTAGTGCCCCCAGTAGTAGTAGTCCCCCCCTTGTAGTGCCCCCAGTAGTAGTCCCCCCCCTTTGGTGGGTCTCCTCCTTATAGTGCCAGACCCCCCGCAGTAGACACGCATAATATTAAAAAAAAAAAAACACTTACCTGACACCCGCTCCTGGTCCCGCCGCCGAGATCAGCTCCTCCGTCCGCCGCTTTGCATTGTGGGAGTGACGCGTCACTCCCAATACCCACTGCGGGAGCCGGAAGATGTCCGGCTCTGGCAGTGGGAGCAGCAGCCGATGAGAGTCTGTCTGACTCTCATCAGCTGCTAAAGCAAATACACAGCTGCCAGCTCCGGCGGCTGTGTGTTTGTGCTGTGTAGCGCTGACCGAACTCCGTCCGGTCAGTGCTACACACGCGGTGCAGTCTGTATCACAGACTGCCCGCGGCCCGCATGACGCTGCGGCCCGGGGGGCACATGGCACCATGCCCCCTGGCCCAGCCCGCCACTGATCATGAGAGTATTCTAGAGGGGTGCTGCCTGTTACAAAGATTTACACTGCATAAGACACAGGGAGGACATGTACTTTTTGAAATCCTTGCAAGGGTTAGGTTTACGAAATCTGATCAGAACACAACACTGTAGTTCTCAACTTGAATAGGAAAGAATCACAATGTAATTTGCCCACTCTGAAATGGTCTTTAGTCAATCTCCACGGTTATGGGAAGCAAAAGTTGATGATTAAACAATGAAAAGTTATTGTATTCACACAATAATAAAAAAAAATGATAAAAAGAAACAAAAAAAGGAACATAAAAAACCCTTACATTCAAATCACAATTACCATTTTATATAATTCAACTGTTAGATGGCCATAATCCGAACATTCCCTACTGTACATATACACAGTAGGCTCAATTCAAATCAACGCAAATCGAATAGCTCGGGGAAGGAGCTCCCGGAGCTATTCAATCCTAGCGCGTTATGTCGGAGAATGCCCGTTCTCATGCCTTAAACATTTTGTTTAGTTATGAGAATCGTCATTCCCCGACTTAATTGCCTGGCGCGAGGCTGTTTCCGCTGCGCTAAGGGCAGAAAACGGCATTGCGCCAGCAGTTTTGTCGGATTTCTGCTCGCACCCCAGGAGGGGTGCAAGAAGAAAACCTTCAGTCGGGCTTAACAGCGCGCTGAGTTGAATAGCTCCGGGAACTCATTTCCGATGCTATACAATTCGCATTGAATTGAGCCCAGTGAGCTGCTTGAAATTCAACTTTTCCTTAACAGCAGTGGTTCCCAAACACAGTCCTCAAAGTACCCTAACAGTCCAGGTTTTAAGGATATCCATGGCTGAGCACAGATGGGTAAATGAAAAATGACTGTGGTACAAATAAATTTCTGCTTAAACATGGATATCCTTAAAACCAGGACCAGTAGGGTGCCTTGAGGACAGAGTTTGGGAACCACTGCTTTAGAGCATAGGATGGGAAGTAGAGATGTGTTGAATATATCTAGCCTCAATACGGCACGCAGCGAGACTTGCCTGGTGTGAGTGAGCCTCCAGGTCCCTTAAGAATCTGCTAGCACCGGGAGACTTTTTTTTTTTTGCAGAAGATGCTTCTAAGTTGCAATGCGACTATGACGAACCAGCAGACTGTGCTGATTAAATTGATACGTGACACTTGTTTATCGGTGTGCAATTGAGTCAGCACTGCGGAATATGGAATGAGAAAAGCTACGGCTGCTACATTGTAGCACTTCGTATACAGATTCAGAGTCTCAGTTGCACACAGATATAAAAGTGTCACATATCACATTAATCAGCACAGTCTGCTGATGTGTTCTAGTCGCATCACATTGTGACTCGGATGCATTTTCAGCTAAGAACTGCACAAAAAAGAAGCCCGGAGCTAGCAGCGCCTCACGGGACCTGCACAGAAAGGGGCTCTTTGGCGCGACTACAGCAAAGTAAGGACACGTGACATATGTATTTCAAATTAATAGAAATAATTAATCAATGGATAAGAAAAAGGTTTAGAGTGAATGACTGAAATGGGTGTCCTGGCTACTAATTATATTCTATAACAAACCCTTTCAGACTCGGAAACAACTGTAAAAGGAAAAAGCAGGCAGTGCTAGCTGCCCTTTAGTACACAGAGTGGGGAAGAATGGGTTAAGTCACAGATCATCATAAGAATGACAGACTGCCTGTATCACCCTATCTGCAAGGCAGATAGAACTACGCTTTACTGGGTTTCCAATCTAAGTAGCTCTTTAAAGCTGATGCAGATGGTTAATAACATGAAAACATATTTTTTCCATCATAAGCTGCAAAGTCTTCGCCTGCCAGGAAAATCCAACACTGTAAATTTTCCTTAGGGCTAAACAAAATCGCTTCTTGCAAAAATTGTAACCTCCTTATAAGAAAGTGTAACACGCGGAGGCTACAACATGAACAGTAGGACAGTTTAATAAAAAAAACTGAATGAGGTGACATGTGGCAGAAGAACATTTATATAAAATGCAAAAACAGCACAGAGGAGAACAAGCAGGTGCCGCATGTGTGTTTATAGCATTGCAAATTTGCCAGTACGAACATTTGTTGGTGACATAAAAAATATCATTGTTATTATTATTATTATTATAAGCCTTTGGAATGACAGAGGTAAAAACATACCACATAATGTTGACAGGTATGTGACTGTTTATTCAGAATGCTAAGGAAATTGATATCCTGAATGATGGGCTCTTCTGAAGCTTAGGCGTACCATTAAAAACAAAATCTATTAAAATGATTTGTCTTTCCTCATCTCATACATTATGTAGCAGTGAAGGAACTGAAAGTGGATACTCTGTTTATTATTATCCTACATTTATAAAGAGCTAAATTATGACATAGTTGTATACATTGAGGAGACCAGGATAGAAATAGATAATTACATATTTAATAATAAATAACTAGTGAAATGACAATTGTAGCTGTTGGGAAAAGCTTTTGCAGCTAGCGTAAAGTTGGGTACACACCTATGCAATCATCGGCTTGACATCGGCTGATCGGGTGGGCATTGCTGGGTAAACAATAGGTAGACAGTGGCCATTGCTGGGGAATAAATGTCATTGCTGGGCAAACAGGGGTGGGCATTGCTGGATAAACCATAGCTAGACAGTGGGCATTGCTGGGGAATAGATGGGCAAACAGGGGTGGGCATTGCTGGGCAAAAATGGGTGGCCATTGCCGGGCAAAAATGGGTGGGCATTGCTGGGTAAACAATAGGTAAATGGTGGCCATTGCTGGGGAATAGATGGGCATTGCTGGGTAAACCATAGCTAGACAGTGGGCATTGCTGGGGAATAGATGGTCATTGCTGGGTAAACAATAGCTAGAGAGTGGGCATGGCTGGGGAATAAATGGTCATTGCTGGGCAAACAGGTGTGGGCATTGCTGGGTAAACAGAGGTGGTCAGTGTGTGCAGGGCTCAAACCAATGCCCACTATGCATATGCTAAACACTGGTGGCCAGTGGGCTTTGTATATGGGAAATAAGTGGCCTGCAAATACTATACAAAACCTGCACAATTGTGTCTGCTGCTCACGTTGCTGATCCTCTCCGCTCGGGCGCTGTCTGCAGTGGGCATAAACAGGAACTTGTCACTCAACTGACGGGGCAAGGCCGGTCGGACGCACGATACATCGCATGCTCAAAAACACGGCACGAACGGCATACGAATACGACGGGGAAGATGTGCTGCGCATCTGATCATACGATCACATTTAGGAGCTGCGGGAGCGCGCACCGGATAATATACGGGAAAAAAATGCACGGTTTCTACAAGATTGAACGTACGGCGCATTGAGAATCATACAATCGGACGGAAATTGCGTAGGTGTATGGCCACCTTAAGTGTACATACAGAAACATTAGCCTATACACTGCTTAAAACCGGTCCCTGAAAACGGTCGGATCAGGAGGTCGCATCTTATATGCAGTTTAATATTTAAAATGCATCGACCTCCCGATCCATTGAAAAGCGCGCACACTAGCTCAGTGTGTATGGGGGGGTCACACTGATCGGATAAAGGCTCCTTGGATCGGAGCATTTATCAGATCTACCGAGAGATCGGCATTAAGTGTACACAGCTTTATCAACCATCACTATTAAATCAGCCATTGACGTCTAGAATTTCTCTACAGGTACCAGTGTGCAGTACTGGTGGAAAGTGAAAACATGAACGTTGAACCAGTAACTTTTGAAATGTCAAGACAGTCAGCTGCCGGGCAACCATGACGGCCTTCCACCATGTATCTTAACTGAATCTCGTTCTTGTTCCGCCTCTGGGGAAGACATTTGCTATTGTGCTGCTCTGCGCCCATGCTGAAGTTTAGGACACCCTCAGGGCTCCGCAGCATTTAGTATTTATCTCCTAGTATTCAGAAGATGCCATAAGTGTACTTACTGAGGCTCCTGGACAGGAACAGATGCATAAACATTTTAATGATTTTTTTAATTTTCTCTTTAAAAAAAAAAAGCACGCAAAAAGCTATTTTAGACAAATCTAGAATGGGAAAGTTTCTTCATAAATTATATATATATATTTTTTTTACGCCTCAATAATCCAAAATGTTGCTTTGTAGCAGAGTTTTATTGATTGTTTAATAAAAAAAAAAAAAAAAAAATGCCTGCGTGTATCTTCCCTGTCTGTTATTTATGAAGAATCTGTTTTATGAAAAACAGCTATTTCTGTGGTTCACATGGACAGAATCGTAATCTTCAGCGGTTGTAACAAAATGTTCAGGATGAATGTTCAGGGGGAAAACATAGGCTGGGTCCTAAGAAAAACAAAACAATCAAATCAGCTAGATCTCTCCATTGCCAAGAGACGGAACCTGATCATAATGGCTTCGGGCTTTGTATTATCTTGTAGAGAGGTAGCTCATTCCATTAAGACGTTTTCCATAGAAATTAAACTGGAGACCGTAGATTTCTGGAAGATTCAATGGCTCAGCCAATGCCCCAAACCACAATGTTAGTACAACAAAAGCAGAAATCATCATAAAGGGATTATTTACTATCTCTCCTTCTCTTTCTTCTTCTATATTGTATACTGGGCCTGATTCAGACCTGCTCGCAAGCGGGTCGATGGTGCCCAAGTGCGTATGCGCACAACGGAGGCGCCTCCATCGTGCGCATGCGCGAGACCTGAATAACGACGGCCAAGCCGTCGTTAAGAGTCTTGCACCAAAGGGGGCGTGCTGTCGATGGTGATTGACAGCACTCCCCCTTTGGTGCGGGTGCCTGCCCAGACGGAGGCGTTCCCATGGGAACGCCTACCGTCTGGGTCCGGCCCCAATGACATCTCTAGTGATGTCAGTGGGAGTGCTTTTGGCTCTGATAGAGCCAAAAGCACTCCTGGGCTTGCGGCAGCGAGACCCTACCGCAGGGTCTCGCCGCAAGCCATTTTGGCCGCTCGCTATAGCTGTGGGTGTTCACCGACAGCTATGCGAGCAGCCAGGAGGCTGCTCCAAAAAGGAGCAGGGACGGCCCTGATTCAGAGCGAGCGCTGTGTCAGAGCGTCCGGCTCTGAATCAGGGCCACAGTTCACCAAACAATTATCACAGGTGAAATGGAAGTATGCACTATGATAAAAAAATATTTTATATTGCCAATACAATTCTTAATAAATTATAATAAAACAATCAGAATAACACTGCTAAAGACAAACATTCTTGTGGTGTAAATGGAGATATGGAGAGCTATAAAGCTTCAGACACGCAAAACAAAAATGGTTCTAAAATGCTTTTCCAACAGGTACATGCAGGGGCGTTTCTAGAGAGGAGGGGGCCCGTGTGCAGTCTCCGTCACGCAGCCCCTCCTCTCCGTCCGGAGGCCGCACTTATAGACTCTGGGCACTAGAATGTGCCCAGAGTCTATAGCGCATGCGCAGGTGACCGGAAAAATGGCCGCTGCAGCCATTTTCCAGCCGTTTTTTTACAGCACAGACACCGGTGCCGACGTGGGACTCCGGAGAGTTAAGTATAATATTGGTGCAGGGTGTGCGGTGCGGGCCCCCCCTGGACCCAGGGGCTCGTGTGCCCCGTACACCCAGCACCCGTTATAAATATGCTCCTGGGTACATGCAAGGAAAATGCGGAGTGTCTCATCTTCCATATTCTGAGCTGTGGCATGCAATAACGGTGTCTGCTGCGTTTTTTAAATGGAGAAAAGTAGATGTATTAGGTTATCTAAACAGAGCGGGCATGATTCAGCACCGGACGGTGCACGCAAGCAGCTTTGCAATTCCGTCCTTGCAATTGTGGCAATGTAACGAGACGTCCTGCCTCCTGCATGAATTACTAAACCGAGCTGCGTCAAAAGACGCAGCACCGGATAATCTGCGATCACATGGGGTCATGCAAGCCGGCCGCCGCAGATACAAAAAAGAGGCCAGGAAATCTCATGGCCTCTAGCCTCCCCCCAATGGCGAAGATTTCAGGAAACTGAGGCCATCACCGCACACAAACTGCAGCAGGCTGTCCATCACTGAGAGTCTGCTGCCGGACTGCACGCGAACACGTAGGACCCGTACTGCTCAAGCGCAGTACAAGTACGGCGCCTGCACAGATTCCCGACCATCGGGAATCTGCGTTCAGCAGTGCATTAGCGTACCCTGCTGAATCCGGCCCAGTGATAGCAACCAGACTATAAATTAAACAAAATTAAAGATCCAGAAATCATAGGTAAATATTGAAATTATTTTTCAAGTAGTATATCATTTCAGCAGTAACATACTGTAATGCAACGCAAAACATGAAAGCTGGCAGAGGTCATATAAGTTGAAGTGTCAAACAATAGTATACAAGGAATATTACATATTTTTTATGTCAAGTAAAATGACAATATGTGAAGGGTTATTTGCATCTAGGATGGTGGCATTATATCTGTAAGTCACCATAATAGCAAACAGACATTCATAGCAACATAAGAAGTAAAAGAAAAAACAGTCATGGCCCTGGGCTTCAAAGGAGATAAGGGGGAGGTGGCAGGTAGGCTCATTTACGTCTCTACGTGTCATAGAATGCCGCTTGTGACTGCCCCGAGTGTCAGGGACACCAGTATGTGCATCATGTATTAATGCAATAATATATTAAGTTAGAATATAATAAGCTAGTTCCTCAGGGTTCCTCAGAACCCTGACAAAGTCACTCTCCTCCCCCATAATATTTTTGTCATCCTTCGCTTAGTAGTGTGAACTGAGCGTGGGATGTGATACCATCTCTAAACTTCACAATTATCTCTAACATGTTTGCTGCGTCATTTTTCAAGTGTAACTAGGTTTAGAATTATACTTTGCTCCAATTTTGCACTAAAGCTTTATATTAGGGATGTGCAGGCTCGGATAGGTTCGAGTTTGCACGCAGAGTTCGGATTTTTCCCTCCAAAAAACGGGACTCAGAAAGAGGCAAAACGTCATCTTGCATGGACAAACATCATCATTCCTGGACAAAAGTCCATGATGTTTGTCCACGCAAGATGACGTTTTGTCTCTGAGTCCCGTTTTTTGGAGGGAAAAATCCGAACTCAGGGCCTGATTCAGAGCCGGACGAAATTAGCGATCACTCGTCCAGAAAATAGGGGTGGCTATTCAAATCAACCGTCCGCTCTTTGCGGTCTGTTCATGCCTCTAGGTCTGAATGAGCGAATAAAACTTGCGGTCGTTTTTTAAAAAAATACGCCCCCTGGCCGCTCGCATCCTACGTCATGTCCGCTATTTATTAGATTAATCGAGTACATCGACCAGGGTATGAACTGCTCGCTATTCTTGGGGTTGGTTTTTGCTACCACAATTTTGCAAGCAGTTCTGGCTATAAAATAACCCAGTGACGTGGTCAATGACGCTGCTGTTTTAATTAAGCACACCCATAAAACGCCCGTTTTGACCTTTAAGCACGCCTGCGTTGGGATCTCCACTCCCCGTTTTCAAGCACCTTCCCCCGTTACCACCCACATATACGCCTACTCCTGTCACTCAAATTATCAGGCATTCGCTATTTTGCGAGCACATGAATCTCGACGGCACTGACTGGTTCGCGCATGCGTATAACGATCCGTACGCATGCGGTTGGGCAAACATCGCTCGGAGCGAACGAGCGGCCGCTTACGAGCGGCTCTGAATTAGGCCCTCAGCTTGCTATATATATATATATATATATATACACATATATATGTATATACACATACACACACATACATATATACATATATATATATATATATATATATATATATATATATATATATATATATATTACACACACACACACAATTATATTAAAACGGACATGATTCGTTCTGCACAGAGTTTTGGGGGTAAATTTACTAAGATGAGAGTTTTATTAAGAAGTGATGTTGCCCATAGCAACCAGATTCCAGGTATTATCTTCTAGAAGGTGCTAGATAAATGAGAAGTAGAATCTGATTGGTTGCTATGGGTAATATCACTTCTTAATAGAACTCCCATCTTAGTAAATTTACCCTTTAGTCTCTTCCCTGGGTGTATTCTGTATTTTGTACTCGAGTTAAAACTAATATAGCCCTCATTATCATGAGTGTAGTAGGGTAGCAAGGTGGGTGTAGCAGTTAGTATTCTTGCCCTTGCAGCCCAAAGGTGATGTGTTTCATTCTAGAAGGTTAATTGGCTTCTGACAAATAAAAATAAACCCTACTGTGTGCATGTTCCTGTGTTAAGGAATACAGATTGTAAGCTCCACTGGGACAGGGGACTTATGTGAGCGACTGATAGATTCTCTGTAAAACGCTGCAGAATGTGTGCGCCCTAAATAAATAACTGTTAATAAATAACAAAGATAATTAATGAGGGCAGCAGAACAATTATATAAGCAATAGTAGGGGTAGACTAACCTAGAGACAGCTTTAGCTTTGTATGTTCTCTTAATAATTGTCTAGCAAACTACACAGGTTATATGGCCACGGAGAACACCTTATTCTTCTCATATTTGTATTAATGCATGAGCGCGGTTAGAGACGGGCTTTAAGCCTCCAGGCAACATTTACTACATGAATTACTTTCTTTCGTGCGTGTGTGGTTGTTTTTTTTTAACCCTCTCTTTATAGATTTCGCAGGCAGATGTTTCTTTTTGTTTCCCTTTGTCACCACTTAAAAAAGGTATTCTGTGGCTACAACTGAATCCAATGCAGAGAACAGACAGAGGAGTTGTGCTATACCCAGCGGCAAGACAGACAATGAGCTGTGCCTGGTGGGTATAACAGCCATGGGGAAAGTCACAGGAGGCTTCCAGTCAGATTCAGCCATGTGTTTACCACCGACGCACGAGGGCATGCACAAGTTTAATAGATTCAAGCTGTCAACCAGCAATAACTGCGCCAGCAAATGGCAAAATCGTGAAACTGCGTATTACATTTCTACACTGTATGTGTTATGGCAGCATCTCCATGACTGTAAAAACATTCATTTTCTAAGGTACGGGCGTTGTTTAGTGGGCTAAGCGCATACAACAGAACATCTACTGAAATGAGTTATTTAATAAACATGCTGTTCTTCCCACTGGCGCTTTTAACATTAGTAAGATGTACATAAAAAGGCTGGTTAAACCATTGCCAAACCCATCATTTTGCAAGTGTGTTTTTAACGTTGCTTAGTCAATTTCTGTGCGCTTCCCCATTTAAATCCGTAAGAGACCCTACATATACTGTACAGTCAGAACACATGCATCCGATATGTATTATTAGCATTAAACACATGGATAACGGCAATAGATATGTTCGCTTGATGGAACCTATACTAATAAAATATATACAGACATAAACTAAACTATATATATATATATATATATATATATATATATATACACACAGACAAACTATATTTACTAAGCAGTGTTAGGAGACAGTGAAAAGTGATAAGAAGTGATAAGGTGCCAGCCAATCAGCTCCCAACTGTCATTTTGCAAACCCAGCCTGTGAAATGACAGTTGGGAGCTGATTGGCTGGCACCTTATCACTTTTCACTCTGTCTCCTAACACTCCCCTAAGATGGTTACTTTCTAGTACAGTGCAAGTGAGAAATGTGTTGCAGTGTTCTCCCCAGGCTGTTTTCTGCAGGCACATTGCCCGGGAGAAACAGCCTACCGCCCAGCACTTTCACCCGCTGTGGAACGCTGGCCGCTGAAGTGTATGGAGGCTAACGAAGCCTCCGATCACTTCAGAGGCAAGCGTTCCCAGTGATGCACTGCGCGGGTGACGTCATGACGTCAACCCCTGACGTAAGTAGCCTGCCGCTGCCTGCTGGATCTAGATAGATCCAGTTAGAGCAAGGGAGCGGGAGCAAGTTAAGGTAAGTTCTGGGCTGGGACCGGGACCAGTCTGGGGGCACTGCCTAAGGGACACTAATTAAGCGTGGGGGCACTGCATAAGGGGCCAGTGTGGGGGCACTATTTAAGCCTGGGGGCACTACATAGGGGCGCTACTTCAGGCTGTGGGCACTGCATATGGGCAAAGCAAATCTACAGGGGGCAATGCATAAAGGGGAAAACTACAGGGGGCACTGTATAACGGGCACTGCATATGGGGATAACTACAGGGGGCACTGCATAATGGGCACTTTTGACTGAGCGCCAGTGGGGGAGCAGCCTGAGACCTGCCGGGAATGGTAAGGGAGATACCCCTTTTCCCGGCGCGAGCATAATTGCGAAGGCCCCCACCCGTCTACTTCTTGATGTCACCCGGCTGGAAAACATTTCTGTGGAGAACGCTGGCGTTGGTATAATGTTCACACTTCTGAAAATATTAATATCAGTACATATCTAACTAATGAAGTGTGACTGTCTGTCTGTCCTTTATGCACAGACAGAGTTTTGTACCTAGCTCCACCAAATTTGACATGGAGGTGTGGTTTTTGGATATGTTTGAAGTCTATCAGGGCCATGAAGGTTTACATGGTGCCCACCAAGTAAGCCATGGAGTCTCTGATTTGAAAATTTGTTTAAGCAAGTTCGTTCAGGATGGCTTCCAGTGCCTAAAGCTGTTCTGATCTGAAGGCACAGGCTGATATGTACCAGTGGGGGGCAGGCAGAGCTCCAACGGAAGAGCAGTGAGTCGAAGGTTCAACTGTCACACTGCACCTGCACTGACAGTTACTCATTTCCTCCAAGCACATTTTTATATGCCAGGGTCTCAAATGTTGGTCTGCAGAGATTTCTGCTCGTCAATGATTTTTGATCTGCAGTGATTTCAGAAACCGCAGTGATTTGGGAAGCTATACTGATTTCTGTTCTGTAAGGTACTCTGCTCCTGCTGTTCCCCATTCCAAACAGTCAAGAGAATATCCTGCCTGCACTGTCACTATTAAATTGCATTGTTAGACAGGTGTGTATGACTTCTGTGTTCCTTATCAAAGCTTTCCCCATTCAGTATATCCCATTCAAATGAATGCTGCCCATCCACTACTAGATGTGGGGACGACGGCACGATTACGACATAGTAATCGCGCCGTCGTTTCCCTAGGGGTGAAGTGCATACACTGAACGTTCAGACGTTCAGTATATGCAGATCAATCATCCCCGAACATGGCAACCTGACGGCGGTCGTCAGGTTGATCGTCATGTTCGGGCGATGATGGATGTTAAAAATGACCAGCGGACGCGTGCATCGCTGGTCATTTTTAACAGTTTACTGCCCGATTTGTGGCCGATTACTATGCGATTGAGCCAAGAACGACAGTCGTTATCACTCAATCGCTAGGTTTAATCGCCTAGTGGATGGGCAGCTTAAGTTTAGTTCTTTTCAAGACCATTCACTGTTAACATACAAACAAAGACTTTGGTGTAGATGTACTAAGCTGTGGAGAGCGATAAAGTACCAACCAATCAGCTCCTGTCATTTTTCAAACAGCCTGTAAACTGACAGGAGCTGATTGGTTAGTACTTTATCGCTCTCTACTTTCTCTCTCTCCAAGGTTTAGTATATCTCCCCCCTAAGAGTGGGTACACACTTGACAATGTGTACCCCCAGCCTGACCTCAGCGGCGACAGGACCCGTTGGGGGGAGCCGGCATCGGCAAGTGCATACACACTTGCTGATGCGGGTAGCGACGCAGCCATGCTGCATTCGGCTGCAATACCCTCGCTAACAACATCCCCCGTGGAACCTGCATGTAGGGCCGACGGAGAATGTCCCTGACGAAGTGCACATAGTCAGCAACATAGTGGGTACACACTAGAAAATGTGCCCGATATGTCGCTCTGATCTGCCGGATCGGACAACATATCGTCTAGTGTGTACCC
The DNA here is from genome assembly GCA_031769625.1 of Taudactylus pleione. Taxonomy (NCBI): domain Eukaryota; kingdom Metazoa; phylum Chordata; class Amphibia; order Anura; family Myobatrachidae; genus Taudactylus; species Taudactylus pleione. The sequence goes on along the minus strand of JAUIMM010000312.1, from coordinate 12,785,978 downwards.
TGCATTGGATTCAGAATAGCCATGCCACCAGAAAAAATATTAAGTCTGGATCGCAGCTCCTCAGCTGCTAGAAGTAAAAGAGAGGCAACAGGTGAGGAGACCGCAGAGGAAGTACAAGCACACTTGTCAGCTCAACAAGAGAGACAAGCAAGAGAGACAGAGAGAGAGAGACACAGAGAGAGACAGAGAGAGAGACACTCAGTGCAAGACTCCATAGCCCTGCTGATGTTGCTAGACATGTAGCATCCAGGGCCATGGAGACCTCAGCTGCAAGACAAACACGCCAAAAATTAAGGCTGCAGATGTACTTCAAGGTCCATCCTTCAACCTGGGCAATGCCAGGAATCTCAGCTAGTAGACATATGACCAGGACTCGCTTTACCCTCCGTGTCCCATGTCTACACTTCCTTTGTCAATATCATAAGTATTTGTACTGTTATCATGGGGGGAGATGTTCTAAAGAGTGGAGGAGATGCCCATCGCAACCAATCAGCTACTAGCTAGCACTTATAAAGTATATGCTATAAAATGATAGGTAGATTGAGTGCTATGAGCAATCTCCATGCTTTAGAAACCTTGATACATCTCCCGCTATCTAGGATTTGTTATAGCCGACTTCCCAAGTCTGATGAGTTTTCTATGAGTTACCAATACATGATAATGGGAATCGGTATTTAATACCGACGGCTGAACAGCCGCCGGATCAAATACCGACAGCGGAACCCCGACGGACCTAATTCCTGACTGGGGCTGGTAAGTAAACTAACCCTCCCCTCTCCCCCCCCCCTAACCCTTCCTTAGTGGCGCCTAACCCTAACCCCCCCCTTTCCCTACCCTATCCCTAACCCTCCCAGGGGGTGCATAACCCTAAGTCCCCCCGGGGGTCCCTATACCTAACCCTCCACCCCCCGCGGCTAGATGCTAAGATAAGACACCCGGCTTACCTTCGTTCGGTATGCCAGTATTTTGTAGTGGGGCTAATGATAGGTGTCGGGATTTCGACGCCTATCTTTAGTCCCCTGTCGGGCTGTCAGTGTCAGGATATCGGCGGGCGGGTATGCTGACTGAATCCCCGATAATGATCTCTGCAGACAACTGGATCACTGTGGGCAAAGTGTGGCAATTTCACCAATTTAAGGTAGTATTGAATTTCTTTTGTTAAGGCAGACATACATGGGTATAACTACCTCAGGTGCAAGGGGTACAGCTGCTATGGGGCCCATCTTCCTTGTCAAAGTTACATGTGTTATATATATATATTTTTCATCATTGAGTGGCACACAGGGACCATTACAAACTTTTGCTATGGGATCTTCAAATACCAAGTTACACCCCTGCACACACATAATAGCTAAATAAAATAGAGAGGATGGGAGCATTGTGTTATGCACTCCTACACATCTGATGAGCAACTCAATCTAGTATTACACGGCACTAATATGGAACAGCAATTTACAATGAAGCAACCTTCTGTTCTTAATTACACTGCTAAATTACCTGGAATGTTCTAATGAAGTATATCCAGCCATGAATTAAACAAAAGGAGACACTGAATATTTTATATTGAAACAAAATGTAACTTTAAAAAGTTTAAGTTTGGAATGTTCTGCCAAGAAATTCAATTGGCTTCTTTCTGTGTTAGGGCCCTCACACACTGTACATTATATTCCATAAATGTTCAGTGGACAAAAGTTATACCGCACGGCAAAAATTACATTTTCGTAAAATATTTGTATGGTCAGTGGAAACCCCATTACTTTTTAATAAATGTAAAAGCTATCCCTCATCTCCAATTAGGGATGGATATCGGAAGCCGATGGTTAGCAACCATCGATGTTTCCAATTCGCTTGAAATACTTTTTCCATCAAAGACTGGGAATCCGATGGCCATCTGATGGCTGGTTGTGGGAGGGGGGAGCACAGATGCAGTGAGAGAATAGATGCTATGCGCATACGCACGGAATCTATTCACAATGTAGGGGAAGCCCAGCATTTCAGAGAGTGATGTGATAGGGGGTAGTGGTGAGGCTCCGCCCCCCTTTCTCAAGGGTCTGTCTCTTTTCCCACGATGGTTATACTATCAAATTGTTGCAATGGCTAGTTGCCATCGCGTCACATGATTTGATGTCAGAAGCCCGGCATCCATTCGATGCTGGGCTTCCGATATCCATCCCTATCTCAAATACAACAGAGCCCCTAATGGCCAAACTAGGACATGAAAAGAAAATCAAAACGTGTAAGTTTCAAAGGCATTTTAAAATAATAATGAAAAAAAAAGGTATTTTATGGATCTCATAAGGGGGGGGATTGGTACGCGATCTCGGTGCTCATAATGCCAGCGATCAGAATCCCAGTAGCGTAATTCCGATAATGGATATTGCAGACGCATGCAGGTAAGTATTCTATCCCTCCCCCATCCCACCTTTCCCGTAGCTTAACCCTCCCCTCCAACAGCTTAACCATAACCACTCCCTCTCCGCAGCCTGTCCTGAAATATTGTGTTCCCCCGGGATGCAGACTATATCCCCTCATAAGGCAGTATCTTAGTATTACTAAGCAATAAGAACTCGACAAACATAGAGGGATGAAGAGCTGGAAGTAAAATGGGGGCGTAACTTATGCAAAAGAAAAGTTAATGGAAAACGGTGGCGTATTCCACACACAGGTTGTGCGGAGCTGTACCCATTTCGAGATGCGTGCACCTCGGCATTCACAGAGAATTTGCCTGGTTTACTACAAGTCATCATAATCATCATTAGTGTGTACAAGCACCTGACATATAGTGGGTGCAAAAGATACTGCTCCTAACAGGCATATATATGCTTACATGCTAGTGTTCATGGGCTGCAACTCTGTGAACGCTACTCACCGACTACGTGAGAACACCCCTTCCCTACCTCATTCTGCCTCACTGCTCCTATGGTTTGATAAATGCAGGTCCGCATGGCTGCATATTCGTGCATTCATTTTCTGACCTTGCGCAAAGTGAATTACCGCAAGATACGCTACACAAACAGCCGTATATACAACTCTGCAGCAGCAAAATGTTTTTTAAACTAATGTTTTAGCATAAAAGGTCATTTAAAACATAAACAGTGTATGTGCAATGTACAAACTACAGCGTGCAATAAATACTTTGTGACTTGTTTCTAACTGTCAATTCCGCCTCTCCTCAAGGAAAATCCAGCCAAAACCCACACTGTGGTCTCCGTAACAGAAAAGACCGATTCCACGATCTGATGCAAATTGTACTTTCAGTGACAGAGAACTAGTACTGGAGTTTTTTTAGGGACTGAAGTAGAACTGTGAGTACGCTGCCATACGGTGTTTACGGCTAGGCACTGTGAGTTATGCATCCCGATATGGCTTTTTTAACACAACTGTTGCACTCAGCGGTTACTTAATGGAGCTGTAGTTCAAACTAAGCCAGCGTTCCTCAAACCTGGTCCCCATGGAACCCTAAAGCTGGGTATACACTGGGCAATATATCGCAAGCGCATGAACGGATGCCCCCCTAATATGTCTGTGAACGACGTTGTTCACAGACATATCACATCTGCTCTGCAGCACAACAGGATGGCCAATATATATCTGCAGACATATCAGCGTATCTGGCTGTGTGTACGGGCAAACCGCCGACTGCCCATACACGTTCTGCAGGAACCGCCGGTGACTGACCGCTCAACTTGGTGGGCAAATTCAAATGCCCGCCCAGCTGTGATGTCTGGGAACACACATCGGGCGGCTGATTGGTAAATATGTAGAGCTTACCTGATCGGCCGCTGCGTCGGCAGATTCGTCGGCACAGAGTGTATCCAGCTTAACAGTGCATGTTTTCCAGATCAGGAGCTCAGGTGTGTTGATTGATTAACACAATAGATGTACACGTGGAGCTAATTATTTCTTATACATTTAGTGTTCACTCTAGCTCCGGCGGGAGGCAGGGCACCGGAGCTAGAGAAGGCTACCGAAAAGGGGGCGTGTCCATAAGACAAGTCACCCATTTCGTCACTCTTGGGGGCGTGCCCGGCACTTACGGACACGCCAGGCAGCCCCCAAGCGCTGCTGACAGGGAGAATAGACGCAGGGCGCATTTCCCCAGCCTCGGGACACTGCGACCTGTGGGTGAAGACGGCACCCGCAGGCTGTGAGGGCAGGGCGCTTTTGGCTTTTTGCCCTCCAGGAGGAGGGCAGGGCACCGCGCCCCGCTAAAACAGCCTAGCGGGAACGCTATACATTGAAAAACACACGCTCTGTTAAGGTTCAGAGTTTGAGAAACACTACACTAAGCAATAATCAGGCCGATCAGAAGAACTTTGGCTGCTATCTCCGATAATCATGTGAACACAGCAACCAGGGCACGTTATTTTCCCAAAGGCAGTAGGATCGGATAATTGAATCTGACCTGCTGCACGACGTTTGGAGAAAAATATAAGCCGACATTGTACACATTTCCGACATTTCTGCCCATAGTTCATTTAAAAGTCGTCTTTGTGACGAGCTTTATGATAATCGTTCCAAACGGAAATAATAATTCACTAGTGTGTGCCCTTGAAAACAGACATTCAGGGTGATTTCATTGTTCTGTAGAATGCTGAATCGCATCGCCGGTGAAAATGTTCCGGTGTGTACCTGGCGTTTATATGCAAGTCAGGTCAGCTGGGTGTTGAATAAAGGGGTTGGATACAGGAGCTCGGGGATCGTGGTGGTCAGAATCCCAACTCCGGCATCCCAACAGGGTTAGGATACCGACACTTGTCAGTCAATACCCTAACCCTCCTAGGATATTGACTGCATCCGCAATAATGTCTTATTCGGCACCCAGCTCAGACTCACACAGAAACAGACATTCGCCACAATTGCCATGACGCACGTCAATATTTTGTCTTACCATTCGTCTCTGAATTGCGCATGCTCATACAGTCTGTAGGCACTTCATCAGCAAAGACCGAAACTAATTAAAATGTGAGGGTCACTGACTACCTATATGAAGCTAGTCATCTGTCATCCTTACAATCAAACACTCTTCTTGTACAGTTTCTTCTTTACAACATTACGACAGTGCTGCAGCGGAGCTTGCCTGAAACTTGTGACCACACCGGCCTGACTGTTACTAATACCGAACAGACCTTATTTTCTGCATGTTAGCAGAAAGAGAAACTCAGTGGGGTGCCCGGATTATCATCACAAATTTTAAATGCAAATTGCATTGTGGAACAGAAACCGTTGAAGAGATCCAGGCCTTGGATCTTAAGCATGCAAAGAAAATATCTGGCAGATGCATAGACAGGGCGTTGGATGTGGCTGCATAGGAAAAGCGATTCTTATACATCCCATTGTTTTTGGAAAATATGGAATTACAGCTCTTGAAGATATGTAGACTTTTTTTTTTTTCCTTCAAATTAAAGAAAAAAAAAAACACCCTTGGAATTTGAATATATTCGGAAATATTAAAACAATATATTGTATTTGAGGTAGAATGTCAGCTTTCTATCTACAGGGTAATTACAACCAACTGAAGTAGAATGAGCGCAGAGCTCAGACAGGCACACTATACATCAGAGGAGTTATACATTTACAGGGGTGCAATCAGGATATCTACAGTCACTATAGGATGTCCAGGGTCGACTATGACTGTGTAAACACAGGAAAGTCAGTGGCAGGATACCCGGCACTGTTGTAATGCTACTTAAATGCATTGTAAGAGTGTGGGCATTATAACTTTAAACTAGAGATGAGTGGTTTGGTTTTGGCTTGGATCTGCCAGATAATTTTGGATCTCAGAACAAGGCAAAACATCATCTCACGGACAAAATGTAATCTTTGGACCTTAAAACGAGGCAAAACATCATCTTTCAAGGACATAACATCATCTTCTGATCTCAGAGTAGGCAAATCGTCATCTCACACGGACAAAACGTCATCTTTGGATCTCAGAACGAGGTAAAACGTCATCTTTGGATCTCAGAACGAGGTAAAACGTCATCTTTCACGGACAAACTTGGCGGGAATATCTGAGGCAAAATTGAACCGCTCATCTCTATTTTAAACATGGCCATTGAAGAGCATGTTTAACATTATAATACAATTTGGGCTACAAATTGGCGTCAACATGCTCACACTAGGCCCTTAAATGTTCTAAAGCCACATCTACATGCCAACTCAAACATGCCCTGCCCCCTTAGTTGTACACAGTCGCAAGTCCATGTTGTGTGTGGAAAAAGGGCACTGCGATAAGACGCGTGGAAAAAATCTGCAACTTCTGTTTATTCCAACTCTGAATAAGACCCACAGTGCACTTGTTACACCAGCACTTTTCAACTCCGTCCTCAAGTATCACCAATAAGCCATGATTTGTTTTTAGATTTCATTAATCATGCACGGGTGAGTTCATCTATTTGGCTCGGTCAGTAATTATCCCACCGGCTTCCACAGACAGAAATCCTCAAAACATGACCTTTTGGAAAAACTTTAGGGTTGAGGTTAAGGAAGCACTGGTTTACACAATGTGTGTGTGTCCCTCCTGAGCTGGAGCTGTTATTTAGACTCTCTACGCTCATGAAACACTTACGGTACAGCACAAACAGCACAATGCTTTACCCACTTTATACTGACAACATTTACACAATTCGAAAATTGATCAAATAAGTGACAGTAAATCTAGAGGAAACAAAGGGCTTGAGAGGCTGAAAATAAGGGCAATATTCAAGCTTATTCAGACTCCCAACTATTGGTGTGGACAATGCAAGCTGTAATTTAATAGTGGTGTCATATTTTTGTACTTATCTTGATTTTATTTTTATTGATGGCCAAAGAATTGAGACATGTTTTGAAAACGGAGAACCAACAATGGGTTGGCAACTATGGAAGTCGTGTACAACGCCACACAATGTGCCACCTTTGCCTCACGTATCTATGGACCTAACAAGCTCCTAAATCACAAATTTTAAACTTGTGATTGTTATATGTAAATGAACTACTGGTAACAATGTACATTATAAGTAGAGGTTGGTTATTTATTAGAGAACTCCAAAATCTTAGTGTGCCCTGAAACATTTCTTACTCCTTCATGACAACATAAGTAAATGGGATGTATTATAATACAAATATTAGACATATGATGCACATGGTAGGCACGTAAGGAAACGTCTCACAGCCACAGCGAGGGAAGCAGGGCTTACAGTATAAGACATCATGTCACTTAAAGATCAGTGCATTAATATTCATCAGTATCCTCCACTGTCTATAAACATTTGAGTGCAGCACAGAAACATCCCTAAGGAGGAAGATGACAGGCTACATTCTGAAGAGCGGATTTGTGAGCCCGTGTGGAGTCTACAGGAGGAGATAATATGCACAGCGCATAAACTCATACGTTAGCTTACTAAATAGTATTACAGCCTAAAGCTAAAGTAATCCACAATCAGATTGTTAGGATAGTGCATTTCACAGAACTAAAGAAGCATTAAGCGTTATGTACAAACATTACCCAGATTTGTACCAAATCCACCTAACCAATCAGCTTGTGTCTGTATAGTACACACTAAACAACGCCTGATTGGGTGTTTTCTGTCTAACTATAGATTTACATCACTAAATAATGTCAGCAAATAATTCTCAATGTCAATTGAGTCTGCTATCAGAAAAGACATTATAATATGCCTTATGTGCTCAGTGACTGCTTGCTATACAGCCTAAGACTACAATATTATTGTATTAATTATAGTTCACATTTCTACAGCATGTATAAAGATTACAGGAGTCAAATATACTATTTGTGATTTAGCATAACTAAGCTAAAAGCCTATGGACTACAACATTAGGAACATGTGCCTCAGTGTAGAGGTACAGGTTGAGTCTCCCATATCCAAAATGCTTGGGACCAGGGGTATTTTGGATAACGGAATATTCCGTATTTTGTAATATTTGCTTATCATAATGAAATATCTTGGGAATGGGACCCCAATATATACACAGAATGCATATATGTGTTATATACACCTTATACACACAGCATGCAGGTCATTTTATACAATATTTTCAATAATTTTGTGGCTCAAGCAAAGTTTACGTACATACATGAAATAAATTTATGTTTCATTTACACCCTATAGACACAGCCTGAAGGTAATTTTATACCATATTTTTAATAATTTGTACCTTAGACATTGAACCATCAAAAATCAAAGGTTTTATTATCTCAGTCATGCCAAAATTATTCTGTATTTCGGAATATTTGGATATGGGAGACTCCACCTGTATCACCATATAGCACTTGCGTATAGCAAAGCTCCCTCTATAATCAGACTGTGCTGCCATTTCTACACTCACATGAGAGATAGTGTGATTTATTTGGGTTGTAGTGGAAACTCCTAGGCACCACGGAAGTTGGTACCACAGTTACCTCTGTGGCTACTACACTGAATCCGCCTTATTTGATCCTTGTTTGATCAATCTGCCCTCCATGTAGAAGCAAATTGGGGGGGGGGGGGGGGGGGTTCTTCCAGTAAGTGCAATGTGAATGTGACAACATTGCTTAACACTCCACACATTCATGGAACTAACCGCAAGCACTGTAATATAACGTTGAATTATGAGATACAAGAGTCTATTTACAAAGCAGTGTCAATTGTGTGGAGTTTGTACATTCTCCCTGTGCCAGTGTGGGTTTCCTCCGGGTACTCCGGTTTCCTCCCACACTCCAAAAAATATACTGGTAGGTTAATTGTCTCGCAACAAAAATTAACCCTAGTGTCTATGTGTGTGAGCGTGTGTTAGGGAATATAGATTGTAAGCTCCACTGGGGTAGGGACTGATGTGAAAGGCCAAATACGCTCTGTAAAAGCGCCGCAGAATATGTGCACTAGATAAATACCTGGTAATAATAATAATAATTGCAAACCATCGGTTCTCGGCAGGTATGATCTCAAAAATTAAGGCGGCACAAATATTAAGTGCAAAACATGCTGGACTTTAAATCATATTTACCTACTTTAATAATCTCCTTTTAAGTTGAAGCCTAGAGAGGAGGTGGCAACTATTAGAGGTGTGGCTGGGCTATTTGCATAATTAAGCCCCACCCCCTAGCAGCAAAATACTGTGAATCACACTTCTAGGGAGAGTGCAATTATCATAGAATCATCTCATACTGGTCCCGCCCCCTCCCCACAGAGTGTGATCCCCAGTATTATTCTCCCTCCTCCTGCCCACTTTACTAGGAAGTGGGCAGAATGGGGGAGATCCCCACCCACTCATATGAGCTCGGGGTACTCCCGGATGTTCCGAAAGAGTAGGTAAGTTTGCTTTAAATTGTAAATATTACCCAGTCTTTACTTAAGTTGGTAGGTCATCAAACAGTTATAAGTGTCTTATAGAATCCCAAGAAATGCATGTTTCAAACACTTTTCCTAATGGTACCAGATGTGATCCACTATAGAGATTTATAACCATTTGCTGGAGATCTGTTATTTATACTCCCATCAGACCCAACGCTGCACAATCTATTATGTGTTTGTCACATACAGTGGTAAATGGCAGCAGGGCCACACACACAATGAAAGCCTGTCCATTATTAATCTTGTCCAAGGTTACAGGCGTCTCACAATAATGCAAGTCCTACACTTCCCTCTGGAATTTACAACGATATTTTCCAAGACTGGTAATTTAACAAAAGCTTAAAGAATAATAATAAGAAAGAACATGTTATAAAGGACAGAATACGATGCGTGACACTGCACGGGCTGAGCAGACGAGGACCATCTATCAGCCATTGTTTGCCTAAACTGTAGATCGGGAGAAAGAGAAAAACAAAAATAAATCTCCCCTAATGATCACAACCTCCTCTCAAATAGCTGCAGTCCTGAACAATTTTTGACGTGTTTCCACATTTCTGGAATGTTATCTGCAGCGATTCGTAGGGCAAATTGTAATTTAAGTTTAGTGTCGGCTCTGTCATTGTCCTCGGTTTCACGCAGGGAAGGGATGACAGCCAGCCAGTGGAATGCATATCTTAGCAGCTCATCGTGTTGGCGGCACAGACACACATGAGAAAAGAAATAAAAAATTAGGTTCCCTTGAACATCTGATTTTCTAAAGCACAAGGCCATCCAAAAATAAAATCACTGCCCCTTTGACAGACAACCTCTCTGGAGACATGGAGGAGCACGGAGAACTGAATGCATCTTTATAAGAAGAGAGAGACCGTTTTCCAAACCACGTTAAGCAGTAAAGTAAAACAGATGCCTTGTTCAAGAGGGAAAACAGGGAGAAAGGCATGTTTTATCCCATTGTAACATTACTAAAGAGGCACAGTCCCATAAATAATGCAGGACAGTCAGTCCACGCTGTCTTTATGCGGTAAATAGTATACAAACATTTTTAGAGAAAAAATAAACTACAATAAGCATGTGTTATTACTAGCTACAAATAAAATGCCATGGTCCTAATGGCACGCCAAACAGCCAGTCTGGATAGTTCCCTTGGTCTGGGTAGCCTGCAGCTGGCTACTTTAGTAGCCATATTGGTAATAATTGTATATAGAGTCCAAAAAATGTCCAGAACTTGCTCCTTAAACTGATCAGGACTCAAGTGTGTCCTAGGCTTTCCACAGTGTCACAATTTTGTTTATTTAGGGAACTGGTGATCGCCGGGCTTACTGTGGCCTTTATCCATTGTTCATCTTAACGTAGTCCTTTAGTTACCCTTGCCAAATAGGATTTCCGTGTAAGATCATAAACAGTTGTACATAGTGGTTTGGGTATAATATGACAGTCAATGTTGACATTCGTCATGTAGACATGACGTACTTGGTGGCCCAGCGGTGACTTACCTGCCCCCAATGGATGCAGCGGTTCAATATATCGATATATCATACTTGGTGGCCCAGCGGTGACTTACCTGCCCCAATGGATGCAGCGGTTCCTGCGCCATCTTCCGAAACTGGGCAGTCATGTGACTAACTTCCGGGTCAGACCTCCGATCCTCCGGTTGAGTATTTCTCCCCCATCACTAACCCTCCCTCTAGTGCGTAACTCTAGCCTCCGTCCCCCGCCCTGCAGCCTAACCCTCCCACCGGCAGCCTTATTCTGTCAATGTCAACATTTCTCCTGCGGACATTTTGAAAATGTCGACACATTGCCTGCCGACATTTTAACAATGTTGACATCATAACTGTCGCCATTATGGTGTCAACATTATGAATGTAGACCTAGTCATTGCCGACCTTTTGTCTACATCCCGTACATAGTACATTAGAAATCATGGTGTGTAAAATAAAATAGAATTGTATCAAAACAAAAAGAAACAAAAACCAATCCAAAAGTGGCTTTAAATCACAGAAACAATGATTTATCCCACCCATGCGTGATGGCAAACAGAATATTTATTTATTTATTATTTATTAACAGTTTCTTATATAGCGCAGCATATTCTGTTGCACTTTACAATTGGAAACATTTATAGAACAAAACGGTAATAACAGACAGACAGAGGTAAGAGGGCCCTGCTTGCAAATATTCCAACCTTAATACAGGCAGTGGGTTAGAAAATGAACAAAATAACTATTTAAATTTAAAAAAAAAAAAAAAAAAAGCTTCATTAGTAATCATTCAAAATGACACAAAAAAACAAAAACACTGCACACAAATGAAAGACCCCATTAAATAATTAAATATAGTATGTTAAGTATGAACTCCCACATAGTCATTAGTCATAGTGATTTGTAAGCAGACAGTTTTGTACCTTTGTAAGATGAAGATCATTTTCTGAGCTGGTGGCGGGGGGTGACCCAGCATGTGCCGGTCCGTTATACTAGCAAAAACACTAAGAAAAATGTGAACAATTCTGTTTTTTCACAGGTGACCATAGCTTTCTGTTTTAGGTTACAACACACCATTTTCAGGTGGCAGTGCAGTTTTTAACTGCCACAAATCTCAGTAGAGCCTTTATTTCCAAATGTGTAATTACAGCACGGTGCATGAATGGGCTGACTAGATGAACCCATCAATTGTTTTCTGCCGCTACATGTTTCTTTGCTAATATCGCTATAATGATTAGTTTAGTCATCCAGGAAATACCTGCTTCATAGATTAAACTGCATAGTGGGTTACACTAAAGTACCAGGGTGTATTGTAATGATTTTTCAGCTAGCTGAAGTCCATGGGGCATATTCATATTGGCGCAAGGTTTAGAGAGGAAAAAAACCTTACACCCCTCGCGCCCAATTTTGGATTAGCACAGGTATGCGCGCTCTCGATAACTGCGGTATCCAAATAAAAAAAAGTGGTCGCAGGGTTTTTGGAGCTGGAAACTCAGCGGCGCGTAAAAAAATAACTAAAACAAAAATACACTTACCTGGCCGGGGATCTCTGCGGCTCCTGGTGGCCTCACCTCCATCTTTTCACTGGAGAGGGGGCTGCTAGGATGCTCCAGGGAGGCAAAAGGGCTGCTGGGAGATGTAGTTCTCCCAGCGCTCATTACGGGGGGAATACTTACAACGCTGGATGAAGACAAAACTATGGAAGGTGAGTATTACTGAGTAATTAAGCTAATTGGACACTTCCAATTGCTTAGTCATTAGGAGGGGTGCCGTCGGGGTCCCAGAGCATTTCCCGACCATTTTTCATCAAATTGTGGATTTTAGGAAAAATTGGTCGTGCTCTGGATGTGCGCAAAAAGAAACCTCCCGGCACTCAAAAAAAAAAATCAAAAACCCTGCTCCTAATTGAATAGCAAAAACCCATACCTGCAAGCAAACCCCACAGGTGCGGGATTTTTGCTATTCTCACCCCTAATTGAAGCTGCCCCCATGTGTACAAACCTAGGAGATGCACACATGGTCATGCATTTTTCTTGCGCCCAGCAAGCTCACAATGGGCCTGATTCTGATGAGGAAGCAGCGGTGATGTTGGACGCAGGCGGGCAATGTTTTCAGTCTGCGCATGGGTCCGGGTCGCACTACGCATGCATCCCGATGGCTACCGCTCTAAAAGCACAGTTGCACCGATACAGACGTCAATGTTCAGATGGAGAATCTATGCTTCCATAGGGCTGGTGCAATCTTTGATGTTACGAACAATAGTGCATTTTACACGCACAGGAAAGGAATAGCGCTGGAGCCTGTGGGCGACTCAGTAGGAAGAGCATCGGCCATGGCATCAGCCTAATGTCGCAGTTGCAGCTTCAACTGCCTCCACCTCTGAAGCACGCCCCATGTCTCACCTTTGCTTCAGAAGTTCACAAATGTGAGTATTGAGCACAAGATTGATTTTAGTGCAATTAACCAGAATGGGACAGTTTTATACACTAGTTACTAGAGTGGGACAGTTTTATACACTAGTTACCAGACTAGGACAATTTTATACACTAGTTACTAGAATGGGACAGTTTTATACACTAGTTACTAAAATGGGACAGTTTTATACACTAGTTACTAAAATGGGACAGTTTTATACACTAGTTACCAGACTAGGACAATTTTATACACTAGTTACTAGAATGGGATAGTTTTATACACTAGTTACTAAAATGGGACAGTTTTACACACTATTTACCAGACTGGGACAGTTTTACACACTAGTTACCAGACTGGGACAGTTTTACACACTAGTTACCAGACTGGGACAGTTTTACACACTAGTTACCAGACTGGGACAGTTTTACACACTAGTTACCAGACTGGGACAGTTTTACACACTAGTTACCAGACTGGGACAGTTTTACACACTAGTTACCAGACTGGGACAGTTTTACACACTAGTTACCAGAATGGGACAGTTTTACACACTAGTTACCGGAATGGGACAGTTTTACATACTAGTTACCAGAATGGGACTGTTTTACACACTAGTTACCAGACTGGAACATTTTTATACACTAGATACCAAAATGGAACAGTTTTTATACAATAGTTAACAGAATGACTTCAAATAGAAACCCTAGGGAACACAACACTAAATAAATCAAAGTTCATACATCATACTTTCTCTGACTTAATAAGTGATAATTATTAAAATTAATGTTAATTAGATTACAGGTCATCTCAACTAAAGTTCACAGTTCTGCTTTGGTGCACTTTAATAATGTAATTAGCATAATTATGTCAATGGAGGTAACTGAGCAGAGCACACGTTCTTTGCTTGTCTTGCTTTATATGATGATACATGTACCATGCAAAGACTGATGGTACCAGTATTATTTGCTCCCAAAGACATTTTAGAAATAGCACAAATGTTATGTTTTAATACTGACAAAATGTATTTTCTAATGGACGAGCTTCCTCACACCTATCCTCCACTATTTGAGAAGAAAAACAGAAAGATGCTGTGCTGGCAGATATTGTAATTGAGTAAATATATATATATATATATATATATATATATATATATATATATATATATATATATATATATATTAGGGGTGAGCGGGCTCGGATTTCTGAAATCCGAACCCCCCCGATCCGAGGCAGATCAGAGTCAGGCTCGACTTTTCCCGCCTGACTCGGATCTGAAATCGAGGCAAAACTTCATCATCCCGCCTTCCGGGTCTCGCGGGTTTTGGATCCTATATAAGGTACCCGCGTCGGCGCCATTTTCTCACTCGGCTGTGGACAGTGAAGAGGGAGGGTGGGAGTTAGGGCTGTGTAGTGTAGTGTAGTGCAGAGTAGTGTTGTGCTGCGCTGTGCTGCTGTTGTCCACAGGGGCTGTGTCCACTACATCAAAGTCCATAGGGGCTGGCTGGACTGTGTTGTGCAGTCAGTTCTCCATAGGGGCTGTGTCCACTCCAAAGTCCTGTGCAGTGTCCCAGTCCTAAAGGTGTGCTGTAGTGTTGTCCAAGAGGTGCTCTGTCCATCAGGGGTGCTCCCCCCAAGTGCTAAAAAAATTATATTTTTTCTGTGTTTGTGAATTGTGTGCGCAGTAGCCGCACGTGCATCAACAAAGTAGTGCCAAGTGTGCGCCTGTGTCATAAGTAAAGGGCCGGCTGGTTTGACCGTTAAAGGGTGCTGTAACCCCCAAAGTACACTCCAGTCCAAACCAAAAAAAAAAATATTTTTTCTGTGTTTGTGAATTGTGTGCGCAGTAGCCGCACGTGCATCAACAAAGTAGTGCCAAGCGTGCGCCTGTGTCATAAGTAAAGGGCCGGCTGGCTTGACCGTTAAAGGGTGCTGTAACCCCCAAAGTACACTCCAAACCAAAAAAATATATATTTTCTGTGTTTGTGAATTGTGTGCGCAGTAGCCGCACGTGCATCAACAAAGGAGCAGCGCCAAGCGTGCGCCTGTGTCCCATAAGTAAAGGGCCGGCTGGCTCATTTCTTAAAGAGTGGTGTAACCCACAAAGTGCACTACTCTCCAGCAAAAATAAAAAAATATTTTCTGTGTTTGTGTGCGCCTTAGCCGCACGTATATATCAAATCGATGGAGGACCAAACTTTCTCCGATAAAAATAAAATAGAGAAAGATCAAGAACCACTTCCTCCTAGTGCTGAAGCTGCTCCCACTAGTCATGACATAGACGATAACATGCCATCAACGTCGTCTGCCAAGGCCGATGCCCAATGTCATAGTAGAAGCCACATACAATCCCAAATGACAAAGTTCAGGAAAATGACCTTAAAAAAAACATTTAAATCATCTGAAGAGAAACGTAAACTTGCCAATATGCCATTTATGACACGGAGTGGCAAGGAACGGCTAAGGTCTTTCCCTATGACTAGTGTGTGTCATACTAGTATGACTAGTATGTTCATGACTAGTGGTTCAGCTTCACATGACGATGGAAGCCCTCCTCCCGCTAAAAAAATCAAACGAGTTAAGCTGGCAAAAGCACAGCAAAGAACTGTGCGTTCTGAGAAGATATCACAAATCCCCAAGGAGAGTCCAAGTGTGGTGGCGGTTGCGATGCCTGACCTTCCCAGCACTGGAAGGGAAGAGGTGGCTCTTTCCACCATTTGCACGCCCCCTGCAAGTGCTGAAAGGAGCACCCACAGTCCACTTGCTGATATGCAAATTGAAGATGTCACTGTTGAAGTACAACAGGATGAGGATACTGGTGTAGCTGGCGCTGAGGAGGAAGTTGGCGAGGAGGATTCTGATGGTGATGTGGTTTGTTTAAATCAGGCTCCGGGGGAGACAGTTGTTGTCCGTGGGATGAAAAAGCCCATCACGGTCATGCCTGGGCAGAAGACCAAACATTCCACCTCTTTGGTCTGGCAATATTTCTATCCAAATCCGGACAACAACTGCCTTGCCATATGTACCATATGTAAACGTGGAATAAGTAGGGGTAGGGACGTTAACCACCTAGGAACATCTTCCCTTATACGGCACCTGCAGCACGTTCATAATAAGTTACTGTCAAGTTCAGAAACTTTGGCTAAGACCATAAGCAGTCCAGGGACACCTAAATCCCGTTGTCCTGTTGTATCCAAGCGCCTGCAAACCACACCGTCAACTCCCTCCTCGTCAATTTCCTCCTTAGTCAGGATCAGAAGTAGTCCTGCAGGCCATGTCACTGGCATGACTGACTCTCCTATCCGGGATTCCTCCGGAGGATCCTGCATTGCTACGCCTCCTGCTGCCGCTGCCGCTGTTGCTGCTGCTGGGAGTCGTTCATCATCCCAGAGAGGAAGTAAGAACACCACTACTTTTACTAAACAATTAACCCTCCAACAGTCCTTTAAGTACGACAGCAGTCATCCTGAAGCAAAACGTATAACTGAGGCCTTGACTGCTATGTTGGTGTTAGAGGTGCGTCCGGTATCCGCCATTAGTGCAGTGGGATTTAGACAATTGATGGAGGTAGTGTGTCCCCGGTTCCAAATCCCGTATAGATTCCACTTCACTAGGCAGGCGATACCGAGACTGTACAGAAACGTCAACAAAAGTGTCCTCAGTGTCTTGAAAAATGCCGTTGTACCCAATGTCCACTTAACCATGGACATGTGGACAAGTGGAACAGGGCAGACTAAGGATTATATGACTGTGACAGCCCACTGGGTAGATGTATCACCTTACGCAGCAACAGCAGCAGCGTCACCAGTAGCAGCATCTCAGAAATGCCAGCTCGTTCCAAGGCAGGCTACGCTGTGTATCACCGGTTTCAGTAAGAGGCACACCGCCGACAACCTCTTAGAGAAACTGAGGGAAATCATCGCCCAGTGGCTTACCCCACTTAGACTCCCCTGGGGATTTGTGATATCTGACAACGCCACCAATATTGTGCGGGCATTACATCTGGGCAAATTCCAGCACGTCCCATGTTTTGCTCACACAATAAACTTGGTGGTGCAGAATTTTCTGAAAAGCGACAGGGACGTGCAGGAGACGCTTTGGGTGGCCCGAAAAATTTCTGCCCACTTTCGCCATTCAGCGACTGCGTGCCGAAGACTGGAGCGCCAGCAAACACTCTTGAACCTGCCCCGCCATCATCTGAAGCAAGAGGTTGTGACGTGGTGGAACTCAACCCTCTATATGCTTCAGAGGATGGAGGAGCAGCAAAGCAAAAGGCAATTCAAGCCTATACATCCACCTATGACATAGGCAAAGGAGGGGGTATGCACCTGACTCAAGCACAGTGGAGAATGATTTCCGTATTGTGCAAGGTTCTCCAGCCCTTCGAACTTGCCACACGTGAAGTTAGTTCAGACACTGCCAGCTTGAGTCAGGTAATTCCCCTCATCAGGCTTTTGCAGAAGCAGCTGGAGAAAGTGAAGGAGGAGCTAAGACGGAGCGATTCCGCTCGGCATGTGGGACTTGTGGATGAAGCCCTTCTTTCGCTTTGCCAGGATTCCAGGGTGGTCAATCTGTTGAAATCAGACCACTACATTTTGGCCACCGTGCTCGATCCTAGGTTTAAGGCCTATGTGGTGTCTCTCTTTCCGGCCGACACAAGCCTGCAGAGGTGCAAAGACCTGCTGGTGAAAACACTGTCAGCTGAAGCGGAACGTGACATGTCAACAGCTCCTTCTTCATTTTCTCCAGCAACTGGGGCTGCCAGGAAAAAACGTAGGTATCCTAAGCAACCCGCTGGCGGTGATGCAGGGCAGGCAGGACCAAGTTTGGACATCTGGTCCGGACTGAAGGACCTGGCAACAATTTCTGACATGTCTACTGTCACTGCATATGATACGGTCACCATTGACAGAATGGTGGAGGATTACATCGGTGACAGCATCCAAGTAGGCATGTCAGACAGTCCGTACCTGTACTGGCAGGAAAAAGAGGCAATTTGGAGCCCCTGTACAAACTGGCTCTATTTTACCTGAGTTGCCCCCCCCTCCAGTGTGTACTCCGAAAGAGTGTTTAGTGCAGCCGGGAACCTTGTCAGCGAAAGGCGTAGAAGGTTGCTTCCACAAAATGTGGAGAAGATGATGTTCCTAAAAATGAATTATCAACTCTTCCAGGGAGACCAGCCTCCAGAACGTACAGAGGGACCTGTGGTGGTGGATTCCAGCGGGGACGAGTTAATACTCTGTGAGGATGAGGATGTACACAACACTGAAGAGGGTGAGGAATCGGTGGATGAGGATGAGGACGACATCTTGCCTCCGTAGAGCCAGTTTGTGCAGGGACACATTAATTGCCAGCTTGTTTTGTGGGGGCCCAAATGAACCAATCATTTCAGCCACAGTCGTGTGGCAGACCCTGGCGCTGAAATGATTGGTTTGTTAAAGTGTGCATGTCCTGTTTATACAACATAAGGGTGGGTGGGAGGGCCCAAGGACAATTCCATCTTGCACCTCTTTTTTTTTTTTTGAATTATGTACTGTTTGGGGCCTAGTTTTTCAAACTGCTATCCTGTCTGCCACTGCAGTGTCACTCCTAGATGGGCCACATGTTTGTGCCGCCACTCGTGTCGCTTAGCATAGTCATCCATCTACCTCGGTGCAACCTTTTGGACATAAAAACACTATTGTGAGGTGTGAGGTTTTCAGAATAGACTGGAAATGAGTGGAAATTAAAGTTTTTGAGGTTAATAATAGCATAGGAGCAGAAAAATCAACACATTCTGTGATTTTAGCCGTTTTTATGCTTTTTTTAAAAAAAGAAATACAGATCCAAAACACAAAACCCAGAACCCAAAACACCGAAGGGTGGTTTTGGCAAAACCAATCCAGATCCAAAACACCAAGAAAGATCCAGATCCAAAACGAAAAGTGGCCGGTGCACACCCCTAATATATATACACCAATAAAAATATAAATATGAAAATATATACACATGGATACCAAAAATAAGTATACAAATAAATATAAATACAGTAATCTAGATCAATAAATATGCATAAACATTGATAAGAAAAATAACAAATCAGGGATAAGAACAATAATAATATTGGAACATGAAAATAATAAATGGATAAATAAGTATATTATTAGGAATCACAAATGTGCTGTATCCCAGAGAGTCCATTAGTAATCCAAGATTAGCGTAGTCAGTTGCAACAACTTGTAAATGATATTTAAAAAGTGGCAGCAGTGAGTTCACCGTACTAAAACGTAGTATCCATTAAATGTCCAAATTTGCTAGATAACGTGCAAATATGTCCCTAATGTTTATTGTTCAACGAATGCTTTTATTTTTTAAGAAAGATGTTTTAATTGGCAGTTCTACAGCAAATTCACCCAGTGTGTCTCCTAGGTCTTTAAACATAAGTTTAAAACAGACAGACTGCAGAACTAGAACATGTCCGCAAAGTAAACGAAATGTAATTAATTGTCAAAGTTTGAGACTTTTTTCAGTAGGCTTTTGTGAACAGTGCCTAGGCAAAATATATAAGCTAGCCTTAAAAATAGCAAGGATTAAAAGGAGTCCAATTTACAAAAGAAGAAAAAGAAAAGCAAAAAACATAGAATAGTGTGTTTTTCTTAATTAGCACTGCGCTCCAATGAGTCTACAGAATCTACACAAACCAGCAGTTCAACTTTCAGAGCCAGAAGCCCCTACTGACATGGATTAAACTCTTGCAGTGGATATAAATTATGTGCCTCTGTGGATGCCAGTGCTGGTCAGCTGACTACATAGCCCTGTCAGTCAGTTCCGAGCAAATCAGACAATGGAATACTCTGCTAAATCAACAAGCTTCCGGACCCTTTATTACTTAGAGGTTTGATCTGTTGCTGGTTTCTAGCAGCTGTTGAATATTTTCCACATTTCCTTCAAATGACATAATTACTGAAACATACATTCGGTACAAGTAGAGTCATAATGCCTAAATTAAGGCCGTTTTCAGAGAAGAAAAGAAAATGTTCCTTACAGCCTCTGTTTGTTTCAGCTCCTTCTAAATTTCAGGTTGACTTGGCTCACTCACTCGCTTAATACAGTAAAAACATAAATTTGCTAGCTGTCAGTAAGTAATAAGACAAATGTACATCCACTAATAAGTGGAGATGTCAGTAACAAAAAAAAAAAAATCAAAAAAAAAAATCAGAAGCCTACCTGACGATACAATTGTACAGAAAAGTTGATTTTGAAATTGTGAACTCTGGGCCTGATTCAGAGCCACTCGTAAGCGGCCGCTCGTTCGTTCCGAGCGATGTTCGCACATCTGCGCATGGGTTTGTAATGCGCATGCGCCAACCAGTCAGTGCGGTCCGAAATCGTGTGCTCGCAAAATAGTGAATGCCTGCTAATTTGAGTGACAGGATGAGGCGTTTGTGGGTGGTAACAGGGGAAGGTGCTTGAAAACGGGGAGTGGAGATCCGAACGCAGGCGTGCCAAACGGTCAAAACGGGCGTTTTAAGGGTGTGCATAATTAACAAAGCAGCGTCATCGATCACGTCACTTGGTTGTCTTTTAGCCTGAACTGCTCGCATGATTGCGATAGGAAAATGCTACCACAAGAATAGCGAGCAGTTCAGACGCCGTTTCATGTGCTCGATTAATCTAATAAATAGCGGAGATGACGTATGATGCGAGCGGCCAGGGGGCGTTTTTTCAAAATAGCGAGCGCATGTTTCGTTCGCTCGTTTAGACATAGAGGCGTCAACAGACAGCAAAGAGCGAGCGCTTAATTTAAATATCCGGCCCCTTTTTCAGAACGACCGTCCGCAAATAGCGTCCAACTCTGAATCAGGCCCTCTGTTCTTTAGTAAACATTGCTTTTTTGGGTTCCCAACGATTTTGATGCATTTTTACATGTCAGTAAATTATTTGGAAGAAAAAAAACTTAATTAAAATGTTTCAATGATTGGTAGCACTAGTACAGATATTTTAAACATAACTGCCCAACCTCGCTGCATGGGCCACCATACACCTCTCAAATAAACAAACCTCCACCAACATAAATGACTGTGCAGACTCTATAGTACAAAAGTTAAGCCCAATTTGCAAATTATTCCCCAGCGGGTGGTAATATTTTAAGAATAACGACAGGTGAGACCAGAATTAAAATGTTCAAACAGATTTCTATTCTAATGGTTCACTACGGCCACTAATTGCTTTTTAATATGACTCACAGGGGTTTAGCGCAATCCATATTTATGCTGGCAAAATACTGCAGAGACTTTGTTACAGTTTATTTTATACTTGGTCACGTTGGAAAATTATAATAATTCAGCAAACTCTGAGAAAGATTTATTTGCGAGTTTATAATCCATGCTTAACGCGCGTAAATCTTATCTGACATACCTATTGGGCCATAAAAATGGCAGCTGGCCACATTTGTCCTAAACATCCCGGTATATAATAGCACTGACACACCGTCAAATTTGCCAGTGTATTCAGCCTAAGAAACTCTCATGCATGCTGTCAATGTCATAACATATTGGAAGAATGAAGAGTTGCATACTTCTAAATACACAATTGACATCGCAATCTTCCTGTATCATATAACCATACATCCCAATTGCCCTGGTTATATGGGCAGTTCTGGGTGGATAAGGGCAGGGTGCGACTGGATCGGCGCAGGACTAATTTTTTTTCCTAGATTTTGAGTGTCAAAATGTTGGAATGTATGCATAACTACTGAGTGCTGTTGGGGTAGGGATGTATTCATAACGTTGACATTTACAATGCCAACATACATAAAGTCGACACCCTAATGTCAGCATCTGCAGAATGTGAACATGTGAGGTGTCATTCTTCAGGGACCAAAGGATTAAGGTTAGACTTCAGATGTGGAGGATTAGGCTATGGGAGGGGAGGGTTAGGCACTAGGGGGAGGGTTAGGATTAGGCATCAGGAGAGAAGGGTTAGGCACTAGGGAGAGAAAGGGGAGGTTTGGGTTATATCCTATGGGGAGGGTTAGGCTATGCGACATTAGGGTTAGGCACTAGGGTTGGAGTTAGGGTCAGACTATTGGAGGGTAGACTTAAGGTTAGGCACTAGGGGAGAGTTATGGCTAGGCTGCAGGAGGGGGTTAGGCACTAGGGGGAGAGTCAGGGTTAGACTAAGAGAGGGGAGGGCTAAGCACTAGCGAGAGAGAGGGGAGGTTTGGGTTATGTCCTAGGGGGGAGGATTAGGGTTAGGCTACGGTACCTTTGGGTTAGGCACTAGGGTTGAAGTTAGGGTTAGGCACTAGGGGAGAGTTACGGCTAGGCTGCAGGAGGGAGATTAGGGTTAGGCACTAGAGGGATAATTAGGGTTAGCCTACGAGAGGGGAGGGTTAGGCACAAGGGGGATGGTTAGGCTACAGGAGGTGATGTCAGGGTTAGGCACTAGGAGGTGGGATAGGGTCAGCAATGCTCACTGCCAGAGCGCCGCAGGATCAGTCAGACACTGGACCTGCCATACCAGGTAAATCACTACTAGACCACCAGAGACCCTTCCGCTACCAAACGCTCATATTACTACCACAAGCAGCACTGTCCTCCCAACCATAACAAGTGGACAGGTTATCTCCTCTCATGAGTATCAGCATAAACCCACTCTAAAATACTCTGTGAGGTTGTGAAAATTTAGATGATATGACTGGCTAGTTTGTTCCATCTCCGCCCACTTCAAAACGGGAGCGCGCGGAGAAAGGAGATTAATATAGACTGAGAAAAAGGGAGTTATGGCTTGAAAAAAAAAAAAATTAGAAAACATTCCAAATTTAGATGAACCCCTCTATTACTCATCACACACACATCCCCAACCTTAATCTTATCCCTTGTACAAGCGAGAGCATTCCTATCTTTAACAGATAAGGTACTCAAGTGCATGTGAGGGATAGACACAAATTATACCAACCGGCTGGTCACTGGTCTTGCCTTCAAGGGCAAGTCTAATGGCAGACCTATGTTGTGCAGCCCTCTCTCTGAAAGAACAGACGGTTTTGCCCACATGTGCGAGCCCGCATGGGCATTTAATCGCATATATGACAAACTTACTGGTACACGTTAAAACATGCCTGATATGAATTTTAGAACCAGAATGGGGATGCGTAATGTAAGTGCCTACTTCTAAGTGACGGCAAGAAACGCAACCTGTGCACCTGTAACAACCTTTTGGTCTAGACAAAAAATTATGCGATTGTGTAATAGCTGTCACATCAGTCCTGACTAACCAGTCCCTAAGATTTCTTCCACCATTAAATTATTTTTTATTTATATATATATATATATATATATATATATCTGTATCTATCTGTCTGTATAAGTATATTAATAGAGGAGAAAGCTGCACAAAATTCAATGAATTGGAAAAAATGTTGTTGAGCAATTAAACTTGAATACACTTAATGCACGGGAAGATTTTATTGTACCCAGGCATAGAGCTGGCCATGCTTTATTAATCACATACAGCGGGTACATCTCCACATGCTAAGTTACCAGTAACCCTGCCGCTCCACGATCCATGGGTAGACTGCATCCCTGTGTGGCAACCTTAAGCTTAAGGTCACAACGCCCGTCTTTTGCAGTCAGCCATGTTTCTGATTTATTTCCTGCGCTTATTAAACCACTGAAACGTTCTGTCTCGCGTAACAGATGGCTCTTTCAAGTTTTGTTACTATTCCAGAATCTTTAGAGGATTTCGAATTTGTGTACTTACAACAGGAAGCTTACTGAGAAAAAAAACACAAAGATGTGCACATTTCTGTCTAATGCCAAACAATCTGGAATCCATGGCCGCTTGGAAACGGTTCCATCAAAGTGACAGAAATCATTACACTGGTGTTGCGGCAATAAACAGATTCACATACCACATGGCACTTTGCTTGTGCCGAAGAGGCAGATATAATGCAGAGTATACTTTTATTATTATTATATTTTATTATTTGCTGCAGCTAAAACAAATTGATTCAATTGTTACAGGAATTGGAATCCCTCAGGCTCACGAGTAACTTGACATTTAATAGCACGATATTTTGAGGTTATTGCTTCTAGAATATGGAATTAAACAGGCAAGTTTCCCAGATACTGTAGGAAAGATTTGTACAACGTCGAGATATGCAATATGACAAAACCTAAATAAACATCCATCTATCTCAACTCATCTCTGTCTATGTTGCATATAGTGTATAAATAGAATAATATATCAATGAACCCAAAGACGTTCTATTATTCTGTCATAAATCTTATAGGAACTGTGTTGCCAACTAAATTCAGTCCATCACTTTAGGTGCCTATAACACTACAAAGAGACGGTTTAGAATGAAATGGCTGCAAAGTGCAGCGCACAGACAGTAAGTGACTGCTGAGCCAATCATGTGGCGGAAATCGGAGCCCACTGATGACCGCAAAGCCAGCATGGGTGCTTTAGCCATCTCACTGCTCTATGGGCATGATTTAGAGATAGTCGCAGTGCCGCTCTCTTTGCAAATGGGCAATTCTATTCGTGCTGCACGTGTATAAAGTCACAGTGCGCATGTGCTGCGATGGTCCTGCGGCGGCGGTGAGGATTTATTCGCAAAGTGACTGATAGACAGGGACAGTTTGTTTGTGGCAACAGGAGGGGGCGACTCAAGCGCAGGTGTGCCATGACCATTTCAGGGGCGTGTCGTGGCTTGCGACTACAATACGCAGTAAAATGGCTCAGGCGTCTTACTTTTGATGGCCATTCTGCAGGACTATAGGTTTACTAAGAAGTATGATGATCGACCAATGGGCCCGATTCAGACCCGTTCGCTAGCAAGCGCTCGCTCGTAGCTGGCGATGTTTTGCAATGTGCGCGTGCGTATGCATCGCAGTGTGTGCGTGTGCGAACTAGGCCGAACGATCGGGAAGCGTACGCTCGCACAGCATAGACAGCCCGGCTGAAAGAGTGACAGGAGAAGCAGTTTGCGGGTGGTGACAGGGGCTGGGAACTTAGAAAGGGGGAGTGGAGGTGCGAACGCAGGCGTGCCTGAGCGTCTTAACGCCGTTTCAGATGCGTGCATAATTAAGAGGCAGCGTAAATTGTACACATCACCTGGTTGAATTTTACACTGAAGTGCTCGTAGTACTTGCGGTAGGGTATAGTCAACCACAAGCGATGCGGTCGCTTCCGATGGTACCAGATGGTTGCATACACTTCCTGGGTGTCTTATACACAAAGTGATCGCATGCCAAGACATAGTGGGCGTGCTTATGCCTTGCCGTGCGATCGCCTGCCTTGCTGGATGTGTGCGTAAGCATCTAGCAAACGGGTCTGAATCGAGCCCAATGTGCGTCCAATGGTTGCGTCTTCGTGCACAAGCGGCGAAACGAGACGCAGATTGTAGGCGTCTCAGTAAAAATCCTTTTATTCATCCAAAAAAGGAAAAAAAAAAAAAAAATGGGGGAAAAAGCCCACACTCCAGAAGGAGAGGGGTGCGCATCCTTAGACTGATGCAGGCACAGCAGCACCCACCAAGACAGCAAATTATTTTATCTCACAGAAGTTCCCAGTAGGATTAGTTTTGGGTGGAGTTATCCTATGTGCTTTTTGGCCATGTCATACTGTACAAGCCACCAGACATGAATATTACTGCCAACGCACTCGATAGGGACACATCTGCTGTCCCCATCACTCCCTATGGTCTACATACTGTACCACAAGTGTTACTTGGTAGGAGAAAGTAACATAATGCCAAATACAGGCGGAAAGTGGCAGGACAGAGGCTGAAGAATGAATTGTGATGCACTTTGCTTGTATTACCTAAAAACTTAGTTGTTTGGTTTTTTTAAGCTCTTCAGCATATAGTGCGCATTTTATGCAGCAAATGTCCATGTAAGTTTGTATTACTACTTCTCATGTATAATTCTCATCAATGTTTCACAGACAGTATGGCAGCAGCTTGAAATATTTATAGTTTTTCAAAAAACACTTTAATATGCAGACGGTCTGTCTCATCACGATCTTCACTGACAGATGTTCCGACTCCTGATTCCAGAAGTTCATCCTCATTCGACGGTTCTTAAAATTCCACCAAGGGGTATATTTACTAAAGTGCAGGTTTTTAGAACTTGAGAAGTTGCCCATAGCAACCAATCAGATTCTACTTAACATTTATCTAGCATCTTCTAGAAAATAATAGCTAGAATCTGATTGGTTGCTATGGGCAACATCGCCACTTCTAAAAACCCTCACTTTAGCGAATATACACCCAAGTATCAACTACTTCTCAGATGCACAAAGTACTACAACCGTTCAGGGGGTAAAACCATGTACAATAACTTATACAATATGAAGACTGATGCAGGATAAACGTTTTGTTAATCTATATTATATTGTAGTGTAACATCTTGTTTGAAAGTGAACTGAAGCCTCTGACTGTTTATAACATTTATCAAGATGCCGCAAGAGAACTGGACTGTAGGAGGAAGCGTAGCGGGCGGAGGAAGGCACACTGGCGTAAGATGTCACTCTATCCAATTTTGTAACAACCCCTTGGCCACGTATGTCCCGCTGCTATCCGATGCCCTGACCACATCAGTGATGATGAAGTTGCATTCCTATAACAAAGTTGTTCTTCTGAAATGGTCCCTGGCGTACTGAATTCCAGCGTAGAGACTGGGATGACGCCATGGTTGCTACTGCAAGCTGTCTGCATTAATGCCACTAAAGATTCCCCGGTCTTAAAACGTGGAAGTCAATTGTTTATAATATTTTATGATATGTTTAACGTTTCCTTTCCATGATGTTCAGATACACCCACATTCTAACAACATGAGTTAAATCACAGCAACAATCACATCTACAATATATTGTACATATAATTATGTACAAATATAAAATGTTAATAAGCAAAATTACAGCCTTAGTAATAAATTAATCTGCAACTGAAACCGAAAAGCAATTCATCTAAATATGAAGACCCTTATCTGGGCATTAGAACCACAATATTCTGCCAATGACAGGGCTCATTCCTCACTATTCAGGCGAGCCTTCATCAATGAGGTCCTAACATCCCCAGTGATGGGACTTGTCCATAACTGACACTTAGAACAAATGACATTGCTCGTTAATACTTACAAAGTCGAAATCGCCATCAGGAGGAACCTTCCAGTTGTCGGGGAAGACGTTTTTGGATATGTGGTATTGCTCGTGGACATTCTGATTGTGGTTCTCATGGGGCTTATTTTTAGAGTCTTGTTTATCAAAGTAATCCATAAAGGACGGCCGCGGTACTTGTGGAGAAGTCGCATTTCCTGGTTACATGAAGAGAAGCGTAGTATTAAAACTCCAGGATACACATGCTTCACAATAAACAAAGTAAAAAGACAATTCATACAAAAATATTAAAGACATCACTCATATTACGACTCCACTAATGAACCACCGCTACTGTTAATCTGCTAGCAACAATGCCGCTATACAATCTGTATAGAGTGTATATTTTTTAGCTCAGGGCCTGGTGCAGAGATGGACGCAAATTTCGTTGCAACTGCGATTCCGTATGCAGCGGTTCTGCGAAAATATGCTAATGATTTAGCTGATGTCTTGTGCACAGAGACGCCCACCTCTGGCGGCGCACATCCGCCGCTTACGTACAAAAGTGGAAACATCGGACATCTGAGTAACCCTATGATGTCGCAGAATGTATGTCTCGCCTATGACGCCGGGGCATCTTCAGCTTCATGTGAATCGCAGAGGCTTACTAGAGCACGGCCAGAAAATAGTCCTGACATTCCCTGGGCACTCTCATGGCCACGTGTCACGTATGAAACACAGACCACAGTTTGGGCACCATTGGTGTGACTACTTACACATTTATTATTATTATTATGATCATCCTCCTTTATTTATATGGCACCACAAGTGTTCCACAGCGCCTAACAATGTATATAAACAAATAAGTGAACAAGAAACTAGTAACTAATGCTGCATACACACGGAACAACTTGAACATCCATAGAGATCGCTGATAGATTACCCTCCAACTTTCTGTAGTGCAGGTCATACGATTTTGGTTGTACACACTGATAGATATCGATGATAGATTTTGGTTGTACACACTGATAGATATCTATGATAGATTTTGGTTGTACACACTGATAGATATCGATGATAGATTTTGGTTGTACACACTGATAGATATCGATGATAGATTTTGGTTGTACACACTGATAGATATCTATGATAGATTTTGGTTGTACACACTGATAGATATCTATGATAGATTTTGGTTGTACTGATAGATACCTATGATAGATTTTGGTTGTACACACTGATAGATACCTATGATAGATTTTGGTTGTACACACTGATAGATACCTATGATAGAATTTGGTTGTACACACTGATAGATATCTATGATAGATTTTGGTTGTACACACTGATAGATACCTATGATAGAATTTGGTTGTACACACTGATAGATATCTATGATAGATTTTGGTTGTACACACTGATAGATATCTATGATAGATTTTGGTTGTACACACTGATAGATATCTATGATAGATTTTGGTTGTACACACTGATAGATATCTATGATAGATGTATCAGTGAAGCTATCTTTTTACAATCAAATCTTTACAAAACCGTCCAAGTTGGCCTGCATGCATGAAAGACCATAGATATCGTTATCGTTCATTCGGGAACGCGCATCTTTGGTCGTTGTCAGGTTGGTGACTGCATAAAAGTGAACGATATAAACGATAACAATATGAACGATATCATTCAAATCGCTCATAACGTACAATACAGGACAAGGACATGGTTTGTACTTTGTACACATTGCTGCATAACACTCAAAATAAGCAGCAGGGAGTCAGCAATCAAGTGTTAGATGCCCTTGTGGGGAGTAATGGTGCATACACAAGGTCAGATTTTCTTATAGATTTGAACGATAAAGTTTAAAAAAATCGTTCAAATGTTCATATCTGAAAGAAAATCTGACGTGTCCCTGCAACGATGAACGATGCGCGTTCCCGTTTGTCAGATAACGATATCGGACGTGTTTGCAGTCAGATTTGGTCGATTTCATTCATTTTAATACAGGCTGAAATCATTCAATATTTGTAAAATCGTTGGAAAAATCGTTCATCTGACATATCTGACAGTGTATATGCACCAGAAGGAGTAGAAGAAAGTATACGGAGAAGCACATGAGGTGGGTTCCGGACTATAAACAGAAAGTAATTAGTTAGACAATGTCTAGATGGACACCATATGTTAGACAGTTAATAGTTAGACAAGTTTGACATAGACAAAAGTCAGACACACTAAAGTTGGACATGTAAAAAGTTCGACAGGTACAAAAGGACGACAGGGTCAAAAGTTTGACATGAAAAAGATTGACACAAAAATGGTCGACATTGTTTTATTTTTAAGATTAGGGTTAGGCACTTACCCCCACGGTTAGGGTTAGGCACCAGGAGGGAGGGTTAGGGTGCAGATTAGGACTTAAAAAAATAAATAAATAAAATTTTGTGTCGACCATTTTCATGTCGAACTTTTGACCCTGTCAAGCTTTTGTACCTGTCGAACTTTAATGTGTCTAACTTTTGTTTGTGTCTAACTATTGACGGTCTAACATCTGGTATCTATCTAGACATTGTCTAACTAACTGTCTATCTCTTATACCACAGCCCACGAGGGAAGAGGGCCCTGCTCGTGAGAGATTACATTTGGAATACAATAACTGTCAGTATGTAAAGTACTACATACATACATACATACATACATACATACATCTATATAATAAGTGAGAAAGCGTGTCTGTCTGTCCTTTATGTACAGCTAGAGTTTTGTACCTAACTCCACCAAACATGGCATGATGGTGTATTTTGACCAGGATCAGGTTTTTGTCTAGTTTTGAACTTCGTCAGGGACACTCTTAAATTACACAGATTCCAGGGCTGGCTCCAGGGGAAATTGGCAGTGTGCCAAAAACCTTTGGGAATGCTACAAAAATTAATTTTAACCTCACAGTCTGTTTTTTTCAAAGTGACCATATATATTAGTCAGCCGTCTGTGCTTTCATGCAAGGGTGTAACTAGATCTTTGGGGGCCACAAAGCAAGATCTTAAAAGAGCCAATCACAGAGGTAAAACACCACATACATTTGCCCATTCATGTTATGCCACAAAGTAGTGCCCCTTATACATTATGCCACACAGTAATGCCCTTTACAGATTATGCCACATAGTACTAGTGCCCCATATAACACATTATTCCACACAATAGTGCCTCTTACACATTATGGCGCACAGTAATTCCCCGTATAACATTATGTCCCGCCCCCCCCAGCAACTCACCTCCCCGTGTCCTCCCCCGTCCTCCATTAGCAGCCATCAAATCTGGATTTGGGGCCGGGCCGCCAGCTAATTGCAGCTGACGCACCGGCAGTCAGTGGCAGATATGGACAGAGAGCCAACGCAATTTGAATTTGGCGCCGGTCGCCAGCCAATCAGAGCTCGCGGACCAGCGGCCAATCAGGAGCAGCAACTGCTGATTGGCTGCCGGTCCACGAGCTCTGATTGCCTCACAACCAGCGGCGCTGTAATCAGCTGGCGGGTCGGCACCAAATCTATATCGGGCCCTTTTCGGTGGCCTTGACTGGACCGGCCCACCTTGTGTGCGTGACTGGGTGCGGCAGGCAACAGAGGTAGCTCGGGCACCATAGCAGCCGCACTCTCTGCCTCCACGGTAGTTACGCCACTGTCTGCATGCATATTAGCAAACAGTGGGGTCCTTTTCAGGATCAATGGAATGGGTTTATAGGTGAGCACAATGTAAAACAAATAAAAGCTGCAGGTGTGCTTTAGGGTCCAGTCTTCAACTCGGGCAATGCCGGGTATCCCAGCTACTACATTATAATTACAAAGTTATCAAATAATCATAGCAGGCATCAATAGGTTATATCAGATAAAACCACCACGGGAGATCTTGAGCAGAAGCAAAATGTTGGGGCTAAAATTTTCACCCCCCCATTTGTCATAAATAGTTTTTCATTTGTTTGTTGTATTGCAGAAAGACCAAGACTGCCAGAAAAACATCAACATTATCCAGCTTTTGACATAACACAATATAAAAAGATAGACCATACCCAGGACACTGACATATTTTCTTCTTAACTTTATTTTAGTTAGTTCCACCCAAAATTAAGGTTTTTGCTTTGGGTAGAATCAGCCTTTAAAGTTAATCCACAAATTTCATACAAGTTTGAGACTATATCTGTGCCTAATCACACAATATGGGCATTAGCGATTAGCTGCAGCTTAGCTAAAAGTAATAGATGTCCCCAGAAAACCTTTTAGGATTAATTTCATCACTTCATTCCAAGTTAAATTTAGAGCCCCCAAGGAAAACCGAGTGCATAGCACATTAACACAGGCAAGGAACAGAAACTGCAAGGACTGTTTCTCATGTGGAGAAAGCCTTCTCCTGAGAAAGCCTGGCAATTCCAAAAAATATTAATTGCTCATGAGATGGTTATAATAACTGGCGTGAACAAAGTTTTTAAGGAACAGAATATACATGAATGATCATGGTTATACCTTACAATACAAAAACAATGTGACTATAATCAGAGTAACTAACAGGGGGTCTAGCTGGTTACAGTACTGCCTTACTGGCTCCGCAGAGGTAGTGACGCGTCTGCACGGTAGAACTGCCTGTTCTCCAGGCACTTTCAGAAAACAGTGGTCTATACTGAGGGAAGAAGGGCACGCTGCTCCCTAAATCCAAGCAGTGGTTGGCACAGAGCTGGGGCCCTAGGGGCGGATTCAGAATTAGGAGCAAAGCAAAAAAAAAAATGTTAAAAAGTGACTTTATACCTTGGCAAAACCATACGGCTCTGCAAGTAGGGCAAATTTTAAATGCGCAGAGAGGGGAGCGTCCTAGTTAAAATCTAATCTATATTATTAAAGCGGTCCAATATTTAGTGGCTACATGCAAAAGCAACCAGTATTTACCCTGCATGCAAAAACAATACTACCCCTTTCACACTGCACTACCGGGTCACACCCGGGATTTCGTACATGGGTCTATCCTGGGTGTGACCCCTTTCAGGCTAGCAGGTTGATGCAGTCAAGTGCCGAATCGATGCTTGGAGAAGAGGTAATCTCCAAGCGCCGCCTCAGCCTATGCTGTGACCAGGGTTGAAATGCCGGGTTGCTCGACCCGGGTTATTTCAAAAGCTCCCTTTGACACTGAGCAATATCCTGGGTTGCTGCTCGTTCACGTAAAATAACCCTGGTTATTGCTGGCAGTGTGAAAGGGGTATTCGTGTACACCTTACATTGCAACATGGTTTGTCCAAGTGCAAAGTTACGTGTTTTGTTTGTTTGCTTGCTTTGCTCCCAAATCAGAGTTGACCCCCTAATGTGCAGAGTTCAAAAGCCCTTTCTAAAGCTACATACACCAGGATATTATAGATTCACTGGTATATTTACTAGAGATCGGTTTTTCAATCCTGCAGATTCCCTGTGGATTGAAGGGCTGGATTCAAAAGGGCAAAACAAGCAAACCCCCCCACCCCGATTTGTGTCTATTACTATTGCCCTTTTAGCCGACAGCGGTTTAGGAAACACGATCTTTAGTAAACACCCAAGATTGAAACGTGCTACATTAACCTGTAATGTAGCAGTTTCTATCTTGGGGGTTTATTTACTAAATAGGTTGTACAAACAATTGAGTACAATATATACAATGTATTAAGAACAATTATAAATATATTAAAAGCAGGGCCGTAGCTAGAGTAGTGTGGCCGGTGCCATCGCACAGGGCACCACAGGTCAAGGGGTGCTGTTTGGGCCTGTAAAATTTCTGTTTATCATTCTTGCTTGTAGCTTCCTCTTATTTCATCCCCAGCATCTCCTGGCTTCCCCTATCTCTTCCCTGGCCCTTCCCCATGAAGCCATGGCCCTTTTTTGGGTGCATGATGTCCCTTTGAAAAATGAGGGGGGGAGCCAATGCTATTTCTGGCACAGGGCACCAAAAAGTCTAGTTACTGCTCTGATTAAAAGTACAACAATAACTCACCAACAAGTCAAGAAAAGTTCTCAAACACTATCATAATATACCATAGTTCAGTACTAAGGACATTGTATTTATATGCATTTGAGTACTCTAGATGTCAGAATGATGTTCATTTTTCAATAAATATTATGTCATTTTATTATATATATGGGCATAGTTTTTTATTATTTGTGATATTAATGTTAAATGCTCTCCTCTTCAGCACTGTCTATGTTTACAGTTTAGCAGTAATAAGGACAGACTTTTTAAAAATGTATATTTAACAAAACAAATCCTGTTTTATTCAAATATAAGGTATCTATGTATCCAGATTTTGCACTGTGGCCAAATTGTCAACATCGTTAAACATCTAAGTGATAGCTGATTATTGGGACTGATTTATTCTACACTTGAGCAGAAGTGCTAATCCCATTTTCCTACGCATCATGTGAGAAAACTGTTTAGTGTTGTTTTCCATCAATACTTCTGAGTGATGTTATTGGAATGCGCCCGCTTCTCCTTTCCAAAATCATTTTAGCACGTAAATTCGAGAGGGATTAACACTGTGTATTAAAATGAAACGGGCACAGAATAATTTATTATTCCTGGAGCAAACGATGAGCTTAAGGCTTTAAGAGCAGAGACCCCAAGTGTAATGTATCTGAAAACAATTAATATATCACTTTAATTATTTACATCAACCCAGGAGCTTGTGGAAAAGCATACCTAAAGGACGATGAATTAAATACCACCCTTTTAAATGTAATGTTATACAAATCAAGGCACAGAATGAACATGTAAGACATTACAAATCAATGACAATAAGGCGAAGGTAACTTATAATGCTAATATGGCATGTAAATCCAATACTCTGATCTTTCAGCAGCACAAGTGAGGACCAAGAATCATGTGTAAGTAGTCGCTGACTACAGATTTATATTCCTGCAGGCATGGTACAATGAAAGGTGCGAAAACACTCAATTAGGGATCAGCCATCGATGTTAGTGCATGAGGATGGCATCATGGCTTTGCCTGGAGAATGTGCTAATGGGAAAGACTCAAACAGCAGGATTCACTGTACAGGGAGCGAGTGCTGGGTTCTATACAATGAATGAATGTTGACGTGCTGCAGCATAACTGCTGTGTGGTGTTTATTTTAAACAGATGGCCAGCAAAAAAAAAAAAGAAACAGTTTGGTAATATCTTTGTCAAGAGCCCTTATGTCCCCTGCTATTGTGACCGATCTCAATGGGAGAATGCCAGGTTAAAAGCAAAATCCAAGGTACAGATGAGGAATGATTTATATTAATGAATGAAAATGGCAGCGACACCCCCCCAGCATTACTTACTAGATTAAAACAGTCCATTGACCATAAAACAATATTAAGAAAAGCAATTCAGAACGCTCAGTAAACTACACCCAAAAACTAAATGTCAATCGGTAAATGAGAGACGGTAAAGACTATCTAGTGTACTACAAAGTCCAGAGGTCAAG
The DNA here is from genome assembly GCA_031769625.1 of Taudactylus pleione. Taxonomy (NCBI): domain Eukaryota; kingdom Metazoa; phylum Chordata; class Amphibia; order Anura; family Myobatrachidae; genus Taudactylus; species Taudactylus pleione. The sequence goes on along the minus strand of JAUIMM010000312.1, from coordinate 12,751,197 downwards.
GGTAAGTTGGAGATGGTGAGGTCAATGTGGAGTTGAACGCAAGTCGGCCATATTTGCTCCCACACTGTGTACACTGGGCCTAATTCAGACTTGTACGCAAACCCAATGGGTTGCGCACATATCTGATTGCTATAGATCAGCGCGCATGCAGGTCTCAATGTACGAGTACGCTGGCAGTGCCCCTGCAGACGTTTAGGGGATTGGGGGGGGGGGGGTCGGGCGTCCTGTGTTACCAAAGACTCTTTTCTGGGAGTGCCAAGGCCAGGACCTTACGACAGATTTTTACTGGCCCCGGCTGAGCAGTTCAGTTGCACATGAAAAAACTCAGGAATCGGTATGTAATGACGGCGGCAGCCCGCCGGGTCAGAATCCCGACAGCATCAGGTAAGTAGTGTGACACAGTCAGATTAGGGGTTCCCTCTCCTGGGTAGAAGGACTCCTTTCTTACACACACTCACAGCAGCAGGGAAGCAGCACACCAGTCTGGATGCAAGTACAAGCTGGTCGGTGCCAGTCTTTATTGTATAATGTCAGAAACAACATAAAGAAAACAAACATAAATCCTAGCCCTGTCGGGGCACTAACTTCACAGGTAGTTCCCTCACTACCAGAACCTGGCAGGGTCTAATGCCCTCACCAGCAACCAAGGCACAGCACAACACTTACAGTTAGGTTTTCAAGTGTCTCTGAGCAAACTCCCTGTCTGCTCTCCCAGGTGAGACACTCAGCCCTAAACACACTAGGCTTATATTGGCCACTCTCAGGTGGAAACCCTAACAAGCCTGTACCAGGCTGCGAGAACCAAAACCTGGAGTGGCCGTGGGTGGAGCCTCTCACCCACAACCCCCAGGTCCCAAACCGGCTTTTCAAAAAGCCGAGACTCAAGCCTGCTTCACTGCAGACTTTCTCCTGGGGATTTAAAACACATGAGACAGGAATCTGGGATAAATGTCCCTGTCACAGACCACTTTACCAGTGATCCTATCACAGTAGTCTAAGCCTCCCTTAGGGGTGCCTAACCGTAACTTCCACCCTTAGTGCCTAAACCTAACCCCCCCTCACTGCACCCTAAACTTAACCCTCCCGGGAGGGGGGGGGTCCCTAACGCTAAGCTCCCCCCGCAGCTACACGCACAGGCACCCGGCTTACCTTCGTTCAGTAAGCCGGGTGTAGGGATTTAGTAGTGGGGCTATCCTTGGTCCCATGTTGGGATGTGGCTGTCGGGATATCGGTGGGCGGGATAGTGCCCGTCTGTATCCTAACTACATCTCAAAAACTCAGGCTTACTCAGATGTTCAATGACTGTGGCCATCACAACTGATTCAGACGCAGCGCTGAGATCTGCAATGCTGTCAGATGGTGTCTTTTGTCCTCAGAGGCAACAATGAAAATAGCGTACAACTCTGCATCAGGCCCACTGTCTGTAATAGCTCTTGCATTGCGTGCACTTTAACAATGCAGATATTGGCTCGTATACATATCTCTGCGACAAAATGGCCCCCATCTGTACACAGATATCATTATTAGCTGTAGGCCCCATCTCTGGTGCTAAGCGTAGACACAACTCTGCATGGTCTCCAGTTCCATTTGACACTCCCTGGCTGAATTTGGTCTTTGCCCCGTAACTACACAGTCACACCCCTTCCGCTGCAATTGGAGATGCGGGAGAGTAGCATATGACTCGGCATCGCACATACTTCCATTCATTAAGCTCCAGAGCATGATCACAATGCAAAGATACACAAAATATGAGGGGGGTGCAATAAGTTTCAGGATGTGCAGGGCTTAGGTAGTATCGACACAATCTGTCTGGTTGTGAATGTAACCTCTGACTAAAGTTCTTGTGAAATTTCAGGGAACAGAACTGTATATAAGCAGCGCTGCGCACAGAAGAAGTCGCTTGTTCACTTCCTTTACGAACTCATCATGAAGCTCAACAGAGGCCACTGGAGAGCCATGATCTTCTACAATTACAAGAGTGACTTGCGACAGCAGGAGAGAGTTGACCGACTGCGAGCTGCCTTTAGAGAGGAAGCACCATCCCGACCACTGGGTTTGAGTGGTTTGCAGGATTTTGGCACGGGAGACGGTCCCTGGAACACGAGGAGCGCTGCGGCCGACCTGTGTCCGGCATCAGCGAGGATAACATTGCTGCAGTGCGGGCCATAGCTGAGGTGAGTGCCAGGGCGACTGTGGCCCAGTTTGAGAGGGAGATAGGCATCACATTGGGATCCATCCACACGATACTTCACGAATAGCTTAGCCTGAGCAAGGTTTCTGCATGCTGGGTGCCCCATTTGGGTGACATGCGAGCAAAAGAGGCTTGGGCGCCTTGGTGACGCAACATGCTGGCCAGGTTTGATAGCGGTTGGTCAAACTCTGGGGGATCAACAGTGGCGATGAACCCTGGATCTACAGTTTCGACCGCAAGACCAAACAACAGTCGTCACAGTGGACCGCAGTTGAAGATGCGCCACCACAGAAGCTATGATGTGAGAGCAAATGGTGGCTGTTTTTGTGGCCAAGACGGGTCAAGTAGCTACCGTACCACTCGTGCAGCAGTGCACCATCACTGGGAACTGGTACGCCAACGAATGTCTGTCGCACGTGCTGGAAGCCATTTCCAGGCGCTGTCCAAGAACTCACGCTCACGTCCAAGAACTCGCGTGGTGCCGTTCTCCATCACAACAATGCACCCGACGACAAGTCCAGGACAATGGTGGATTTTCTGGCTTATGGACGCATCCAGGAGCTTTGTTGACCAAACCTGGCCCCTAGCGACTTCTTCGACTTGTGCTCCCACAAATCAAGCGCAAGATGCGCTTGATTCATTTTGAGTCGCCAGAAGCTGCAGTGGAGACCTTCATCCAGCATGTAGAAGACATACCTACTTCTGACTGGTCCAGCTGCTTCACCAAGTGGTTTGAGCGCGTGCAACTTTGCAAATACTGCTCTGGTGAATACTTTGAAAATATGTAATGTTCACTTTGTTTGTAAATATTAATACTATTTGTGCATCCAGAAGATTATTGCAGACCTCGTACACTGGCAAAGTGGACTTACATTCACCTCTGCACCAGCCTCCTTATGTTCATTATGGGATAAGAAACAATAATGAAATAGCTATGCAACATTTTTACTTAATTAAAGGCTCAATTTCTGCAAAATTTAAAATGATCAGTCTTACCAAATACTATAATATATTTTCATTCAAACCGTTTTAGCTTTAGAGGGGTAAATGTGAAACAAAATGTGTATTTATTATTTATTACAAGTGACATAAGCTATATATGACTTCTTGGCTAGTGCATGTGTGTAATAATTTGCTCTTCATTTCCATCTAGTGGCTAAAGGAGTTACAGCTTCATTCCACTAGGACCCAGAGACCTTTATAATATCAGCCTTAAAAATGTTACACACAGCAAAACAAAATGTAAGGACTGCTCTTTTGCTGGATTTCCATTTCTAGAATCCTGCAGACTAGTATTTCAAAGGACAAAGGACAAGCAAAAATGAAAGTGATTCTTCACTGGCATTTTCTGCCAGAACGACAAACCCTGGAGGCATCTTTCCAAGTGTTCCTTTCTCTGTCTCCTATAAGTGGTAAAAAATCATTGACTCATCTTTTCCAACAAGAGATAAATGGAGTACTAACATAAGCCATTTTCCCGTGGTCCCAAAATTGGGAATGGTGGGTTTTTCAGAGGATGCATCTTCACCAAATGACTACCCAAGTGGAAGTATATCAAATGGTAAAATACAACCCCCTTAAGGGTGTTGTGTTTTAAGAAACCATTAACAGGGGAAAACAATTTAGCATAAATGACCAACAAATGACATAATATCTCATACATTAAGATGATAGAAAGGGAACAAGGGAAAACAATTTAGCATAAATGACCAAAAAGTTAAGGGCCCCATACATCTGTGATGGATTACCGCGATCCCGCGATGCTGCAACCCAGCATCGCAGAAATCCAACATGTTGGATTTTCCTGATTTGACGATCGCGATCAAAAAATTATCGTGATTGTCTAATTGGGGACATTTAACATGTAAAAATTCAGCGATCCTGCGACGGATCGCTGAACATCGGTGGTGGGTGGTCGGTGTTTACACCCAGAAACGCCGGCATTTCCCATCACATTGCTTCATCGCGACAATCCGTCGCAGATGTATGGGCAGCTTTACAAGATATCTCATATAGGAAGCTGATAGAAAAGAGTGCCATTATAAAGCCACAGCATGCATTCTTCCCAGGAATGTTTATTAGTAACCATATAATACATAATTCAAATAAAATTATGGCAGGTAATTTGTTCTTCAAATGCAGAAGCTGAGGAGGCTATAATAAATAAAAGCTGGTCCTGTTTTCACTTTGTGGATGTATGTTGATGTGTCTTGAAAATGTTTCTGAAAAGAATCGAAAGGTCGGCCTGCTATTAGATTGTTACAGAGTTATCCAACATCGGACCTCAAGGCACACTAACGGCCCAGGTGTTAAGGCTAGCTATGTTTGAGCACTGGTGACTTAATTAGTACCTCAGTTCTTTGGATTTAACCATCTGTGCTCAAGTATGGATACCCTTCAAAGCCTGGACTGTTGAGGCGCACATCCACATGCCGATAACACTGAACGATTGCACGATTACAACATCGTAATCGTGCAATGGCTCAGTAATCGGGCACAAATCGGGAACTTTTATGTAGGAAACGACCAGCGATGTGCGCTCCCGCTGGACGTTTCCAAACATCAATCAACAGCCGAACATGCTGGACAATCTGACGATAACGTCAGGTTGAGCATGTTAGGGGGATGATTGATGTGCCTACACTGAACGACTGCTCCATTAATGTGCCTTGAGGACCGAGGATGGGAAACGCTGCCTTATGGCTTTGATGGACATTTGCTTATGATAACAAAACTGCACCTTTTTGGATACTGTAAAATTTGTCGAGTGCCCGCTTCTCTATATACTTCTGGAAAATTTCTGGAAAAGATTTCTTGAAAATCTTAAGAGGATAAGCACCCCTTATGCTGATCACTATTACTCGAGTGTAAGCACATATCTATCTACTGTATATCTATGTATATAACTATGCAAGCCAATAAACGCTTACCTCATAGACTTCAATATTGGGAATGAACCTGAATAACCCTGCTGTTCCCACCATTGAAGTATATAGAGGAACGGATTATTGGCTAAGAGAGCTGGGGGCTCTCCGCTCTTAGCTAATGAACAGTCAGCCCATAGATTTCTATTGGAAACGTCACGGCTGACCCGTCATTTGGTAGGCACTGTCCTTAGAAAACAGTACTGTGTCCATGGACTTAGCAAACTTGTTTTTCTTATTTTACCAAGACCATGGATGCCTACATGGATCGAAGAGGACCTGAACCAAGTGGGAGGGTGGGAATGTTGTTTTTTTGTTTTTGTTTTGTTTTGTTTTTTTAACAGCGATTGGGGATTTTACTTTAAAAGGGGACAGACTGGCGCAAGGGACAAGGTAAGTATGTAGTGTGAGTGCAGGTATGTGTGAGTGAATGAGGGAATAAGTGAGTGTACTGTATGTGTAATAAAATAATACAACCTACGGTATGTGTCGTGTCATTATTGTAATATTTCTTTTGCAAGGGGACTAGAGGTACCAGCCGGCCCTTAATGCCCCACATGCTAGTACTTGTGGTTCTCCAAGTACCAGCGTGCGGGGGAAGGCTGGCTGGGACCTCTAGTCACCCTGTAAAAGACAATATTAGTTTAAATCTATTATTTAACACCATAAACCCAGCATCCAGTGGCCAGGGATGAGGGGGACAGCCCCGGGCTTCAGCCCCGTCCTGGGGTACCCTGGCCGCGGATTCCATCTCCCCAGGGATCCGTGGCCTGGCCTGATTTGCGTTGGGTGATGAATGTTTTTGCCGGGGGACCCCATGAAGTGTGTTCCCCCAGCTGCAGAATTACACCCCCTCTAGTAATAGCTCGCTGCTGGTTGTGGATAATACTGGGGGGTCCCCTACTCATTTTGTTCCCGTATTTCCACAACCAGGACAATCTCACAGAGCCTAGTGCTGGCTAATGAAAATATGGGGGAACCCTATGTCTATTTTCCCCCATATATTCACAACCAGGACCGGCTCACACAGCCCTGTGATGGTTGTGCTTTTGGGGGGACACCAAGTTGTTTTTTTAATATATATTTTTTTTACAGTTTCATACACTTTTAACTTACAGAAGCCTGCACAGATCTTACTGATCTGTGCAGGCTTCTGCTAAACTCGCACCTTGTAATGAAAGTCGCATCATAAGTTGCGAGTTTTCACCCACAATCACACTTGCATTTCTTAGACACACGCACACTACAATTCGCAAGCTATTATGAACAAACTCACATCATACTCGGGGCCTTATTCAGCAGTGTACGCGCTGCACTGCTGAACGCAGATTCCCGATGTTCAGGAATCTTCACCGGTGCATGACCCGTTCTGAGTATATGCAGAACGGGTATGCGATACCGCTCGCAGACTGGCAGTGATTGACCGGCTGCTGCAGTTTGTGGGTGGGGAGGGGGCGGCGATGGCCTCAGTTTCCTGAAACGGAGGTGTGTCGCCGCCATTGGAGGGGAGGGAAGAAGCCAGATTCTCCGTCAGTTGACCGAGATTTCCTGGCCTCTTCCTCTCAACTGCGGCGGCCGGCTGCGTGACCCCATGGGTCACCTTAGCGGCCGATGTTACGCAGATTATCCAATGCTGCGTTGGCTAACGCAGTTCGGATAAGTAATGGACAGGAGGCATGTTGCCTCCTGTGCATTACCATACCTGCAAGGGTCGCAACTTAAAAGCTGCCTGCGTGCAGCTTTATAATTGTGATCCTTGCTGATTCAGACCCTCACTGCAAAGTGATGCGTAATCGCACAAAAACTCGGACTCTTTTAAATATACCCCTTGGTGTCACATCTAATTGGGGATTTTAAAAGGTGACCAGAGCACTAATCCCTCACTCAGCTCTGAAGAGAGCTGACTGCAGTCCTGAGTGGCGCATATTTAGAACAGTCCCCCAGAATCTACAGCAGGATTTCTGGGACCCTACCTAAGTTTTGTTATATAACCCGGTGATGCACTGTTCTGGCCATGTTGTGCAGTTTGTGTGCAGGAAAGTGAAGGCGGCATGTAATGTGCACAAAACAGTGAGAAAGCTCTGCATGTCACATAACTGGGTTGTGGTGCACCACATAAATACAGGGTATTCCTCGGCTAGGAGGCTTAATGTGTACCTAGCTTTAAAAGTACAGGCTGTGCAAATACAACGTACACTCATTAATTTGCATTTGATTCTTGAGAAAATAATCCATGAAACTCTGCTCCTAATATTTTATGCATTATTTCAATTAGTGGCTGGAATGGGCTGAAGATCCAGGGATCTCAGGTGACCATTCAAAGTCAGACACAGCAACGCCTTACTGCTTGATGATATTTCAAAATGTTCCCGGGAACCACTCCTAGCAGTACCTGGGACATTCCCCCCTCTCCCTAACAGGAATATTTATGTGCGTCCAGGGGAGAGACAACGTCATGCAGATATGTGAAGTGGCGAATGCAGAAGAAATTATACGGCTGAAACACACAGTAAATGTGACATACATTTATTTATATGTTGTCTGTTCAGGTATTGGTTACGTGTGAAGTTATGTTTAGGTTACAAACATGTTTTTATAGCTTTACAGCTAGCTGCTAAATGCGTGGATAGGATTCGTATGATCGATTGGTGTGACCTCAGCGGATCTGGTGAGCACTCACAAATAGGAACCGCTCATAAATCTGACAGTAATTTATTTATTGCCTGTTTTTCACATTTACCAGGAAAGAAGTTGGGAGAACTGTTCTATGGGACACTTTAGAGCAGGGGTCTTCAACCTTGGCCCTCCAGCTGCAGTGGAACTACACATCCCAGCATGCACTACCATAGTTTTAGCATGCTGTAATATCAAAAAGGTGGCAGTGCATGCTGGGATGTGTAGTTCCACAGCAGCTGGAGGGCCAAGGTTGAAGACCCCTGCTTTAGAGCAATAAGTATGCTAAAACTATTGCTGTAGCACTTTGTATATATAACGTCAAAGGTTTGTCCAAAGGGGGAGGTAGTGGAAATCCTGGCTGATGGAATGTCGGCGCTCGGAATCCCGACACCAGTCAGAATCCCTGTGCCGGCGGTAAGTAGTGGGGATAGGGGTTAGGGTTTGGCACTGGGGGGGGGTGGAGGATTAGATTTAGGAACTAGGGGGAGGTTAGGGTGCGGGGAGAGTGTTAGGATTCTTATCGACAAGTGTCTGTATCCTAACCATGTTGGGATGGCAGGGTCGGGATCCCGAGCGTCGGCATCACGAGCGTCGGCATCCCGTACTCAACCCATCCAAAGGAGGTGGTAGAGGACACGTCGGGGAAAAAAAAAAACCTGCAAAACATCAATATAGCCCTTAAACGTATCCTCTATGATGTCACCGACCATTGACAATATAACCTACTTTTCATAGTGCCATCTTCCTCCTCCTCTTCCTCATCGCTGTTTATCACCATGGTGCCCAAGTCGGACTCCAGCATGGTGCTGTTATGTTCGATCATGGTCTGGGCACCTTCGCTCATCGTGCTGGCCGCTCTCATGGTGCCAGCGCTCTCAGAGCTAGTCTTGACCATGGTGTGAGAGTCAAGCTCGTCCTCCTCCTAGACAAAGAAAACGACATGACACGAAGGGTTACTGAGCAGAACAATTGCCTGATTAGCTTTTATGGAAACACTTTGAAATATATTCCCGAGAATAAAGATCAGTTTATATAAGATTTTTTTTACCCCGTAACCACATCAAGAAAACCTCAAACCGTCATATAAATACTAAAGGTCCCATGCTGGAAAACATTGAACTTTAACCACATGTTTTATTAGTTTGACTACTTCTCTGGGTCATAATTTACAATTAGAGCCCAGCAAAGACAGTAGGATTGGCGAGAACACCGGGAGGCACCTTTACTCTGCAAACATTAAGTGTGATGTCAATTTATGGACGCTGCCATATTTTACTGCTCTCTCATCCCAAAAAACAAGCAAGTCATTTTTAGTAACAGAAAGGTCTGCGCAGCAGATGCTGGGGGATTGTTGAAAAGAACATATTCCAGCATTGGACAGAACAGCATTTCCAATCAGTGGCAGTAATGTTCCTGGAATGCAAAGCCGAATTGATGATAATCCAGTGTATGATTCATAAGCCCCATATGGAGCACAAATATTTGAAAACAAAAGAAAGTCATTGCATCTCCCACACATTTCAGATAGACTTTTAATGAGGCACTATTTGAGAGGACAGCAATTAACCAGTGAATAGAATTAAGAAACTGATTTACGGTGGAGAGATCTTGGGCATTTGCAGAAAGTGTGTAAATAACGGTATCTACAAAACACGAAGCGGAGGGCATTATGTCTAGGAACAGACAGGCAATTTAGACGATTGCTGAATTACGAGTCCGGACTAAGGAGCCAGCTCTGAATCTGTTAAAGATGGTACGGAAAACTGGTAATCTATGTTCCACTGAACCTGCATAGACACAAATCCACCTGGCTGAGCAATGCAGATGTCTCTCTCAAATTGGAATTCATTGGGTTTATTTGGTTTGTGTATTACGTAACAATTTATATACATCAGTCATTTGCGAGTTGTGCACCCAAGCTGCAAAAGCCATAGCACAAACCACCCGTTCCCAGATTTGGACTGGATTAGCGCTCAACCAGTGCAATGAGATAAACAAATCCACCGTTGGCAGTGCGGCTGACGTAGTGGTTAGCATTGCTGCGTCACATCACTGAGGTCTTGTGTTGGATTCCCACCAAGTCACTGCCTGTGTGGAGTTTGTATGCACTCTGTTTTTGTGTGGGTTTCCTCCCACAACCCAAAATCATACTGTTAGGTTAATTGTACAGCCAAGGCCAAAAGTTTTGAGAATGACACAAGTATTGGTTATCACAAAGTTTGCTGCTTCAGTGTTTTTAGACCTTTTTGTAAGATGTTACTATGGTATATTGAAGTAACATTACAAGCATTTCATAAGTGTCAAAGGCTTTTATTGACAATTACATTAAGTTCATGAAAGAGTCAATATTTGCAGTATTGACTCTTCGTTTTCAAGACCTCTGCAATTCGCCCTGGCATGCTGTCAATCAACTTCTGGGCCACCTACTGACTGATGGCCGCCCATTCTTGCCTAATCAATGCTTGGAGATTGTCAGAATTTGTGGGTTTTTGTTTGTCCACCCACCTCAATGGGATTAAGGTCTGGGGAGTTTCCTGGCCATGGATCCAAAATTTAGATGATTTGTTCCCCGAGCCACTTAGTTATCACTTTTGCCTTATGGCAAGGTGCTTCCATCATGCTGGAAAAGGCTGTTCTTGGATGGTTAGGAGAAGTTGCTCTTGGAGGATGTTTTGGTACCTTTCTTTATTCATGGCTGTGTTCTTACACAAAATTGTGAGTGAGCCCACTCCCTTGGCTGAGAAGCAACCCCACACATGAATGGTCTCAGGATGCTTTACTGTTGGCATGACACAGGACGAAGACTTTTGCAGGATGGCCTGGTGTCAAGAAGGGCAGCAAAGAAGCCACTTCTCTCCAGGAAAAACATCAGGGACAGACTGATATTCTGAAAAAAGGTACAGGGATTGGACTGCTGAGGACTGGGGTTAAGTTATTTTCTATGATGAATCCCCTTTCACATTGTTTGGGGTTATCTGTAAAAACACCTGTCCGGAGAACAAAAGGTGAGCGCTACCATCAGTCCTGTGTCATGCCAACAGTAAAGCATTCTGAGACCATTCATGTGTGGGGTTGCTTCTCAACCAAGGGAGTGGGCTCATTCACAATTTTGCCTAAGAACACAGCCATGGATAAAGAATGGTACCGAAAACATCCTCCAAGAGCAACTTCTCCCAACCATCCAAGAACAGTTTGGTGAGGAACAATGCCTTTTCCAGCATGACAGTTATCACTTTTGCCTTATGGCAAGGTGCTCCAAGTGGCTCTGGGAACAAAACATCGACATTTTGGGTCCATGGCCAGGAAACTCCCTAGTCCTTAATCCCATTGAGAACTTGTGGTCAATCCTCAAGAGGCGGATGGACAAAAAAAAACCCCACGAATTCTGACAAACTCCAAGCATTGATTAGGCAAGAATGGGCGGCCATCAGTCAGTATGTGGCCCAGAAGTTGATTGATAGCATGCCAGGGCGAATTGCAGAGGTCTTGAAAACGAAGGGTCAACACTGCAAATATTGCCTCTTTGCATAAACTTAATGTAATTGTCAATAAAAGCCTTTGACACCTATGAAATGCTTGTAATGTTACTTCAGTATATCATAGTAACATCTGACAAAAAGGTCTAAAAACACTGAAGCAGCAAACTTTGTTAAAACCAATACTTGTGTCATTCTCAAAACTTTTGGCCATGGCTGTACTCTAGGGCAGTTCAAATAATCTCTGTAAAGCTCTGCGGAACATTTATGCGCTTTACAAATGAGGGTTGATTAAGAGTAGATGGAGAGAATTAATTTTGCCTGTAGTGCACAATGCATTCATAAGACTGTGCCTCATTTACCGTAACGGTCTGACAAATGAAGACGACTGTACTATTGCCATTATCTGTGCAGGTGAGCCGCTAGTTTCCAAAACCAGTAGTTACTGAGACAGAGCGCATCCCTGACTCCGCAGTCGGTGCTGTAACACTAGTGGTAGCAGTGCCTGATATGCCTCCTGTGACACGACCACCCCCAAGGGAGGGATTAGGCAGCAATGATGAGAACAATGTGTCAGATTTTGTTTGCTGTACAGGACAAACAAATTTCTCAGCAGTATATATTCCAATAATGGTTATATGAAAAGACAGCCAGCAATTAAGAATGGATTGAACAGTCAAGTATGTCCGAGCTCCCCTCATCTGCATTGTTTCCCAAACCACGACGCTGCCAAACTGGCAGTGTGCTGTTCTTTGTCAGATGGTCTGAGTTAGATGACCGTGTGCGATATCCTAATTACTTTTACAGTGTGTTCCTGCCTGTCCTTGGGTTCTCATTCTCTTGCAAAATTTTTTTTAATCATTGGAAACAGAAAGGAAGAGGGGAGAACTCGTGATGCCGATAAACTAATTGGCGCAGGATCCCAAGCGTTGCGAGAAAGGACGACCATGGCGTGGCGTTAAATATGACCACGATTTTCAATTGGCATCAAGGGAACGGTTTCACAACTTTTTTTTAAATTAAAATATCTGCAGAATGAACAAACCCAATTATTTAATTTTTTTATATTATTATAATATGATATTTTTGCGGTATTATGCAGGACTTCTACCAGTTAATAGGAAAAAAAAAAAGCCTACGTTAAGACAAAAAAAAACAGACATAAGCAATAAAACATGAAGGTAAAACACATGTGGATGTGGCACATAGAGATACTCTTCCTCTCCATCGTGTGCCATTGGCATGTTATGCAAATAAGTCAGGAGGCCACACCCAGCAGGCATCCCGCTGCTATAAGAAAAGACGGCCCCTGCTCTAATGTAGGGAATGGACTGAAACAGGAATGACAATAGCTTCTGTTTTTACCAGTGTTCTATGTACACTTCAATCAAATACATTTGATTGACGTATTCAAGTGACCTTGTCATCCTCACGCAAACCATATGGATGTGTAACACATACAATATTTATAATCCAAACAAGACAATGCTACTTCCATTCGCTACACACAGAAAGGAGAAGTGGCAGAGTACACACAGATACGCATATAGACAGACTGTATACAGATGTGTCCTTACACATCTATGCTGCAGTCGCTCCAAAAAGCCCCACTTGGCACGCCTGGTCCCGTGAGACTCTGCTAACACCGGGCATCCTTTTGGCATCTATTTTTGCAGAAAATTGTGATGGGAACGTACCAGCAGACTGCGCCGATTAATTTCATATGTGACTCTTGAGTGCGACTGAGTCTCTGGATCTGTATACAAAGTGCTACAATGTAGCGGACACAGCTTTTTTCATTCCAAGTTCCGTTGTGCTTCATATACAGACTCCGGTGCACACCGATATTCAAGTGTCTGATATAAAATTAATCAGATTGTTACAAAATGTAAAGGAAAACCCGAACCAGGTTAAATTTAGTATAGAAGTGAATAAAGAGTAATCCTATGCCTGTACAATTAGTCTTCACTACTTTATTAGACTATGCATACTAGCTATAGGTAGGTGCTACCCATTGATTCAGAAAGTGATGAGTTTATATGTATATAGAGAAAAAAAGGAATCAACTTCAAAGTGGGTTCACATTTTATTATAAAATTAATCAGCACAGTCTGCTGGTGCATCCTAGTCGCGTCACATTGGAGCTTAGAAGCATTTTCGGCAAGAAAGACGCCAGACGCCAGCAGTCTCATGGGACCTGGTGGCTCACTCCAGGCAAGTCGCGCTATGTGGCGTATTGAGGTTAGAAATATTAGGACACACCTGTAATACTACAAAAGATCAGCACGGTGACACAGGAACTGTAATTTTGCAAAGGAATTAAAAATGTAAGCAAATAATTTTAAATATATGCAACTATGAAAAATGCATGTGGAATAATAATTAAAAATAACTATTTCTGCAGACGGCAGCTGCAAAACAAATAGCAGGTTTTGTAATCATGCCGGCATTTCACTTAAGTAGGTTTACCTTCATTATAGTCAAAAATAGGTACATTTGGCCATTTATTGAACAGATGTAATGCACATTGTTTAAAGTACTAATGAGGAATAAATGGTTGTGTATATATGGTCAGCACAGTGGCAATGTGGACAGCATTACTGCATCACAGCACTGAGCTCACGGGTTTGATCCCAGCCAGGGCCCCATCTATGTGGAGTTTGCATGTTCCCCTTTATCACGTGGGTTTCCATCGGGTGCTCCGGTCTCCTCCCACAAGGCAGAAACATACTGGTACGTTAAATGGCCTCTGACCATAACAAACAAATAAATAACCCCAGTTTGTGTATCCAAGTAATAGGGAATATAGATTGCAAGCTCCGCTGTGGCAGGGGCTGATGAGAATGACTAAATAGTCTGAGTTAAATAAATAACAGTTAAGAAATAAGAAAATGTATTTGCTTTTTAAAAACATAAGTGCTACATGTACACTAAATGTATGCAGTTCATTTAAGTAACACATGAGGGTGCCACAGACAACAAAGTAATGGAAATTAGAACTCTGCTAGAAGAGGTCAATTTCACAGCTGAGGACAGTGATTTTACTGTGGAGGGAACTTCTTAAGCTGAAAAGTCATCTAGTTTCGTCAGCATCTAGACCAGTGTTGGCTAACCTTGACACTCCAGCTGTTATGGAACTACATAACCCAGCATGCACTGCTACAGTTTTGCTATTAGAGCATGCTAAAACTGTGGCAGGCCATGCTGGGATATATAGTTCCACAACAGCTGGAGTGTCAAGGTTAGCCAACACTGATCTAGACAGTAAGTAATAATAACAAATATTGCGATTGATATTCAAAGGAGGAGAAGAGAGGAAAAGGCTGATAAATATCAGTGTAGAGTGAACCTGTATTTACTTGTCAGAAATCTATCTGCGCTTTAATTTCAAAATCTACTGTAATAAGTATATGAGGGTCAGCCTAGTGGTTTCCTAATGGGCTTGGGCTGACCATGATTTCCATGGTATTCCACTACTTACTGGCATATCTTATCAGTGGAGTCCCTACACCAGTGTTTCTCAAACCCGGTCCTCATGGAACCCTAACAGTGCATGTTTTCCAGATCATCTAGCTGGAGCACAGGTGTGTTAACGGACTAACACAATAGATCTACAGGTTGTACTAATTAATACTGAGGGTACCTTGAAAGCACGCACCTTTAGGGTTCCATGAAGGCAAATACTGCCCTACGCCATACTCTGATTCAAGATATTGAAATATACAGTGCCTTGCAAAAGTATTCACACCCTTTGCATTTTTCATGTTTTGTTTTGTTGCCTCACAACCTGGAATTAAAATGGACTGTTTGAAGGTGTGCATCATTTCATTCACAGAACATGCCTACAACTGTGAAGTTGTGTTTTTTTTTTATATTGTGAATCAAACAACATTTAGGACAACATAACCGAAAACTTCAGCGTGCATAACTATTCACCCCCCCTAAAGTCAGTACTTTGTCGAGCCACCTTGTGCGTCAATTATTGCTGTAAGTCGCTTTGGATAAGTCTCTATGAGCTTGCCACATCTTGCCCCTGGGATTTTTGCCCATTCCTCAAGGCAAAACTGCTTCAGCTCCTTCATGTTGGATGGTTTCCGCTTGTGAACAGCAATCTTCAAGTCTGACCACAGATTTGACCATAGATTCTCAATTGGATTGAGATCTGGGTTTTGACTAGGCCATTCCAACACATTTAAATGTTTCCCCTTAAACCACTCGAGTGTTGCTTTAGCAGTATGCTTCGGGTCATTGTCCTGCTGGAAGGTGAACCTCCGTCCCAGTCTCAAATCACAGGCAGACAAACAGGTTTTGCTCAAGAATATCCCTGTATTTAGCACCATCCATCTTTCCCTCGACTCAAATCAGTTTCCCAGTCCCTGCTGCTGAAAAAAATCCCCACAGCATGATGCTGCCACCACCATGTTTCATTGTGGGGATGGTGTTCTTGGGGTGATGGGATATGTTGGGTTTGCGCCAGACATAGCATTTTCCTTGGTGGCTGAAAAGTTAAATTTTAGTCTCATCTGACCAGAGCACCTTCCTCCATACATTTGTAGAGTCGCCCACATGACTCAAATCTTGTCGTCTTATTTTTATCACTAAGTAATGGCTTTTTTCTGGCCACTCTTCCATAAAGCCCAGCTCTATGGAGTGTACGGCTTATTGTGGTCACATGCACAGATACACCAGTCTCTGTTGAGGAACTCTGCAGCTCCTTCAGGGTTACCTTTGGTCTCTGTGCTGCCTCTCTGATGAATGCCCTCCTTGCCCGGTCTGTGAGATTTGGTGGCCGGCCCTCTCTTGGCAGGTTTGTTGTGGTACCATGCTTTTCCATTTGATGATGGATTTGGTGCTGCTCCGGGGGATCATCAAAGATTTTAATATTTTTTTATAACCCAACCCAGAATTGTACTTCTCAGCAACTTTGTCCCTGACTTGTTTGGAGAGCTCCTTGGTCTTCATGGTGTGATGCCTCTTGCTTAGTGGTGTTGCAGCCTCTGGGGCCTTTCAGAAACAGTGTGTTTATACTAACAGATCATGTGACACTTAGATTTCACACAGGTGGACTTCATTTCACTAATTATATGACCTGAAGGTAATTGGTTGCAACAGAACTTTTGAGGGGCTTCATAGCAAAGAGGGTGATTACATATGCACATGCCAATTTTCAGAAATTTATTTAAAAAAGATTCTTTTTTATATACATTTTTCTCTTTTCACTTCACCAAATTAGACTATTTTGTGCAGATCCATCACATAGAATTCAGATAAAAAAAAAATAAAAAATTACGGGTTGTAATGTAACAAAAAAGGTAAAAAGCCAAGGGGGGTGAATACTTTGGCAAGGCACTGTATATATCACTAAATCTGTGAAAGAAGTGCTCTGACGCAGTGATTTCGGCTTTGTCTCACACCAAATTCGTTTGTGCTTCAGCTGCAACTTTGTACGTGTTTAAAACTTGTTCTTGAACAAATAAAGTTGCAGCCCAGCGTCTCTAGTGCACTTTGAGTGGTGTTTTGCTGCGAGTGCGATGCAAATAAGACACAAAGGGCGGTTTAGTGGCAGTTTCTAAGTGACACCAAAACCGCTGACTATTAATTTTAGCCCTAGCCATGCTCTATTCTACTCTAAAATGTGTTTTGACGGTGGTTTTGCAGCGGTTTTGAAGCAGTTTTGGCCTTAGTAAATCTGTGGATAGCAAAACCACTGCCAAACCGCCACAAAAATGCCGGGCTTTAGAACCCGCCTCTTAGTAATTTTGCCCAAAATGTGCAGTACAAGACCATGCGCGCTACACCTCTCGGAGCAGTTCAGTTGTTCAGGCGTCTCGCACCGTGTGGCGTATAGGCGCTAGGTGTATGAGGACACATCTGTACAAGTTCTAGCAAGGCCTGGACATATAAACTTAATACAGTAAATCACATAATATAAATCATAGTATTAGTAAAAAATTTAAAAAAAAAAAAAAAAGGTAAGAATTATTTAGATTATATGTTGCAATTCTTCATTTTAATATTAGAGAAAAATCTCCAAAAAAATTTTCTTTAAAAAGTTTGGTTAGAAAATCAGGATAGAAACAGAGGCAGAATGAATTGAAAAACATTTAATAGTATGCACAATTTATTTGCCTTTTTATACTATTTTTTTAATACTTATATCTGAAAATGCCGCCTTAAGGGCAGAGTATGTAGGGTTTTGTTTTTTTTTAAACATTTCTTTATTTAACCTCATATTGTATGGCAATTAAAAAAAATATAAAAAATACTTCTTGGGATTTAAATAAATTGCATCTATTTGCAAGCACTTCTGCATACGTACATTAAACATGAATTTATAATGGAATATACTTGTAGAGAATATGGCTTCCATTTTAAGGAGCTTTTTAATTTTTACCCTCATTTTGGTTGGTCATGTTTATAAAACCTGCAGGGAGTTCAACCTTTCCTTTAAATGTCATAATTGGGAATGCACATGTGTGAGGGGGGGTCAACTTTTCAATGGGCATTCTTTCTATTTTTCCAGTAGCCGCGTGGCTATTTAGCACACCTACACAAAAATAAATTTAAAATAATAATAACAAAGAACATTGACGGCAAAGCCATAGAACAGACAGTGTTCCTGCGCAGGGTGCACGCGTTCAAGAGAGCAGGTTATTTATTCTTAACGGATTTAAAATATATTATCGGTCTGAACGGTGTGATGGAAACCTCTTGTGACAGGCTGACATGTTATGATAGGTGCTCAGGTAAGTAAACAGATTTTTTTAATTAGCTGAAAACGGCAAGCAAAGTATTCTACTGGGGGGGTAATGGAGATCTGAAAGTTTAAATGTTAGTTTAAGCATACTGACTAAGACTGGCCCCCTTCTAGAGAATTTTAATTTTTTTGGATAGGATTTTGATTCAGGAGGTCAAGCAGCTGTGCGGTGGAATGTATCACAATCAAACCTCAGTTCATGACAGCTTGCAGGGAATACGGCCAGATATTTATTACCTTAAAGAACAGGGTCATTCTGCTTTGTGTTTCAGAAATGTTGCTGCATATTTAGGCTTATTTTAGCCTCACACGTCTCTATGGCTTTTACCCTTTATTAAGGAGAACACGTGCTATACATAGAGGTAAAATCTGTTCATTAACAGATATTTATAGAGCGCACACATATTGCGCAGTGCTTTACAGAGAACAGTTCAGTCATTCACATCAGTCCCTGCCCACAGAGGAGCTTACACTCTATATCCCCTGTCACATGGACACGCATACACACAGAAGTAAAAAAGATTTTTTGTCAGAAGCCAATTAAGCTACCAATATGTTTTTGGATTGTGGGAGGAAACCCACGCAAACACAGGAGAACATACCAGCTCCACACAGATAGTGCCTTGGTGTGGAATTGAATCCAAGACCTCAGAGATGTGAGGCAGCAAGTTAGCCATTGTACCACCACGCTGCCGCAAAATTATGGGTATGTACGCACTGTCCTTTTAAATACGGGACATGAACACGAACAAAAGTGACTTAGTAAATAGACACCTGAAGGTGCCCACACACATAGCGATATTTTACACGATCTGGCCGATTCCGACGAATCGTGACAACAGATCGTGTAAAATATGGCCAATTCGTGAGGAAATCGTGAGTCCTAACTCACGATCACGATGCGCGTCCCAGCTGGTCGCACATCGCATCGTCAGATCTGCCGTGCAGTAGGGCAGATCTGACAATCTGGGACAAAATGCACTGGGGAAAAAAAAAGTTAAGAAGTACGATAGATCTTATGCTTTTTACTCCAAATCGTGTGTAGGAGCTGCCGGGGGAGAGTTCAGGGGAAATCGCACACATCGTGGGATCGTGTGCAGATCGGTATGTGTGTGGGCACCTTGAGGCTTGATTAACTGCTCTGGACAGAAACAGACTTTTGGCAACTAGAGGTCCTTGTAGTGTGAAAGCACTTTAGCTCCATAACAGCTGAAGAACCACTGATTGCCCAACTGTGGAGTTTTATTTTTACCAAGATTTTAGAAAACATAGCGTTCCCGCTAGGCTGTTTTAGCGGGGCGCGGCGCCCTGCCCTCCTTCTGGAGGGCAAAAAGCACCCTGCCCACCAGGAGGAGAGCAAAAAGCGCCCTGCCCTAACAGCCTGTGGGAGCCGTTCTCACCCGCGGGACGCAGTGTCCCGCGGGTGGAGAAACATGCGGTGACCCAGTCACCGCCGGACAATAGACGCCGGGCGCATGCGCCCGGCATCTATTCTCACTGTCTGCGGGGCTTGGGGGCTGCCCGGCGTGTCCGTAAGTGCCGGGCACGCCCCCAAGAGTGACGAAAAGGGGACGCGTCTTATAGACACGCCCCCTTTTCCAATGACCATGCCCGTTCTTGGTCGCGCGCGCCGAAGGCGCGCGCACGGGCATGCCCTCTCTAGCTCCGGCGCCCTGCCTCCCGTCGGAGCTAGAGCGAACACTAAAACATATATTATTATAATATATATAAAAAAGACATACTGAATTTTCATCTTCCTCTTCAAGTTCCCTCTGCTGCTCCTCGTGCCTTTTTGCCTTAATGTCCATCGCTTCTGTGATGAGGTCTCGGAGAATCGACACAGGTTTAGCATTTTTGATAAATGTGTGCTATGGAAAAATAAAGAGAGAGAGATTATGTGCGTCGCATTGCAAAATCTGAACCAGGTGTCATTATACTACTTCCGCTGGGGCTTATTCTGAGTTGTATGTAGCTGCGTTCTGGATTTGAACCCTAGTATGTTAGGGACCTACGTTAAAGAGCTTACCTGGATATGGTGGGTAGGCCCATAACCTTGGCCATGATTATGCTAAAAACCTCTATGGATTGGAAAATATAATTGCATTTATATATTATCAGTAATCTGGAGTTGTGCACCTGAGATCTGTCTGTTTCAGTATTAAAATTAATGAAATCGTCCAAATCTGTCTGCAAACACAGTCGATGTCAGATATCGTTATCCGACATTTGGGAACGCGCATCGTTGGTCGATCCATTCCGAACATGTCAAAGATATGAACGATTTTTACAATCGTTATCGTTCAGATCCTTAACAAAATCTTACTGTGTGTATGCAGCATTACTCTGCACATGGAAACCACAGTGAACAATATTGTTCAATTAAACATTTAGAAACAAGGGACATTTGTTTCTAATCCACTTAAAACTGATGTCAACTATTATTAAGCTTTTTCAGACTTTTAAAATAAACTCTTGAAAAGCAGCTCCATATTTACTGAATTCTCTGCACAATACTGAACCCTGTGTAAACAGTCTGGTTATAAACTGCTTTCCCTAATGGGAAGGCAGCACTGCCTGCTGTTGATCCCCAAGAGCACATTACAATTATGCATTTTATGTACATATATACTCATAGATTTAACATACTGACATTGCAAATTTAGGAGCTACATGCAAGTAGCCATTTCTACTGTTTATGACACCGAATCTGCCTTCCATGACTGTAATCTGAACCGTGCCACGGGGAAAAAATAGAATGATAATATCTTCTGTAAACAAGGAAAGAGCTTAATTTGAGTCACTTGCAAAATATTTTAAACCCAATTAGAATACAATTAGATAGTTTTAAATGCCATGTAGCCATTTACCATGTAGTCATTTACCATGTGTAATCCAACACCGTATACTTACAGCAAGAAGAAATGTACATTAACTGTAAACCTACAGCTCCCAGTTGTATTAATGTTGACCACTTCAAAGGACGCCCGCACTTTGCCAAAGGGCCGATGCACTGCATGCATTCATAAACTAAATGTCTGTGTAGGGCTCGGGAAGGTTAGCCGACTTCACTATTCATCTAGTAATAAAAATATATGTATGCATTTCATCAGGATGATTACACACTTAATAAAAAATGTGTGCGGCCCGTGAATAATATCCATGATCACTTACTTCTCACTGCACTACCCTTTGATCATTATAGAAGAGCATATTTCAGCCTTCTTTTGTGTTAAATTAAAAGCTATCAATGATGCATCTGTGGACCTGAAATCACCTGCAGACTAAACATTTGGGGCTGTATTTTCTGAGCTGGACTAATAGTTTCACTTAAGACCTGGTAAACATGCACTGTTAAGGGGTCCATGAGGCATGGATTTGGGAAACAATCACCTAGACATTCCACCACTAACCAGATGCATCTTTTAATCCAACTGTGAATATGGCGAAATCTGTTACAGCAGGGATGGGGAACCTCAGGTCCCCCGGAATCATTTGGTCTGGGCCTCGGAGCTTTTTCCTGCTAGCCTCATCTGGCTAGCAGGGTCCCTAGAATGGCACCATGCAGCCTATGCAGCAGTGCTGCCTGAAGAGTACTTCGGACGCTTCAGACGGTCACACCACTGACCTTACAGCTCCCCGGGGCACCCTCAGGATTGCTGTGCTCACCGGCGATTTTTGCCCTGCCCTCGTGTGATGTCACAAGGAGGGGCGTGGCCTGCACCAGGCCCACGAATAATGTTATATATATATATATATATATATATATATATATATATAAAAAACATCAAAATGGCCCTCGGCAGAAAAAAGGTTCCCCACCACAGACCATCTGTAAGTATGTAGAGAAGGGGTGTATGTCTGTAATCCTCCCAATGTTCACACATGAGAAATCGGGACACAATAATCTCTGACTAATCCACCCAAATGCCTACTATATGGTGAAACTTCACCCATTTTTATGTAAGCTCCACAATTTTTGAGATCCTCTCTTTATGAAAGTGCTGCTTTATTGATATGCATGTCATTCAATTGGCAAACAACAACTGCCCACCTATCTAGGCCTGTATGCATGCTAAAATATAAGCATTCCTGATGATGAGTTTTAAACGGTATACTTAATAACGTATGCAGTTATTTCAACAATCAGAATGTTGACAATACAAAGGGCCATATTCAGTTAGAAGTGAAAAGTCAGTTTCGGCTATACTTTTTCACGCGGATGACGTCATTTTGGCTGGTTTCAACTTATCTCCGTATTCAATTCCAAGTACTTTTCGCTTAGGCGCAAAGTCAATGCAATGGACCCGGCGAAAAAGTTTTGCCTATGGATAGCAGGCGGAAAAAAGTGCAGAATTGGGGTTTTGGAGTGCAAACGTGTTAAAACCACCCAACCCCTTTGGACAGCCACCCCCCCCCACCCCCAAATATAAAAAAAATATTAAAAAATACTTAAAAAGGTAGTTTAATTTTGGGGGTGAAAAAAAAAATGGGGGACAAACTTCTAAACTAGCGAAATAGTTTAGGCAGCAGGGGGTCCCCAAGTATGCGGCAGGTGTTTTTTTGATAGCTGGTGGTTGCGGCAGGTGGATTTTTCATGATTTTTAAAACTTCACATTAGCCACTTTAAAATATGCTAGTACCCATTTTTATGTACTCCAAATTTGATGGGACACCTTACTGTTCCAAAAAAAAGTTGCTAAATACTAGTCTTCACCACTTTCCCAATTCCGCTATACAGCACTTATTGAGACCGTTTAAAAACCCCACATACCTTTAGCAGGGCTATTCAGGGGTACCCATAGTGATCCCCCATGTCAGTGCATCTTTTGGGGGTGTCAGGCTGATTTCCCCAAAACTGACAGAACTTTTCTCTGATTTCAGTTTCGCCGGGTCCAGTTTTCGCTGATTTAGAATTGAATACGGGGATAAGCGCGATACTTTTTCACTACCTGAAACCAGCGACGACGGCAAAAAGTCCGGCAACTGACTTTTCGCTTCTAATTGAATATGGGCCAAAGTCTGAACGTCACCAGTGAACATGTTGTCATGGACATAGTGCCGACATTGTCATTATGACAATGTCGTCAGTAGATGGTCATTGTAAAAGTCGACAGTCAATGTCGACAATAGACGACGGTGTTACAGTTAAGCTGCATACACACAAACGATTTTGTTACCAACGATTTTCTGAACGATTCTGTCAGATTTTTTAAAGTGTAATGAACGATTCTTTCGAACTAAAAATGATTTTTGCATATTCACTTAATGAAAATCGTTCAGTTGGTCAGTCTGACTGAACTTCAAACGTGAACGCGCATGAACGATAATCGTTCATCGTTTTAACTCAGAAAGTGAACGACTTTTTTCAACAATTGAACGATAAAAGATATCGTTATCGATTATCGCTCAAAAAATCATTGTGTGTGTATGCACCTTTATGCTGCAGTTAAGATTTAAACACGGTTAGTCAACATGTCACATATGGACATTGCGGCCATATCGACAATGTCCAGGTTGACTAACAATCAGACATTCAGAATGTCGGCATTCCGTTCCGCACCCCTTAAAAATACTACATTTAAAAATTTGTTATTTCAGAAATAAAAATGTATTTCGATTCCAATTCAACAAGCATAATATAGAATTTTTAAAAAGAGAAGTTGAATGCCAACAACATTTGTATTACGGGTAGAGGTTAGTTATGCAAATGATAATTTTCTAGTTGCTGTATTTAACTAGACTGGAGTTTTATTTATCTGTATAAAGGACAGCACCTGCACACATCCAATTCCTGCTTTTTTGAGGAAATATAATGTGTAATAAATCAGAGCTTTCACACATATTACGCTTTCAATCCTTTAAAGAGGAGTGGTTTACGCCAAGACAATCTCGCAGGCTATGTAATAATTTTCCCAACAACTGCTAGTTATTTAGTGAACAAGAAAGGGTTAAACGTTCCACACCTCAGTCCTGCCTCTAACCTGAGAGTCCACAGCTACCTCTTATCCATCCAGAATTTCCACATAGGAAAGGAAATGCTTGCCCTTAGCATGTTAGTGCGCTGCATTCCACGCACTCTATGTCACTGACCTAGAATAAGTCACTCAAAGGGCCGAGCTCCAGGATCTGTTAATCATTTGGGCAATCAGTGAATACCAGCACTTAAGAGAGCTGATATTTATTTCATTTGGATTGCTTCCATGTTAAATCAGACATCTGAGCAACTGGCTCATAAAAGTTATTCAATACCAAAATAAGAAGCATTATCTGCAGAAAGATGAGGCTCGCGATATGCTGTAATTTACGTCGTCATGAAAGAGCTAATTTTTTAGTGCTTCAGTGTGATCAGGGAGTAACAAAAGTTTTCCAGTTACCATTGAAATTTTTCAGCCTGGTCTGGCTGAGTTTTATTTGATAGCGGAAAACTTGCTACTGGTAACTGAGGAGCCATGGAGACGGGCGAATGTACGACACTTTGAGAGCACTCTCTGTAAAATTTGTGGTCAGTGGAGTTCCCGCTCCATTAAATGTAGCAGTCAATAGAAAATAAAATAAGCATGTAATTTAGGGAATACAAGGGTTCATCTGGGACCCAAATTGTGTCAGTGAACACACCTTGGGACCCATGGCTCCATTTTCTATTAGTAATGTCCTCAATTTCAATTACTTCACGGTCTACAAAGTACATTATTATAAGCACTGAGCACGAGTCGGAACAGGGTTTTGCCCCCCTTTCACACCGGTGGCCGGACCCGGGTCTTCTGACGTTACAGTGGATGCTTGGCGATTAGGTCATCTCCAAGCACTACTGAAACCGGCCAATCTGCTTGTTTAAGACATGACCTGGGTCACGCCGTTTACAACGCACCATTACCCGGGTCCTTCCAGAGTTCGACCCTGGTACCTTCCAAGGTCGGATTCCCAGTCACTCAATCCAGGTTATTTTTTTAAGGACCCCTTTACCTTAAGCTGCGTCCCGGGTAGACCCGGCAATAACCCAGGTTATTTGGGCAGTGGAAAAGGGGTATTACGATCTTTATTCTATATACATTATACACAGCATAAAGTAGCCCATAATGTAATAGCTTAACTATACTAGAAGCAGTTATGTGACCAAATAAAGGCCAGGGCAGCAGGCATTCCTAATTAATACATAGTGATGGAATAATGAAACCCTGAACATAAGATCATCTAAGTACTTATTGTGGTCATATTAATGTATAATGCTGCACATTTTTCCTTTCACCTGTGTAGTGCAAATGCAGTAGCAGTAATAAAGCTATCACACACCAACTAGCACATAGGTGTTCGTAAGGCAACAGTATAATAGGCAATCGTATATCTAGGATATCACTGAGCTGTATAATTAATACATTGGTAAGGGAGGAATATGCCTCTGGGCAGAGGAGCTGAAGGGGTGGCAGTTGGTACTAATTACTTGGGCCTGTTGGAGTGGAGTGGCCCAGCCAGCTACTAAGGGGGTCAAATGTCTCTCCTTGCAACACGCGCTGCCATGAATGTGCCAACAACCCCGCCTTTGGGTACACTCTGAATTAGGGGTCCATCTCCAGATAGAACTCCTTTTAAAAGAACTTCTACCTGTCTCAGTGGCCCATGGAAGACTCGATTTAAGCGAGACTTCCATCTCTCAAACCAAGTACGCTATTTACTTAAACCGTGTGATCCAGTGATTTCCTAAGTCATAGTGAGAGAAAAAGCTAACAAGCTACCTTTTTTGCACTATAACCAAAGTTTTTATTCATGTACGGTACGGTACACTCATAAAAGAAACTAAAGGGATTATAATAATTATCCCAGCAAAATGCAGAGCTACACAATTCAGTAAGCAGGAATTTATATTCCCAGCAAGCCATAACCATATACTAGATAGAAGTAATTTACCTTTATTACACAATAAAACATAGAAAAACACTATTAAAGTCCACACCACTGTGAAATCAACACTAGAATCACAAGTTAGTGTGAAAAACAGGTTGTTAACTAGCACAAACAAAAAAGTAGCAGTGACGTTGTGCGAAAGTAATAGGAGCGTCACGATAACCCTTGTAGAAGTATTATGGTATAGATTACCTGGGACTGCACAGCTTGATATGAATAATTAAATTTGCATTACCCTTTACAAATCCATCCCATATCCATATATAGCAAATAGGGTGACAATGAGCCAATTAGGAGCAATTTCAACCTCCACTGACCAGTGTGCTAGTTAAGGGAAAGGCATACATAATAACTGTAAAATGAAGGTTTACATCTGTGTGGAGCTTAGAGGGCAGCTTAAGTGTTAAAGCCCTAAGTGACAATAAGTACTAAGTGCTCTGGTCACACTACCTCACCCCCAATGCTTCGTATACTGGTCTTCAGGTCACCAAAATCGCCATCCAGCATACTTTAAGAAAAAATGTAAAAAAATTAAGGACAGGTGGGAGTATTAGTGGACAAGTGGGAGTATAGCATTAGCTAAAGGCTAAGTATTACTTCAGTGATTATATTGGAGGGACAGTAGATGGTGCTGTTTCCATATTATGAAGACTAAGGCCCTCATTCAGAGCGGCACGCTCTGAATGAGGGCCGCCCTCCATAAAAATGGAGCGTCCTCCTGGACGCTCGTATAGCTGTGGGTCACCACCCACAGCCTATACGAGCTTGCAGTTTGATGGCCGCGACCATCGCGACCATCGAAACTGCGAGCCGGAGCCTGCGGTTGAGGTTTTCAACCGCAAGGCCCGGAGTGATTTTGGCTCTATCAGAGCCAAAATCACTCCCACTGACATCACTAGTGATGTCAGTGGGCCGGCTTCTGACGGGAGGCGTTCCCTTGGGAACGCCCCCGTCAGGGAAGCACGCCCCCGGCACGCCCACCAAAGGGGGCGTGCTGTCAATCAACATCGACAGCACGCCCCCTTTGATCAGAAGCAACGAGCGAAGGACTTTCCTTCGCTCGTTGCGTCTGGCGCATGCGCACGACGGAGCTCCCTCCGTCGTGTGCATGCTCAGTGCAGACCATCGACCCACTTGCGAGCGGACAGCCGCTTGCAAGTGGGTCTGAATCAGTGCCTATATGAGCTGGTCAAAGTAAAGTTCATCCCATAATCTATCCCTGCCTATTTGATGCCTGAAGAATACTCTGCTACAGTCAGGACATACCAAAATGAAAGCCTCTCACTTGCTCTCCTACAACCGTTTATAATAGTTGAATAATAAAGCTCCAATAGCTGAATATACGGGGCGGCATAACTTCCCAACATCACCTGAGGAAGTGCTTAATTAAATAGTAAGGGGCGAGGGAAGGACCAGATTATTAAGTGAATACTGGACCCTAACGGTTTCTGGTTGCATTTTGAAGGGAAGGATATTCAATTAGCCCCAAGTTAAGGCACAAATATACCCTTTATGCAATGGTCGGGATTATCATAGATTGTAAGCTTGCGAGCAGGGCCTTCCTACCTATATATCTGTCTGTTATTACCCAGTTTTGTTCTATTAATGTTTACAATTGTAAAGCACAACGGAATATGCTGCGCTATATAAGAAACTGAAAATAATAATAATAATAATAATAATAATAATAATAATAATACACTGCAGCTCTTAGTTAGCCCAGACTGGAACTGGGGCCCACTATCAATAAATAATATAGTGAAAAATACAAAAAAAATTGCCATAAGCTTGCACACATCCCTAACTATCCCTACCCAGGATTATTTCATATAGCACAAAAAATGTAAAGCTACATAAAATATGCCATCACGGATTTCATACAAAATATGACCTACGTTATTAATTGGCAGCAATCGTACAACATACACTCAAATATATTAATAACAACATCATCAACCACAACGATTGCAGAATCATAATATAGATCATATTTATCAGATTTAAAAAAAAAAAAAACAGGATATATGATTATTTTAATACAAACTACACAGTTAAAGTCAATCAATACAGGAAGTATTCAAAAATAAAACCTTATGGTAAATAAAGAAAAAACTTGTAACCACTCAAAACAACCACACAGAAAATAGATAAAGAAATGTAAACTGAAAATAGGAAAACCATATTGAACAGTTTATTTACCTACTTGAACTACTGTATAGTGTTCATTCTAGCACCCTGCACGTAATCAGTGAGGAGGGCATATTAAATTTTTAAGAGCAATATTTTAGACGTGATGTATCACTATAGCTACAGTAGCGATAAGTAACGTATAAAATGCTGCCCTTCAAAATTTAAATATGCCCTCCTCACTGATTGCGTGTAGGGTGTTAGAATGAAAACCAAGCTACCCTTATTAATTGAGACTTCACCTACATCCCCTATTAAGTCAAGAACCTTATTAGGCAGCTGCCAAACTGCATGGTGCCTCTGTACAAATTTTATGTCTGTAAATCTTTTCTGTTAACAACAGAGCAATAATGGTCTAAGGGCCTAATACAGCTTTGGGAATAGTGTAAGATATAGCAAGTAACTGGGCATCTTTGTAAAACCATGTTACACTGCAGATGGGGCAGATATAAAATGTGCAGAGAAATTTAGATTTGGAAGGAGTGTGTCCAAACTGATATCTAAATTGCAGTGTAAAAATAATGCTGTGCAGTATTTGTGGGCTACATGCAAAAGCAGCCAGTATTTACCCCACATGCAAAAAAAAAAACATTATTTACACCCCTTGCATTGCAACATGGTTTGTCCAGGTTCACAGTTACTTGCTATATCTTACTCTATTCCCAAAGCTGAATCAGGCCCTAAGTTCATAGTACTGTGCAGGTAAATACTCATTTACAGAAAATGCTCCATTGCCGTAACATATTTAATCCAGGTAATTGATGTAGTGGTTGTCATTGATAGATATAATATTGCTTAAAGTGTTCTGAGTGATGTAACCATAGACATAATTATGTTTTCTGCAATCGGAAATCCTTGGCGTAGGGCAGGGGTAAGGAACCTTTTTTCTGCTGAGGGTCATTTCGATATATATACATCTGCGGGCCAGGTGCAGGCCACTCCCTGTGACGTCATACAGGGGTGGGGTCACAATTGCCGGTGATTACAGCAATGCGTCCTTAGGATGCTTCAGACATTCACACTGCTGCCCTTACAGCTCTCAGAGCATCAGGATGCTCTGGGAGCTGTAAGGGCAGAGGTGTGACTGTCTGAAGCATCCTAAGGACGCTCCAGGCGGCACTGCTGCATAGATTCTGGCTGCAGGGTGCC
The DNA here is from genome assembly GCA_031769625.1 of Taudactylus pleione. NCBI lineage: Eukaryota > Metazoa > Chordata > Amphibia > Anura > Myobatrachidae > Taudactylus > Taudactylus pleione. The sequence goes on along the minus strand of JAUIMM010000312.1, from coordinate 12,721,938 downwards.
ATTCTAGGGACCCTGCTAGCCAGATGAGGCTAGCAGAAAAAAGCTCGAAGGGCCAGACCAAATTATTCCGTGGGCCTTATATGGCCACCGGGCCTGAGGTTCCCCATCCCTGGCGTAGGGGCTAGTTAGGGTATCAAGCAGCATTAACGGGCATAATTGTGGGAAGTACAGTAACAGGTACACTAATGGGAGAAATGGTTGTGCTATAAACACAGTGTCCTCCACCAAGTAACCCTAGAAAACAGTGACCCGTAGAAGCTTGTAGCCATATAGTGCTACGTTGGAGGAATTGGATAATCTAGAGTCCCCCATAGCTGGTTGCTGCTGCAGCTACAGAAATCATTATGAAGTCCACAGATGGCGGAGGATTACAGGGAGAAGTGCCCTCATTTGACGCAGGAGGTTGGCTAGCTTTGAAAACGGCCTGGCATATTTTTATTAAGTGCAAATGTTATTATGAAATCCTCTGTATAGATTCCTGGTTTTTCTTTATCGTCCCTCTGGGGGATGCCATTACCTGAGGGTTATACCTTAGGTGGGTTGGAGACGTGCACTAACTAGATCAAACCGACTCCCACTCCCTATATAGCCCCTCCCCATAACCCGGATCGTCAGTCTTGTTTTTAGTGCCTTGGAGAAGGCACTAGCTAGGTCCTAGCTTTTTAGTCCATTACAGAGGCCATAAGTGAGTTACGTCGCTCCCAAGAGTTACCCTGTTCTCAGCCACTTAGGGTGTCTGAGTTTTCTAACGAGCGTTGTTGGGCCCAAGAGATGGGACGATGTCTGACCCGCATGACATTATCCCTAGAGAATTTCATGTCATCAGAGGGGACGTGCCCCAAGAGACGTTCAGGTCCCTCCTTCATGGAATTTCAGGGAGATAAGGTCTCAGCAGCCTCTTCTCAGGAAGAAGGGGAACTGGATGATGAATGGGACGACACCTCCCATTCATTATCATGGGTATCTGTGCTTATTGATGCAGTCCGAGAGACCTTACATCTTCAAGAAAGAGTAGTTTCTCTACTCAGTTCCAGTTCTTTCTTTACACGCAAGAAGAATCAGGTGTCTGTTTTCCTGGGTTTTCTCATTTTGATGAAATCATAAAGGAGGCCTTGTTGAAACCTGATCACAAAATTCGTATCCCTAAGAGGTTTAAAGTCCTTTATCCATTTCCCAGAAGAGGACACAAGGCCTGGGAAATTCCACCAATGGTGGATGCTCCCATTGCATAGTTAGTAAGGAATACGGTACTTCCCACAGCACAGTCTGTAATGCTGAAGGAGGCTGGGGATAAACGGATTGAATCATAACTAAAATAATTTTTCTGTGACAGGTAATGTGGCCTATCCTGGCTAGAGCCTGGGTAGTCAAAGCCATTAATGCCTGGATGCCGGACAGGGCCGGATTAACAATGGGGCGGGTGGCGCTTCAGCTCCAGGCCCTCCCACTAAAATAGGCCCACAGCATCACAGTCACACAGCATATTCTGTGCTGCTGTAGACAGGAAAAAAAATTCCTGCTACAGTCTGTCAGCCCGGCCAGCGCCCAATTGAGATCCCTCCCACGCAGCCCTGGCGGGCCATCAAACTTCCCCTCTCCCTGGCAGCCGGCACTGCAACCCGTGGTCGAAACAGTGGCCGCACAAACACGAGTGGTAGCCTTTGATCCTGTGCTGCAACTGTCTTTGTGTCACATGATGTCATCACCACCGCTCCGCACCAAAAAATCATGGAGAAGCCAAGCCCAAGCTCTGCTCCGTGAAGGCATCACGGTATGATGTATCAGTGAGTGCTGCAATGCTGGCTGCTGCTGATGCGAGGGTGTCATGTGCGTCCTGCTGGCTGCAGTCACTGATCAGTGTGTCCTGCTTCAGCCTGAGTCTCGGTGAGTGCCTTTGTAAATGGTGTGCAGGCACAAGGCAATAATAGAGCATTTTAACATTCATATCTCGTGAACCAATATAATCAGTTTCATACATATGTGGTTACGGTGATAGAGAGATTATATATATATATATATATATATATATATATAAATAATTCTCTCAAGCAAGGAGGCACTCAGTGGCTTAGTGACCAATATTTTAATGTAATGTATACATACAAAACATTTTCCTTTGTTTTCCTTTCCTTTGTATATATATTTTGCCCTGTGTCGTTATTAATCCTGAGTGCCACCTTGCTTTCTTTATATATCTTGCTTTCTTTATATATTTGTGTAGTCTCACCCATTGGACACTGTGGGAACCGTTGAAGTTTTGCTACAAAGGAGTTCCGCTGGGATCTGTATGTATTTTGTGTGTGCGTGTAAGCATATGTGTGTTATATATATATAATTTTTTTTTAGGTAAGTAGGCGGTAGCTATGCCCTCCATGGCCACAGCAATGACACAGACCTCACGGTAGTGTGTAGATCCCCTTCAGCACTTGTACATGGACGTGACATGAGTGAGGGCGGAAGTGCGATCCCATGCCCATAAAGGTCACCAAAAGGAGAAACTTGTTTGCTTGCCACAGGTTTATATTCCTCCTCTATGTCCACATGGGTAGTATGTAATGACATTGGACAGTAACTGATGACGTCAGGGTACATCTATGGAAGGGGATCTATCCACTACCCAGACCTCCTGCGCAGACAACACCCCACTTCAGTAGTCACACCCTCGCTGTGCTAGTCAAACCTCCTAAAGCAGCACACAATAGGCCCTTCATAAATTTTAGCTCCAGGCCCATGTGGACCTTAATCTGGCACTTATGCCGGAAATGGTCACTGGGTTTCAGTCAGGAAATATGTCTGAAGCCAGTACCATAGCCCATAAGTTCACGGAAACTTTGCCGTTTGTGAGTTAAGCTTTATTAGATACGGTCCAATTACAGACTCAAATTTCTGCTTAGCCATTCGGTCGTACGCTCGTTATGGCTGATATCGTGGAAGGCAGATATGAAGTCTAAACACGATTTAGAGGCTCTGTCATTTGAAGGTGGTTACCTATTTGGCTCGGAATTGATAAAAATAATTTCCCAGGTGACGGGGGTAAAAAGTCTTGTCCTCGAGTGGAGGCCCGGTTATTCAGGTTCAAGGATACTTGGAGTCGTTCCTATCCAGATCTTTGGGTGAAGGGTCTGCTCACAAGAGGATACATTCTGGACCTAGAGAGTCATGTTCCAGAAAACTTTTTGGTTACCCCTCTTCCAAGAGAGGTGAACAGGAAAAAGGCTCTCAATCAGGCAGTTCAGATTTTGTCAGGTTCCGGAGTAATTGTTCCAGTACCAAAATCAGAAAGGGGTCAGGGTTTTTACTGTTTCTGGTGGACAAACCAGATTGGGTCGGAATGACCTTTCTCAATCTGACTCCGTCGCAGATAGACAAGTGCTGCGTATCAAATTAATCAGCAGAGACTCCTGGTGCGTCCTAGTCGCATCAGATTGCAACTAAGACACATTTTTGGGTGAAAGGTATGGAAAGACGCCCGGCGCTACCAGAGTCGCACGGGACCAGGCGGCTCACTCATGCCAAGCGTCTCGCCCTACAAGGCATATTGAGGCTATATGTATGAGGAGGCTAGATGTATGAGGACACATCTCTGTGTGACAGAATTGTGTAGCATGGTGTGCAATAGGACTGAGCAAGTTCTACCTGTAGGAGTTGCGTGGCAGTCGCTCTTTGCTCTGGGTTCTTGACTAAACATTTCTTCACAAAATCCGTGAATTCATCTGACCACAGCTCAGGTTTCCTAAACGTAGGTGGAGGGTTTGTGGGAATCATGAATATAGCCTGAAATATAAGAAAACAAAAAGAGAAATATTGTTGAAAGGGCATGTATTCCAAACAATATATCAATATATCTATATCTATATATATATATATATTATCCAGGGTAGGTCCGGCACTCCAAACAACAACAAAGTAACTTCAGAGGTGCCCTCTCAGAAATAGTATAAGGCAGTTCAAAGGTGCGGCACTCTCTTCAAAAAAGACAAGACAACTATGTCGATTGTATCAACGTTTCAGTCCCATATGTACTATCTTCAGGATATTGTATTTATCTGTATTGCTATCCTGAAGATAGTACATATGGTACTGAAACATTGATACAATCGACATAGTTGTCTTGTCTTTTTTGAAGAGAGTGCTGCACCTTTGAACTGCCTTATATATACATAGATATATATATATATATATATATATATATATATATCTATCTATGTATATATATATATGTATATATAAGGCAGTTCAAAGGTGCGGCACTCTCTTCAAAAAAGACAAGACAACTATGTCGATAGTACATATGGTACTGAAACATTGATACAATCTTCAGGATAACAATACAAATAAATACAATATCCTGAAGATAGTACATATGGGACTGAAACGTTGATACAATCGACATAGTTGTCTTGTCTTTTTTGAAGAGAGTGCCGCACCTTTGAACTGCCTTATATATACATATATATATATATATATATATATATACATAGATAGAGATATATATATATATATATATATATCTCTATCTCTCTATGATATATATATTATATATATAGGCAGTGAACACTCTGTATTGGAAAAAACACAGGGCATAGATTGCCCACTCGCTAAGTATTATAAATGCATACGTCGAGCCTGCGTTAGTTTTCATGTGGTTTTACATTTTCCCCATCATGTGTGAACAACCCCTAAAATATTCTGTACAAGGGGGAAATGTATCAAACCTTGGAGAGAAAAAGTGAAGATGGTGCCCATAGCAACCAAACAGCCTCTGTAATTTTAAAAACTGTGCTAGATAAATGGTTGATATGGGCAACTTGTCCACTTTTTTGATACACCTCCCCAAGTCTTAAAATAGACACTATAATCTTTCAGTTCCATTGCTACTATGTTCCTCTCCTACATGCTTATGGGCATTTTAAGCTGTACAGCCGGTGATCAGATCCAGTATATCTGCAGATATACCTGTCCATAAGCAAGTGTGTACGGGCGATCAGCCGATCGCACGTACACACGCAGCAGCGTGACCCCAGGCTGCCTGAAAGATGGTGGTCATTCAGTGTATATGAATGACCACCATCTATACAGATATATCTGTAGATCACTCGATCTGCAGATATATCTGCTATGTGTGTACCCACCTAAAGGTGTTGCTCCTTCATTTAACTAAAAAGTGGAAACATTTTTGATTAAAACTAAAAACTGGACAGCTTACAGTACATGCAGTAACTATTCATTGCCTGCAGGTGTCACTGTGCACACAATGTAATCAAATCAGTGCTCAGACAGTCCCTTCTCCAGAGTGTAAAATCCTAGTTTCAGGCAAATTTCCACCCAAGTACTGTACACATGTAAAGAAATATATTTTCTACGGTAAAAGGAAATTATAGGTACAGGTCCAGACATTCCTGCACAAACATGAGCATAGAACTGTGATATGGAAACAACACAACCGGACACACTGGCAACACAAACTCCTGCACTACTGTCCTTGAGGCCAGCAAGCTAACATTGAACTTTAGTACCTTTAATCTCTGAGTGATCTTAAAGTCAATTTAACAGCTATTCAGTAGCTATCAAAACCCAAAACTTTAACCTCCATTGACAGCTGTTATCTATGGCCCCTAACATCACACACTTTATGTGCAGTGTTATCAGAGGTTGTAAATTATTCTGGTATTTTATATAGCATAAGTACTCATGTGCTGGGGATTTGCTCCAATCAATATACAGCAGCTCTGCAGCTTATCAAAATCAATAACTGCAAAGCGATTAGAGACTGACAGACACTGACACTTTACTGATGATAATTATTAAAATGCAAGTCATCTAACACCGAAACTACTTCTACTAGTAAAGTGTGATCCCAGAGAACAGGTAGGGTGCCAGCTGTTGGCGTTTCACTGTTCAGGATTGCAGTGTTATGTATTGCACAAATATACCTCTAGGCATCCCCTAGTCATCTTTCCCTCTCCTCCAAACATCTCTGCATTGATGCATGCACTGTAAGTGGTGTTTGCAACACCTGTCCACCTGTTGCTATACAGTGAAGAGGCGACAAGCAGACATCTCCCTATCACTTCCACCATGGAACAGATCATTTCATGGGCAAGACGGCTAAGCTCATTCATATCAGCAGAGTTGTGCAAAATAATGTAGCACTCAGGTGCTATTCAGTTAAACCTAGGAGCCAGACAAATGGTGCAGAATCCAGAAAGGACAGAATCCCGGCTTGACAATCCCGACGGCTGCGATCCTGAAGGTAAGTTTTAGGGCCGTATTCAATTGGGTGCGAAAAGCCAGTTTCTGCGGAAAAGTATCGCCGGTGACGTCATTTTGGCGGGCGAAAACGTATCCCCGTATTCAATTCCAAAGACTTTTCGCCGGTGCAGAAAGTCTATGCACTGGAATAGGCGAAAAAGATTCACCTATGAAATCTGGCGGAAAAAAGTGCAGAATTGGGGTTTTGGGGTGTAAACTTGCAGGAACCCCCCTGCTCCCTTGGGACAGTCTCCCAAAGCTAAACTGCGTCAAAAAAAGTTTCATAAAAACTTACCCCAAAAAATTACTCTGAAAAAGGGGGTGAAAAAGTACAAATTTGAGGGACAAACTTAAAAACTAGCAAAATAGACTCCAGGGCGGTCACCAAGTATGCCCCAGGTGTTTTTAAGTTTGCAGGTGGTTGTGGCAGGTGGAGTTTTACGTTTTTAAAACTTCACTTCAACTTTAAAAATATGCTAGCACCCATTTTCATGTACCCAAAATTTGCTGGAACTACTTATTTTCTCACAAAAAATCCTCCAAAATGCTATCTTTCACTACTTGTGCAAAGACGCTAAGTAGCAGCTATTGAGAACGTTTAAGTTCCCCAAATACCTTCAGCAGGGATATTCGGGGTATCCATAGTGATCCCCAATGTCAGGGCATCTTTTGGGGGGTGTCAGGTGGATTTCCCCAAATCTGACAGCATTTTTTCGCTAGGTCCCAATTTGCCGAGTCCCGTTTTCGCCAATTTTTAATTGAATATGGGGATAAGCGGGGACGAGCGCAATACTTTTTCCCTTGGAAAACCTGTGATGTCGGCGAAAAGTCTGGCATGCGAAAAGTATGGGACTTTTCGCACCTAATTGAATATGCCCCTTAGTGTTAGGTTTAGAGGTTAGTGTTAGGCACTAGAGGGAGGGTTAGGCAGGGGGAGGGGAGGGTTAGGCTGCAGGAAAGGTGGACTAGGGGAAGGTTTAGGTTGCTTAACTGCAGGCATCAGTATTTCAACCATCGGGATATAGGCTCTGGGATTCCGACCGCTGGAATTCTGTGCGCGAGGATCACGTACCCAACCCATTTATAATAGCTTAATTTTATTAAGACCACACCAACTTCATAGCTTAACAATAAAAATCAGAAGAGTGTGTGAAGGAGCCATTATTATGATTTTTTTTTTATTATTATTATTAAAAGGCGTCACAAAGTGTCTGCAGTGCCGTACAAGGGGATAAACAAAAAACATCAGAATTACAGAGCACAAGTACAGTATACGGGTAACCGTAGCGTAAGTACAAAAGGTAAAAACAAAACCGTAATATCACACGTTTGGTGAGAGACTGGGGTGAAGTCTATGACAAACTGATATAAATGACCATTACAAGCATTCCAATAAAAGAATGAATGGAGGTGATTTCGGCATAGCGGACAGACATAAAAGATGGGCAAGACACATGAATAAAACAAAAACAACTGTGCAGAATAAGATAAAGGGTGCATATTGATCAAAAAACATAAATTTAGCATAACAGGGACGGGTGAGGAAGATGCAGAGTAGACAGATGTGAGATAAGAGGTGGATGACTCTGCCCATGAGAGCTTACGCTGTAAGGGTAGTGGGTAATAAGAGACAATAGGAGGAGGTGGGATAAAAGATTGAGGAGCAGATTCAGTAAGTCACAGGATAATTGTCAGCCCTGATCTATTCAAGGAAGGATCACTACCCCACACGTTAAGCCCCAGTGGGTATTATTATCGTGGATTTTCCTCGCAGTCTCACATAACGCAGAACCTATGTGTTACCGCAGCTCCAGGCCAAAGCTTCACCTGCGTGGTAAACACTGTAGGCAACTGAATCTGCCCTATAGAGGTGATGAGGTAGGCATCTTGGTTGCAAAGCATGTGAAAGGTTGAATATTACAGGCTACAAGATGCTTTGGTTGCAAAGGAACAGGCAGGGGATCCGTATGGCCGGAGCACAGAATGGGGGTGACAGACATTGTGGCAGATGCAGTGGCAGGCCAGAGCATCAGTGGAGAACAGTCTATTAGAGCCATAGTAGTGGGTGAGTGGTTGTGATATAGTGTCCAAAGGTTTGCAGTGTATATTTGCATTGTAGTAAACTGTAGATGTGTAACAACCTCGGTGCAAAGGTGTCATCCCCACCACCTGACCCGAGATTATTACAGGGGCCTCCAGACAGATCGTTGCAGCCTGAACAATGTCACCAAATCTCAGATACTAGGAGGCATGCAAGTAGTTATCGGCCCCTCTAATTCCTGAATATCACTACGTTTCCTATGTGAGCACTGAACACGGGTCCGCATAATGGACGGTGATGAGAGGGTCTTTACTGTGGCCCAAGCAGTTGGTGGACAGGTAAAGCAGGGCCCAGCAGATCTGCAATGTTGGGGCGCTGCGAGTGTTGTGGCGAGAAGGACCTATCGTGAGTGTTAAAGGGCCATGCTTCAGGTGGGGAGGAAATGTTCAGCAGGTCTGCCCAGCAGCCCGCAGGCCAAGGATGGCACGGGAGCCTGGGTGCAGGAAATGGCTTCCAAATGTTTGAAACCAGCAGTAATATTTAGGAGCAGCAGAATAAATCACTAACTGGTGTTAGCAAACAAGCTGACAACTCGCAGCATAAACATTTTAAACCATAAACAATTTGCTGGATGAACTCGAAAAGCACTATAGAGTTTATCGGCTTATCTCATCTCCCTTCATAAAAAATAACTACTGCAAATATTTCTCTAGTCAGCAGTTGGTTTGGATAAAGAGAAGAAACAGAAGCTTAAGACACAAGAAAGAAAGAATTACAGGATAAAGTCCCCACTAACAGCAGTAAGTGTTATCTTATCTGGGGAAGAGCTGGGATAGAAGCAAAGTAATGTTGACAGATGACATTTTTTTTTTTTTTTTTTTTCCATTTTCGTTACACATTGCTTAAAGGAACAGTACTACGCTAGGACCGCGGATCCTATTGCCGCCACAAGGTGGCAAACGGACACGTATCCTTGTCAAGTTTGTTATTCAATCATGCTTGGGTTTATAAAGCAGGAAAAGATAAACGTTGTAATGTTTGCAATATTAAAAATTTTTATGAAATCGGTTTAGAATGCAGCAGCAATCTCACATATTCCACTGCATGGAAAGCCGAAATGACAATTTTTGCACTTTTAAAAGTTTATATTGGCATAAAATTAGAATTTATATGGACAAACTTTATGAATGCCTCAATAAACCAAGCTGTGTTGCTTTAGTGGCAGGCTGACTGTATCCAGGCGAATCTTAATCTTCACAGTGGCAACATACTGTAACAAACCCTAGGAATTGAATTCCCATCTAAAGCTGGCCAGCCATATGGAACATAATTGTACAACGCTGGGGAAATATGGGCATGATTGTTGGTTTTGATGTTTGAACTCTCAGAAATCCGTTTCAGACCAATTTCACTGACTGAACTTAACATTGTATCAAAACTAGAGATGAGCCGTTCTGTTTTGGCTCAGATCTTCCTGCCAAATTCAAAAGCAGTAATTCTGTCATTGAGGATAAAAGAAACATTTACAAGACTGACAACATGACGTTTAACGTGCGTATTGGTACGTAGTGTTCCCGCTAGGATGTTTTAGCGGGGCGCTGCGCCCTGCCCTCCTTCTGGATGGAAAAAGCGCCCTGCTTTCACCGCGCAGGGCACTGCTAAGACAGCCTGCGGGTGCAGTCTTCACCTGCAGGTCGCAGTGTCCCGCGAGTGTGAAAATGTGCGGTTACCCGGCCACCACCGGTGAACAGACGCTGGGCGCATGCGCCCCGCATCTATTCTACCCATCGGCAGCGCTTGGGGGTGCCCGGCGTGTCCGTAAGTGCCGGGCACGCCCCGAAGAGTGATGAAAAGGTGACACGTCTTATAGACACGCCCCCATTTCAATGGCCATCCCCCCTTTTCGGGTGTGCGTGCCTTTGGCGCGCGCGGAAGTGCCCTCTCTAGCTCCTGCGCCCTACCTGCCGCCGGAGCTAGAGTGAACACTAGGTACGTATCACTGTCGAATATCTCTAAAGAAACCTTTACAGGCCCCTCTTCTTGGTTATCTGTGTAAGTGAGGTATGCCACCTCTTAAAAAAAAATTATATATTTTTTTTTCATTTTTTTTTTTTATTGAAGCAAAAAAAAAAAAAACACTATACATCAAAATAGCGATATATAAATGTAATAAATCCAGTACAAGTATTGGATAACAATAAATATGGTGTCTATCAGCCTATAAATTTATTCCAGAGCATATGTATGTCTGTATACATATCTGCGTACAATTTGCCCATAGTTTAATCCAATACAAATTGAAATATAGACACAAACAATCGAAAGTACATAAATAATAACTAAATAAGTAAATGAAAAGAAAGAATGTCCGGCACTCACCCGCCAGGCAGCGTGATAGGAGGATCACCCAAGAGGATTCTAGTTTCAGACCACTGGATCAGACGCATACTATGATATATCTGGGTTTGTTTTGAGTCGCAATAAAGCTTTCCCAGGTGTCAAAGAAAAAAGCGACCCTCCTCTCTTTTTCAAACACCGTTTCAACCCAGTCCATTCGGAAGATAAAATTTAATTTCTCCCTTTACAATTGAAAGTTAATAGGGGTTGGGTGTATCCAATCCTGCAAAATGGTCTTTTTTGCTGCGGCACTTATAGCAAGTAGTAATTTCCTGCTACCCGGGGTGAGCCTCTGACCCCTCGGAAAGATACCCAAGATGGCCCATTTCTGAGTAAATGGCACAAAACTGACGAGGTAATTTTCAGCCTCCCGTCGTACACGCTTCCAGAATCCCTGGACTACTGGACACTCCCATAGACAATGATAAAGATCGGCCTCTTCCTTAGCACATCTAGGGCAACTGTGTGAGTTGGATAGACCCATTCTAAATAATCTATGAGGGGGACAAATAGGTCCTATGATATATGTTTAAGAAAAGTTCATTATATGAACTAGCTGTTAGCAGTGTACGTGACCTCAGTAGCCCTTTTACCAAATCCTCAGTAGAAAGAGTTGGGAATTGTGTCAACCATTGGCGCATCCCCTGGCTGACTAAATCATGGTCCAAGTCCTCACTTAAAAATGTTTAGTATATGGAGATGGCTTTATGTGAGGGTATTGGTCCTGAGAGGCATTGGTTCAATGGATTACACCAATCATCAGCCGAAATCATCTCATCAAGGAGATATGGTTATAAACCAAAATATTAGGAAAGTTGATCCCTCCATTACATTTAGGTTGGTATAATTTCCTAAGACTAATATGAGCCCTGCCATAGGAATGAACGAAACAATTTGTTAATTAACTGAATATCCTTTTTAGTAAGGAGAATGGGTAATGCCTGCAACATATAAAGAAGACGGTCATCATCTTAATAAGGGCGGCTCTACCAAGATATGAGAGCGTCAAATGTCTCCAACTCTTGAGTTCCTCAGCAATAAGTCGAGTCATCCAAGATACATTCATATTATATAATTGAGCAGGATTTTTGGGAAAAATAATACCTAAATATTGTAAGTGTGAGGAGGCCCAGGAAAAGGAAAAGGACGAACCCCAGGAGGGAGTGACAATGGTGGGGTGAATAAATATTGCCCTTGATTTGTCTGCATTGATTTGAAGACCAGAGATGTTGCCAAACTGCCCAAACTTTTGCATGATCAGTGGTAGTGTACGTTGAGGGTCGTTAATGTATGAAAGAATGTCATCTGCGTACACCGTGAGTTTGATACTACGCGTGCCTACACGAACTCCCTGAAAGCTAGACCATTGTTGTAGAATACGGAGAAGGGGATCGATGGCAAGATTAAAAAGTAGAGGGGAAAGGGGAAATCCCTGTCGAGTGCCCCGTCCCAGTTCCATAGGAGTGCCACGCAATCCATTAATCAATAATGATGTAGAGGTGGAATGATAAAAAAAAGTGGAGAAGTTTAGTAAAATTTGGAGCAAATTCTCTGTGACTCAAGACCTCAAACAAATGAGGCCAGAGTACTGTATCAAATGCCTTGTGTGTATCAAGAAAACATCCCAGGCATGAGGCGGTTGCTTCCTAGTAACAAGACCCTGCCAAAAGATACCTTTATAGGAGTTCTTCCCTGCTTTGAATAGTGCGTGGGGGTACACTCCATCCATTCACTGGTTTTATCGGATCTAGTGTAACAATATGACTTGTTAACCATCTGGCTCACACACTGTATTATTACCTCTATTTTTAGGTCTAATGGTTATACATGCCATCATTGAGGACATCAACAATCCAACTTTTTTTTAACTACATCTGCTTATTTAAGTTACCGTATATACGCGAGTATGAGCCGAGTTTTTCAGCATATTTTTTGTGCTGAAAAAGCCCCCCCTCAGCTTATACTCGAGTGATGCTACAGGACTACAATGAAAAGTACCTGCCTGAGGTGGCCGGCGGTAGCAGTGTGAGATATCCCAGAGGTACACTGCCCTGTCTGATTCCACCGCGCTGGTGACCTGCTCTGCTCTGTATGCCTCCGGGTGAGCGGCGCCCGCAAACCCCCGCCCTCCCCTGTGGAGCCATTTGCTCTGTCTGCTTCCGGGTGAGCTAGGTGAGCGGCGCCCGCAAACACCCCCACCCCCCCCTCCCGGTGGACCGTGCGCCAGAGCAGTTAGCGGCGAGGGGTGCTGATGAGAAGCCGAGATGCCCTCACTAGTTGCAATACGCACATCCTGACAGTGGGGTCACTGTTATCCAGAGCAGCGTAGCGTAACTGCTGGGTGCCGCTGCTTCTAATGAATGTGCTTCCACTGTAGTGGAAGCCTGGGTTCTCAGCTGAATGTATAAAAGTAAAGTAAAAAAACAGATGCCTCAATTAATGTAATTTTATTGGTATCTATTTTTATTTTTGAAATTTACCAGTAGCTGCTGCATTTCCCAACCTAGGCTTATACTCTAGTCAATAAGTTTTCCCAGTTTTTTGTGGTAAAATTAGGTGCCTCAGCTTATATTCGGGTCGACTTATACTCGAGTATATACGGTAAGAATATAAATATTTTTGTCTATATACACCTGCATTAGCATGGTTCAGACAATCCGTTTCAAGTAATTGTGATAATAGCACCATCTTCCACATCACACCCAAATGCTACTTGTTCTATGTGGGATCTTTTGGGATAGATCCTAGGAGTTGGTAATAGGCTGCAATTATCTTCAGTGGAGCGCCATTATCTCCTTATCTTGGGTGTTTGAGACTATTTACTTAATCCCACTAAAGAGAGACTTAGGCAGCACCATGTTCAGCCACCAAGAAGAAATAAAACAGAAGAAGCCTTCAGGATTACTTTTAACGAAGAGGATATTGAAATGACAGTTGATAACTTCGAAATCGCGATGTTAAGATGAGGGGACTGGCCACCCTAGAGAAGTATACAGCGTAGAACAACATTCCAAAAGGTTTAAGTATGAATAAACCCCCCCACATTCCAAGACAGTTCAGAAACTTTCTGGACAAAATGGAATGGTTTTTTAGATATCTGTTCTTTTTCACTAATGAAACGGATCCTTAAAGAAAGGAGAGAAAAATTGAAAAGAAATAAATGAGAGAATTGAGATTTTGAAGACTCTCATTGAACCCTTCAAAGAGATACCCATCTTTGCAACCCTCGAAGAAGAAATCTGAGGAAAAAAAAAAAAAAAATCGCTAGAAATTGAGTTTCTCATCAAGGAAAAAAAGGGTAAACTCTAGTAGGACTTTTACCGATTTTGAGTAATTAAAGAAAGGAAAGAACAAAAAACAAAGGTCTAGACTAAACATAACTGACACCAAAAGAGACAATTTTGACAGGAAACATGATTATCATTCAAAAAAGACCCAAAAAGAAAATTATAAAATTCAAGAATTCAAGGAAATTTAACTTTTAAACCCTACAACACACAGGAGTATCATCATGATCTCAATCATAGAAACATCTATAGAAGATCAGTAAAAAGGAAGAAGACGAACCCTCAACGTCTCAATATGAGAGAAACTATAAAAGAAAAACATCACACGAAAAAATTATTAAGCGGAGATACGAGGAGTCATATTCACCTCCACCTAGAAGATAATGGTTCAATGCACCAGACAACAAATCTCTGGTAGAGACCAATTAAAAAATGGAAACCAAACGAGAATGGACACCTAAAACCCCACAATACCCACCATCATGTTTTTTTTTGGGGGGGGGGTTTTAGGAGAAAGGAGGAGGAAAAGGGGAAAAGCAACATATAGTGAACACAAACAAGAAGAAAAAAAAACAATCTTTAATAAAAGTAAAAATGAGAAAGCACGAAAAAAAAAAAAAGGGGGTGTAGAGCGGGCTTGAATAAAAAGATAAAAAAAATAAAAAAGGAACTACACGTCCACCAAAAGAAACTTCAGTGAACAGTCATATCTTCAACCGAAGCAGTAGACCAGTGGTTCTCAAACTCGGTCCTCAGGACCCCACAATGGTCACGTTTTCCAGGTCATCCAGCAGGTGCACAGGTGTAATCATTACTCACGGACACATTTTAAAAGATCCAAAGGTGGAGCTAATTATTTCACTTGTGATTCTGTGAGGAGACCTGGAAAATATGCACTGTTTGGGGTCCTGAGGACTGAGTTTGAGAACCTGTGCAGTAGACCATTAACAAAATAAGAAGAACGTGTTCTAAATAAGGGCCTTAAGTATGCCTCTACCTCACATATGGACAGTTTCTAAACAATTTTAGATGTGCAAAGATTTGTTAGAAAAGTCACTTTGAAAAAGTTTTTGCCATGAGAGAAAGTGAACAGAACCACACACTACCAACTGCTGCCACCGAAGGAGAAAAAGACAATATAAAAGTAAAGAAAAAAAAGAAATCAATTTTTTATCCAACTCATATTAAGGGGAACTATATTTAGACCTTCACTAAGGTAGTAGCAGAAGAAATCGAACAGCTAAAGAAATAAAAAATCTGTTCAAATCTCACAAAAAGGTAAAAAGATCATCCAAATCCTCAGCAAAGATGAAACGATTGTTATAAAACCCTGAGACAAGGATGGAGGCGGGGGGGGGGGGGGGGTATTGCAATTTTAAATAAAGATGTTTATACCAAGGAGATAGAGACAACTCTCTGACAGAACCAGTTATAAAGAAATGAAAAATTACCCCTCTAACATTATAAAAGGAACATTTTTTTTAAACTAATAGGAAAACATCTAATAGAAGGAGGGATCAGTAAAGATGAATACGATTACATCAATATAGAAGACCCTATTACCCCTACCATATATATCCTTCCGAAGCTTCATAAAATCACCAATAATTTCTGGAATAAATAGCCTTGCATCTAATTTATCCTCTTTAATAGATTCCACCCTACAGCTGTTGGTTACTAAGAATGAATCATATCTAAGACACTGGTGATGTCCGTAAGAAAATTAAATGAGTTGGAATGGAAGAGTGGACTTTTCCTGGCCTCTGCAGAAGTCACATCCCTATACACCTGCATCCGACATGATAAAGGCTTAGAAGCAACAGCATGGTCCCTTGATAGATCAGAACACTCCCCTCAAAGAAGAAACTTAATTTAGGAATCTATCAAATTCAGCTTTGAAAATAACTACTTTTATAATGGGGACTTTTTCCTACAGCTAACTCTGACTGCCATGGGAAATAAATTTGCCCCAAGCTAATCTCTTCCGAGCTTCTGGGAAGAGTTGCACATTTTTAAAACAGCATAACTTGGGGCACAAATCTCATCAGATGGCATCGCTATATAGATGACTTCCTACTGTTCTGGGACATTAGAAAATCTGAAAAAGTTATTCATTACTCTGAATAGCAACAACATGAATATCAAATTCACTTTGACTTATAGTCAAGAACAAATTCATTTTTTGGACCTTACAATTTACATTAACGAAAAAGGGATGAATACAAAGTCATATCAAAAACCAACAGATGTCAATACCTATATCCCAACGGACAGTCAGCACCATACTATATGGCTTAAGGAAATTCCCAAAAGCCAGTTTTTAACGATCAAAAGGAATTGTAGTGATGTTGATGTATGTAAACAACAAATTAACCAAATGAAAGATAATTTAGGCTATGAAGATGGAGAACTCATGAAAATTATATAGATACATAAAAGAAAGACACATCCATACTTACAGTGCATCAGGAAAGTATTCACAGCGATTCACTTTTTCCACATTTTGGTATGTTACAGACTTATTCCAAAATGGAATAAATTCATTTTTGTCCTCAAAATTCTACACACAATACCCCATGATGACAACGTGTAAAAAGTTTGAGATTTTTGCAATTTAATTAACAAAAACAACTAACAAACCACATGTACATAAGTATTCACAGTCTTTGCCATGAAGCTCAAAATTGAACTCAGGTGCATCCTGTTTCCACTGATCATCATTGAGATGTTCCTACAGCTTAATTGGAGTCCACCTGTGGTAAATTCAGTTGATTGGACATAATTTTGAAATGCATACACCTGTCAATATAAAAAGGTCCCACACTTGACAGTGCATGCCAGAGCACAAACCAAGCATGAAGTCCAAGGAATTGTCTGTAGACCTCCGAGACAGGATTGTCTGGAGGCACAAATCTGGGGAAGGATACAGAAAAATATCTGTTGCTTTGATGGTCCCAATGAGCACAGTGGCCTCCATCATCCGTAAATGGAAGAAGTTCGGAACCACCAGGTCTCTTCCTAGAGTTGGCCGGTCGTCTAAACTGAGCGATTGGGGAGAAGGGCCCTAGTCAGGGAGGTGAGCAAGAACCTGATTGTCACTCTGTCAGAGCTACAGCATTCCTCTGTGGAGAGAGGTGAACCTTCCAGAAGGACAACCATCTCTGCAGCAATCCACCAATCAAGCCTGTATGGTAGAGTGGCCAGATGGAAGCCACTCCTTAGTAAAAAGCACATGGCAGACAGCCTGGAGTTTGCCAAAATGCACCTGAAGGACTCTTAGACCGTGAGAAACAAAATTCTCTGGTCTGATGAGACAAAGAATGAACTCTTTGGCATGAATGCCAGGCGTTATGTTTGGAGGAAACTAGGCACCTCTTATCACCAGGCCAATACCATCCCTACAGTGAAGCATGGTGGTGGCAGCATCACGCTGTGGGGATGATTTTCTGCAGCAGGAACTGGGAGACTAGTCAGGATTGAGGGAAAGATGAATGCAGCAATGTACAGAGACATCCAGGATGAAAACCTGCTCTAGAGCGCTCTTGACCTCAAACTGGGGCGACGGTTCATCTTTCAGCAGGGCAACGACCCTAAGCACACAACCAAGATATCAAAGGAGTGGCTTCAGGACAACTCTGTGAATGTCCTTGAGTGGCCCAGCCAGAGCTCAGACTTGAATGCGATTTAACATCTCTGGAGAGATCTGAAAATGGCTGTGCACCAACGCTTCCCATCCAACCTGATGGAGCTTGAGAGGTGCTGCAAAGAGGAATGGGCGAAACTGCCCAAAGATAGGTGTGTCAAGCTTGTGGCATCATATTCAGAAAGACTTGAGGCTGTAATTGCTGCCAAAGGTGCATCAACAAAGTATTGAGCAAAGGCTGTGGATACTTATGTACATGTGATTTCTTAGTTTTTTGTTTTTTTTATTAAATTATCAAAAATCTCAAAAAAAACTTTTTACACGTTGTCATCATGGGGCATTGTGTGTTGAATTTTGAGGACAAAAAATGTATTTATTCCATTTTGGAAAAAGGCTATAACATAACAAAATGTGGAAAAAGTGAAGCGCTGTGAATACTTTCCGGATGCACTGTATCCTCCCCAACGTTAAAGAAAACATCAGGCCCAATCAAGAAAATAAACAGAAATGGGCACTAATTACACACTGGCACTTGCTCACAAAAGATCTAGTTTTGTGCAAAATAATTCCAGAAAAACCGTCTTTATTTACTGTAAGGCAAAGAATTTAAACAACCACCTAGTGAAGAGTGCATTACCTATGGCTTCAAAAAATATGGTGCGCACCAAAGGCTTCCACCGGTGTGGGAATTGCATAGGATGTACAAATATTAAAGATCTATTAACCAAACACATAGAAGTAAAGATCAATAATGTCAATTTTAAAATTAAAGATGGTGATTATAAGCTTTGTTTTAGATCACATCATTTATGAAAAAGATATAGCTCAGTATAGAATTTTGGGGATGATTTTAAACTTATACCCTGCTGTCCATTTTTATACAATTAAAATACTGTTCCTATATATACTCTGTCTCCTGATTTCAATCTATATACATTTAATGTGTCATGATATACAGTATGAAAAGTTTTTAACTACACGTTTTTATAACTTTTAGGAAAACTACCTATGTTCCCAGTAAAGGCGATTATGAAAACTTTAAGACCACATCTTTTAAAAGAAAAGAACTAAATTCCCCAGCAATCCCCACACCGCAGTGTCTACTTCTGGTGATGACAACAAGCTTCCGGCCCATGTTGAAACTACAGTTGGCATCCGGTTCCAGCATTAATACGTTTTAAACTACACCAATTCGAACGGCACAACACTGGAGGAGCGACTCGTGAAAACCCTGTCTTGGGCCTCTTGCGATCTGATCTCCTGGTCCGGTTTGAAAGTGAGTGATATACCGGGCGCGCACTTCCGGTCCGTGGGCCGGAACTGGAAGTGCTTCCATCTTGATTGATTTGGACATTATTTAAGGAGCTGACTTAGGGTATAAACCTTAAAGATTTTTTTTTTTTTTTTTTTTTAATACCCTGATAACAGTCCCAGTGTTATCTTTTTAGCTAGTCATTCCCCACTCAGGTTCATATTAGTTCCCCCCAGAGATCAATATCAAAAAAAATATTTTAATTTCATTTATTTTTTAAGATTATATTACTTTCTATGTATATTTGGATAAATAAATGAACCTTTAGACTAAATGAAAAGGAGTAACTCCGTCATTGAGGATAAAAGAAACCTTTACAATGACGTTTAACGTGAGTACCAGTACACAACACTGTCGAATATCTATAAAGAAACCTTTACAGGCTCATCTTCTTGCTTATCTGTGCATGTGAGGTATGCCACCTCTACCTCGAAAAAATTATTATTTTTAGAAGAAAACTTCCCAAGCATGAGGCGGTTGCTTCCTAGTAACAAAACAATGCCAAAGATACCTTTATAGGAGTTCTTCCCTGCTTTGAATAGTGAGTGGGGGTACGCTCCATCTATTCACTGGTTTTAAATCGAATTTATTGTAACAATATGCCTTGTCACCATCTGGCTCACGCACTGTATTATTCCCTCTATTTTTAGGTCTAATGGTTATACATACTATCATTGAGGACATCGACAACACAAATTAAAGAAATTTGAACCACATCTGCTGGTTTGAGTTAAGTATATATATTTTTTTTCTGTCTATATACACCTGTATTCGCATGGTTCAGGTAATTGTGATAATGGCGCTAACTACTACTACTACTGCTACTACTACTGCTGCTGCTACTACTACTACTACTACTGCTACTGCTACTACTACTACTCTTTTGGGATAGATCCTAGGTGTTGGTAATAGGCTGCAATTATATTTAGTGGAGCGCCATTATCCCCTTATGCTTGCTGTTTCAGTGCAGAGATGTTCGTGAAAGATGACGTTTTGCCTCGTTCTGAGATCCGAACTTGGCGGGAAGATCACCACCAAAACCGAACCGCTCATCTCTAATTAAAACATCATTCACCGTATGGAGGCATGGAGCGATGGTTCAAATCGCTCTACCCCTCGTACCTATTGGTCGGATTGTCACCACCATCCTTCAGTGTATGGCCAGCATTAGCCTAAACTGGGGACCTTCTATTATCCATGATGAAAGAAAAAGGTTTGAATCCTGTTCCAAATAAATGACAACAATGGAGGAAATCTATAAATATCTACAAAGCAGTCTGTGCACAGGGCACACAGTGACATTGGTGTGAGTGGTGGGTGAATAGGAGAGATTACATAGCAGTCTGTGCACAGAGCACACAGTGACATTGGTGTGAGTGGTGGGTGAATAGGATAGGCTACATAGCAGTCTGTGCACAGGGCACAGTGACATTGGTGTGAGTGGTGGGTGAAAAGGATAGGTTACATAGCAGTCTGTGCACAGGGCACACAGTGGCATTGGTGTGAGTGGTGGGTGAATAGGATAGGTTACATAGCAGTCTGTGCACAGGGCACACAGTGACATTGGTGTGAGTGGTGGGTGAATAGGATAGGTTACATAGCAGTCTGTGCACAGGGCACACAGTGACATTGGTGTGAGTAGTGGGTGAAGATGCTGCTGGTCACGTGGGCCACTCCCAGGGCAGAGCCCCTATGCAAAGCAACAGAACTAAAACACCTAAAATAAACAAAATGTTGGCAAAAGCGATTTCATCGTGGGCGAAGCCGCGGACAATTATTAGTGTTACATAAAATCCGCTATTGAGTAATTTTAAGGTTTAGTTCCAGGAGGTGCATATGAAACAGCAGGCAAGCAGTGTAATCATTGTCATCTGTCTATGTAAAAAAAAAATAAAAAAAAATTCAGGAACATGTTAACTTAATTTGAAAGATTTTCAGATTTACTACTGAATGGTTTCTTTATTACATAAACTTCTTTCAAGCTTCTCACTAAAATTGATAATCACTGCAATCAATCTTAGTGAGTCATAAACGTTATCAGAGGGAAAGACGGCACCTACTGGTACTACGGACCAATCCCACCTTTGGATTTTGCAGTTTGTACCAAGCAGATGATGGAAAAGTTACAAAAGTCTTATCAACTTCCACGATCAGGATTTTACCCAACTGCAAAGCTCGTCGGTAATTCTCAAGTTTGCTAAACTTTACCGCACTTCTCAGCGGCGCTGTGTGATAAAAAGAATTGCTCCACGCCAACTTCTACAGTGCAGTAACAGAGCTCTAACCATTTGGCCAACTAGCGTCCCATGCTGTAGAACCTTGGTTTGTGGATGGAATCATCGCTGCTAGCGAACGCAATCCCCAGATGCCAGGAGACTTATAAGCTGTAGTGTAATGTAACCGGCTAGAGATGGCAGCAGTCAAAGCTGAGCTGGGAGAAAACCATGAGTAATGTACAACCAGCTAGGAATATATTGATTTTTTTTTTTTTATGCCCTCTATTTGGAACATAAGTAAAACAGAGGGCAGGCCGGTAAACACAGTGTTTAGATTTCACAGCAATAGTGTTAAATAGAATATTCATAGTCATTTGTTGTATTTTAAGGAGCTTTTATGAGTGCATTAAAATAAGATAGGTGTCAAGGAGCCATCTTCTTTTTTCCGTAGACTGAGAAGGATGCAAGTATCATGCGGGAAAAATATAACCAGCACTATAGCGAACATTCAAACCTGACATTTTATTTGTTCTGCTTCTTTCTGTGTAATCTATCGTAGGAGTTATAATTGTGGTGACAGGGAGAGCTGATGGTATTAACGTGGCCAACGGTCAGAGCCAGATACAGACACTACACAAGAAAAACAAATCTCACAAGATATAACAATGACAGTTCTTCAACAGACCATTGGGAGGAAACCTTCACACGACAACACCTTTAACCTTACACTAGTAGCTAACCTTTACAACCGCAACCAGTAGTTTAACAACCATTAACTGCACACTGTAAATGTGTCCCTTTTTATTAAAAATAAAGTACAAAAGTTTTATGTGACAATAGATGCAATTAAGGCAGTAAAGTCATCTTCTCATAGACGCATAATAAAGACAACACTCTCTTGTTATGGAAACATAGTCACATGTCGCTGGGCAGCTAGATTACTATTTAAACCTTATGGCATGATATAATGGATTTCACATTAACTATTGATTAGCAGGAGGTACATAAATGCAGTGCTGACGTTTCCACGTAATCTGAAGTTCCCCATCTATACATGCATTGCTCAATGCTGCGGTAACACTGTGTGGTCAGGTCATTATGTTTTCCATTGCAATCACGCTGAAAAGATATGTAATATGTGACATTAAAAAACAATTTTCCTATCGATTGTAAACTGATAAACATCAGCCCTATAGCCTCTGTTTGGTAGTACCTAGTTTCACCCAGTACTCGGTTTTGTTTTATGTTTTATTATGGTGTTTGTTCCCGACTGTAAAGAGCTGCAAAGTACATAAATATAAAGTTAATAATAAAAATATATGTTCTACATATGCAGCTGATTAATACGGATCCTTGTATCACAATTAAACCGAACAAGACTTTTGAAGCCAGACAGACAAGTTAAATATTTGACCATGACGCAATGGATTGCAGTGCCATGGTGGGATAGAATGAAAGCTGGCTACTAGAATTGTATGACATCTCCACAAATCACTGATACTAGGCCCGTGTTCAATTAGGAGCGAAAAGTCGGAAGCTGGACTTTTCGCCGTCATTGGAGGTTTTGGGTGCGAAAAAGTATCGCGCACACCCCCACCTATCCCTGTATTCAATTCCAAATCTTTGAAAACAGGACCCTGCGAGAACGAAATCTGCGAAAAGTGCTGTCATTTTTGGAGAAATCAGCCTGTCACCCCCCAAAAGATGCTCTGACATGGGGGTTCACAATGGGTATCCCCGATTAGCCCTGCTGAAGGTATTTGGGGTCTTTGAATGGTCTCAATAGGTGCTATTTAGCGTCTTTGGGACAGTGGTGAAGAACAGTATTTAGCAAATTTTTTTTTGTAAAATAAGGAGTTCCATCAAATTTAGGGTACATGAAAATGGGTGCAAGCATATTTTAAAGTTGCTAAAGTCAAGCATTAAAAAGCTCCAAAAACGCACCTTCAGTAAACACCTGCAATCCAAAAAACACCTCCCTCATAATTGCAGACCCCCCAAAGGCTATTTCGCTAGTTTTTGAATTTGTACCCCCACTTTGAACTTTTTCACCCACTTTTTCAAAGTGCTTTTTTGGGGTGTCCTTTGTGGGGGGGTTTTGTGTTTTTTCACACAGTTAGCATCAAGGGGAGTGTAAAAAGGGTTTAAAGGTGGTTGCTGCAAATTTGTACCCCAAAACCCAAGTTCTGCACTTTTTTTTGCCAGGTATCCATTGGTGAATCTTTTCCGCTGGTTACAAGGCGCAAACTTTTCGCACGGGCGAAATGTCGGACAAATTGAAAACCGGGAAAAGTGGAATCGGTGAAAATGACGTCATCGGGGAAAAAGTTTTGCAGAGAACGGCTTTTCGCAGCCTAATTGAATACGGCCCATAATGTCATCATCTATCATTCATAGAGCTAACTAGGGTAAAGCTGGGCACACACTATAAGATGTGTGTACCCAGTGACGGAACAACGCAAAGAAACAATACTTTGCAAATGCCGTATTCACTGCACGACAGCGCAATATATAGTGACATGCTGCATTTAGCAGCAGGGTGGTCATTCATTGCAACTGCTGTGCAGCACAGCAGATGGGACAATGCGATACAAGACCATCGTGAACAACAGATCGGGTATATACTGCACAATCCGTATGATATATTGTTCCGATCAACGATGGAACGATGAATCATACGATGGATTCTATAGTGCGTACCCCGCTTAAGACTTGGAAAAGTCACTTTGCCATTGTGTCCCGGGAATAACAAACTAGACTGTAAGCGCAGTGGGACAGGGAAATTGTGCCTGAAACACTGTGATGGAGCACATACATATATAGTCACACACACCACATACATACAGTCACATACTTCACACAAGCTGTAACATAGAATGCACATACATATGTACTATACAGTCACACAAATATATACATACTGTTACACACATTTACGCATACATACAGTCACCCACTTATACTGTACACAGTGTTTCCTCTCCGTTATTGCCTTACACTGTATACTGTCAGCAGTGCTCCTCCCCCTCATGCTGCTTGCAGCATGGCACTGACTGCTACATAGTGCCTTGTAGCCCCGCCCCCATGCTCAGACTCCTCCCCCCTTCACTTTCTAGTTTCTACAGCTCGCGGTACACTTTTGCACTGAAGCTATATAATCAAAAGCTGGCATGCCGGGGGCGCCCCGATAGAAGGAGGCCCGGGGCACTTACCCCGTGTCCTACGCCTTAATCCGGCTCTGGCACTAGGACCTAGAGTCAGAGGGAGGAACGTCCTCTGACCGGATGACGTCACTGCTGGGCTACTGCTCATGTGCAGCTGGCACTATCTTTACTGTGTTGCGTGTCACAGTACTGTGCTGATACTTAGGGCCGTATTCAATTGCCGGCAAAATGCCGCGATCGGCGGAAAAGTGTGTGCCTTGAAACCAGCTGAAAAGATTCGCCAAAGAAAGCAGGCGAAAAAGTGCAGAATTGGGCTTTTGGGGTGCAAAGGTGCGGGAACACCCCTACAGCCTTGGGACAGTCCGCCAAAGGTAAACTGCATAAAAAAAATAAAAAAAAAATACTTTAGAACACCCTTAAAAAGTACTTTCATTTTGGGGGCAAAAAATACCAAAGTTGGGGGACAAACCTAAAAACTAGCGTAAGAGACTCCAGGGGATCCCCCAAGTATGCCCCAGGTGTTTTTTTTTTTATTGCAGGTCATTGCTGAAGGTGCGTTTTTTACATTATTTAAAAGCTCACTTTAGAGATTTTTAACCATGCTTGCACCCATTTTCATGTACCCCAAATTTGGTGGGGCTAGTTATTTTTACCAAAAAACACTGCTAAATGCTATTCTTCACCACTTGTGCAAAGACGCTAAATAGCACCTATTGAGACTATTCAAAGACCCCAAATACCTTCAGCAGGGCTATTCGGGGGTATCCATAGTGATCTCCCATGTCACTGCATCATTTGGGGGGGTGTCTGGCTGGTTTCCCCATTTTTAACCTGACTTTCCGCCTCTCCAACTTTCGCCGGGACGAGTTTTAACGTCTTTTGCAATTGAATAGGGCGAATAGTGTGGATGCTACGCGATACTTTTCCGGAGCCCAAACCAGCAATATATGCGGAAAGTACACCAGGCGAAAAGTCCGGGACTTTCCACCGGCAATTGAATACGGCCCTTAGATGTCTCACCTCAGAAGCTACATACCGCTATTCATCCCTGCAATGCCTCTATTCTGCTTACCACTTATACCACTGTTACCAATAAACCCAGCATCCTGGTTAAGAACTCGCTGTGGGAAAGATGTACTAAGCCTTGGAGAGAGATAAGGTACCAACCAATCAGCTCCTGTCATTTTTTAAACACAGCCTGTAAAATGACAGTTAGGAGCTGATTGGTTACTACTTTATCTCTCTGCAAGGCTTAGTACATCTACCCATGTGTGGCCTAGTAGTCCCTTTCACACTCCCCCTGACACCTCTTGTGACCACAACCCCAATAGTCTATGTAAATGCAAACTGCCTATAGATCTGGTGGATTTTTAATCCCTACATGAATTGCGCTGTTGAAGTATATAAAACCCTTACAATTACAGCCACCAACAATAGGTTGAAACAAACTAAAAAAAAAAAAAATGGTTTAATGTAGAGGAAATAACATTGCAAAAAAAAAAAAGAAGCAGGTCCGATTCAAAAAATGAAAATAAAATGAACAAAAAAGTAAAATAGTCAAATAAAAGGAAGAAAACAGAAGTATGACGCATGCTGTGTGTTCATATCTCTAGTTTCTATTTATCAAAATCAAAAATCTTTCCAACTTTCTCCTTTCCTGTATAAGACCAAAACTATGTCATGTTCTGTTTGTGTAACAATTATACTAATTCAATGCAGGTCACTCGGTTTTCACGGTGTCCATATGACATTTAGCAAAGTAAACATTGGCCAATTAGTTATATAGAAGTATAAAAATAAAAGCAAAAGGAAGCTTGCCTTTGGCTAGGTCACACAGTGGCCATTGAACATCTCGGGCTAGACAATCCTACATAATCAAGAGTATAATCAATTTATACTTTCATTTATCCATTTCTTCTAAACATTTACTCAAGCTACTTACTCCGGGGGACGGGAACATATTGATGCTATAATCTTGGTTAAACATATAAAAAATGTGAAAGAAAGGAATTAATAAACTTTAAAGGTTGCCCCTGGCCAAAAAAACCCAATTACTGGTAATCGGAAATTGAATGTAGATTACAAATAAGAACGCATAACGTAAACGGATTAGCTCAGAAAATTTCAAAAATTCTATTCATAAACAATATTACAGAATATGACCAAATGCAGCACTGAAGTGTAACCGAGAGATTCGGAAGACCCTCTGCTAGAGAGATGAAAGGGCAATTGATTGGACATGTTGTATTAACAGAATACAAATTGTTAATGCTTAGGCTAATTGGACAAAATTGCAGAACTAATTTCAGTAATGTTCTCATTAGATAAAGCGGTATGTTCAAACCGCAGGGGTCAATGGGTCTAACTTCATGATATTAATCTAGAACACAGCAAGGTCTAGAAAACTATCTTAATCGTGTGATGAAAGTAGGGTAGAAGAAACTGACGGCTTACAACTTTTGCAGGTACTGTACAGCTAAAAAGGAGAATGTTCTATATATTACACTACCAGCAAGAATATATACTGGGAACTGAACATAAATATGTACTATACAATCTTATTTTTGGTCTCACATTAAAACAATCATACATGTAATGGTCACCTGTATACTTGACCTGAAACACTTCTGGACCAGCTCCCATTTCAACTATTGCGGCATGAATGTATAATTCCTTGCTATATAAATCACAGTTACTAAATATGAACAGCCCAACAAAGCTTAAAAAAATACATAAAAACTGTGCAGAACTTAATACTTCAAAGATAAAAGACATCACAGAGATTTTATCATATTAAAGAAAACTATTATATTCAAGATAGATAAACAGACAGATTAGCCATAACATTAAAACCACTGACAGGCAGAGGCGCCGAGATGGGGGGAAAGCAGGTACCATTTACCCGGGCTCCCTGAGGGGCTCGGCAGGGGCCCGGGTCCATGCCGCCCCCCTCCCTTTCTCCCTCCCTCTTAGCAGCACGCAGTGGGAGACTGCTCGTGCCACAGCAGTCTCCTATGCCCGTGGGGGAGAGCAATCCCACTGATCGCGCCCCCCCCCCTGGCTTTGCGCCGGCCTGAGGGGCTCACAGCGCCCCCCTCCACACCATGCCACCTTTTTTTTGGCTCAAGGGGGCGTGCCCACCCCCCTCATCAACCGGGCCCGGCTGGGCTCTCTACGCCCCTGATGAGAGGTGAGGTGAATAGCATTGATTATCTAGATACAATGACACCTGTCAAGGGGTGGGATATATTAGGCAGCAAGTGAACACTCAGTTTTTGAAGTTGATGTGTTTAAAGCAGGAAGAATGGGCAACTTTGACAAGGGCCTAATTGTGAAGGCTAGACAACTGGGTAGGACTTGTGGCATTTTCCCGGCCTGCAGTGGTTAGTGCCACAAAAAGTATTCCAATGAAGGACAAATGGTGAACCGGCAACATGGTCATAGGCACCGAAGGCTCACTGACGGGCTAGCCTTCACTAGCCATGCCCATCTGGTCAGATCTCCCAGAAGAGCCACTGTAGCACAAATTGCTGAAAAAGTTAATGCTGGCTATGACAGAAAGGTGTGAGAACACACAGTGCATTGCAGCTTGCTGCATATGGGGCCGAGTACCCACAGACCAGTCAGTCAGAAGGCCCATGCTGATCGCTTTCCACCACCAAAAGTACCTACAATGGGCGCATTAGCGTCAGAACTTGACCATGGAGCAATGGAAGAAGGTGACATGGTCTGATGAATCACGTTTGCTTTTACATTATATGGAAAGCTGGGTGCTTGTGTGTCAGAAATGGCACCAGGATGCACCATGGGAAGAAGGAAAGCCGGCAGAGGAAGTACGATAATCTGGGCAAACACAGCAGTGCTAGAAATTGTATGAACTTTTTACAATATCTTCATGAATGTGAATTTAAAACACATTCAAATCTTCATATAAATCAAAACAATAGATGAAGAGAAACCAATAAATCAATAATCGAATGAAAAGTTTTTCCTTTTATGTATTCGATCAAAATGACGCCATGCCCTGCTCAAAGTAGATCGCTAATCAGTTTGGTCAAGGTTAAAAAAAACAAATGTCTAAAGACTTTGACCTTCACCAATCCACTTCCAGGCAGATAGTGTACAAACCAAGGAATGGTCATCCAACAAAAATATATTATTCCGGGAGATCACAAAGGACTACGGGATAAAGTCAAAGGATCTGTAGGCCACTCTTGCACTCGCTAATGTCAGTCTTCATGAGCCCACCGTAAGGCACACACTTAACCAAGAACAATATTGCTGCCCCCATTAATGTTCGCCTGGATGAGCCAGAAGACTACTGGAAGAATATTCTGTGGACAAATGAGCACAGCAGAATGTCAGGGTCTCTCTATCTGAACAGAAACTCAACAGAAGGTGGGTGCTGCAGAAGGACAACAGACTTAAAACACAGAAGTCAGACTATAAAACAACATGTTTGAAGCAGAATAAATTCCACATTAGAGAAATGTGTTAGGACCTGAAACTGGGTGTACATGCAAGAAAGCCAGCAGACATCCATGAGATGAAGTAGTTCTTTAACGAAGTGTGGGCCAAAAGCCCTCCAAGCTGATGCGTGGGATCGATGATCAATAACGATGTAAACATTTGACTGAAGTTATTGCTATTTAAAGGCATCACTGTAGTCACCAATTCCTAGAGGGTCACATACTAATTTTCTTTTTAACATGCACAAGCACTTTATTTAAAAAAAAATAATCTTCAGTTTTACGGAGATGTCCACTAACCTGGAAATTGTAACAATTCTTTGACTATCTTATGTTGGGTGCACACCTGAGCCACGGATCATCCGCCCGTGGCCACACAACTGCTCGGCTACCCCCGGGACAAACCACCCCCCTCCAGCCGCCACACCACTTCTCAGCTTACTCCCGGACAAACCACCCCCATCCCATGGCCACACCACTGCTCGGCTACCCCCGAGACAAACCACCCCCCTCCAGCCGCCACACCACTGCTCAGCTTACTCCCGGACAAACCACCCCCATCCCATGGCCACACCACTGCTCGACTACTCACGGGGCAAACAACCCCTCCCGCAGCCGCACCAGTCCTAGGCTATCCCATTGAGCAAACCACCCGCACAACCACACCATTGCTCTGCTGTCAGGTAGCAAAATCTGATCACCATGGCAACCGGGATTTATCGAGCCCTGTACTAGTGTATTTTCTAACAGTGATTACGAACAAGTCCAATAATAATGTGAATGACTTTGAAAATATCAAGATCAAGCTGATTTTGGGGTGACACACGCCCATCTGGTCTGGTTGGGTTAGTTAGGAATTAAGAAAAAAAAAATTAGAGGCTGCGCTACAATAAAATACTTTTAAATCGGCAGAGGTTCCTAAACACGGTCCTCGAGGCACCCTAGCGGTCCAGGTTTTAAGGCCATCAATGGTCGAACACAGATGGGTTAAATCAAAAGATTGAGGTACTAATTAAGTCACCTGTGCCCAAGCATGGGAATCCTTAAAACCTGGAGCGTTAGGGTGCCTTGAGGACAAAGTTTGGGAACCTCTGCTCTAAGGTTAAGTTTTGTCAGGAGACAAATTAACCTGCCAGCATATTTTCAGATTGTAGGAGGAAACCAGAGTACCCGGAAAACACCCATGTAAGCACAGGGAGAAAATACAAACTCCGCACAGATAAGGCCTCTGTAAGAGTCAAACCCAGGACCTCAATGCTGTGCTACCCATAACCTTGATATAGTAGGGCAGAGGGTGACTCATGGGCAGTAGATCGACAACAAAATAAAACCACTGAGGTGCACTAGACCCGTCTGTGAGAAAGTTACTCCAGCTTTAACTGGCTCTATTAAAGTAAAGATCAAGAAAGTGGTGCTTGGTCTCTAATTAATCCAACCAGATTAGTGTCAAGGGAAAAGATCAGTCCTGAGGTATGATCAGCCGTGCTGGGGATGGCATGCCATTTGGAGTTAATAACATCATCTCCATGTAGAAAATGACCCGCCAGGAGGAAGTAGGAGTCATCCGCAGATTCTCTCCCTGGGATGGCAAGTTCATTGCAGCAATCACAACGGTAACATAGTATGGATATGAAAGGACGCACGCTCATTGCAAACAGATGTCCGTGGCAACATTTCCCTTAGAATTATTGAACACATTTTCTTTCACTTTCATAACAAATTAGTCAATGGTTTCTTCTGCACCTGAAAAAAAAAAAAGTTATGGGAATGCAGGCCTCAAGGCAAAGCGTTCAGTGGCGAAACCTAAATCTCCGCAGCTGTCATTCACGTTCAGAGGGAAAACTGCCTCTGGCATGTAAAGCTTATTAAGCCCTAATTATGATACGTTGAGTTTAAGCAAAAAAAATATATATATATATATCATAATACACAGAATTTCTAACAGCAAGTCATATTTTACCTTCCACACTACTACCATGGGATCATTAAAATGCTGCCACAATCATTGGCTCATAAATAATAAAACGCTGCTTTTAATTTGTTAAAGATGTATTTGGCCAATTCCTTTAGCACGAGTTTTCAACGTTTCGCAAATCATGTAAATCACCATCCCTTACACAGTCATGCAATTAGTCTGTTAGATTAGGGCTCCAAAAATCATAGTAAGTCTATTGCAATCTGCTGAACTGAACTATACTAGGATACATAATAAGAAACTGGCAATCTAAAACATTTATTACGATTTCTAATGGTTGTTAAATGATCAGAGATAAGTTTATAAGAACCATCTCTCCTTAAAGGGGTAATCGCACACAGCAGATCACATGAACTATATATACACACACCGACATAAAAAAAAAAAAAAAAAAACTTGAGTGATTTGATCTTGCTACATCATAAAAGAAACAGGAGATTGGTCTTGAGGTCTGATTAACAGTGTTATCGCTATAAAGAATGCTCAGATAATGACTATGAAATAACTCTAGGGTTTTATACGCTGTGGAGAGGCTGTGGTTCAAAGTTCCGCTCCCTGTCTTTATTGCACAGCAGCCTGTGTGTTAGAAACCAGTTTAAACAATTCAAGCATCATAAATCATTCATATGTATAGAAGGCAGAGGTGGACAAAATTAGAGGTGTCTGGTGCCAGTGTCTATTTAAAGTAACAGTGGTAGTAGCTTATACAGTAGGGGCTATATGCCTAATTGCCAACCATGTAAACGTAGTATGTATATTGCCTAATTGCAGACAGATTAAATAGGGTACTTAGGTGACCCAGTTTAGTAATTCTGCTATGCCCAAGACAAACGTTTGCATTTCAAGAGATTACGCTTCTAGGTTCTACGGCTTCTGTGACTGTTATAAATCCAACCAAGGAGCACTTTCAGAATCGTATCTCAAGGACAATCTGTTTTCCCCTTGATTGAGCTGTCATTTATGGACCCTGACCAGGCTAAACTGAACTTAGTAAGGATAATAGGTGGATCTTTTTATTTCTGCCATGTAAAAGACCATTTCTATTACAATCTAGTCCAGTGTTTAGGGGTCAACTCCAGTCCTCGTGGCAGTGGCATCCCTCCTCGTGGTGACACCCAGTGCGGGGAGGGTTGCCGGCAAAAGGGGGCATGGTCTAGTGGCAGGGGCGTGGCCTCGTGGGTAGGTGGCGTGGCCTCGCGGCCCAAACCCCCTTTTTAGTCAGCCCGGGAGTACTGGAGATGCGGAATGCCCCCGAGGACCAGTCTGTGTGCAGTGCCGGCTCCCTCACTGTGTCAGGAGCCAAGTGCTGCACGTAATGCTAAAATACAGCATCTGGCTCCTGTCACTGAGGAAGAGTCAGCACTTTGATGTCACCCCTTGGCGGGTGACACCCGGGATCGGCCCGCACCCCCCTTGTGACACCACTGCCTCAGGGCCCCAGTGCATGTTTTACAGAACTCGGCAGTGAATTTATTTGGCACCACCTGTGGATCTTATATATGTAACAGGCAGTAATGGATAAACTTATGCATCCATTAAAAGATCTGGAAAACATGAACTGTTTGTGGTCCCTGAGGACTGGAGTTGAGAACACTGGTCTAGCCATCGCCTTAACCTTCGTTTGATGGATTCTTGTAGATTACCACAAGGTGGCAGACTGAGTCACTAAAGTGGTTCTCAAACTCGGTCCTCAGGACACCACACAGGTCACGTTTTCCAGGTTACCCAGCAGGTGCACAGGTGGAGTCATTACTCACTGACACATTATAAAAGATCCACAGGTGGAGATAATTATTTCACTTGTGATTCTGTGAGGAGACCTGGAAACCATGCACTATTTGGGGTCCTGAGGACAGAGTTTGAGAACCTGTGGACTAGGCTATTGATACCTCCTTCACATCATAATTTGTATTACATTTTATGGATTTATTGGGTTTTATGAGAATAATATTGTATTTCTTATACCCTTTCAGACAGAAAAACAAATTACCAGGTCAAATATTTCTTTCTGAAAGGGTCAACCTGGGTCGATATTCCCGAGACTTCGACCCAGGTTTTTACCAGGGTCGGAGACTGGGAATTTCGACCTTGGTTTAAACCATTAAGACAGAAAAAAATACCCGTTTTGATAAGCAAATTACCGGTAGAAATGTTTAACCAGGTAATTTGCTCTTCTGTCTGAACACTGGTTCAGGCTGGGACCAGTAAAACGACCTGGCACGCATATGCCGAGTAAAGGCCGTATTTTTGCAAAACTTCTGTCTGAAAGTGGTAATAGTACAGTTTTGAAAAATCTATAATGGAGGTGATAGTCTTGCAGCCACCATTAATTCCAGAGGCAATTAAGTATTATCGCACTCGTGCAGCGATTTAAATTTGTGTAGCAGCTAAATGCAGTAAGCGCACGGCAGGTGCTGAGAAATAAAGTGCGCTTGCAGTGTAAAGGAACAGACTATCCCTAATTTCTGGAAAGATTATAGAGGGAATACATTTGCGGGCGCTGGGTTTTGTTATTCAATTAGATGACTGAAAATGCGACGAGGTGATTTCTATAGAAATCACGTCTTTTTTTTCTCGCACCTCCAGAGCAAGTCTGATTTTTCCTAAAATCGTTCATTTTAAGAAAAAATCAGTGGGACTTGCTCTGGGACCCAGACGGCACCCCTCCTGAGGACTAATTAAGCAATTGGAAGTTTCCAATTAGCTTAACTAGTCCTTAATTACTCACCTTCTGAAGCAGTGTCTTTGACATGCAATACATATTAGGTCATCACTCTTGTTTGTGTGAGGACCTCATTTAGATCAGGGTCCAATGTTAGAATCAATATATACACATACATATATATTTACTATTCTCTCTCTATACCACTTCACGGTGGTAGATGATTTCTCATAGCTGCTACAGCCTCAAGTAAAAAAAAATAATTATATATATGCAGAAGTGTACGACTAGTTAGCTACTCTTAAATGTAAAGGTCCTTTCCGTCAGCACTACACCCTTAACCCCACTAACCATCACCCCACAATAACCTAGAAATTCCAGCCACTGCCTGGTTACAACAAAGGAGTTGATGGTAAAAAGAGCTGGTCCTGCAGCATCCAAATCTGGGAGAGTAAATTCAAACATGTATACACAGGAGATCAAGTGCACACAAACAAAGCTATAGCCTTGTAACATTGGGGATCTACAATAAGATCCAAGTTAGCCAATCACACTCCACAAACACTTATTACAAATGTGGAACCAGAATGAATTTACAGTCCATTTTCTAGAATAGAAAAACAGCTCTTTATGGGGTTTTTTCAGAACATAAACTGAATGACAACACATGGAATTTGTTATTATAAACGGAGATTCGTCCACATGGAACAATACGCATGTCTCTTAAGTCTAAACTCTTCTGCAAATGTCAGGGGTTACAACAACATGACTGCAGGTTAAGTTCACATCTTGGCACAGGCGATTTTGTTAACCAACTTAAGAAAACAAATTAAACAGGTATGGTATTAGGAAGAGAAATAAAAAAATATATACAGTCTCCTTTCTAAGGGAGACTGACTTGTCACTCATTTCTGCACTCTATTTCTAATACATTCCAAGCTGGCTCACTCTATAACAAAGACAAGAGCACACAGGCTTTTTATGCCCAAATTCACACAAGTGACAGACTAGTGTAACCATAAGAGCCACCTTGACAAGAAAGCCAGTGCACTACAAGTCGCTGTATGTAACTAAAGATTTAAATAAAATACCAGTATCTGTAAAACACACAAGCTTGGTGGCATTAAATATGAGCTAAAATCATACTTCCCTACTCTCCCTGAATGTCATGGAGACTCGTTGCATTAGTGGTGACTACAACCCCCCGCCCGCATTTTTTCACGCCAAGTTCCGTATACAGACTCAGACGCGCCCAGATATACAAGTGTCAAATGCCAACTTAATCAGAGCAGTCTCGTGAAGCAGTTTGTCGCATCAGATTGCGACAAAGAGGCACTTTCTGGTTTATACGCTAGGGTAAGCCAACTCGAACAGGACCTGAAAGCTCACTCGCGCCAGGCGTCTCTCGTGCCGCATGGCAAATTGAGGTTAGGTGTATGAGGGCACATCTGTAGGTGTTAATTTCGCAAACTACCTAAAACACTTTTTTTTAAAAAGAAGGCAAGTATGGTTTAACTATACAAAAATAGTCATCAGAAATAAAAGTGGATTATTTGGTTGAAGGCTTAGAGGCATATTCAATTAGCCGCAAAAAAGCCCATACTTTTCGCATGCCGGACTTTTCGCCAACATCGCTGGTTTTCCATGCAGAAAAGTATCGCGCTCGTCCCCGCTTATCCCAGTATTCAATTCCAAATCAGTGAAACGGAACCCGGCGAATTTGAAACCAGCGAAAAGCCCTGTCAGATTTGGGGAAATCAGCCTCACCCCCCAAAAGATGCACTGACATTGGGGATCACTCTAGATGCCCCAAATAGGCCTGCTGAAGGTATTTGGGGTAATTAATTGCTCTCAATAGGTGCTAATTAGAAGTGGAGAAGAATAGCATTTAGCAGTTTTTTTCCAGAAAATAATTAATCCTAGCAAATTTGGGGTACATGAAAACGGGTGCCAGCATATTTTAAAGTTGCTTAAGTGAAGTTTTAAAAAACATAAAAAAATTCACCTGCCGCAACCACCTGCAAACACAAGGGGCATACTTGGGGCACCCCCCTGGAGTCTATTTTGCTAGTTTTTTAATTTGTGTCCCAACTTTGGGGGGTTTTTTGCCCCCAAAATTAAAGTACTTTTTTGGGGTGTTTAATTTTTTTTTTACTTTTTTTGACACAGTTCACCTTTGGGTGTCCCAAGGGTGCAGGTTGGTTCCCGCAAGTTTCCACCCCAAAAACCCTGATTCTGCACTTTTTTTCCGCCTAGTGTCATAGACAAATCTTTTTCGCCTATTCCAATGCATTGACTGTCCGCACCGGCAGAAAATCTTTGGAATTGAATATGGGCATAAGTTTCGGTCTGGCGAAATGACGTCACCGACGAAAAAACTTTTCACCGGAAACTACTTATCGCGGCTAATTGAATATGTCCCTTAGGCCCGTATTCAATTAGGTGCGAAAAGTCCCGGGCTTTTCGCATACCGGAGTTTCCGCCGTCATCACTGGTTTTGCATGCGGAAAAGTATTGGACGTGTCCCTGCTTATCACCGTATTCAATTCGAAAGGACGCGAAAACGCGTCCCTGCGAAAATCAAACACGCATTAAGTGCTGTCAGATTTGGGGAAATCAGCCTGACAGCCCCCAAAACATGCAATAACATTGGGGATCATTGTAGATACCCCGGAATAGCCCTGCTGAAACTATTTGGGGTACATAAATGCTCTCATTAGCTGCTAATTTGCGTATTTGCACAAGTGGTGTCGAATAGCATTTAGCAGGGGGTTTTTTGAGAAAATAAGTAGTTCCAGCAAATTTGGGGTACATGAAAATGGGTGCAAGCATGGTTAAAAATCGCAAAAGTGAGGTTTTAAAAAACGTGAAAAAACGCACCTTCAGCAAGCACCTGCAATAACAAAAAAACCACCCCCATACTGGCTGACCCCCCAAAGTCTATTTTGCTAGTTTTTAAGTTTGAATCCCAACTTTGTACTTTTGCGCCCCCTTTTTCAAAGTCAATTTTTGGGTTGTTGTCTTTTGTTTTTTTTTAAGGATTTTTTTGACGCAGTTTCAGAGGCGTCACTAGGGTTGGTGTCACCCGGTGCTGTAACTCATGGTGACACCCGTCCACCAAAAAAAAAAAAAAGTCAGGGCCAACCAGCTCCGCACTCTCTCTCTCCCCCCCTACCATACCAGTACTCACTCAGAGTCGGTACTGCAGTGCTCCACCCAGTATTCCATACGCACACGGTGGGCGTGATGACAAAATGCCCTGCATTCTGGGTAAAGAAAGGGGGACGGACTGGACCAAAATACTGGCGCAGCATGCCAGGGGGCCCTCACCGCACCGGGGGTGGTAGCTGGGAGCCAAATGGCGGGTGCAAGCATGAGTATGGTGGCTGCAGACGTGGATTAAGACCCCATGGGGCCCTAAGCAAGATTCTCATATTATCACTCCATACAACTCTATTGACTTTCCCACGGAATGAAAATCACACAGCTGATACACACAGGTCACACCAATATCATACACACATGTAAGGTAGGCAGAGGCTCACATGAGGTGGGCGGGCAATGGCACAGGTGGGAAGGGGTGGAAAGAGAGATATGTAAATATACAAAACTGTAGCCAGAGAGACAAAAAGTAACCTACTAATCTAATTATCATAGCAAAACTCCGATACTATACCAGCTAGAAACAAATATGAATATAATTAGTCATGTTGGGATCTGAGGGAACATTTTAGTTAGAAAAAAAAAAAAAAGTATACAAAACACAAATGTGTAAAAAGGTGAAAGTAACATTATTCTTCATACCCTGCTGTAATTTTACTTTCCACAGTGCTTTTGGGCAATAATCATCAGTGTCAGTTTCCAGGGGAGGCGTGAGAGGGGAGCGGGTTAACTGGAGGTAGAGGATGGGAGGGAGAGGGAGGAGAGAGGAGAGGGGCAGTATAGAGGTGGGGGGGTTGCAGACACAGGGATGTACTATACTCACATTGTTGTTTTTCCCTCTGGAACTGCGCAGTAACAGTAGCAGATCCCTCCGGCGAGGAGAGAGGATAAGTGGCGAGGACGTGCATAGTTTGACTCTGCGCTGCCTCTTCAAGGCAAAGGCATCATGATGACCACAATTACCAGTCCTAAGGGGAGATGGGGGGCAGAGTACTCCCTGACAATGGCTGCAGACCCTCTCAGCATACTACGTAAATGCAGGGGAAGGGAAAAGGAAGAGAAGGAAAGGGCGGATCTGGAAGACTGGAAAATGCAGCTTTTTGGTGGGTGGTCCTAGAGGAGGGGCCAGCTGTCAACACCTGATGGACAGAGTTAGTATGTAATAATATTAAAATCCAAGCAGTGCAGTGGCTGGCAGGCAGTTTTGGCTTGAGGAAATCCGTCCCTCCATGGCCATGACTGTCCTCCCCAACACCTCCGAGCACCCACAGGCCACAGAGTCCCCCTCCCTAAATGTGTCCCTGAACAAACTGACAGGCAGGCAGTAAGCAGAGAATGCTGCCCGAACGCTCTGGGACCGGGAGCACTCTCATGTTTACAGCCCTGCTGTCAGAAATGTGTGGGTAGTGCACGCTGGTAGCCCTCAGTGCAGCAGTATGCCCAGCCCGCCCCTGCCTTCCCACATAGAACACAGCTGCCTGCTGTCAAAGTGCGAGGGTAGTTATTGTAAATCGTTCACTCCCCCCACCACTCGCGCACTCTCATCCCTGCTTCCATGTCGCTCATTCACGAGAGACAGCAGGTGAGCACTGTAGCAGAGAGCCGGCAGTTGTCTGAGCACTGACAGCCTGTCGGGAGGGAGTATTCCCCCAGCCCAGCGCACGGGCACTTTGGTGGAACTTGCAGCTGTCCCACTATTATTGTCAGCAGCGCGTGCGGGGGGAGGAGTGCGTGCATGAGTGTGCAACATTTGGTGTCACCCCCTTGGAGGGTGACACCCGGTGAGGCCGCACCCCCCTTGTGACGCCACTGCGCGGTTTACCTTTGGGGCAATGCTGCACTTTTTTTCGACAGCTATTCATAGGCAAAACTTTTCCGCCAAGTACATTGCATTGCGTTTCCGCACTGGCGAAAAGTCGCCACAAATGAATACGGGGATAAGTTTCCGCTGGCGAAAGGACATCATGGACGAAACTTTTTCCCTGAAAACGGCTTTTCGCCGCTAATTGAATATGGCCCTTAACCTCTTTTTAAGACCACTCATAAACAAAAGATATGGGATCTCCAGTAGGGCTGCTTATAAACGGTCATTATGGATTGTGGCCAAGTATGCCGCCATCAATTGACATTGTCATGTTACTGCTAGGAACCATTTAAATCAGTTCTTGGTTGAAACACGCAACTTTTAAAACTATAATCCTTATTACTAAGCCAAGCTCCACCATTGCATTGGCTCAGGAATGAAGCCACTAAAGCTGGGCATACACGGCCAGATAAAATGCCTGTCAGACATTTTATCTGGCAGCCTGCCAGCCGCAGATGTCCGCAGCATACACTGTGAG
The DNA here is from genome assembly GCA_031769625.1 of Taudactylus pleione. Classification (NCBI taxonomy): domain Eukaryota; kingdom Metazoa; phylum Chordata; class Amphibia; order Anura; family Myobatrachidae; genus Taudactylus; species Taudactylus pleione. The sequence continues at coordinate 12,683,016 of JAUIMM010000312.1, read as the reverse complement.
ATTTCTCACAGTGTATCAGCCCAACATCTGCGCTGCACCCCCCGGGGGAGGAGACATTTCCCTGTTCCTTCCATGGGAAAGGAACACAGGAAATATCTGTCTGTCGGCCGCGGCTGGGCATACACTGCCCGATGCCGCCGACAGTTTAACTCCTAAATATCGCATCGGACTGGCATGCTGGACAATCCGGCATGCCCGACCAAGCAATATTTAACCCTCGGTCACCCGCACACCCACTACAATTTATCGGGGCGATCCTTGGATATCGGACGGATCGCCCCGATAATTGTAGCGTGTATGGCCAGCTTTAGTCACAAAATGAACTGATGCAGCTGTCACTTGCACTCCGTTGACAAAGAGAAGCTGCACATGACAGGAAACCATGATGGATATCTTCAGAATAAACACTAGTCATTTCAGGTATAATGTTCAGCTAAGAAACACACAGCTTGGGATTTTCTATTCAGACATATATTAAACAGTGGATTTTCTTTAATGCATACCTCCCAACATTTTTGATTCATGATTTAAGACAGAGGGCACAAGTAAGGGCATGGTCACATCACAATTCAGCACTTCTGCCCCCTTCACCCAGACCTACCAACTGTATCCAAATTGGGACAAAGGTGCTTTTACATGGAACTGTAGACAAATTCCATCAAATAGGGACTGCCCCATCTAATCGTGAGAGTTGGGAGGTATGCTATATGTCAAGTAGAATCATGATGGTCAGAGGAAGGGGACTGTAGATACAATTATTTACTTTTTACCATGCCGGCTTCAGAAGCTCTGTTAACCACTTGCCTGGTATGGTCGCATCAGATGTGACCATGCCAGGCTGGGCATTCCCCGACATGTCTGAAACCCCCATTGGAAGGCTGTTGGAAGATAATCTTCCAGCAGCTGCCAATCTCAGACGGACCTCCCAGCCACTCTGCATCCTTGTATCCCCCCCCAGTGTCTGCCATACAGCCATTCACTGCTGATCAGACAGCCCATCAGCATTCCCCACCGGAAGCCGCAAAGGTCCACTTATCAATGTCTCGATAAATCATTTAAAAAATAAATATATATATTTTATAAAACTGTGTTGCATAAGTTTTAAATAGATGTTTTTGACCTAATTTAATTATAAAAAAAAAAATACAATTTGAGCTGTTTTTGGAAAAAATATTAACCAGTTAAGTGGTTAAAAAACAGGGTTAGATCCATAAAGTGATTACAAATCACAATTCCCCACAAAGAACATTTTTAATTCTATGCTAGGCGATCATACAAAACTACAAAGAAAGGATCCATTTTTAGCTAAGCTATCTTATTTCCATACCCTGCGCATACATTTCCCATTCAGAAGTCTCATACAGTCAAATCCACTAAAATCGCTGCTGTGGAGTAAATAATGTAGAACATAAATCTGTCACCCTGAGACACGGTAGAGCTCCCCACCAAACATCTTGTAATGATATTTGTCACTAATTTCAGGCAGACTTCCATCAGAGCTTCATGAACTGTAAAATGGAACTTGCTATATCACAATATGGGAATAATTATGTTTTGTTAGCGAGCAGGGATAAATATGTAAAGCTCCCCAGGGACCTTTTACTCCACATTTTTTTGCTACTAGTTCGTACGGTCGCATGAATTCTTTATCACAGGCGGTTTCCTGAACTCCAATTCTATAAGTGAAAACGATCATGTAATGTATAATGATGTTGAGTGGCTTCAATACCCCAGGCACAGCACAAATACGTATTACTCCTTTGCTACGACAGAAAGAACTCAAAGCAATCAACCTAGCTTCCGTTTACTACATGGATTAGAGTATAATCATGTTGGGGTTCCGTAATTAAAGCATGAAACTATTATTTCGCCATTTAAAAAAAAAAAAAATAGAACTTTTATTTTGGCACTTTAAGAGAAGTTTTGTAGATCTCTATTGGGGATAGAGGAATCAGCAAATTAAAATAAAAGCAATATAGATGCATGATATAACAATGAAAAACACCTGATCAAAATAGTTATGAGCGAGTGGTATTGCTTTTAATACTGTTCTCTTTAATACTTATGGCTTAGTATTCATATTTGTGATTACATACCTCATAATTTATGTAACATTTATGCTTTCTTGCTATCCTATTAAATGATACCAATCAAAAGTATTATTGAAATTGATGAGGTCTGTCACATTTATTGTCATTCAACATTTAGTCATGTCCTCATCTCGTTAGGAAATTTAGTAATATTTTTTTCTGTCCTTTATTTATTCAGTTGTTTAACAGTAATTAACAGTAAAGATCACTGCCTTATAAATTTTCTGTCTATTTCGTAGTCCTTAATGTTTTTATTTCATGGTTTATCTGCATACTGTAATTCATTAAGTGACAATGTAAAAAATACTTATTATGGCCACTAATCCACTTCTATACTGTTATCCTATATCATTTTGCCTTTTTTGGAGGGGTATAGGCAAATTTCCCCATTTTAACGTATACTTATCGCGGGTAAGATCAGCAAGAATTATCGCGTGAATGCCGCATCGCGACTTTTGCAATTGGATTGCATGAAAAATGAAGGTGCGCATAGGCACGATAAGTGAAATTATTGCGTGATGCGTGCAATAACTTAACGTACAATAAGTTATCGCTTTATCGCAGCTAAGATGATATCCCCCTAAATATATTTGACACTAATAACACAGAAGCCCGTGATTGCCAAAGCTTGTATTTACCAAAGTTTGCATACCTACCAAACGTAGACTGTGATAATAATGTAGAAAGACTTGCCGCTTATTTTGATTGCTACTACGAATATCCCTATCAAGGACAATTATATTTGCATATGGGGCATTCCATTCCATTATAACCGGTGGTTATTTTAATCTGATTCGTTTTTGTAAGACTTATATTTTTTTTTATTTATGTTTGTATGATTGGTTAAACCAAAGTTTAATAGTGCATTACTTGACTGAAAAGTTTTATATTTAAAAGTGGGGTTTATTTTCAGTCTGATGATGCTGTATATTAATTCTCATGCCTTAAGTGGTGTCTAACAGAACCCCCCACCATTGGAGAAACTTTTTTACACTTATCTTAATTATTCATCTGCGTCAGTTACCATTTTTTTTTTTTTGATTACTAATAAAAAATATTTTATTTAGATATAAATCTCATAAATTTGTAGTTTAAGGAAATAATGTTTTTTTTTTGTTTAGTTCTCATTCAAAAAATGTTCATAAAGGAATGCTGCATTGCCTAAATGCAAACAAGTGACATTTCATAGAAAATATGTAGAAGCTTCAAATGGGTAGCGAAAGAGAAAAAAAAATGTTTTTCTATCGAGTGCCTTAGCAACACTGATGGTTCCATCTAAAATTGTTTAACTTTAAAAAGATCTTAAAACACAGAGCATCAGAACAACATCTGTCAAAAAAAAAAAAAAATATGACAGAGCGGAAACAATTATTTCACTCCATCTCGCTTTCAAAATTCAGGGTGGTCTTGTAACCGTTTTGATAGCAATGTAGTTGCCAGGGGAACTAAATGGAAACAGGTGCGATCAAAATTAAAAATGAAAGATTTTGCCATACTTGAAACCACCTGAAGTTATGTTTCCATAAACTCTCGCGTTGCAACTGCATCAAAATTTGCTCAAATGTTTTAACAGGAAAAGAATTATAAATTGCCTGTGGACCATCACATTTTAATTCAAGAAATTCAGAGTGATTGAAAATGGTTCTTTTGAATATCATTTTGTTCACATTAAAAACACTGGACATTTTTTTATTAAGTGTTTAGAAAAGGCACTCCGGGGCAAGAAATACACCCTGTGACAGCAACCGTAGGCAGCAATTAACAGTAATTTAATGTACAAGGTAGTATCAGGTTTTATTTTCTGAAAATAACATTAGTACAAATTATGGGTCCAGTTACAAGTAGAATATATGTACATTGAGCCCATCGCTAGAAGATATTACATTAATGAAGGAAATGCCATTTCATACTAACATGATGAGAAGATGACCGAATAATTAAGAAAGCAAAGGAAGGTGGTAAAATGCGTTGCTGGTCACTCAAAACCATAAGCGATAAAAAAGTGGTTCTGCCACCCACACTGGCATAGAGGAAATACAGAACAAAATTAGATAAACTAGTGACGCTAATAATGGTCAAAATTACAGAGCCTCAGTAGCTTCTTAAATTAAACCTGTGTAGTTTAAATACAACGGACAACAAAAGAAAAGATTAAGTAGCGCTTGAGAGCTCCAGAAAAAAATGTTATGCCAGAAATGTCAAATTAAAAGAATTTTATAAAAAAAAAAAAAAAATAGAAAAAAAAACAAACATTTGCTTATATAACCTTAAAAATTACTACCAGAATATTCCTTAATAGGTGCAGCGAGATATAATGGGGGAAAAAAAAAAAAAGACAGTTCTCTATTTTCCTTCTGCTGATATAAAGAAATGTTGCTAAATGTATTAGGGTAGTATGAGTGATACTTTCCAAATAAGAATGAAACTGCCAATATTGACATATTGTAATGTTGTATTCAGCAAAGTAATACAGTCTCTGATGCTTGTAGTAAGCATAGAACAAATGTTTAAAAATTCCTTAAGCTGCGTACACACCTATAGATATAGGTGTCCAATCCGTCTGGTGGGATGGAAAATCTGGTAAGGTATGGGAGCAAATAACAATAGAAATTTGTTACCAAACACTGGAAAATGGACCAGATTTTCCTTCCCACCATACAAATTGAACAGATATGTCTATCTTTGCTATTTAGATAGAATGTTCAATCGTATCTTGTCTCATGCAGTTCCACAATTGAGATCTCCAGACTTGAGCCAAAAAAAAAAAGTATATTAAATACAGGTTGCCAGCATGGCGATTGGTAAATTAAGAGAGACGTCTTACTAATTACAGGTATATTTTATGTGTAAATGCCTTTAACAGTGCTTCCATACAATGTGACAAGCACTAGGTTTTAGTGGCGCCCCTTTGATGCACCCAAGAAACAATAAAAAGTAATGAGAGGACCAAAAGTCAGAACGCTGTATATGTGACACCTGAGGAACTTCAAAGAGAATTTCATGGGGTTTCAGCTAAAGCCACATACACACTGGACGATGATAATGAACCATATGAACGATAACGATATCGTTGAACGATATATCATTGTGTGTATACAGTAAAAGACAGACGAGGCGCACTCCCGCAGGCCGGTAAAGATATCCCCAGTCGTCTGAACATGCAGCTCAATCTGTGGATATCATTAGCGATGCCATGCTGCCAAATGCAGCATTGCCCAGCTCCCCCCTCCCCGCCATCGTTAGTCATTGCCGGCATCCACAAGTGTGTATGCACTTACCGATGACGTCCCTGCCGCTGCCTCTCACTGGACACGTCGTCCAGTGTCTATGCGGCTTAAGACAACCAACCACTATCAAATAAAGCAACATCAATATGAATTTACCTCCAACAGCAAAACTCAACATTATACGGTATTAAAGACCTGTTTATACAATTTATAGTGACAATAGAACAAAAAATGTTCATTACTATTTCTTTAGAATAAACTAAAAAGTTACAGCAAAGATGAAACGCACAAGCTCATTTCTATGGAATTCATATTAAAAACTATCAACTCCCATTCAACAGCACACTACAATGTATGTATTATGCAATAGTCTACTTTGAAAGTAATACCGCAACGTTAAACATTTGTGTATTAAGCCTTCATGTAAATATTTCAGTGGGACCCTGGTAGAGTTTTGCAGAAGATTAGCACTTCTAAGAATGCGAGTTCTGCTACAAAAATATACAGAGCCTCGTAAACATAACCGGCATCCAGTTATCCTTCACTTATCGTGGCTTGGGTTTCAAGCCTAACCAGAGTGTGTGTAATTTTAAAATTACAGAACTGATTTCACTGCTTACTTTAAAAGTGATTAATCAAAGTCAAAAGAGAGAGCCAACCATCAAATGGGGACATGTTTCAAATTTCCTTTTTTTTTACGTGTATATATGTAAGAAAAGGGGGAAAAAAATAATTTATACCATGTAATCAAAACAGCATTTGCAAATCACAAAATACGTGTATCCCATTTAATACCAATTAAGTCTTCAATTGCTGTCTGACTTGTTCATTTCTACCTGCTCTGGTCCTGCTACATGATTACATATCCCGAGCTTAATCTTTTCCGTAGAGCACCCAATGACTGAAATCCTGATTCATAAATCACTGCTTCCTATCCATAAGACAGGATAATGTCCATCTGCTGTGAAACAATTGCAGTGTCAATACTATTAGCAGAATCCATGCTTGTGACAATGAAAAGAGGTTTGGGTAGAATTTACCTTTTTATTCTTCAATGCCTGAGGAAGCGGCCAGATGCAATGAAACGCGTCACAGCTTTAAGTGACAATTTGGATTTCTCAGTTTCTTTTTTATTGTGCTATAGTGTTTTTTAAATATTTATTCATTATGAATTACTGTCTATAATAGTGAAAACAATTTATTTTGCTTTTTAGTTTCATTTATCCATGACAATAATATGATGTTTTGTGATGCCAATAGCATATTAGATAAAAGTATTGATTACAAAGTTTGGGTAATTTCTTATACATATTTGTCCTTACACATCTTTGCTGCAGTTGCACCTAAAAGCCCCTTGGCGCACCAGGTCCCGTGAGACACTGCTAGCTCCGGACATCTTTGAGTGTTTTTTTTACCAAAAATGTGTTTAAGTCGCAATGCGATGAGACTAGTACACACCAGCTCACTGTGCTTATTAATTAGATATGCAACACTCTTATCAGTTTGTTCGCCAAAGGGCTGGAGAGCGGCACAATAATGAGTGTCTGCAGGCAACAGTGAAGCATGGTGGAGGTTGCTTGCAAGTTTGGGGCTGCAATTCAGCAAATTGAGTTGGGGATTTAGTCAGGATTAATGGTATTCTCAAAGATGAGAAATACAAGCAGGTACTTATCCATCATCCAATACCATCAGGGAGGCATCTGATTGGCTCCAAATTTATTCTGCAGCAGGACAACGACCACAAACATACAGACAATGTCATTAAGAATTATCTTCAGCGTAAAGAAGAACAAGGAATCCTGGAAGTCATGATATGGCCCCCACAGAGCCCTGATCTTAACATCATTGAGTCTGCCTGGAATTACATGAAGAGACCGAAGGATTTGAGCAAGAGTACATCCACAGAAGATTTGTGGTTAGTTCTCCAAGATGTTTGGAAGAAACTCCGTGCCAAGTTCCTTCAAAAACTGTGTGCAAATGTACCTAGAAGAATTGATGCGGTTTTGAAGACAAAAGGTGGTCACACCAAATATTGATTTGATTTTTTCTATTCATTCACTTTGCATTTTGTTAATTGATTAAAAAGCGCCCTGCCCTCACAGTCTGTGGGTGCCGTCTTCACCCGCGGGTCGCAGTGACCCGCGGGTGGGGAAATGTGCGGTAACCCGGTCACCGCCGGTGAATAGATGCTGGGTGCATGCGCCCGGCATCTATTTTCCATCAGCAGCGCTTGGGGGCTGCCCGTCGTGTCTGTAAGTGCCGGGCACGCCCCCAAGAGTGACGAAAAGGGTGACGCGTCTTATAGACAAACCCCTTTTTCAATGGACACGCCACCCTCTCTTGCTCCAGCGCCCTGCCTGCCGCCGGAGCTAGGGTGAGCTATATAATATATATTAGATCGATAGACATGTATAGATATAGCCTAGAGTGGCTTACAAAAAGCACAGAGGGCACTCAAAATTCTACAGCTTTTTACTCACTTCAAGCCTTGTTTTATCCACTACTGGACATTGTTGTACTGGTTGCAGCTGTCTTGACAAAGATCCCTTGCATGGACTGAAATGTCAACTTCTTTACTATGCCTTTGATGTGAGTAGATGAGAAAATCGCTTTAGAGTTACAAAAAGCACAGAGGGCACTTACTAAGCCACCCTAGAGATTATATTTGAGACCCATGTGGATCCTTAGGTTGAGCACCCCAGGAGTTGCTTTGATTAAGACGTGTGTCCAGACACTCTAATTTTTATATGACTTTAAATCAATAAATTTTAAATATAAAAAGACACACATAAAAGAGTTTTTGACTTGCCATATCAATTTTGACAAATCTACATATTTGTTAAAAAAAATATATATTTTTTAAAATTTTGGGGGTATTTTTGGGAAAACTATTAGCCAGTTAAGTGGTCAAGTCTGTTGGAATCAGTTCAACACAATAGTTTAACACATCAGAATAGAACAAATCATACACAATAATAACATTTAAAATTTAAAATGGTTGCTTGATGCATATTGGGTTGTAGGGGGGGGAAAACTTGGGATAATTTGACAGACATAATGGGGCACATACAAACATTTGTTATTTTATGTCGGTACATGATATAAAGTTTGCTAAATTTCAAACTATAGCAAACTTGTTCGTTCCTTTTTCCTTTGTACTTTGCTACAGAGGCATCCCGACAGCCAGCATGATATACCCAATCCAATGAGACAATTATTGACCTCTGGTAAAAAAAAACAAAAAAAACATCTACACTGTGCATTGCGAGCACGACGCAGGCCACTTCCGGTGCTGTGATGGGATCCTACCTACAAGCAGTTTGAGGAGTTCCAACTTGAGCAAACAATGTTAGACTTGCACGTTTCCAGATCTAGGTGTCTTTTGGGGAAAGCACGTACTCAAAAGCAACAGGTCTTTGTCTGTGGTGCAGAATAAAGTGGCTTATCTGTATATTTGTCCCATGAGAACTAGTCCACCTATTTTTCCCCAATGTATTTTGGGAAAGACTCTATAGCTTCTCACATGCTGAGGTGAAACCATTAAAATGCACGGATCAGCTTTTTGACCAACTAAACAGTCTCTCTATAGATGGGCTGTCCCAACATCCATCTGTAGCATGCTGCGACTGTATACAAAGCCATGATTTAAAAGGCCTTTATATAAAAATGATATTTCCAAGGTAGATTATTGCTTATCTGTCACTGGGGAAATGCTTAAAATGAACTTTTTTATTGTGGCAGACAGGCCGTCAATACGTGGAGCTATGCAGTTACATTACATTCAATATTTTTTTTAAGCAATAAAACAGGTAAATATTCTTTGAGTCTTTTGTGATGGATAAGCATAGCTGGAACCATTTTTTCAGCCCAAACAAACTGGAAGCAAGCTTGCAAAAGAAAGGATGTATATAATGCAAAACCCAGAAACCTCCTTTAACATCAGCCTGTCGTATATAAGGTTATTACACTGCTACTGCTGGGGATACACATGAAAGATTTTAAATGGACCATTTAAAAATGTCAGCGTAGTGATGAGAAAAACATTCAGGAGTGTTCAGACATCTAGAGCTCGAGGAGAAGGGGGTTATGGATCTCTGGATATAATAGATTTAGGTCACATTTAAAGATTAACTTAACAAGTTGCTTCCATTAAATATATTACATAATCTAAATATTACTTCAGTGGTTAAAGTCGGTCCTCAAGGCACCCTAACAGCCCAGGGTTTCAGGATATCCATACATAAGCACAGGTGACTTAATTAGTACCTCAGTTTGATTATACCATCTATGCACAAGTATGGATATACTTAAAACCTGAACGGCAAAAGTTGTAACTAAGTGGCTCGGGGGAACAAAACATCGTAATTTTGGGTCCATGGGCAGGAAACTCCCCAGACCTTAACTCCATTGAGAACTTGTGGTCAATCCTCAAGAGGCGGGTGAACAAACAAAAATCCACAAATTCTGACAAACTCCAAGCATTGATTAGGCAAGAATAGGCGGCCATCAGTCAGTATGTGGCCCAGTAGTTGATTGACAGCATGCCAGGGCGAATTGCAGAGGTCTTGAAAAAGAAGGGTCAACACTGAAAATATTGCCTCTTTGCAAAAACTTAATGTAATGGGCAATAAAAGCCTTTGACACTTATGAAATGCTTGTAATGTTACTTCAGTATACCATAGTAACATCTGACAAATAGGTCTAAAAACACTGCAGCAGAAAACTTTGTGAAAACTAATACTTGTGTCATTCTCAAAACTTTTGGCCATGGCTGTATTTATTAGTGATATTTTTGAACTGGATTGTATGAAATGTTAATCTAATGATGTAATTGACCTTCCCGACTAGAGGCCTTATGTAAAAGCCTGCGAGATGCAGGCACGGCCGCGATTCATGCAAGTTAGCCCGTATTCTTAAAGCTGCAATAATTTAACAAGCAAACCCAGGTTGCTGCTTTAAAAATATGGGCTAATTCGCCAGAATCGCGACCGTGCCTGCATCTTGCAGGCTAGAACCTAAGCCCCGAAAACTTCATTTTGCAAACACTGAGGTCAAAATTTACTAAGCAGCATGTTCTAAACCCCAGCGGTTTGGTGGCGTTTGGGCAGTGGGTTCTAAACCTGCGCAGTTTGGTGGCGGTTGGTCCTAAATGACACCAAAACCGCCAGTTAGTAATTTTAGCCCTAGAACTGTTCTATTCTGAAATGTATTTTGACTGTGGTTTTGGCCTTGGTAAATCTGCGGATAGCAAAACTGCCATCAAACCGCCGGGGTTTAGAAACCACCGCTTAGCAAATTTTGCCCTGAGACTGCTACTGAAACTTGTCGACGATAATACAAAAGGCATTTCTGGGGTCACAGTAGTAACACACACAGACACATTTCTTGGACAAATATTAGCTTTTATGACAGATATTTAAATATAGATTGATCCTTTAAATGCACGGCAATAAACCACTCAGTTTGATAAAAGGAGATCAACTCTTATCTAATCTAAACTGCGCAATGGGACCATCGATGACCAGTGCTAACATTTTATCCAGGGTGTGTATAATGTATGAAACGAAAATGTAAAACCTCCAAGGTATATTACAGATCGCTGTGTATCTTGGCAGGTGAAATTGATTTTAAAAAGAAGGAGGAAAACATCTGGAATGTTTGCTTTTACCAGTGGCTAGCACAGCTTGAAAGATGTATTTACAATCTGTTCATATTACACAGATTGTGCATTTCCCAGGGCTGGCTAATGATTACTATTGGAATGGCAAAATACTTGGCAAACAAACTTGTACAAATATGTAAATTAATGCTATAGCATGAAATGGCCACGTGAGGGGTTTCACACTTCATAAATGTAGTTTAAGCCAAAATATTTGCATTTAGAAGGATAATTAGAGCCGACAAGAGATATATTTTCTGACTTAATTCCCTGCAAGCCTTCATTACTTTTAATGCCTTTTCACAGTGTTATAAACAATCCTGACTTTAATCCAGTGGTTTACTTAAAACAGGTAAGAGGAATAAAAAAAACACAAACTGTTTTTGCTTAAGATTATTCCAGCTTTCTGATTGTAAATCCACAGGTTGCCTCATGATCCACTTTAGTGACTAAGGCTGGGTACACATTAGACACATATATCGTTCCGATCCAACTCACAACGATATATCAAGCACGTCACGCTCCCAACAGCGATTGCACGCTCCCATGATAATATGTTATTGGCCGTTCTGCAGGGGCTGCGTAGTGTAAAGGACGGAACAAATTAATGTAATGAAGATAAATCGCTCCTACCATCAGCAAGATTGCCAAGCGTCTAATGTGTACCCAGCCTAAGGGCCTGGTTCAGAGATGGCCAGAGTTGCAGAGCCGCACACAATTGGTTGTGCAACTCCGTCCATCTAAAACGCAAATGTAGCAGGAGGTGTCCTCATCAGGGATGAAGATTGGTTCAAATGAAACGCGTTGGAGGTTCCTGCTCGCTGTCTCTCAAGACCACACTCACCAAGGAAACACTACGGTTGCCGGAAGTTCCCAGAAATTGGTCCCACTCTGGTTGGACTGTCCTGATGCCGGGCTGGGCGAGTTATACTTGATTGATATGCAAAGATATTTTTATGTACGCGTTTTTAATCCTTATTTTTGTTATAAAATTGTGACACACTACTCTATGAATTTCTGGTTTTCTCTGGTTTATTTTGGTGCTGGGCTCTATTCTGAAGTTTGAGACCCGATTCATCATACCACCTAGTGGAGTCACACTGAGATAAGCATGACCATTTTCTATTAAATGTACGCATATTACTTAGCTTAAAACAAATTGGTTGCAACATACTACACTATCAGCAGCTTCTTGTCTTGTTGTTAGTATTTCAATTCTAGATCAATCTACTGGCAAGAATCGTACAAGAGCCCTATATTTGTATTTTTTAATTGTGTATAATCACTTGGGTAACTAATAGCGCATTGAGGGTTTGCTATATGTATATATATATATATATGTATATATATATATATATATATATATATATATATATATATATATATATATATATATATATATATTAGGGGTGAGCGGGTTCGGATTTCTGAAATCCGAACCCCCCCGAGCCCCCCCGATCCGAGTCCGATCCGAGTCAGGCTCGACTTTTCCCGCCTGACTCGGATCTGAAATCGAGGCAAAACGTCATCTTCCCGCCTTCCGAGTCTCGCAGGTTTTGGATCCTATATAAGGTACACACGTCGGCGCCATTTTCTCACTCGGCTGTGGACAGTGAAGAGGGAGGGTGGGAGTTAGGGCTGTGTAGTGTAGTGTAGTGTAGTGCTGCTGTTGTCCACTACTTCAAAGTCCATAGGGGCTGGCTGTGTTGTGCTGTGCTGCTGTTGTTAATAGGGGCTGTGTCCACTACTTCAAAGTCCATAGGGGCTGGCTGGACTGTGTTGTGCAGTCAGTTCTCCATAGGGGCTGTGTCCACTCCAAAGTCCTGTGCAGTGTCCCAGTCCTAAAGGAGTGCTGTAGTGTTGTCCAGGGGGTGCTCTGTCCATCAGGGGTGCTCCCCCCAAGTGCTAAAAAAATAATATATTTTCTGTGTTTGTGAATTGTGTGCGCAGTAGCCGCACGTGCATCAACAAAGTAGTGCCAAGCGTGCGCCTGTGTCATAAGTAAAGGGCCGGCTGGCTTGACCGTTAAGGGTGCTGTAACCCCCGAAAGTACACTCCAGTCCAAACCAAAAAAAAAATTATTTTCTGTGTTTGTGAATTGTGTGCGCAGTAGCCGCACGTGCATCAACAAAGTAGTGCCAAGCGTGCGCCTGTGTCATAAGTAAAGGGCCGGCTGGCTTGACCGTTAAGGGTGCTGTAACCCCCGAAAGTACACTCCAGTCCAAACCAAAAAAAAAATTATTTTCTGTGTTTGTGAATTGTGTGCGCAGTAGCCGCACGTGCATCAACAAAGTAGTGCCAAGCGTGCGCCTGTGTCATAAGTAAAGGGCCGGCTGGCTTGACCGTTAAGGGTGCTGTAACCCCCGAAAGTACACTCCAGTCCAAACCAAAAAAAATATTATTTTCTGTGTTTGTGAATTGTGTGCGCAGTAGTCGCACGTGCATCAACAAAGTAGTGCCAAGCGTGCGCCTGTGTCATAAGTAAAGGGCCGGCTGGCTTGACCGTTAAGGGTGCTGTAACCCCCGAAAGTACACTCCAGTCCAAACCAAAAAAAAAATTATTTTCTGTGTTTGTGAATTGTGTGCGCAGTAGCCGCACGTGCATCAACAAAGTAGTGCCAAGCGTGCGCCTGTGTCATAAGTAAAGGGCCGGCTGGCTTGACCGTTAAGGGTGCTGTAACCCCCGAAAGTACACTCCAGTCCAAACCAAAAAAAATATTATTTTCTGTGTTTGTGAATTGTGTGCGCAGTAGTCGCACGTGCATCAACAAAGTAGTGCCAAGCGTGCGCCTGTGTCATAAGTAAAGGGCCGGCTGGCTTGACCGTTAAAGGGTGCTGTAACCCCCAAGTACACTCCAGTCCAAACCAAAAAAAAAATTATTTTCTGTGTTTGTGAATTGTGTGCGCAGTAGCCGCACGTGCATCAACAAAGTAGTGCCAAGCGTGCGCCTGTGTCATAAGTAAAGGGCCGGCTGGCTTGACCGTTAAAGGGTGCTGTAACCCCCGAAAGTACACTCCAGTCCTAACCAAAAAAAAATTATTTTCTGTGTTTGTGAATTGTGTGCGCAGTAGCCGCACGTGCATCAACAAAGTAGTGCCAAGAGTGCGCCTGTGTCATAAGTAAAGGGCCGGCTGGCTTGACCGTTAAGGGTGCTGTAACCCCCGAAAGTACACTCCAGTCCAAACCAAAAAAAAAATTATTTTCTGTGTTTGTGAATTGTGTGCGCAGTAGCCGCACGTGCATCAACAAAGTAGTGCCAAGCGTGCGCCTGTGTCATAAGTAAAGGGCCGGCTGGCTTGACCGTTAAGGGTGCTGTAACCCCCGAAAGTACACTCCAGTCCAAACCAAAAAAAAATTATTTTCTGTGTTTGTGAATTGTGTGCGCAGTAGCCGCACGTGCATCAACAAAGTAGTGCCAAGCGTGCGCCTGTGTCATAAGTAAAGGGCCGGCTGGCTTGACCGTTAAAGGGTGCTGTAACCCCCGAAAGTACACTCCAGTCCAAACCAAAAAAAAATTATTTTCTGTGTTTGTGAATTGTGTGCGCAGTAGCCGCACGTGCATCAACAAAGTAGTGCCAAGAGTGCGCCTGTGTCATAAGTAAAGGGCCGGCTGGCTTGACCGTTAAAGGGTGCTGTAACCCACAAAGTACACTCCAGTCCAAACCAAAAAAAAAATTATTTTCTGTGTTTAGCCGCACGTATATATCAAATCGATATAACATAAATGGAGGACCAAACTTTCTCCGATAAAAATAAAATAGAGAAAGATCAAGAACCACTTCCTCCTAGTGCTGAAGCTGCTGCCACTAGTCATGACATAGACGATAACATGCCATCAACGTCGTCTGCCAAGGCCGATGCCCAATGTCATAGTAGAGGGCACATACAATCCCAAATGGCAAAGTTCAGGAAAATGACCTTGAAAAAGACATTTAAATCAGCTGAAGAGAAACGTAAACTTGCCAATATGCCATTTACGACACGGAGTGGCAAGGAACGGCTAAGGTCGATCCCTAGTATGTTCATGACTAGTGGTTCAGCTTCACATGACGATGGAAGCCCTCCTCCCACTAAAAAAATCAAAAGAGTTAAGCTGGCAAAAGCACAGCGAAGAACTGTGCTTTCTAAGAAGATATCACAAATCCCCAAGGAGAGTCCAAGTGTGGTGGTGGTTGCGATGCCTGACCTTCCCAGCACTGGACGGGAAGAGGTGGCTCTTTCCACCATTTGCATGCCCCCTGCAAGTGCTGAAAGGAGCACCCACAGTCCACTTGCTGATATGCAAATTGAAGATGTCACTGTTGAAGTACAACAGGATGAGGATACTGGTGTAGCTGGCGCTGAGGAGGAAGTTGGCGAGGAGGATTCTGATGGTGATGTGGTTTGTTTAAATCAGGCTCCGGGGGAGACAGTTGTTGTCCGTGGGATGAAAAAGCCCATCACGGTCATGCCTGGGCAGAAGACCAAACATTCCACCTCTTTGGTCTGGCAATATTTCTATCCAAATCCGGACAACAACTGTCTTGCCATATGTACCATATGTAAAGGTGAAATAAGTAGGGGTAGGGACGTCAACCACCTAGGAACATCCTCCCTTATACGGCACCTGCAGCGCGTTCATAAAAAGTTACTGTCAAGTTCAGAAACTTTGGCTAAGACCGTAAGCAGTCCAGGGACACCTAAATCCCGTTGTCCTGTTGTATCCAAGCGCCTGCAAACCACACCGTCAACTCCCTCCTCGTCAATTTCCTCCTTAGTCAGGATCGGAAGTAGTCCTGCAGGCCATGTCACTGGCATGACTGACTCTCCTATCCGGGATTCCTCTGGAGGATCCTGCATTGCTACGCCTACTGCTGCCGCTGCTGCTGTTGCTGCTGCTGGGAGTCGTTCATCATCCCAGAGAGGAAGTAGGAACACCACTACTTTTACTAAACAATTGACCCTCCAACAGTCCTTAGCGAGGAGGATGAAGTACGACAGCAGTCATCCTGAAGCAAAACGTATAACTGAGGCCTTGACTGCTATGTTGGTGTTAGACGTGCGTCCGGTATCCGCCATTAGTGCAGTGGGATTTAGACAATTGATGGAGGTAGTGTGTCCCCGGTTCCAAATACCGTCTAGATTCCACTTCACTAGGCAGGCGATACCGAGACTGTACAGAAACGTCAGAAAAAGTGTCCTCAGTGTCCTGAAAAATGCCGTTGTACACAATGTCCACTTAACCACGGACATGTGGACAAGTGGAACAGGGCAGACTAAGGACTATATGACTGTGACAGCCCACTGGGTAGATGTATCACCTTACGCAGCAACAGCAGCAGCGTCACCAGTAGAAGCATCTCAGAAACGCCAGCTCGTTACAAGGCAGGCTACGCTGTGTATCACCGGTTTCAGTAAGAGGCACACCGCCGACAACCTCTTAGAGAAACTGAGGGAAATCATCGCCCAGTGGCTTACCCCACTTAGACTCTCCTGGGGATTTGTGATATCTGACAACGCCACCAATATTGTGCGGGCATTACATCTGGGCAAATTCCAGCACGTCCCATGTTTTGCTCACACAATAAACTTGGTGGTGCAGAATTTTCTGAAAAGCGACAGGGGCGTGCAGGAGACGCTTTGGGTGGCCCGAAAAATTTCTGGCCACTTTCGCCATTCAGCGACTGCGTGCCGAAGACTGGAGCGCCAGCAAACACTCTTGAACCTGCCCCGCCATCACCTGAAGCAAGAGGTTGTGACACGGTGGAACTCAACCCTCTATATGCTTCAGAGGATGGAGGAGCAGCAAAAGGCCATACAAGCCTATACATCCACCTATGACATAGGCAAAGGAGGGGGTATGCACCTGACTCAAGCGCAGTGGAGAATGATTTCCGTGTTGTGCAAGGTTCTCCAGCCCTTCGAACTTGCCACACGTGAAGTCAGTTCAGACACTGCCAGCTTGAGTCAGGTCATTCCCCTCATCAGGCTTTTGCAGAAGCAGCTGGAGAAAGTGAAGGAGGAGCTAAGACGGAGCGATTCCGCTCGGCATGTGGGACTTGTGGATGAAGCCCTTCATTCGCTTTGCCAGGATTCCAGGGTGGTCAATCTGTTGAAATCAGACCACTACATTTTGGCCACCGTGCTCGATCCTAGGTTTAAAGCCTATGTGGTGTCTCTCTTTCCGGCCGACACAAGCCTGCAGAGGTGCAAAGACCTGCTGGTGAACACACTGTCAGCTGAAGCGGAACGTGACACGTCAACAGCTCCTTCTTCATTTTCTCCTGCAACTGGGGCTGCCAGGAAAAAACTTAGGTATCCTAAGCAACCCGCTGGCGGTGATGCAGGACAGGCAGGACCAAGTTTGGACATCTGGTCCGGACTGAAGGACCTGGCAACAATTTCTGACATGTCTACTGTCACTGCATATGATACTGTCACCATTGACAGAATGGTGGAGGATTACATCGGTGACAGCATCCAAGTAGGCATGGCAGACAGTCCATACCTGTACTGGCAGGAAAAAGAGGCAATTTGGAGGCCCCTGTACAAACTGGCTCTATTTTACCTGAGTTGCCCCCCCTCCAGTGTGTACTCCGAAAGAGTGTTTAGTGCAGCCGGGAACCTTGTCAGCGAAAGGCGTAGGAGGTTGCTTCCACAGAATGTGGAGAAGATGATGTTCATCAAAATGAATTATCAGCTCTTCCAGGGAGACCAGCCTCCAGAAGGTACAGAGGGACCTGTGGTGGTGGATTCAAGTGGGGACGAGTTAATACTTTGTGAGGATGAGGATGTACACACTGAAGAGGGTGAGGAATCGGTGGATGAGGAGGATGAGGATGACATCTTGCCTCCATAGAGCCAGTTTGTGCAGGGACACATTAATTGCCAGCTTGTTTTGTGGGGGCCCAAACGAACCAATCATTTCAGCCACAGTTGTGTGGCAGACCCTGGCGCTGAAATGATTGGTTTGTTAAAGTGTGCATGTCCTGTTTATACAACATAAGGGTGGGTGGGAGGGCCCAAGGACAATTCCATCTTGCACCTCTTTTTTTTCTTTGCATTATGTACAGTTTGGGGCCTAGTTTTTCAAACTGCCATCCTGTCTGCCACTGCAGTTTCACGCCTAGATGGGTCACGTGTTTGTGCCGCCCACTCGTGTCGCTTAGCATAGTCATCCAGCTACCTCGGTGCAACGTTTTGGACATAAAAACACTATTGTGAGGTGTGAGGTGTTCAGAATAGACTGGAAATGAGTGGAAATTAAGGTTATTGAGGTTAATAATAGCATAGGAGCAGAAAAACCTACAAATTCTGTGATTTTAGCTGTTTTTATGCTTTTTTAAAAAAAAATACAGATCCAAAACACAAAACCCAGAACCCAAAACACGGAAGGGTGGTTTTGGCAAAACCAATCCAGATCCAAAACACGAAGAAAGATCCAGATCCAAAACCAAAACACAAAACACGAAAAGTGGCCGGTGCACACCCCTAATATATATATATATATATAATCCCTCCGTGCAGTGGGTGTTTGTGACAGCCCAACAGCCTGTTTGTTTTTCCCTTCTTGATATGGTTTCCTAGACTACACTCCCGGAAACCACGGCGCTATTCAGTGCAGGGGCGATGACGTTACAGATCCTGTGCTCCACAGGACGGTGATGGCGTCAAAGCACAGCGAGTATTAGAACTTCATTGGATACACTGATGTATTTAGGTAAGCACTTTATTCACTTTTGTTTTATATTGTATATCCTGAAAAGATATTTGTCTAGAAATGTCAATATTATGGAAAAAAATCACATTTGACTTTGTTGTGAAGACCGCTGAGTGCCGCCTTACACATATCTATGGAGGGATTGTGGATTACCTTAAAGGAAGGCACCGTGGCATTATTCTAAAATTGTGAATGCCCATCTACATGGTAAAATTATATATACACAGGTACAGACCCAGGCCTCCTGGCCCTCAATGGCTTGCTTAACTTCACTGGGCTCTCTGGCTGCCACAGTCCCACATAGACTGTCTCCAACAGCAGCCAGACTGGTCTGCCTCCCCATCAGCCCACACCTGAGCTCTCTCCACAAGTCAGCCATTAGGCATCTTCCCGTAATGTTTTTCTACTATGTGTGGGCAGATCTGTCCTGCCCCCCACAGAATCTGCTGCTCACCAGCACCACCTCTGGTGATACTGCTTATATTATATGGTGAGCTTGAAGAAGAGTTCAGGCTGCTACAACATTGTGGCATGCCGGTCAGTGTTTGTGTGTAATTCCATTTAGGGCTCGTGTCACTGATCATGTATTGTCTGATGGTGATGACCGCTTTGTTTGATCATTTCCCTATTGTACTGCATTGTGCTGTCATTCATGTTTTGTACACACAGTTTGTATTATGTACACACAGAGCGGTTGCCATGGCGACGGGTGATGACGTCACTGTGGTGCGTTATTTATACATATCTGTTTATCCTGATGACGAGAGAATAAAGTACCCTCGAAACGTTGAATATTAGAGCCGTGTGTGGAGCGTTTTCTTGACCGGAGTGCCGCCTATTCCATTGTATACATTGTACCTGTGTTATCGGACTACTTAGGAAGGCACCTTGCGTTGAAACACAGGAGTGAGGGAGTGCTGCCCATCCTTGGAGAAATTATATATATAGCATAGAACAAACGGACGGCACTCCATAGACTGGTGTAAATGAATAAAAAGGTCCTTTAATAAGCCGACGTTTCGGGGTTCCCCCCTTCGTCAGGGACAGCAGTACAAGTAAAACATACAAACATGACAAACATATAAAGCCATAAAATCAATCCATAATCAACTCACCTGTGGGACCCCAGCCTCCGACCTCCCGGACCCGCGAACGGGAACTCCGACGCTAGGTCCGTGACGTCATCAACCAGCGCGTCACAGGTCAGCCGAACATGTGATCCAGTCGCTTAGCAACCCTGTATACAAGGCGCTAAGGATACAATTTAATAACCACGTTATTACTTAATGCATAAACATGGCAACCATCATAATATACAGTACCAATAAGGATTTATACAAAATTAATCCAGCAAGCAAGATTCAATAGGTATATATATATAGTTAAAGCCGGATAATTGGCTGAGACAGAATCTGTTAAAAATGTAAATCTGCACAACGCCATTTTGCGAATGGCAACAAGACGCTATTGTGCGAATGACCGCCCAACGCCATTTTAGCGAATCTCACACAATATCAGTACATATGGCGATATTATTTAGCGTCGCACGATTCCCACACAATAGAATGATGTTAAAAGTCCTCATTATAGAAACACATACATTTACTAAAACATGTAATATGAACAACCCTGCAAAACACGTACCACGGTGTACTTCACAAACACGTAGACGCACAACGCTAACTAGCGTCTTTGCTTAAAATCCTTACACTTACACATTGTACACTTACATAGAAAGGTTCCCTAGCATTAAGGTTAATATTCAAGGTTATATTCACTATTAATTATGTAACAAAGTGACTGTATTTAAGATCTCAGGTTTAGTACATGATAAGCAGACCTTGTTTGGTGCTATTCTAAACCACTGTTTACTTGCAGATCTCCGGTTCCATCGGCAGGGAAATCGCAACATGCATCTGCGAATTATGGATCATAGAGGCATTGAAATGTACTCTGTAATGTGATGTTTATTAGCCTTTTTAGACTTGTTCTTCGGCAGGAAAACGGACACAAAGAACTGTTGGAGGCTGAACTATTACAATACAAACTGACCTATGAACTGTATCGTAACAGAAGAACCAATGGGATTATGCCAACTGGTTCTATTATATTACCTATCTCTGTAAGGGTACATAAACAAGCACTCTGAATCTGTTAGTCAGTCATCATATTCTTTTTTTTTGACGGAGGCTTCACCTTTGATGCCGGGAAATCTGGATCTAGAGCGCATGCGTATATATTCGACTGTACCTTGTGACTGTTTGATTTGTTTGCGCTACTTGTATTTAGATCACAGCGTGTAACTATCTGCTTTTTGGAGAATTATATCTTTTTGTGCTTTGGAACCACAATCAATGTCTGGAAAGCAATTATTTCTTGTGCAACTTATAACACTAAATAGCTACATTTAGGGTGCATAGATCATTAGGTATTCATAATATATAAATATTGCTATTTATTTTACTTTTTTTTTTTTTTAAACGGCTGACATTGGCAACATGAAAAGTATAGGAGCCCAGACATCTATAGTATAGTGATACGGAAAAGGACCTGTAAAATAATCTCATCTAGTAATGTATTGAATAGAGGGCATTCACACATGGTTTTATGAATATAAATTGCTTTTAAATTGATAATAAATTCACAAATCAATAGTCACACAACTTCGCATACTGAAAAATCTCTTAAATTGTATAAGATTTATTTAGCTGTGGTTAAAGCATCATTTATATGACATGTGTACATAGACAAATGGAAATGAAACAACTATGACAGAGTTGATCAATGAAGGTTAAGTGATCATTATATCATGCACAAAGGATTCTGATTAACCAATTTTTCCATCATTACTCTAAACCCACAAATATGCTGCTGCGGCCTGTGCCGGCCATACTCCCCTGTGTATGAACATGGTGAATGTGTGTAGTGTAGTTATCGGCAGGAAACAAAGCTTGTTTGCAAGGAATCCAACGTTTCCTCTCTGCCAGAACACGTGTTTAGAAAAGCCACGTTAGACTTCTATTTAAAGCTACAACTTGGCCAACTAGGAAATGGCCAGCTGGCAAGAGATCAACTTTGTGGCAGTGCCAACTGGCCTCCAGCTAAACAGTGTGCAGGATAATTTCAACATGCATTTCCAAGTAACAAAAATTGTACTTTACATAAATGCTGAAGACTATGGCCGAGGTCCAGGAAAAGTAAAGACAATAAGCCCTTGGTGTGTGCTTGCCTTTATCGGACGAGAGGCATAAGAAAAAACAAAGACACAATCTACAGAAGTCCACACATGTCCAGGAAGTGTGTGAGGTCACATCAGTTAAAGTTGGGAGGATAATAAGTAAATACATATAATTAAAAAAAAATGATATATATATATATATATATATATATACATACACATATATATACACACACGGCCAAAATTGTGGACACATTTTGAAATTTGAATGTTCTTCAACTTTGAATGCTTATAAAAACCTGTTTCACTTCATGCAGTGCAATGATTCATATATCAAATGAAAGGAAATTTGATGCTGAATTCAACACAATAAACAGAGGTCAAATATTTGCATAACAAGGGAAGTTATGTTACTTTCAGTCAGACAAAGAAGCACAGATGCGTTAGATTCAAGAAGCGGATTGTAGTAACAGCTACTACCGTACCAGCCAAATAGAAGAGTCGTTCTGAGGACCAATCAACTGTTGTTTATGAGCAGGTGCAAGGTCATGTTCAAAGGTGGGAAAGGTCAGTTTGGCTGTTTCATTTTGCAGAATAAAGTTGGTTACTGAAGTGCAATTACGGTTGGATATTTGTGTGTATTGTTTAGTGCTAACAACGGTGTAAAAAATAAATACAACAATGTCATCCAGGCAAAGTGGTGACTGGTCACCCAGGAAGAGATCCAGGATTGTGGTGTTACGTGAAAATGGTCTTTCGTATGCAGCAATTGCGAGAGAAGTTGGTGGGAATGTGACAACATCAGGAGTACGAAAGTTTTGTTTACGCTATCAGGAAACACAATCTAAACAAAACAAAGAAGGAAAAGGTTGGAAAAAGTTGGAAAAAGTGCACAACAGCTGTTGATGATAGGAGAATAAAACAAATTTGCGTCAGGGACAGATGGATGTCATCTGTAGCCATTAGCAGTGACCTGAGTGCAACTAGTGCTTTTGTCGGTGCAAGAACGGTACGGAGAAGACTAACGGATTCCCCGAAAAAAGCCATTGCTGAATGAAAAGCAGTGGCAGAAATGAATACAGTGGGCAAAAGAACACCTTGCATGGACAGAAAGTCAGTGGAAACAAGTGATATCGATATCTTAGTTTCGTCACTCCATATTAAGCAGTGATAGGAGAAAATATCGGAGACGTCGCATCAGCGAAGAGGTACATCCAGATTGCATTCAAGCGACAACAAAGAATTCTACAAGTGTTATGATCTGGGCATGTATGACAGCAGATGCTGTATGCCGCCTTTATGTCATAGATGGCACACTGAACAGCAGAAAGTACATTGACACATCCTACAACCAAAACTTCTACCTTCTATCAGGGATCTTTTTCCAGATAATGCCCCATTTTTTTCCCATCAGGATTCAGCTCCCTGCCACACTGCATGGATATGCAAACAGTGGTTCACGGAGAATGACATACAGGTGCTGGGATGGCCAGGAAACAGCCCAGACCTGAACCCCATAGAACATTTGTGGTACTGTTTGAAAAAACTGGTACATCTGAGACGTCCATCCAATAAAAGACAATTAATTGAGGCTATAATTGTCTTATGGCACCACATAATAAGGATGAGCTCCAAACACCAGTTGGCTCAATGCCACGTCGCTGTGCTGCTGTTTTGAAAAATAAAAGGATACCCAACGAAATACTGATAGGACAGTAACATCATAAGTACACAGGGATTTTCAGCCTAAGTGTTGTTTTCACTGCATAACTTCTCTTGTAATGCAAATATTTGACCTCTGTTTATTGTGTTGAATTCAGCATTAAATCATTGCACTGCATGAAGTGTAACAGTTTTTATAAGCATTCGAAGTTGAAAAACATTAAAATTTCAAAAAGTGTCCGCAATTTTTGCCACATGTGTGTGTGTGTTTATGTATATATACACACATATATAGCGTTCCCGCTAGGCTGTTTTAGCGGGGCGCGGCGCCCTGCCCTCTTTCTGGAAGGCAAAAAGCGCTCTGTCCGGGTTAAGGGTATGTGAGCTAGTTACAATGTAGATATTTCATTCATAATCAACCCAATGTATTTCATCTAAAATAATTAAAGTGCAATCAGTGAAAAATTAAAACACAGATTTTAATAACCATTTGAAATAAAAACAAGATAATTGATAAACATACAGATAAAAAAATAAGATAAAAAGGCAATTTATGTATATAGGCAAAGTAGCTTATCTGAGGTAGCGATACAAGAGTTCATGTAGAAGGCATAGAAACTGCAGGCCCAACGCATTCAGTCAGTTCCAGACTTCCGTTGAAGAAGTCTGAAACTGACGAAACGCATTGGAGCCTGTCGTTTCTATGCCTGTGTCGAAGCTGGTTTAGTGGCTTAGACAGAATCAGTGTAAAATTAGCTTGGAGCGACGCCATCTTGCGAATGGCAACCAGACTTCATCTTAAGAATAAGTATCTGCACGACGCCATCTTGCGAATGGCAACAAGACTCCATCTTAGAAATAGGTCACACAGCGCCATTTTGTCCAAACTACATAGTACACAAAACACAACGCTAAATTGCTAATAAATAGCAATTTGTCAAAACCATAGTGCACAAAACACAACGCTAAATTGCTAATAAGTAGCACAGCCAGCTTTTTAACAATCTTCCCCAAACACATACCGACGGTGTTTAACATACATAAAAATGACTCTCCAACACATTAAAATCACCATGAACTTAAATAATGAACAGTCCAAAATAGTAGCAAATTAGTGGTGTTTTCCCTGCATTCACATTAACACATACACGCAATGTTAAACAGTGCACAACACAAAATAGCTAATTATTAGGACGTTCAGCTTTTTAACAATCCCTACACAACCAATACCCATACACTCAGATATACCTTTCCAGCTTAGTGCTGCTCGTTAAGTACCCCACAGACCCCCCAGATGCACAACGCTATTTAGTGTCGTTCTCCCTTGCATACATACACTTAAAGCAATAGTTCCGTAGCGCAAAAGGGTTATTATTACATGATTCATTCACAATGCCAGCGTGTAAAGAAATGACCGTTTACTGCATCTAAGGTTTAATACGTGATAAGTAAGCCGTGTTTGGTGTTATACTGATCTGCACTTTCTCAACAGCTTTCTGGTATCATTGGTGTGAAGATCGCAACATGCATTCTCAACTTATGGACCATAGAGACTTAAAGCACCAAAATGTACTTTGTAAAACCAACAGCCTAGATTTGCATGAGGCGGGAAAAAGGAGGCAACAAGCTGTTAGAGGCTGTTCTGTGTCCATTTGAATCAACCTGTTAAATGTCTTGTAACAAATGCACCGTGATGGAGAACCAATGGGATCGCAACGAACCTCTCTATTGTGTTGTCTGTTTCTGTAAGGGTATAAATGTGTGTGTTGTGACCCCAGTCTGGAGTCTTCTTGCTGATTGCTGAGTGACAGAGGTTTCTTGCTGATGCCGGTATCTGGTCCAGAGCGCGTGCGTATGTATAACTGTATCTTGAGTCGGTATAATGTCTTTGCGCTAAATTTTACTTAGATCACAGAGTGTAACTGACTGTACTTCACTTGAATAATACTCTGTGCTTTGGAAACACATGTTGAAGGTCTAAAGTCTTTATTTTACTGTATGACTGCGTACGCAAATAGCGTCAATATCAGAAGGTATAGACAGGAGCGCATAGAAGTTTTAATTCAGTATCCTTACCTGCTACATGAACTCTTATATCGCCACCTCAGATAAACTACCTTGCCTATATACATAAATTGCCTTTTTATCTTATTTTTTTATCTGTATGTTTATCAATTACCTTGTGTTTATTTCAAATTGTTATTAAAATCTGTGTTTTAATTTTTCACTGATTGCACTTTAATTATTTTAGATGCGATACATTGGGTTGATTATTCATGAAATATCTACATTTTAACTAGCTCACATACCCTTAACCATTTGTTTGCACCTCATTGAAATATTGGCATATATACATGCGTTAAGTATTTGCAGAGTTTTTGCACATATAGCACTTGCACTCTATTGAAATATTGGTGTGTATATATATATATATATATATATATATATAAGTTTTTGCAGAGTCTTTGCACATATAGCACGTGCACTTTGTAACATATTGTAATTTTATACACACACGTGTTTTAGTCGCCTGATTTATTTATATTTATAATCAACTAGCTAGTCGCTCCTCAGTCAATATCCATGTACAACTATTTACACTGTTAGTAAAATTACCATTACTTATTATTTATTGACATAGAGCTGACGCCTATACTGAGTAGGCTGATGTGCAGTTGATTTATTCAAAATTCATACGGATATTGGGGATATATTAATTACTGGCGCTGATCCCATCTATTTTTTATATATATATATATATATATATATATATATATATATATATTTTTTTTTTTTATTTTTTTTTTATTATTATTTATTTATTTATTTTTTATTTTATTATTACCATTTAATTTTTTTTTTTACTTTTTGGAGCATTTAGCAATCACGCAAAGGTAATATCGTGAATACTGCTGCTACTTACCTAGACTTATCAACAATTAACATTAATTTCAAGGAAAAAGGACATAAGAAAGGTCTTTCAACATACATAAAATATGAAGTTCTGCACTGTTAATCTTTTTAACAATTAGCATTTGCAAAATGCCGGTAACACAATCGTATTTAAAACGCTGTGGTACCCAAGACTTGAGGTTATTGCTTAATCCATTTTTTTTTCACAAGATTAAATTTTTTTCAAAAACATTTTATACAAGCAGGCATAAATTGCGCATAGCTGCGTTGCCCCAAATGGGACAGAATGTCTTCTTTGAAAAGTACAGTTGTGCTACGCGAGGAGATGTAGCAAAGCCTTGGAGAGAGTTAAAGTGGATAAGTTGCCAAAAGCCACCAAATCAGCTTCTGTCATTTATCTAGCACAGTCTTGAAATGACAAAAGCTGATTGCTTGTTTTTGGGCAACTACTTCACTTTCTCTCTCTCTCCAACGCTTTACTGTATACATCTCCCCTACAATGAGATTCATTTACATATAAAGAAGTGTACTCATATACTATTGCCGTAGGCCCATCCCGGCGTGCCAGAGGTCCTATGCGACACTGCTTATGTCTTGTGCATGCCTTTTACAGGCCGAAAATGTGTCGTCGCAGTGCGTCAAAACAGCTTAACCAAGACTGCACTGATTACTCTGATATGCAACACTTGCACTTGTGCAAATGAGTCTGAAACTATACACGAAGTGCTACGATGCAACCTAGAGACTCAATATAAAAAGTATGTGTGTTTTCTAAAGTGGAGTCTAAATTAGAGATTTTTTATTGAAAAATCACAACATAAGTTTTAAAGCCCAATTGCCTTGAAGGAACTGGAGCAGAACTTGCACATTAGTGACAGAACACCACTTGCACCTGCACGGAGCGCATCATTTCTGCATATGGCGTCACCTATGAACGCAGCACTGTTTCCAGGGGATAGGGGAAGTCAGAAATCAGAGGATTTAAATATAGTTCGGGGCAGGGCCGGGACTGCCAGTACTAGAGTCCCAGGCCCGGACAGAAAGGGGGCCCATTCAGAAGCTGGAGTGAATAAAGCGCAGGACGCATTTGGAAAGCGGCGCCGGATGCGAACCAATCGTAGCTTGCGGACCGGCAGCTCTTGATTGGCTCCCGGTCTGCGAGCTCCAATGAACTTGCGGCCGACACCAAATTCAATATGCCGGTGCCCCCCAGCCCCGGGCCCTGTCTCTGTCCTTGGGAGAGTACTATGAGCCCTGCAACCGCCAGCCAGTGGGGAGAGGCTGGGCTGGGAAGAAAGGATGTAGACAAAAAGAAGAAAGAAAACTCTCTTTTTAGGGGCACTCTTGCAGATTATAACTATTACAGTTCCATAAAAAGTAACTTTTATTAATTATACATTAAAATAACATGTGCAGGTATAGGCCTACTCAGACCCAAAAATTATTAAACTGCCAAGGGGCAGAAACAGTACTGATATATACGTAGAAGACAGGGAGTGAACAAACACTAATACATATAGACGATACAAAAAAACACACAAAACATGAAGCTAATTATAATATCTTAAATATTATGAAGTCAGGTGAAATATTGCAGAAAGTATATAGTTTATCAGTGGTGATAAAATTATCACCCTTGGGTCAAATGACCTGGACTACCTTATAATGGCACAGTGGCTGTTCTAAAAATTATACAGCAGACATCACTAGTATTGTGAAGGCTCTTGATCAGCAAGTGTATATGTATATGTAGACCATAGAAATAAGAAATAATATAAAATATAAATGTGGATCGCAATGAAGGTCCTATATACAGTGATCAGTTAGGGATATTGGCCCCATCCAAGAATATATTCATATGTTTAATAGATGGCTAAGGTCTGTATAGAGATCCTGCCACAGCTTTCCTCAAGATTAGCCCCAGGTACTGGCAGACAGTGCAGTAAAGACAAAGTATAAAATATTAGACTACTCCCTGATATGGATACTGTCTAATCAGCAGCTGCAGCATGTCATTATTAATAATGGTATATCAGTGAATGACATGTGAGCGTGCTGTATAGCAACGTTGGGTAACAGAGCGCCGCTCACCCTGTATTAATCCCACCTTCGCTTTATCTTATCTTGTGATTTCTTATCATTGCATATGTGGTTTATGTTTCTCACCAGTCACCACTATCGCATGATATGTGACTGGCAGCAGCATCTAACCCGATTTTGTGCTCTGCTATTTCAGGCATCAAATATAACTAT
The DNA here is from genome assembly GCA_031769625.1 of Taudactylus pleione. NCBI lineage: Eukaryota > Metazoa > Chordata > Amphibia > Anura > Myobatrachidae > Taudactylus > Taudactylus pleione. Next base: position 12,654,334 of record JAUIMM010000312.1, on the reverse strand, counting down.
CTATCTATTTTCTATGGGCACTCTCATTGGAGTCTGGCCCTAGGAGGCTCCTGCACTATGTATATACGTATGCACATCAGGACCGTCTTTTGAGTCAGATCCAAAAGCAGATACTCATTACACTTATTCACATCCCTGGGATAGCTATACAGCACGCTCACATGTCATTCACTGATATACCATTATTAATAATGACATGCTGCAGCTGCTGATTAGACAGTATCCATATCAGGGAGTAGTCTAATATTTTATACTTTGTCTTTACTGCACTGTCTGCCAGTACCTGGGGCTAATCTTGAGGAAAGCTGTGGCAGGATCTCTATACAGACCTTAGCCATCTATTAAACATATGAATATATTCTTGGATGGGGCCAATATCCCTAACTGATCACTGTATATAGGACCTTCATTGCGATCCACATTTATATTTTATATTATTTCTTATTTCTATGGTCTACATATACATATACACTTGCTGATCAAGAGCCTTCACAATACTAGTGATGTCTGCTGTATAATTTTTAGAACAGCCACTGTGCCATTATAAGGTAGTCCAGGTCATTTGACCCAAGGGTGATAATTTTATCACCACTGATAAACTATATACTTTCTGCAATATTTCACCTGACTTCATAATATTTAAGATATTATAATTAGCTTCATGTTTTGTGTGTTTTTTTGTATCGTCTATATGTATTAGTGTTTGTTCACTCCCTGTCTTCTACGTATATATCAGTACTGTTTCTGCCCCTTGGCAGTTTAATAATTTTTGGGTCTGAGTAGGCCTATACCTGCACATGTTATTTTAATGTATAATTAATAAAAGTTACTTTTTATGGAACTGTAATAGTTATAATCTGCAAGAGTGCCCCTAAAAAGAGAGGTTTCTTTCTTCTTTTTGTCTACATCTATAATTATACTCTCAAGGGGAGCACCTCCACCAATGTTATTTTTTATGACCCATACTGAGAGATTACCATAATAATTGTGGATGAAATTATGAATGTCTGATTAATCATAAATTAGATCCTGTGCTCGAACTACACTTCCCCTTTTCCCTTCCCTTGGTCTGGGAAGAAAGGAGCCAGAGGACAGTGAGAAGCAGCAGCAGGGGAGGGAGAAGCAGTGGCAGGGGGAGAAGCTACCTACAGCTACGACACTGCCACGGTGAAGAGAAAGTGCTCGTGCAGGCATGAGCAGGAGAGACTGCGGAGATCCCACTTCCCATCCAGCTACAGAAATTCCTGCTCTCACACCCTCTTCCCTCTCCCCCCCACCCCAACCCTAACCTCCCCCCGGAGGTGCCTAACCCTAATCCCCCCTTTCCACACCGTAAACCTAACCCTCCCCAGTCGGTGCCTAACCCTAACCCACCCCGGCAGGTCCCTAAACCCAACACTCCCATCCCCGGCCTAACACTAACCCGCATACTTTCCTTCGGGGTGGCAGCAGTCGGGATGCAGACGTCTGTATCTTGATCCCTTCAGGGTGCCGGCGTCTACATTCCAGCGATGCGATTCCTGCGTCGGTATCCCAACGTCCGGCATCCCATCCACCAGCATCTTAACTGGATCCCTAAAGGTACCTATATGTGCGTTACTCAGCCTTGGGTTTTCCACTTGTGGAGCTGCCCCTAGATTTTACAAATAACCTGAGCATTATTGGATTATCGACAACCTGTACCAAACATTCATAACTTTAATTTGTAACAAATTAATAGTAGTAGAACAATCCCACTCCTTTTTCTAGACTAAATTATTTTAATATTAAATAATTGAAAAGCAAGTACTATTAAAATAAGACAAACGTTTATTTAGGCGTTTCTTTATTACAAAATAATACACAGTTGTGATCATCCAGGAAAAAGTCCTAGTTGCATAGGAAGGGACTACACATGGGGTTTAAGAGGCTGTGGGGTATATTTACTAAAGGTTTACAAAATAGAGATGTTGACCATAGCAACCAATCAGAATCTACTTAACATTTAACTAGTACCTTCTAGAAGAGAATAGCTAGATTTTGATTGGTTGCTATGGGCAATATCTCCACCCATCTTCTAAAACCTCTTGCTTTAGTAAATATACCCCTGGAAGTTGCTGGCAGAATAGGGAGCAGGAATGAGTGGACCATGGATTACTCTAGTGGTTCCTAATTTTTTTTTTTTTTTTTTTTAATCACGGCACCCTAGAGCATCAGCAAAAGTTTCTAATTGAGAAATTTTGCAAAAATTATTAAAAGTAAATTGGGCTTATAGGTCATCCTTAGGTTTAGTTATGTGGTGGTGGGCAGGGTAGCAATTCTGCTGGTCCACCTAAATTATGATTGGCAGCCACCACCTCTGGTTTTGCCTATCACACTAACCATAAAAAAAAAATGTGATTTGGTACTGGCCCACCAACCCGTGGCACCCGTGCAAGTGCCCAGTGGCACAGCACCCAGTTTGGGAACCACTGGATTAGAAAAGCTTCAGAATGTGTCCCAGAAAACATCTGCTTTATGATATAGTTTCTTCTCTGGGTGAGTCTCTCTGCTGCTCTAAGATTCATAAGATAAAGCAAATGTCTATTCCATTGTTTCCCAAACTTTCTTGAATTGCAGCACCATAAAGTATCAGCATATTTTTCATGGCAAGGCGAAAAGTGATACTCAGCAAAAGTAAATTGTGCTTACCTGCCATCTTTAGGTTCGATTATGTGGCTATGGGGATTAGCGTTCCTGCTAGACTGTTTTAGCGGGGCACCAAGCCCTGCCCTATTTCAAAAGTGCAGAATGTGCCCTGGCCTTATGCAACTGCCCTGCAGCACCCCAAGGTGCCACAGCATCCAGTTTGGGAACCACTGGTCTATTCAGTTTCAGATCATCAAGAAGTGCAGTAGATAGCATGAAGCTTCACCAACTGTGCACAGGAACTACTACATAAACCGTAACCATGATATCTTCGGCTTTCACATGGCAACATGGTGAAGGTTACTTTGTACCCACTCTGCTGCCTGTCAAGTGTGTGGGCTAGTTGGTCTCAGAAAGTGTGTGTGTGAGGTGTCATTAATTATCAAACAGATGATGAATGTAAAACCTTGTGTTTTATTCAGAGTGTTCGAGAAATGAGAATAGGACATGACGATGGCGAGAGCAGGTTGACATATTGCTTGATGCTCCCCATGTATTGACATGGATAAAGGAACTTGTTGCCTGGTGGAAAATCTGAACCGGGCACACAGAAGGCAGGGCACCTGTGAAAGCGGTTTAGGAGATAATGGAGAGATTTTAGCTGTAAATGCTGGTAGGAGCACTGTACAGCGATGGCATTACATGGTTCTCTAATAACAGAGGGCTTCATTCAGACCCGCTCGCAAGCGGGTCGATGGTTTGGCACTGCGCACACGCGGCATGCGCAATGCGCGTGCACAAGCCCCGGAGCAAGTTAGAAATTCACTTGCTCCAGGGCTCACTACAAACGGGGTGGCTGTCAATGTTTATCGACAGCTCACCCCGTTTTGTAGGCGGGGAGGGCGGGTGGCTGGTCAAACGGAGGCATTCCTGAAGGAACGCCTGCCGTTTGGGGGCGGCCCTACGGACATCATCCGTGATGTCAGTAGTGAGCTTCCTGCTCTATTAGAGCAGGAAGCTCACTGGAGCTTGCGGGAACGAGACCCTACCACAAGGGTCTCGTCGCAAGACCGATTGTTGCGACCATCACCTGGCCGCTCGCAAAAGCGAGCGGCCTGGAGGCCGTCCAAAAATTAAAAAAAACCCAGGCCGCCCAGAATCAGAGCGAGCGCTCACAGAGCGCGTCCGGCTCTGAATTAGGGCCAGAGACTCCTAATAAAGGAGGTAGAACTGGTGCTTCTGCAAAAAGAAGGAAACAACCAAACAGCCCGGAAACCGGCATGGCATACTAGGGACTTAAGCTGGGTACACACCTGAATGACGTGCCGATCTAGCGACTGTAAAATATGATGTAACATATATCGCGTCTGCGAACACGCTACCAGATCCGCCGTAAATGGCACGATATATAGTCACAAGGGTACTGTATTGCACGCTGCATCGTCTCATCTGATGTGCCGAAAATCAGATGGGAAGATGCGACCAGACAATTCATCAAATGATGAACTAGGGGTACACACAATACGATGGTCGTTTTAATCCATCACAGATCGCAAGGTTGGTCAATATACTGTATAGTGTGTACCCCAGCTTTAGAACCAGCTACTATCCCCATTGCTAACCCATTGTCCCCCATGTCTGTTCATCACATATACAGCAAAGTCAGCTGTGAGCGTATTCATCACCACTTTTTCCTGGTAAAATACACAGACTGAGGACCTGATTCAGACCCGCTCACAAGTGGGTCGATGGTGGCCCAGTGCGCAAGCCCCGTAGCAAGTGAGAAATCACTCGCTCCAGGGCTCGCAACAAAACGGGGCGGCTGTCGATGTTGATCAACCCCTCGCCCCTTTTTGTAGGCGGGGAGGGGGGGTGGCTGAACAAATAGAGGCGTTCCCGAAGGAACGCCTGCCGTTTGTGGGCGGCCCTACTGACCACTCGTGATGTCAGTAGTGGACTTCCTGCTCTATTGGACCAGGAGGTAAACTCTGGCTTGCGAAACCCGCGACCCTACTACAGGGTCTCCTCGCAAACCCGATGGTCATGATAATCGCGACCATTTCCCGCCCGCTCGCACTAGCTGTGGGTGGGCACCCACAGCTTTGCGAGCGGACAGGAAAAAAAAAAAAAAATTCCTCCCCGCCCTGATTCAGAGCGTGCGGTCGCAAATAGCGAGTGCCTCTGAATCAGGCCCTGAATCCTGACTGAATCAGTTATTCTGAATGACTAGAACAAAAATAAATCAGATTGCTTTTTCAGTCGGTGTTAGCATGACGTGCTCTCTGGCTTATAAATATCAACATTACATTATCATGTGATAAGGTGAAAGGTGCTATTATCACTGTTACCAACGGTCCCTTATCAATAACAGTCCCAGCTTCTTACGAGATGTCCGTATTTGTAAGTATTGATCAGCTGCTATTGATCTGGTCTTATTCCTTTGCTTTTAAAAGTTAATCTTTATAATGCAAACATAATAAAATTCGCTAAACATGATATGATGGGAACTGCAGTAACCCAAAGCCCGCCACGGCAGTACTGCGCTCAGACATTCTGAGCCCCATTCTGAGTTGCACTCGTCTGCAAGTTTATGCAAATGCCGCAACAAAACTCCTTCCCTTGTGTACATCGCTACGGCCGAATGTGCAAGGACTGAGACGCCATCAACCGCACCAAATGAAGCTTGCTCCAGCCTTATGGCAGACGCAGTATATCCGCCTGACCACACACTTCTATGCGTCCGGCCGTACATCTGGGAACGCTGCCGCTAGCAGGCCGGCCACAGTCCCGTAATACATTCACACACCCGCCACAGTCCCGTAATACATTCACACACCCGCCACAGTCCCGTAATACATTCACACACCCGCCACAGTCCCGTAATACACCCACTGAATGGACCATTTTTGCATGCACTACTAGCCACCTCCCAACCACAGCCCAGGAACGCCCATCATTTTTACGCCACCTAATTCCATCTGATTCGATCGCCACAGCACCTTTGTACACTCTGGGGGTGACTTAATTGTATTTAAAAGGAGGCTATTTAGTTTGGGTGCCCAACGGAGGAATTCAATTGTTGCTCCGTTCAGGCGCAACAGGAAGGTGCGAGCAAAAATGTGCGAGAAAACCCGTGGTTAGATCACCCAATCAGTAGTTTGGGTGCCCTAACCAGGACTTTAGAAAGGGTTTAGCCATTTTACATGATGACCGGGATAATTATTGGGCGCCAAGAACAATTTAATTGCAACACTGGGCGCCCATTAATTATCGCCGCCCACAAAACAACTGAATCGCCACCTTGGTGTAATGCATGTGCCATTGGGGTTTTCAGAAATTTTCGTGCATGCAGAGTAACAAATAAATCGCTGAACTATGTAAACATCGGCCGTGCATGCGACTACCAATCAGGCCGTCTACCTTAGCGGCACCGTGTGCCAGCAAAAATAAACTTTAAGTGTTACCAATAATGCTATAATAGAAAGAAAATAAAAAAGAGTTTCTAAAGATCCCTTTAGCGTTTTTTTTTCTTCCTAGAAGCAGCCGTAAGCCCAGGGCTAAAACACACAAAAAGGAAAATCTTAGCAGGGCAGAATTGTGCGCCTCATTCTATAAACTAACGTACACCTGTTTGCAAATATGCATGCTGCACTTCGGTCAGATCAATAAAATTCCCATTATTTGGGAACAAAATCATTTCCTTTATCGCTGGTTTATTCTGCTGGGTTCAGAGAAGCAGCTTAATGATATATATTATTAGGATAAATGGAAAATAAATGGCAACTAGTACATTTTTCAATCAAGGCCAAGAGATTGTTACATCATAAACATTCTTCCATATACTTGGCTAATGGTGACAAATATATTTATATTGCTCTTACCGATTACATAATAAATGCTTATCTCCGAGGGCAGGAGAGCGCTACAGTATGTTATCTTGAATGCACTGCCACTAAAGTAGCCAAATAAGCTATACGCTTATTGTGACTGAAAATGTTTACTAACAGTAACTATGGAATTGTATACGACTGTATTGTGACGCACAAAAATGATAGCTAATTTACATCCATGATAACGTAAGCAATAACTGCAGTGAATTAAAGGTTCTGAAATCCGCTGCAAACAATGAATTGCTCTCATTTTCTATACTAATCTAAAAAAAAGAAAAATTACAGAACCCAATTAGTTACAGTACCTTAAAGGCCCCTACACACTAGATGATAAAACGAGCGATTTGGACGATTCCATTTAGCATCGAGATGATAAATCACTCATATCGGCCAGTTTGTACGCTCTATCACGATCACGATGTGCAATCCCGACCGTAGTTGGTCTTCTCTTCAGTTCTTTTGTACATGCAGGAAGATCTGTCAATCTCGTTAAACGATTTGCCGCAGATCGTTCAGAGTGTACGCACTACCAAACGACGAACGATATGTCGTTCAGACCTGCATGATGTGGCCATCACTTGACAGCCAGTCCAACTCCCCTCCCATACCTGCTGACACAGCGAGATCCGTGCATGCATCTATGTAAAAACTTTTTAAAGTGTAAAATAAAAAATAAAATGGAGTAGGGGTCCCCTGTATTTTCCATAACCAGCACCAGATTGCTGAGGACCCCTACTCATTTTGTCCCCTGTATTTCCAAAACCATGACCGGCTTGCAGAGCTCAGTGCTGGTTATGCTAAATACAGGGGACCCCTACATCTTTTGTCTCCCGGACTGGCTCTGAAAAGTCTGGGGCTGGTTGTGCTTTTAGGGGAGGGGGGGGGCTGGGGAACTCACGTTTTTTGGTCATAGTACAGCCCATTACTGGGCAGAAATCTTTAAGATGGTCGTCAGGTGTTTGGTACAGCAATCCATATATCGTTAATGATCTAACAATTTGGAAATCGTTTCGTCGTTCCTAAAATTGCAGAGTGTGTATGCACTATATCGTTAGTCCAGGAGTTCCGGCAAAACCGTTGACGACATCGCATCGTTTGCAAGTCGTCTAATGTGTACCCAGCTTTATAGTCATGTCAGAGATGTTTTGTTTAAAGAGTTCTGCCAGCCATCATTTCCCATAAGGATCTTAACACAAGGGAGTACTGTTCCGGGGACACCACTAGGCGAGTTTAGGCCATTGCACAGGGCACCCAGTGTTCTTCCCCCAAAAAAATTGCGAGTTGGGTGGCATTAAGTATAATCTGGGTAGGGGAGGTGAGAGCTGACTGGACACAGATAAGATGTTTTATACCTTGCCGGATACTGCCCACTTGTCGGTTGGAAATATAATTTTTTATAGCGCAGATGCTGCCCACTTGCTGGCTGGACAGATATTATTTTTAATAGAACAGATACTGCCCAGTGGCACTTGCTGGCTGGGCAGAGATTATTTGTACAAGGTTTCCTGGACATAGTAAGTGACTTGCTGGAAGGACAGTAGCAGGTTTGACTTCTGAATGCTGAGATGATGCAGTAACAGTAACATTGAGACCCTCATGTGGTTAATATCCCGACCGTGGGTGAGGTTAGGTTTAGGCACTAGGGGGGGGGGGGGGGGGGGAGTTTGGCACCGAGGAGGGAGGGTCAGGGTAGGGATAGAGTTAAAATGCCAACAGACAAGTATCCGTATCGGGATGCCAGCATTGGGATTCTGACCACCAGCACCCGAGCACCGGCATCCCGTACCCATCCCCTTTGAGACAATTGAATCTCCTCTCATACCTACACTGATTGCTCCGGCCGTACAGAGGAAGGGATCTTTTACCGGAGGGCTTTCTACTGCTGCTGTGCCAGGTCTGACACTGTCGGGCACTATGACGCGATGCCGATATTTCTTTGCTAATTAGTTAAAATGTCAGACCGGCGCAAAAAACGTCAGCACAACATGACCTATTGTCTGCATCAAAGTGCTGGGCGGTATGTAGATAACGTTGGACAATGCAACCCAGGAAGAGATGCTGGGGAGAACACTGACACCAATGGTTACAGGACAGTGAAAACAGTCAATTAGTAACATAATGTCCTTTATCCAGTGTTGTCAATACACCTGTGGCGCCTCCACACGGAGCGCTGGCCGCTAACATGGAGAAGAAGCTACTTCTTCGCCATGTCTGTGACTGGGAGCGTAATGCCAGGGCCGCAACTAGGGGGGGGCTAGAGATGCACGTGCACCGGGTGGGGATTGCAGGGGGGTGAAAAAGCTGACTCGGCCATCTGAAAATGCCCGCCGCCAAAGAGGAGACTAATGCTAGAGGTGCTTACTGGACCTCTAGTGTCTGTCTCTTCCTTGGCGGCGGCCATTTTTGGATGGCCGTTTTCAGCAGATTCCGTGCGGACTAGCCGTAGGCATGGACTCTGCTGAAAACGGCCATCCAAAAAAGGCCGCCGCCAAGGAAGAGACAGATGCTAGAGGTCCTACTGGACCTCAAGTATCTGTTAGCAGAGCGCAATGCACACAGCGTTCCCGGAAGTGCCGGGAACGCTGGCGCTGAAGGGAGAAGATGCTGAGAGCTGCATCTACTCCCTTCAAATTCCCTGGCAACGAGCATGAAACCCCATGGCAACGAGCATAAACCCCGTGGCAATGAGCAGGTAATTTTAAAGTAATTAGAAGCATTACTGTGGGGCATAAAATGGTGTCGGGCAAATATGTAAGTGGCACTTTGATAATAGGCATTACAGTGTGTGGCATAATGTGTAATGGGCATTATGGTGTATGGAATAATGTAAGTCACTATACCAGGGACGTCTGAGTAGTGCCCTGCTTTATGGAGAAGCAAGGACAAACTCCAGGTACAGGAAGGGAGGGGGCGCAAAATTGCTGCCTTGCACCGGGTGACAGATATCCTAGTTTCGGCCCTGGTAATGCTTGGTTATGTCACAGAACTGTGCCACAATCCCAGATTGTAGAGCACGCAATACAGTTCCCACTTCCCATCTGCTAAGGTAAGAAATAGTGGAGAGTGGGGGTCCATTCCCAAAGACGGAGGCACACCACCTAGGACTCCCTTAGGGCTGCTCTCACCATCTATAGGTGTGGGATAGATATAAAAAGGTCTTGCGTGCAAAAAAATAAATAAAAAGAAAATGTAATTTAAAACACAACAACAATATTTTTCCTTGCAAATGAATATACTTTATTGTTGTCTCAATAGTAAAATGTTCCTCATGTACAGATCCTTTGTAAAAGTATGTCGTACCTCTCTTCCCCACACTCCGGAGCACAGCGTATTACTGGGGAGCAGTTTAATTGGAGAGGCTCAGGCCTAACCCTGGCTTATCTGATTATCAGCATTACAAGGTCTCTAATCTCCTGCGTTTTTGTCATTACCTCCTAAAACTCATGTTAGAAAATTACCCCTTACCTTTTGGTAACTGGTGCAGTTAAATGAAATTAAGACGTTTGAGTGATTCCAGCTGTGCAGTAGATGATTACATTAAGCTCCAAAATATTATGCTGAAATCAAGCTAGGGCAATCAAATAATTAATCTGTAATCAATACAGCCCTCTCTGAACAGATTTTCCGTTTCATAGTTACATTTTTTACTGATTATGGGGAATGAAGGCGCCCCCCCACCCAAATGTCTATTTTTATTCAGCACTGATATATTTTTATCCCGAGCATATTATTTCCTGCTGCTCAGATGTGAACATGCTAAAACCGCTCTCTTCTAAAGTGCTTAACCTTCTGAACTCAGCATCAAAGCAGTGGGAACAAGGCAGGAGACTGAGACAGTGCAATATGTGGATATACCGGATAACCCTAAGAACCTGTACTTCATCAGTAGGCGAGGACCATCCACCAACCGGACGCATTTCATCCACAACCATATACCAGAGATGTAAATAAGCAGTAACCCATAAGTCATTCGCTTACTGACTTCTAATCATCTAGTGTACATTAGACTATGACGAAGAATTTAGCGCACATTTCAGCAATGTGAAATAATAGTCTCTTGCTTTCAGAACCCTAAAGCAAAGTTTGGAACTGTACCCTGTTCCACATTGCAATATAGTAGCACAAAGAATTCTAAATGGGTGTTAGAAACCATATTACATGGTGCTATCAGTGGGCAGGAGCTCACTGGGAAGCCTATCATATCACTGTACTGTAGTACACTTTCCTGCATGTGGGCTGTGGTGCTGTATTTAAGCTTTCTTCAAGGAATTATCACAATGCAAAACTACAACGTAACTTTAAATACAGCAGAGTGAAAGGTAAAACACATCCCAAACATTTACAAGGAAGAAAATGTAACAATTTAAGCAAAATAAAATGGTTCCATATTGACATAAACATACCTAAAGTACCATTATATTGATAATACAACCTTGGAAGTGAAGTGCCTGTCTGCTTTCATTTGGCGGAATTAAGCATCAGGATGTTGGACATTACATTATAGCTACCGGTATTCTGAAAGGGAAGACGCATTTAAAAGGCCCCCACATATCATCGACGGATCGCGGAAATTACACGATCCACTGATCAAAACAGCCGATCAGCAGGCATCAATGACCTGTCGGGAAAATCTGGGAAATTCGACATGCTAAAAATCCCCAATTTGCCGAATGCGATTATTTCGTGGTTGGGATCCGCAAATCAGGAAAATCCAACGTGCTCAGACCCAGGCATCCGGGAATCGAGGAAATGAACAATCTGTCGCTGATTTATGGGGAAACATAAAACTACGCAAATTGGAAAGCTTTATAAATCATACAAACATTTGACCACTGCTTTCCTGAAAGCTACTGCACCAATACAAGCACACAAAGTATTTTTTATTTAATTTTTTTAAATAACTATTACAAGAAAAAGAGAAGGAGACATAGAGAAAGGGGGGATGCAATACCACTATGATACGATGCAAGCGAATTTGAGTTTTCCCTGTACAGTTGAATGGGTCACATAAGACAAAACGAAGTTGAGGTGTTGCCACAGCAACCAGGTTCTGTCCATTTTCTTGGATGCAATAGAGAAAGGATAGCTAGAAGCTAAATTGGTTGCTATGGTCAACACCACCAATTTTCATTTATAGAAGCTTTAGTAAATCTACCCCCGAAACCGAAAGGCGTTCCATTGTCACGAGTTTATGTCAAAAAATGACCCACTGGGTGGAAAAAACAATAGAGGACACTCTTTAGTTAGGATTGGCAATGGGTTACCAAAATGTCCCTTAGACAAAAGGCAGCAGCTTGGAAAACCCTGTAATAATGTTCTTTAATGGGAACAAGCAGCAAAGGGGGTGTCATACACCTCCTGCTGTATTTGAAATATTGCAAGGATCGCAATTGCAAAGATGCCTGCATGCTAACTTAAGCATCCGTGTCTGTGTTAAGCTTGCTCCTGCTTTGCTCATATAAGCAGAAAAACAATTACCACCATAGCAAAGCATGTTTAAATCATATCAACATTAGCACTGCAGTTCACATCAGTGTTTGCATTTTTTTTTGTTGTTTTAAGAAGTTCAACAATTTAAATCAGGCTTTTTAGGATATATATTTGCTAATATTACACCAACAGGAAAAAAAGTCACGATATATTAGGTTGAATCAATGTTGCCTACGAACAACAATAATGCAATATCAGGCCATAGAGATTAACACACTGTGCTCAGTACATTAGCACTGTCTACACCAGGAGGTCTCTGCTGTGTTAGCAGATTATCTGCTTGTTATATTTAAAATGTTTATATTAGACACTAGTGGGGGGGCATTTATTAAATGCATGTTTTCACAGTGGGCTTGAAATCGTTGCATATCACAGCACAACAGCAGCAACTTTGCCCTACAAATCGCCAGATTATCCAGCAGTTTGTAGGGTTAAAACTCAGTAATGCATATGGCGATTTGAAACACCGAAATGACTTGCAGTTCATGGAAAACCACCGCCATGCCAAGTGGGGGGGTGGAGGGCATTCCAATTCTTTATCCCGGTTACCCACTGGCCAGGGTTATTAGGAGGAGCCAATGCTACTTACCACTGGCCCAGAACTCAAAAGATGTGGGGGCCCAGCAGTACCTATAGGGGACCAATAGCAACATTTCCACAGGCCCCCCCCTGTGCAAATTATGTTTATCCATTTTGATTATAAATCGTCTACTATTTGCACTCTGCCATTGCCTGCTTAGCTGATGTGCAGGATGAAATGAATGATGATTAGCATATAGTAATTATTACAAAGGAAAAAAATATCTTTTCTAAAATATTTATATGGTCTCCCTAATCCTAAATGTTTATGTTATAACGTAGTATAACAACTGGGCCAGTTCCTGGGCTCAGGAGATGGCAGGGAAAGGACCATGCCCCAGAGGCGGCCTGGGCCCCGTAGCAGCCCCATTCTCTGCACCTACTGTAGCTATGTCCAGGCCTGTGATTGGCAGCAGGTCTACAAAAAAATTGTAATAGTTTGTACAGTGACACAATCCTTTCAGTAGATTGTTTCAGCTGATCCCAATCTGAGATCTGCTGCCAAATTGGACAGCTGTGGAGGCATAGATTGGTTGTTGAATCTGCGTCCAGGTCTCCAGTAGGATTGTGTCAACAGTTGGATCTGGAGTTGGATTCCAGGAAGAATGGACAAGTGTGTGCCCATCTTAAATCATGTAGTATCAAATCAGATTAATAATTAGATTTATCCATGGTTTCGAAATAAACAAAAACTGACATCACAATGCATGCAGGCAGCAGCTAGAGACGGCTGTGGCTTACAGAGGTTTCTACAAACATCTATCCGCCAAGCACTACAAGTCACAATACACAACGCGTGAGCACTGTGCGACTCTGTAGCGCCAAGAGTTTTTTTTGTACAGTTACATCTGTGTGCGAAATGCAATGTTGCAATGTCAGCGGCTGTGACACGGACGCAACATTTCACATGCAGATACAGCCGCAGTCTCACACCAAATATAGGCATGGGTTGGGTACGGGATGCCGATGCTTGGGATCCCGGCGGTCAAAATCCAGACACTGGCATCCAGACAGGTTTAGGATACAGATACCTGTCGGTAGGTATCCCAACCCTCCCCCTCTCCCTACCTCTAACCCTCCCCGATGCCTAAACCTAACCTCCCCCTAGTGCCTAAACCTAACCTTCCACTCCTTGCACCCTAAACCTCACCCCTTATTACCTAACCTTACCCCCGCTACTTACGCCCAAGATGCCGGCACCAGGATTCTGACAGGTGTCGGGTTTCCAGCACCGTTATTCTAAGCGCTGACATCCCGTCCCGGTATACTGTACCCACATGCCACATATCATTATAATCAGCATAAGCTGCTTGTGCGTCATTCACATCGCTTTGAGAATAAGACACATTTTAAGGGAAAATGTGGCACGAAAAGACGCTCAGCACTGCCGTGTCATGCCGCGACTGGAAGGGCTGTTTAACGCGCAAGGAGGCTCTGCACCCAGCTGCCCTGCAACAGCACTCTGGTGAGAATAGGAAAGCCGGGGCTCAGGAGATGGCAAAGTAACTCGGTGCAGGAGAGAAGGCTGGGCCCCTGAGGAAGCCTGGGCCACATAGCAGCCGCACTCTCTGCACCTACCATAGCTATAACCTCAGGACCCAGACATATTAGAGGAACGGAACTGGTGCAAAATAGCATGGGCTGCTCTGGATAGGGAATAAGGGGTAAGTTTTAATAAATAGGCAAGAACGCTGTGGTTTGTGAGATAATTATTCTTATTATTTCTCATTTATAGCCCTGTCGACTGTAACCCCCCCCCAATCATTTTCTTTGCCAGGTCTTTCTGCAGTTTGTGCAACTACAGGCGGTTTGTACATTTTTTTTTTTTTTTTTTTTTAAAAACATGATGGCGAATTGCGTCGGGTCACGTTTAATAGAGGTGGTTGTGCAGTAATTATCCAGTGGCTTTGCTTTGCTAAACCAGACAGCCTGTAAATCACACAACAAAGGACTGAACTCATCAGGACTTGAGCACAGTGAGATAAGCAACACATCAACCAGGTACCTTACTTATGTATGTTGATTATACGGTTGTCTGTATTTTTGCCGAATTCTTAAAATAAACAGATCACTGTATGTGACACAAACTTGTATGGGTGATCATCCATCTATTGCCAAATCTAACTCTAATATTAATGTTACACATTAATAAACGTGTGACATTTCATCTATGCACATTAACGTCAAAATAATCATTAATGTGAATTGATTAGTTTTTTGTTCCCTTTTATGACACTATGAGCTATTTTAATTGCTCTGTAATTACTGGCAATTACAGAATGTCGGCCGACGCTACTATGCAAGAGCTTCTAACCTGCGACGCTACCGGATGCTACACGTTAGTGACGGGCTGGAGTTCAGCATTAGGCAATGATGTTGCAGCTCCGCACCCCTCTACTGTTACCAAGTAAGAGACTACTAGGGTGCCAACACCAGTCCTGGACTACACATTAACAGAATTATGGATATTTAAAAGATTCCTGATTTTTATAGGGTGAAAAATTTTGTCATCAGAATAGTTTTTACAAATGTTTTGTATTTGCGAGTGCAATAAAATATTAAGCAATAGTGACTGTCTGCATGCACATATTCCTCTCCTATTATCACTGATAAAAATTTTACCCAATTTGCATGCCAAAGATTCACAAACCCGGTCCTAGAGGTACCCTAACGGTACAGTTTTTAAGGATATCCATGGTTTAGCACAGATGGTTAAATCATAAAACTGAAGTGCTAATTAAGTCACCTGCGCCCAAGCATGGTTATCCTTAAAAACCTGGACCGTTAGGGTGCCTTGAGGACAAAGTTTGGGAACCTCTGCTATAGGATACTTCTGTAATATTCTGTGCTGCTGTAAACATGTTGATGGTCTGCTCAGCTACATACAGTACTGATCTATTCCAGCCCAATAGATAACCAAAAACGACTGACTGATGAAATGCATCTGAACAATATCAAAGTCTTTACTTGAATATACTATGTAGCATTCCTTAAGACCTGGCAATACACTTATTCTATTCCGCAAGATAAGTGCCACAAAACATAATTTTCAAAATTAAATGAATCATAGTTTTGATATAAATTCCTAGTGTTCAATCCTAATGGCAACAAGACATTTCCAAGACCAAAATAGGAACTGGAAAAAAAAAAAAACTCACCCTCATTGGGTGTATGTCTGCATATGGAGGTTTGCCTTCTGCCATTTCTATAGAAGTAATCCCCAGAGACCAAATATCCGCAACACAGTTATACCCGATTTCTTGTATCACTTCCGGAGCCATCCAGAAAGGGGTTCCTATTACGGTGTTGCGTTTCGCCATAGTATCCTAGGAAACAACAAAGAGAGGAATCTATAGAGTGACGCTTAACAGACTCACTGGAGGATAGTAGTATTTCTTTTAATCCTTTAGTCTTGAAGGATTGGTATGATGTGATAGATCAGAACATGTAAAAAAGAGAATACAATCTAGTGCAGATGGTCAACAAAATTTACATAGCTATGATAAAACGAGTAGGTAGTCATCCAGGTTTACGCAATAATGATAGAACGAGTAAGTGAATATTATTCACTTAACAGGGCAGATATTGAAGAGCATGCCTTCAAGAATAAAATAGGCTGTTATATACCAAACATCCGCATATAACACATTTATTATACAAAACAAACAATAATTAAAAAAAAACAGACTGTTAATCCACTCCAAGGGGACAGAAAATACCCAAGTGTGCAATTTGGGCTTCTTTATGCAAACAGGTACAACATCACAGGTAGCTTTGATAAAGACCTTGAACTGGTTGAAACGCGTTGGCGGTAGAGGGAGATCACAAGAACTTTCTCCAGAGCCGGTGTGAGACTGATGAGTATCAGTAGTTGAGATTTCCCCCTGGGTTATAAATATCTCCTCAGCCATTGTATGCATCTATTTGACCGGATTCTGGTAGGAGTCCAACTTCACCTGTGATGTAGTACCTGTTTGCTTAAAGAAGCCCAAATTGCACACTTGGGTATTTTCTGTCCCCTTGGAGTGGATTAACAGTCTGTTTTTTTTTAATTATTGTTTGTTTTGTATAATAAATGTGTTATATGCGGATGTTTAGTATATAATAGCCTATTTTATTCTGGAAGGCATGCTCTTTAATATCTGCCCTGTTAAGTGAATAATATTCACTTACTCGTTCTATCATTATTGTGTAAACCTGGATGACTACCTACTCGTTTTATCATAGCTATGTAAATTTTGTTGACCATCTGCACTAGATTGTATTCTCTTTTTTACATGTTCTGATCTATCACATCATACCAATCCTTCAAGACTAAAGGATTAAAAGAAAATACTTATCTTAAATATATTAGTAGTATCACTTTGACACTATTATTGGCGCTAGGGTGTTATACCTTAAATTTCTGTGCTCTTGATTTACCGTTGGGGAAGTTGGATACCTTCCCCTTAGGGTATTCCATCTAAGCCGCCATTTGTCGCAATTAGTGGACACTACTTTCTCTTTTTTCTCACTGGATGATAACACTTGAGAGGGCACTTACCGTGAGCTGGCCAGCCACCCCAAAATCTGCCAGCTTGGCATGACCTTCTGTGTTAAGAAGGATATTCCCAGCTTTGATGTCTCTATGTATTTTCCTCATAAAGTGTAAGTATTCAAGCCCTTTTAACGTGGATTTAAGTATTGTAGCAATCTCATCCTCGGTTAACTGAAAGAAAAATAAACACGTGCTTAATTTTTTTATTGAAACAGTGAAAATAAGAGATGGCTTTTCTCATCTCAATTAACTGCTGTATTTAATTAAGACAAAGAAGTTCAGCAAAAGTCAAGTGGCCAGTAACGGTTGCATGAGCAATATGTATGCAATATTCCTGCGCAATACTTTATACCTTCTGAGAAATGGGTGGGGCTTATTTGCATATACAATTAACTTTTGAAACAGGCTTTTAAAGGCCCCTTACACATTAGACGACCTACACAGATGCCATGTCGTCAAAGATTTCCCTTGAACTCCCTGTAGTTCCCGGGCAAACGATATCGTGCATACACGCTGTGCAATCTGACCAACGACCTAGGTCGTTACGGATATAGGGTCGTTAACGAGATTACCAGAACTTCCTGCATGCAGGGAAGATCCGAGGATGTGAGCAACGGGAACGCGCATCGGCATCGTTTGTACACACTGCACGATTTGTCGTTCTGATGCATTAAAATCGCCCAAATTGTGCAAAAAAAATAGTCTGGTGTGTACGCACCTTGAGATTTAATTGGTAAAAGGAGACATCTAACAAATCATAGAAAAAGTTGCTCTAAATTAATATATATATTTTCTTAATTCATATGGACACCGCATGATCATTGAATTTATATATAATAAAAGCCACACATAATATACCTTTGGGGCCGACACCCCATTCCCCTTCATTCTTTTATTTCTCACATTTTCTTGCTTAAAAATAAGCAAATGTGAAAACCTGATCCGACGCTAAGGGGTAAATTTACTAAGATGGGAGTTCTATTTATGAAGTGATGTTGCCCATAGCAACCAATCAGATTCTACTCATTTATCTAGCACCTTCTATTATTATTATTACCATCATCATCGTTTATTTATATGGCGCCAAAAGTCTTCCGCAGCACCTTACAAGGTACATAACCAAAAAGTGACTTACAGTAAAATACAATACAATGAAGGACAAGGACATGGATAATATACATTGATACATAGGTGGCCATAACACCCAATTAAGCAACAAAGCATAGGCACCAAGTGTTAGGTGTCCTAGTGGTGAGTAAAAAGTAGATGAACATAAAGTAAGGCGAAGCACAAGAGGGTAGAGGGCCATGCTCGCAAGAGCTTACATTCTCAAGGAGAGGGGCAGACAGACGGGCATGATACAGATGGGGAAGACAGGGAGGAGGGAGCATGTAGTAGCAAGTTGGGATGAGAGCTGGAAAGCATTGATGAAGTAGTGGGTCTTCTTGAAGATACCTGGAATCTGATTGGTTGCTATGGGCAACATCACTTCTTAATAGAACTCCCATCTTATTAAATTCACCCCTAAGGATCTGTGGCTCATTACACCACGGCCTTTTATTTTTGTTTTATGCATGTTCAGTTGCATTGCCTGGAGCAATTGTTTAGGACAGTGACCTTTGTACTTGTTTGTATGTTCTATGTATGTTTGGCTCTTCAATAAAGAAAATGTAAAAAGCATCATAGGCCTACATGAATAAAATTAGAAATATGTACATTATTTACCACAATTTAAATAAAAATGGTTCGACACTATACATTTCTGTCTGCATAGTAAACCTGTTAAACAAATCCAAGTCTTTGAACACACCTTAAGAGAAATAGTCCAGATTGATCAGTAGCATAAGACGTCATTGATTCACGGAGTATTATCAGGAGTATTAATATACTAATCACTGTACAGTGACCACAAAACTCCAGGATTTTATATGAGCCTTGCAGAGCGATGCAAGGACTCTCCTCTAGAGGGAGCAGTGAGCTCCTGAAAAAGGAAAACCTATTTTGCCTATATGCATAAGGTTAAATGCTCTCTTCCCACTTCAAAGCCCCATTTGGGGTTGGCCAGCAATTGCAGAATGCAATATCATGCTCTGTGGTAACTGCAGATGTTTTTCCCCCCCAAGCAGCTGGAAAATGTACAATCCGTCTTATCTACTGTGATCAGCAAACAGGGACGTTTCTGAGGTTTTACATGATTGCAGATCCGGCCATGTTAAAATAAAGGCCACTTCACCTACAGATTAAAGGAGACAGAAGCACACAGGCAAACAAAACCAAAAGCGCTCACGTCAGCGAGGCTGCTAGCGCTACAGGCTGTATGGTCAGAGGGGAAGCTTCGTGCAGTTCTGAAAACAGATTTGGGAAGTTGAGGTGGTTGGTTTAATGCTCACGAGATTGAAGGAGTATGGATAGAGAAATGTATTTAGCCTGAATCCATTAACATTCCTTTCTCAGGCTGCATTTACTTTCCCTTGTTTATGGTCACCACACATAATTTGTAATTTTCCAGTAGTTTCTATTTTTGAGCAATTTAGATGTTAAACAATTATGGAACTTATTAGAAAAGTTTCCACTGCAAAACTTTCTCAGCGCTCTCTCCTTTCACTGGATCGGGTCAACAAATAAAATAAAAACCAGCCACATTTGCACTCTGACTGCACATCGCCTATAGACGCCGCCAAAGAGTTTGTTATGTGGAAGGCAGGGAAACTATTTTCCTATATATTCCAAACAAAAAGTTCATGTATGATTTTTAAAGCTTATTTCCTTCTATGTTATGACATTTAATACATACATGAGGAGAAACTTGCAGTAATTTATCGCTCTAGAGTAAACACTCCTACGTCTTGCCACTGTCCATGGTACTGATAGGCACGGCGTATTAGCTAATGGTCACAGGACCCCCCGGCCTTTCTTGGGCCAGGGAAACCACTAGTGTCAATTTTAATATTTTTACAACCTAATTAGAACACAAGTCAAATTCATTCGGAGCCTAAGGTTGGTGAACGCATGGGGAATAATAATAATAATAATAATATACATTTGCGAGGGAGGAGGGGTGATTAAATTGTTTTTCGCTCCCATCTAAAGTGGCCGGGAGTGGATTAAATTGTTTTGGGCGACAAGCCCAGAGACTGCACTCATAGCAGATTTCTGCTCGCACCATCCTGATGTGTGAGCAGAAATCCACATAAAATAGGGCTTTGGGGATAGTAACAAGTGCCGTTTGTGCCGTAACTGCAGCGTGCCTGGCACTTAGCACGGGAGAAGCCGCTTAATGCGACTAATCCTGTGCATTAGGGTGCGATAATGCGGTCAGCCATTGAACAGCTCCCTGTCAGTATAGAGAGGGTCTATGGGAGCGATAAACAATTGATTTGCCCCCTTAGAATTAACTACAATAACATGCAAGTTAGAAAACAAAAAACGGAACAGTACTGTAATGCTAGTAACTCTAGTAACAGTGATAGTGGGTATTGTGATGCTACACACAACGTTTCATGCATTTTATTAGTCTTTAAAATGCTTGTAACACATATGTCATACCTGAGCATGAATCCTTTGCAATATTCCTGAAAACATTTGCTAATGCACATTACAGCAGAACAGATTAGTAACCACCGTCAGGGAAAACTATTTCTATGGCAAACATGGAATCGATGCAGGCGCACCCCAACCCAGGCAATCTATTAACAAATAGAAACTATGGCAAAAATAAATTTAGCAACAATATATGTTACACATATAAGGATAAATTATTTGAACATTGGTGTTATGACATCTCCATTAAAAAGAGGTTACAACAGCCCCATTTATAAAAAAAACAGGTGCCTCCTACGAATGCAGGGTCAGATTAAGGTACATATAGGCCTGGGGCTGAAAACTATCAAAGGGCCTATTGTGAGAAGCGGAGGAGGTGTGGCCAGTGCAGAGTGGGTGTGGCCAGTGCCTTATGGGCGTGTACACCCCTACACCACAAGCCACAATGTATCTCTAAATATGTCAATTGCATTTTATGAGGAAAATAGAAATACAATTTTAATCATTATGATTTATGAGCAACAGTGTGGCCAGCTGGTCATATTCATGATGTCAGGACAATAGGAACACCTTTATGTGGGGGCCTGGGACTGAAGTACTATCCGCCTCATTGGTAACCTGCCCCTTTCTCGAATGATGCAAGTGCACACATATCCTAATAAGACACTGATTCCAACTGTGGCATACACATTACTACTACTCAGTGATATGTCCAATAAAGAGTAGTCGAATAAATTTCTTAAATGTTCCTCCACGTTTAGTAGGGACAGAGCAGAAGGCAATTTACAAAGTAAAGTAATTAGAGATTATCCAATGTAACTTTACTGCCTGGCATGAAGATGATTTTAGCTGACATATGTTTGTAAATTAAGGCGCTCATGAGCCTGAACTGGAAATAACTGTGGCCTTAATTTTACTCTACTCGGATCGCAAGGATATATCATATACATTGTATAGTGTGTGTGTGTATGCCCGTCGTGTTAGGCAATCGTTCATTGAATCTACCCATCTGCTGTGCTGCCTATCAAATGGGACACTTCCACGGCCGACGCGGTGCGGTCACATGTGTAACGTTATCATGCATTTGTACAGCGGATAGCGTAGTGTGTATGGCGACATACGCATCGTCGGGTCGCACCGTCGTAAGCTGACAGCTAGGTACACATTTGAACAATGTAACTAAGGATGCAACAGTCCTTCTAATTTCACTAACCCCAGAACACACTATATAGAGCGTACACCCTATGCAATCTCCTGAACGACAGCACAATATATAGTGCAGGGGGATTGTATCCAATCAGTTGTTTCTTCTGTACACTATGCGTGGTGTGCACCACATCATTTAATCGCATCGTCCTGACGTGCGGCACATCGGATGGGACCATGCGATGTACGGCGAACATGCGTTGTGCGGCGCATGTAAACGACAGACTGGATGCACACACTGTACGAAGGTCATGCAGGTTGGTCAAAAGTACCAAGGTTGCACGATATATTGTATAGTGTATATACCCAGCTTAACCTTTGCATCGTGACTGGCATTTCATTCGTTTCCAGGGACAGTAAAACAGATCCAGGGTCAGTTTAATATTAAGGGAAAGCGGTATATTCTAACCTAGTCGTAACAAAGCATGGTGCAATTAACACAATGTACACTCCCCACATGAAACATGACGTTTTGTATTGCATCTTCTTTACAATTACTTTGCTTTTTAAACACATCTCATTTAATACCTTTTACCATATACAGTATATAAAATCAGATATTTATAATTGCATCAAACATAGAAAGTAACTGGGGTAAAAGGAGATGTCTGGCTTTGTCGACTGAGAAGGGGACCAGCAAGTACAGAGACAGGTCAAAAGCATAAATTGTACACGTCAGTGACATTTTATTAAATGGTCGCATTAATATACTCACTGTTTTATTCCGTAATCGGATGATGTCAGAGACAGACCCAGCACCACAGTACTCCATGACAATCCATAGGTCAGTGTTTTTGAAGTAGCTGCCATAATACTTCACTACATAGTGGCTAAACAAAGTGGAAAAATAAAGATTTAATATTTCCATGCACAGAATAAATCATTTTGCTAACTTTTGATAAAACTATTCATAAAACAGTAACCATGAGCACTGTACTGCTCTTCATACCATGTACAGATGGCTCCTCACACACTATTGCTGCCGTCGTGCCAATCAGCCCTCCTCGGCGGGCCAGGTCCCATGCAACTCGGATCGTGCCTTGCGACTTTTGCTCTTTTTCACCCAGAAATGCATCTTAGGTGCAATCGGATGCGACAAACCGCTTCACGAGACTGCCCTGATTAATTTGATATACGATACAGAGTCTGAGTCTGTATATGAAGTGTTTTTCCCACGCCAAGCTCCATTGTGCTTCGTATAAAGAACAAGCCGCACACAGATATACAAAAGTGTCGCATATCAAATTAATTATTGCAGACTTGTGAAGCGAAAGAGGTGCAAAAAAAAGTGACTCTCGGAGCAAGCAGAGGCCCTCGAGACCTGACTGGCGCCAGCTGTCTTGCAACGCACGATGTATTGATGCTAGCTGTATGAGGACACATCTGTATTGATCTCACAATAATTCACCATCAAACAACATTACACGTCAGTTTAGATATTAAGGAAAAGAGGTATATTCTAACCTAGTTGGTTTGGCTAGGTTAGACTATACCTCTATTTCCCCTAATATCTATTGGCGTTTTGCCAATTTTATACATAGCTAAGTTGGTGTCACATCTAAGTTTTGGAAAAAGTGTTTATGTGCAAGTAAAAAAAAAAAAAAAAAAAAAAACTAATTCTGAGAAGTGTAGTAGCAGTATTGTAACACGGGAATCAGTATGTAATGTATGTTTTGCCGGCAGGCTAAATGCAGATGCTGGAATCCCAAACAGTCAGGATCCCGACTAGGGCTGGTAAGTACCCTAACCCTCGCCTCTCACCCCCCTAACCCTCCCTTAGTGGTGCCAGACCCTAACCTCTCCCTGTTGGTGCCTAACCCCAACCTACCCCGGTGATGCCTAACCCTAACCGCCCCCCTTCTCGCACCCTAAAACCTAACCCTCCCGGGTGGATGCCTACCCCTAAACAGCCCCCCAGTGGCGCCTAACCCTAACCCCCCCCATCCCCTAGCCTAATCCTAACCCTCCCCTGGGGGTGCCTAACCCTAAGTCCCCCTGGGGGTGCCTAAAACTAACCCCCCCCCATGGCTAACAGCTAACAGTCCCTGCTTACCTTAATTCAGGATTTCGGCATCTGGCTAAAGATAACCGTCGGTATTTAGACACCTATCTTTAGTACAGAGTCTGGCTTCTATACACAACTAGAATGAGCAGATGATAATATAATAGATGGTAATGATAAAGCCTGAGGCCTATATATGCAGCAGGCCAGAAGGGCTGCATTTTTTCGCAACATCGTCTTCTACTGGTAGTGCACAAAAAATGTAAACATCTGGCTCGCTGAGAGACTCCTATTGAAATGCAATGATATCCACACAGGTGACTAATGAGTTTATTACGCATAAACATTCCAGCATAATTAGAGCCATGTATAGAAATGACAGCCTGCCCTGGACAACAGAAGGTATAATTAGGGATTTGTACTCTAATATGAAGTACAAGGCCCAAAAAAAGCAACAGAACTGCAAGTCAATGGACTGTAATGTTTTCCTGTGCGCCAGCAGTCACTTTTAATATAGATAATCCAACGACAACTTCTCAGGATATCATATCATAGTTGGGATGTAGTGCAAAAACTGATCATTGCATCTAGCAAATCACGTCTGAGAGTTCATTGTTGTAGTGAGCACAGGTAATAAACTACAGAGCCCTGTGCTCGATAAATGGAAGAGTGCATGTGTTGCGTAACCTAAAGAATTCTACAGCACTGAGGGCTCCACACTACTACTATGTGACAGTAATCCTCACAGGGACAGTGATCATATTGGGTATGACATTCCCCTCCTCATTACTTTGTATAGCAGTGCTCCTCACAGGGACTGTAAGAGGAAGCGCTCAGTGATCATATTGGGTATGACATTCCCCTCCTCATTACTTTGTATAGCAGAGCTCCTCACAGGGACTGTAAGAGGAAGGGCTCAGTGATCATATTGGGTATGACATTCCCCTCCTCAATACTTTGTATAGCAGAGCTCCTCACAGGGACTGTAAGAGGAAGCGCTCAGTGATCATATTGGGTATGACATTCCCCTCCTCATTACTTTGTATAGCAGAGCTCCTCACAGGGACTAAGAGGAAGGGCTCAGTGATCATATTGGGTATGACATTCCCCTCCTCAATACTTTGTATAGCAGAGCTCCTCACAGGGACTGTAAGAGGAAGCACTCAGTGATCATATTTGGTATGACATTCCCCTCCTCATTACTTTGTATAGCAGAGCTCCTAACAGGGACTGTAAGAGGAAGCACTCAGTGATCATATTGGGTATGACATTCCCCTCCTCATTACTTTGTGTAGCAGAGCTCCTCACAGGGACTGTAAGAGGAAGCACTCAGTGATCATATTGGGTACGACATTCCCCTCCTCATTACTTTGTATAGCAGAGCTCCTCACAGGGACTGTAAGAGGAAGCGCTCAGTGATCATATTGGGTATGACATTCCCCTCCTAGCAGAGCTTCTTACTGGGACTTTAGGGTGAAGTACTTAGCGATCATCTTATGAGAGTACGACATTCCCCTCCTCATTACTTTGTATAGCAGAGCTCCTAACAGGGACTGTAAGAGGAAGCACTCAGTGATCATATTGGGTATGACATTCCCCTCCTCATTACTTTGTGTAGCAGAGCTCCTCACAGGGACTGTAAGAGGAAGCACTCAGTGATCATATTGGGTATGACATTCCCCTCCTCATTACTTTGTATAGCAGAGCTCCTCACAGAAACTGTAAGAGGAAGCACTCAGTGATCATATTGGGTATGACATTCCCCTCATTACTTTGTGTAGCAGAGCTCCTCACAGGGACTGTAAGAGGAAGGGCTCAGTGATCATATTGGGTATGACATTCCCCTCCTAGCAGAGCTTCTTACTGGGACTTTAGGGTGAAGTACTTAGCGATCATCTTATGAGAGTATGGAATTCCCTTCCCGATTTCTTTGTGCAGTAGAGGTTTGATGAGGCGGTGGCAGTCAGTTATCAAGTTTATTTATGTGCGCACAAGAAATTACCCCCTCCCCTCATTAATTTCTTTTGTAAATCTCCTCACAAAAAAAGTCTGTATGACATCAACGCTGAGCAGCTGCAATAACGGACTTTATGTTCACAATTTCTGTAAAGCGACTTGAGTCTGTTTTCAGTGCTATATAAATAAAATGATTACTCTCCTTTTTCCTTTATTGTCCTCAGAATATTTATTGCATCTCCTATATATTTAATTTCCCCTATAGCCTGCATATGTCTAGGTGTGCATTCCCTAAAATGATGGCATGCCTCTTACTGTAAGAACTGCTGACCTAGCCTGTATTATACATGTGCTGACTGACATCATCAGCAAACAGTTATTCAACTCTTCCATTTACTTTTCACAATAGCTAAAACATGAGATGATTTGCTTTAGTACGAGGAAAACTGCAAAGTTCAGCATCATTCATATGGGAGCTGACCACAGTGCACAGAGCTTGACAAGCTGCAGTGGTTTTAAAACTGCAAAGCGAAGCACCTCGCAGGGCAATAGCTGTGACGTCTGCATTGAGGAAGCCAACACAGCAGATAACGTGAACACAACCAGTTGCAATAATATCTGGGAATGCACCAATATGTGATCTGCTTACCTGTCACATTGCTGCATTATAGAGATCTCCTTAATGATTTCTTGAAGATCTGATTCCACAGGAACTTGTTTGATTGCAACAACCTGCCCGGACTCCTTGTGAATGGCTTTAAAGACGCTGCCATATGAGCTATAGAGGAGGGGGAAAAAAGAGAAAGTAAAAAGTACGGCTGAAACAAACAAAAGAACTTCATTAAAAAAAATAATAAAATCTAAAAACACAGTAATAAAAAAGTAACTAATCTAGGCATTATACTAGATAACACATCAACATACAAGCATTGGCAGAGAAGGACCCCTCTTCTTGACTTGATCTCTGGCCTACATTATGCCAGACCACCAGATCAAAGTTTGGATGTTACATACGGATATCAAACGCACTACAGCACACCTGGTAAACTGTGTACGGTGAGGAATGGGGGAGGGGTGTTGGAGAGGGGGGATATAAAAAAAAACTTCTGTTTAGATCTCTGACATTTCAAAGAAAACTCCGATAACACTCATTTTTTATGAACGAGAAAATGATCTATTATATTGTTCAAAGCCAGGTATCATGTTTTATGAAACATCCAGGAAGATATTAAAGAAATCCACCATGATGCTTTTTATTTCTAAAGTGTGTTTCAACAAAAACAGCCCAGTACATAAAGTATTTGAAGTCCTGGGCAGCGGGAGTAACAGCTATGCTGGTGAATGAAAGCTTTTTGCTGATGTTTATTGACAGGAGACCGTACCAAAGCAATATCCCCTTAGATTCGTTAAACAGAAACACGAGTTCATAAAAGCAGAGATGTAAGCTTTCATATTATTTTACTCATCCGTCAAACAGGCCGCAGTCCAACAAAACATATGTGTCATGAAGCGGAAGTGGGAACAAATACGTTTTCTTTGGATACACACAGGGCTGAAATTCATCTGAATACTGCTAACATCACTATACATGTCGGCATAGATTATGGACATCAGAAGAATTGATAAAATTACATAGAACCAGAGTTGATGTCGGAACGCCAAACCTTCGACTCCTCTATTTTTCTACTGTCAGACTTCATAACTGGCAAATGCATATTTTACAAGCATTCTATCTAGACTACAGTGTGAACCTTGGTGTACTTAAATATGTACAATACGTGATTTCAGTAAGGGTCAAATAGTAGTTTAGATCATGAGATAGTAGAAGAATACATGTAAACTATGACGGCAGGATGGGTTAATTATATCGCAGTACAATGTGGCTGCATGTGGTACCTATTGTAATGTAGTGGATGTTAGCAGCATGAAGTATTTATCGCAGTCTAGTCGTGGGCAATGGGGTATTATTTTGCCATACTCTTCCTTGGACAGAAATCGTTCTTAAAATGTCGAGAGGAATAAATGAATTTCCCAAAAATAGAGTGACCACATTTGCCAATAAGTAATTGATTTACTTTATTAGTTACTGTAGAGTATATGACAGTAGGGTAATTAGATAAATGCAATACACGATTTCACAGTCATGTTTTCTCCTGTAACTAATGCAGAAAGCTAAATTAACCCTGCTGTTCAAAAATTAGTACAGTACTTCTCAACTATCCCTGGCCTGTACTGTACCAATATTATTAGTATGTGTTACTTACTAACACTCACACACAGTTAAATGTTTTTCTATGAACCCATGGAAGTAGGGGGGGGGGGGGGGGGGGGGGGGAATTGTCTGTAGCAGATTTTCCCCAAACGCCACCATTACAATCCAGGTTTTAAAGCAAATCCATGCTTGAGCACAGGTGACTTAAGTAGCACCTCAGTCAATTTGATTTAACCAGATATGGATATCCTTAAAATCTGGACTGTAATGGCAGACTTTGGGAACCTCTGGTCCATGTGCTATAGCGCTCCCGCTAAGCTGTTTTAGTGGGGCATCGCGCCCTGGCCGATTTCAAAGTATGCACCCAGCAGAAAAAAAATAAGAGTTATGGTATAACATACCTTTGTTAACTCTTTTTCTTCGAGGTCCATGGGGTCCACAGCCATTACGTTGGGGTATGAATCCCGGTCACCAAACAGTTAATACAAATGAGCTCTCTGCTCCCAGGATGCACCAGGTTTCCTCCTCATATACCCCACCTCCTGCCTCAGGTAGCCAGTTCGTTACCAAGTTCAAGCAGGCAGAGACAAACAAAGGGTAAGAAAGAAAAGACCCATACTTACGAGTCCAGACTCTCAAGAGAAGAAACTACGGAAAACCTCCCCCAGAACTACAGGTGCGTCTGGGTGGGTGTCCTGTGGACCCCATGGACCTCGAAGAAAAAAAAAAAAAAAAAAAAGAGTTAAAAGGTATGTTATACCATAACTCTTATTTTCTTCTTCGGGGTCCATGGGGTCCACAGCCATTACGTTGGGGATATCCCAAAGCACTAACCCTACGGGCGGGGACGCTCCTGACTCTCGAAAGAGAGGAGAATCCTACGCATCCTGAGAGGCAAAAGTGTCAAAGGCATAAAATTTGACAAAAGTATGGATGGAAGACCATGTGGCTGCTTTACATAATTGCTCAGGAGAAGCACCCCGGCAGGCCGCCCATGATGGACCCACCGCCCTAGTAGAATGTGCCGTCACTGAATCCGGCACACGCATACCAGAATGAAATTGCCATGCGAATCCACCTGGCCAGTGTCTGTTTATTGGCTGGACAGCCACGCTTATGACAACCATAAAGCACAAAAAGTGAATCGGACTTCCTCCATTTGCTCGTGCGTTTAACATAAATTCTCAACGCACGGACCACATCCAGGGAAGCCTCACCTTGTGAGAGACTTGTGCCCTGAAATGCTGGAACTACTATTTCTTCATTAATATGAAATTTAGACTCCACTTTCGGAAGGTAACCCTCCCTAGTACATAGTACTGCTCTATCTTGATGAAATATCAAGAATGGCTCCCGGAAGGAAAGCGCAGCTAAATCCGACACTCTACGTGCAGATGCCATAGCAAGGAGGAATACCGTCTTTGCTGTTAGCCACTTGATGTCTATTGAATTTAAAGGCTCGAACGGAGGAGCCTGAAAACTTTCAGAACTAGAGTCAAGTCCCACGGAACAACCGGGGAAACGAAGGGAGGCTGAATCCTCAACACCCCCTGAAAAAAGGTCTTTATATCCGGTCTCAGAGCAATTTTATGTTGGAACCAGACTGAAAGAGCTGACACCTGTACCCTTAAAGAGGCCAGGCGGAGCCCTTTTTCCAGACCGCTTGAAGAAAATCCAGCACTCTGGATATCAGGAATTTATGTGGATCATACCCTTTCAGTTCACACCACTGAAAGTATGCCAAACCCTATAAAATATATGGGCTGAGGATGGTTTCCGTGCCTTCAGCATCGTCCGTATAACAGACTCGGAAAACCCCTTTTCCCTCAAGACGGAGGCCTCAAGAGCCATGCCATCAAAGATAGCCGATGAAGATCCGGGTACCAGCAGGGACCCTGTAGCAACAGATCCGGTCTCAATGGCAGAGGCCATGGAGTGTCTATGGAGAGAGACCGTGGATCTGTGAACCAGTGCCGTCTCGGCCACGCTGGAGCTATTAATATGACGGTGCTGCCCTCTTGTTTGATCTTTCTGACCACTCTGGGCAGAAGAGCAAACAGGGGAAACAGATATACCAGCTTGTAACGCCACTTTACTGTCAGTGCGTCTACAAACTCGGCTCTCGGATCTCTTGTCCAGGATCCGTACCTGGGAACCTTGTTGTTCCTTCTTGATGCCATCAGATCTATTCTGGTAGACCCCACCTGTCCACAAGGTTCCGAAAAACCTGTGGATGTAGGGCCCATTCCCCTGCATTTATCTCTTGCCGACTGAGAAAATCGGCCTCCCAATTCAGGATTCCTGGAATGAACACGGCAAATATCGTGGGCATATGAGTCTCTGCCCATACCAGGATCTTTGATACCTCTGCCAAGGCAGCCCGACTCCTCGTGCCCCCTTGATGATTTAGGTAGGCGACAGCGGTGCGTTTGTCCGACTTTATCTGCACCGACCTGCCCTTTAAGATTTCCTGAGCCTGCACTAAAGCTTTGAATATAGCTCTTAGTTCCAGGATATTTATCGGTAGCCGGCTTTCCGTCACTGACCACTTTCCTTGGAAAGTGTGTGACCCCGTCATCGCCCCCCAACCTTGAAGACTGGCGTCGGTTTTGACTAATGTCCAATCCGACACCCAATAGGGGCGACCCTGCCTGAGATGCTTTGTCTGCAACCACCAGGTCAGGGACAACCGTACCTCTGGAGAGAGATGCAGCAGCTGGGACCTGATAGTGCGATGATCCTTGTTCCAGCGAGACAGAATGAATTGCTGCAGTGGTCTGGAGTGGAATTGAGCATATTCCACCATCCTGAAGGTGGCCACCATCGACCCCAGGACCTGCATGGCTACTAGAACGGATATTTGCCTGTTGCGAAGCAATCTGCGTATTCGTGATTTTCCCTACCGTCTCTCACCCACAGGCAGGTGCGACAGGAAAAATGCGCCTTTACTCTGTAATCCAATTAGAAACTCTCATTGAACCAGTCAAAGTGAATTCGCAATACGATTTTGCTGAGAAAATGTCAACTCGCACCTAATTGGATTGACCCATTTCGGCTTATGTACTCTGTAAGGCGCTGCGGACCCCTTGTGTATAAATAATAATAATGAGGAAACAAGAGGGTCAGCAAGGGTTCATCCTCTCCTAAGTTACACTTTTATAAAATTTTCCTACCACTTGTATGATTTTGTAGTGATGCATTTAATTGTGTGGACAATGCTCTTCTGCTGTCACACTGAAGCAATAAAGTTCGCAAGATGCTACATATTTTCCATTCACGTGAATGTGTCAGAGCAAGCGATTTGATCCCTGTGCATGTATAAAAACTAGTTTTTGAAAAGCCAGTTTTACACTTCCCCTTTAAGTGCCAAACAGCTACTGGCTAGCTAAAAACTAAAGCTGGATACACACTATACTATATCTTACAATATATTGATACGGCACGAATCAGAGCGATTGATCGGACACATCATATAGTGTGTACGCCCGATCCATCATTCCGTCGGTCATTCGTCACATTGTCCCCTGTGCTGTTCCGCACAGCAGATGGGATAATGCATTGAATGACACTGTGCAATTACATGCAACGACACACTGTGCCATCGTATGCCGGATCGTGCAGTGTACTCCATACGCGATGTGTCATCACATCGCAGCGTCGCGTTTACCCAGCTTAAGCCATGTGTCTCATGTAAGATCGGGAGTCATTTCAAAAAACTTTAAAGTAGCAGAACACACCTGTGATTGGCCACAATGTTAATGTACGAGTGCCATGGCTTACAGGAGGAAACCAGCAGGCTCCGAGGCAGATCAGTAAGATAAGGTTTTGCAGTTTTAGCATTCGAGCAGTATGTAATCTGAAGCAGATCCCTCAACCAGCTTCTGTACAAAGAATTCTAATGGTTATTATTCAGCAAGAGCTGGTCTGTTTCACTTCGCACCAACCTGTTCTTATTAGGGTTACCACAGGGGGCATGGACAGGGGACGTGTCCATAGCCACAAGAGGGTCAGAATTATTTCAGCTGGTGGGCCACTTCACATAGCTAACCAAACTGCCGAGTACCACACTAGGAGCTGGGCAGGGGTGGGGTGTCATCAATACAGATGTGTCCTCACTTGTCTTTGCTGCAGTCGCGCCAACCAGCCCCTCTTGGCGCTCCTGGTCCCGTGAGACTCTGCTAGCAGGGCGTTTGGTTTTTCATTTGCCGAAAAATGAGTCGCAATGCGATATGACTAGGATGCACCAGGAGACTGTGCGGATTAATTTGATGCGACACTTGTGTATCTGTGTGAGTCTGTAAAGCGCTCTTGGAGCATCCTAGTCACAAAGCAGATGCATTTTCACCCCCCAAAAAAATGCCCGATGCTAGCAACGTTGGGACCTGGCAGCTTACTCACGCCAGGTATATCGCACTGATGAGCAAGGACACATCTGTATATCAAGTCCTTGATTACCAGTATGGATCTAATAACCCCATCAAGCATTGCTGGATGGAGCAAGGCAGTGCTGTATTGTATATACAACACACCATTTTGGTACACTGTAAATTGAATTTACTGTTCTATATTATCATTACACCCAGAGATTAGGAATATTCATTTATTTAATTTGATACCGATATGGTCTCATAGGACAGATGAAGACAAGATCAATCATGACATTTTTGTTGTGTACCAGCAGGTTAACACCATTGCGATCACAGCTTCGCCGTCCTGATACACTAACTCCCCTAATCCTCAGCTATCCCACAACACACAGGCTCAGTCGTGCACCGTTTCCTAGGAAGGAGGAGGCGTGTACAGACCAGATGCATCTGCATAAGGAGCCTGACCAGATCGCAGTAACTGGCATTCAGCTACACTCTAGCCTCAGCCTGCATCTTCAGGTTTGCTGCTGCTAATAATGCAGGGATGGTAATTAGAACCACATATACCTATACACATATACCATGCTTTTATCTCTGGAAGATCAGCTTCATGTATCGAAAATTTCATCATTAACTATGAGCACCATCACTATCTATCCACTCTTATGCATAAACTTAGCACATTGTAATGATCACGATCTGATCTATTGATTTTATAAATCCATTAATCGCAATAGAGGATCTAGAGGTCCAAAGTGTAAGGGCAGTCACCCTAAAGCCCTGTATAATATGGTGGCACTATAGAAGAGCTGTTAATAAGACTAATCGGCACAAACTGTATGAGGATGGTGTATCTTGGCAGGACATAAATGTGTCTTTTGGAAATGATGTGACTTCAAAGGGCTATGACCAGTTCTTACTTTATTGTAATAAAGTACTGAAGGGGGCAAGCCACTGCGGTTGATATTGTGAGGTGCCTTTATTCCAGCTCGGTTAAAACGGTGATGTTGCCCTTAGCGGATTGAAGTTTTCTTTAATCTATATAATAAGCGAGAAAGCGTGTGTGTCTGTCTGTCTGTCTTTTATGCACAGCCAGAGTTTTGGACCTGGCTCCACCAAATATGGCAGGGTGGTGTAGTTTGACCAGCATTAAGTTTTTTACATAGGTTCCGTTTGCGCTACTCCCTTGTGTTGCTAATTGTTTAGTGCTGCCTTTGGATATAAAAAATAAAAAAGTCCTTCCTACACTTAATATGAAAATCAATTAATGTAATATTCAGCGCACTTATCAGTAATATGTGTAGGACTATTAATCAGTTAAAAGATATTTTTATGCATAATAAAAAAAAAAAATGCATAAGTAAGCATAAACATACAATGATCATCATATATATATATATATATATAAATATATATATAAATTAGGGATGTGCAGGCTCGGTTCTACTCGGTTCCGTTCGGTTCTTTTTACTGAATCTTATTGGCTATCCAAAACTCGTGACAGCTGAAACCCAATAAGATCCGGTAAAAAGAACCGAACGGAACCGAGTAGAACCGAGCCTGCACATCCCTAATATAAATATATATATATATATTGTAATCCCAATAAGTAATGTAATTACAAAAGCTGAAACAATTAAATAAGTACTACCACTATACTGCAGACTCTAAGTTCGTGGTGTGGTGGTTTTGTGGTAAAAAGTCACTATAGCGTTCACGCTGTGCTTATTATGCCTCCCCCCCAACAACTCACCTCCTCGTGTCCCTCCAGCAGTCTCTCGCCTCCCCCTGTGTGCCATCAGCAGCCAGCAGGTGTGGATTTAGGGCTGGGCCACCAACTAATTACAGCTTTCGCACTGGCAGGCAGCGGCAGATATGGATAAACAGTGGCGGCGCAACTTGAATCTGACGGTCGTGAGGCAATCGGAGCTCGCTGACAGGCAGCCAATCAGGAGTTGCCACTGCTGACTAGCTGCCGGTCTGCCAGCTCTGATTTCTTCGTGACTGGCGCTTCTGTCTCTCCATGTCTGCCTGCCGCTGCAGCAGCAGTAATCAGCTGGCAGACCAGCCCCAAATCAATTGCCGACACCCGGGCCCCCCTCAGCGGTCCTGGCAGGACCAGCCCACATTGTGTGCGTGACTGGGAGCAGGGGAGTGGCAGACCACAGAGGCAGCTCGGGCACCATAGAAGCCGGACACCTTGCACCTGGAATCAGTATGATTTACCATGCAGCCGGCAGTTCAAATCCCGAAAGAGGCATCCCGACAGAGGAGGAAATCCCGATCGTCCTAAGGTAAGTACTAACTAACCTAATTTCCCCCCCCCCAACCCTCCCTTAGGGGTGCCTAACCCCCAAGTGCATAACCCTAATCCCCCCCCTCTAAGTGCATAACCCTAATCCCCCCCTCTAAGTGCCTAACCCTAATCCCCCTTCTTAGTGCCTAACCCTAATCCCCCCCTCTAAGTGCCTAACCCTAATCCCCCCCTCTAAGTGCCTAACCCTAATCCCCCCTTCCCCGCTGCCTACACCCAAGTCCCCCGGGGGGTTGCCTAACCCTAGCCTCCCCCCAGGTGGGTACCCAACCCTAACCTCCCCCGGGGGGGTGCCTAACCCTAACCTCCCCACGGGGGGGTGCCTAACCCTAACCTCCCCCCGGGGGGGTGCCTAACCCTAACCTCCCCCCGGGGGGGTGCCTAACCCTAACCTCCCCCCGGGGGGGTGCCTAACCCTAACCTCCCCCCGGGGGGGTGCCTAACCCTAACCTCCCCCCGGGGGGGTGCCTAACCCTAACCTCCCCCCGGGGGGGTGCCTAACCCTAACCTCCCCCCGGGGGGGTGCCTAACCCTAACCTCCCCCCCCCTTTCCCTATCCTGAACCTAACCTCCCATGGGGGTGCCTGACCCTAAATCCCCCTCGGGAGCCCCTAACCTAACCCCCCCCACAGCTGTCCGCGCTCGGCTAACCTTCGATCAGTAAGCCGGGTGTCGGGCTCCCGGCGTAGGTCTAATGACAGGCGTCAGGATTTCGACGCCTGTCATTAGTGCCTTGCCAGGATTAAGCAGTCGGGAAGCCGGTGGACGGGATTACGTCCGTCGGCTTCCCGACTGCTTCCCCTAGGTACAGTGCCTCTTCTGAACAGCTCTTTCGGGCAGCCACTTCGTGCTCAGTCTTGCAAAAGTTTGCAGAATTAATGCTGTATCAGCTAAGGACACCAGGTCGGCTGAAAGGTTCTGGCAGGGGGGAGGCAGCTTTGGCACGTTCTCATGGTACATTTTCCAGCCAAGAGGATGACAAAAGAAAATGGGATTTGTATACATTCTGTGAAAAAAAAAAATATATATCTGAATATATTGAGGGAACATTTATAAAGCTAAATGTTATTAAGGGTGTTATTTCTCTCTTGGTTTTGTGTATGGTTCTGTCCTTTGGGGCCCAGCTGGAAAAAACACAGAGCTCCCTGCAGGAATGGCTACAGAGGAGGGAAAAGCAAGTTGCAGTGGTTATCCAGCTAGAAGTAGCTATCTGCCTGGTGTTTTTCTTTTCTGTACTGAAAACAGAGCCTGGATAGTTGTTTCCCATGTTTGGTGCAGCTGTTGTCACAAAGGAGACAGCGAAGATCACCAATGGAGGAAGAGAGATGGGCCCAGCTGCTGGACGCTTCTTGTATCCTAGTAGATCCTAATAAACGTGTCCTTATGACTCCTTGGCACTACAATATAATCTCCCATTGCCTTCACGGTTTTTTAGCTGTTTTAGTTCTGTGTGAAGAGAATTATGGTGGAGGAGGTATTGTATATAGATTATTTTAAAGTGCCAAAGTCCTATAGGTGCTTACATACCCTACAATGACCAACCTTTCCCCGCCCCCCTCCCTCCATGTTTTAACGGAAGTCTAAAAATTGGAATTGTTGTACTGTAAGGCTTTGCTGAGTAAACCAGTCACTGTCATAATAACAGATGTTCCCTTAGATGAGATCCTGCATCACAATACAGCAGAAATAGAAAGCTAATATAATCAAAAACTAGACAACATGAACAGATGTTTCTTGTATTAAATAGAAACCTTTTGATAGAGACACCAAGGCAGATGTATGGAATAGAGGAACAATACAAATGGCAGTATTATAGCATTCATGGATGTGTTCTTGTAAATTATGATTCTTCAAAGCACTATTACCAGTGCTCATTTTTTTTATAAGTCATTATATATTCAGGAAAACAGCCACACTTAAGAAAACTAGTGCAAATGGGTAAAGGTTGTATTACCTTACCTCAGTGGTTCTCAAACTCTGTCCTCAGGATCCCACACAGTTCACATTTTGCAGGTCACCCAGCAGATGCACAGGTGTAGTCATTAGTCACTGACACATTCTAAAGATCTACAGGTGGAGTTATTTCAATTGCGATTCTGTAAGGAGACCTGGAAAACATGCACTGTTTGGGGTCCTGAGGACCAAGTTTGAGAACCTGTGCCTTACCTAGATCATGGCAGCAAAATGGGATGTAGCCGGCATCCCGGCGTGCGGGATAGCAATGGTCAGAATACCGGCGCCGAAATCCCAACAGGTTGGGATCCCGGCACCAGTATCCCAACCACCGGCATCCCGAAGGTAAGTATCAGGGTGTTAGGGGGGAGGTTAGGTAGCGGGGTTAGGGATAGGCATTAGGGGGAGGGTTAGGGTTAGCCACTTGGTAGGGAGTGCTAGGTTTAGGGTGCAGGGAGGAGGAGGTTAGGTTTAGGCAGTAAGGGGGGAGATTAGGGTAGGAGATAGAAAAATACTCACCTTCGCTTCCTATGGGTATCGGGATTCTGGCCATCGGGATGCAGCTGCCGGTATTCTGACCAGCGGCATCCCGACAGACGGAATTTTATACCCAACCCGTGCCTAGCCATCAAAGTGCCGCTCATTAGTGCTGTAGAATGTGCCCTCACATTTGTACAGAACAGATATACCTGCCCTAATGTAAACCATGGCAGATCAAAGAAGTGAACCATCATTTGTTTAAGCACCAGTCAGAGCGCCTAACTCAGACACTTGCTGGCCGTGGAACTAGCCAGGAGAAAAACGTTTTCACACTTCACATCGACTGTGATTCAAAACAAGTTTGTTGTGTTGCAGTCAATTCACATCCAGAGGAACTAATGTGGGCGCCTCAGGTGTCACACCCTACACAAAGACCTGCACTTCAGGGCACGGGATGCCAGCATCTCGACAGTCAGATTCCTGACCCAGCTGGGTAAGTACCCTAACCATACCCCTAAAACCCACAAGCCTAACCCTAACATTCCACCCCTGCAACCTGACCCAACCCAACCCCCCCCTCCCACAGCCTAACCCTCCCCCGCAGCTTAACCTTATTCACTCCTGCTAGTGCCTAACTCTCCCCCCTAACCCGAATACTTACCGTTGTGATGCTGGCATTCTGAGCTCCAGCATCCCAACCGCTGGAGTGCTAACTACATCCCCTTCAGGAAAAGGTTCCATCCTCTTCTTGAAGAGAACATAGTGCAGATATCTGGACCTTAAAGCAAATCAGTTTTAACCCATTAACCAAACCATCCCCTAAAAACAGAAATAAGCAGGCTAAGTAGAAGATACTTCCTCTTCTTGCAACATTAAAGTCTAACACACTATATGATGATTCTTTGCTACAATGGTCTTTCTAGCTCAGAGAATGAGCTCACCCACTCTGTAGGAGAAGCCCTTTTACTTAAGGGGCATGGTTTCCAAAGCCAAACCATTAAAGCCACATGCACTAACCACGGGCAATAACAGTGCCTAAAGTTACCGATCTGAAGCAATACGCCACGACCATCACACCAACTAGGATATCCCATGTACCAAGGCCTTGGCCAGTCTGGTGCCACAATAGTAAATAAAGTTTTTTATATATATATATATATATATATATATATATATATATATATATATAGCGCTCATATATTACACAGGGCTTTACAGTGGAGCTTACAGTCTATTTTCCCTACACAAAGATACATTTTAGGGTTCATGTTCTTTTGTTAATTAGCCTACTGGAGGGTTGTTTTTGATTGTGGAAGGAAACTCACTCAAAAGGAGAACATACAAACTTCACACAGAAAGTAATGTGAAAATCAAACCTATAACCGAAGGTACTGTAAGGCAGCAAAGTTATGAGGCAGCCTGTGGTGCATATTTTTGTTAACTAAGAGATGATATACGAAAAAGTATAGAATAGATCAGCGCCACCTGGATTATATTTATGCAATCGTTGAGATATAAAAT
The DNA here is from genome assembly GCA_031769625.1 of Taudactylus pleione. Lineage (NCBI taxonomy): Eukaryota > Metazoa > Chordata > Amphibia > Anura > Myobatrachidae > Taudactylus > Taudactylus pleione. The sequence continues at coordinate 12,615,680 of JAUIMM010000312.1, read as the reverse complement.
AATAATAATAGTGTACCTAATCATACTATCCCACCAGGTTGTAGGTGTAAAATAACACAAGAGGTATAGATAGCAGTGGTACTCTGCTATTATAAAGAAAAAATATTATTGGAATAAATTTGATCTATAGCGACAACGGTGCTCAAGTATGAGTAATATAATAGATCACTAATAGGTAAAACAATAAATATGCGTAGTCCTAATATATAGGTTTAAGAATAGATATATAAATATATAAAGTGTCAGTGAAATAGGTGTATCCCTATGGGAAGATCACTGAATACCTATATAAAATACAAATGTGTGTGTGAAAATTAATTAAAAAAAAAAAAAAAAAACCCTTATGAATAAAACTTCTATATAAAAATGACAAAATTGTGAATCTCTAAAATCGCTCTTAGAAAAAAGAATATACCTCGTTTAAAAAGACAAATATTTCATAAAAATATTTCCAATAATTATTATAACAATTGATAATCTAAAAATACACAAAAAGCAATATTTAAAAAATGAGAGAAAATATGAGAGAGTAAAAGTATACATATAGCAGGAAGTCTATGTTTAAAAGAACAATCTCATAGTAAACAAAGACCATTTCTGATGTAAAGTATAAATAAAAGTGAGTATGTGGCAAAAAGTTCCAAGTGCTTATCTCATTTAGGGCGGGATTCAATTCTTTCCAGCCCCTATCGCGCCCGACGGAGCTATTCAATTCTTGCTCTTGTCGGGCACGATGAGCTGCCAGCGCTACATTTCAGCTCGCAGCCCCTGGTGGATGAAAGCTGAGATGTGCGAAAAGTGACTAGTTTGGGCGCCCAAACATCACTTTTCGCGATCGCGCCCAGCACTTTGGTCGGGTTTAGCTGCTTTATGCAGCTAAACCTGACCTCTATGGGCGCGATCAGCACAAAAATCTTGGACAATTGTATAGCGGCCCACGATCTCCTGTCACTTTAGACGAGAGATGCGGGCCGCGAAAAAACAATTGAATTCCACCCTTATTGATCTTTCAGGCAAGTTCATGAAAGGCAGGTATGGAGTTTCCCAATGCGTTTCGTCCGTTCCACAAACTTCTTCAAGGGTAATGTGTACATCTGCGCTCTATTCAAATACATGTGGAAGATACATTTACACTATACCTTTTTGCTACAACTAGAACTGGATACTTCATTTCTATTTGAGACTGCTATTTACTATCCGGTTTTGCAATCAGCATTACTGAGGTTTCAATTTAGGCTTTTTTGCTACCAGTTATTACCAGGCATCAAGCTCTCATATTATTGAGATTATTGATTGTCATTTGTTATCATTTATTCACTCCCGGGAGCATTCAGTTTTGTTTATGTGTATTATATTAAATATATATATTTTTTATTAACTTTTTGGTTTTCAGGTTTTAAAGCGCCTTTTGCAGTATATCCGTTTTAAGGAATACTTAACTATCCATGTATTCAGTTATCAGAATTTTATTACATTCTTTATATATGTATAGTGGGTTATTATTGCATTCTTTATATATGTATAATGGGTTACTACATTCTTTATGTATAGTGGGTTATTATTACATTCTTTATATATGTATAATGGGTTATTATTACATTCTTTATATACGTATAGTGGGTTATTATTACATTCTTTATATACGTATAGTGGGTTATTACATTCTTTATACAAGTATAGTGGGTTAATATATTATTTATATAAGTATAGTGGGTTATTACATTCCTTATATATTTATAGTGGGTTATTACATTTTTTATATATTTATAGTGGATTATATTCTTTATACATGTATAGTGGATTATTACATTCTTTATTACTATGTTACTGGTTACTGCTACCAGGATCTCACAGAACTAATGGTCATTGTGGGCAAAGCATTCCAGTTTTGTAAAACATTCATAAAGATAGTGAACTGTTCTGCAGCATTACGCTCAGCTTCATTAGATATTTGGCAGGGGCGTACTTGGCCAGGCACAGATGTGCAACTCAGCTATCATTAAAGGGGACCTGTCACTGGGTCCTCCTGTATCACTTTATTGATTTACAATATAGTGACTTGTGCACTAGTTAGCAGCAATAACAAAATACAGAGACCCCCTGGGTCCTGTTCACCTTGAAGCAAGCATTAAATCCACCACACATGGCCTCTTCTCCCCTGCATAGCACATACAGACGGGCTGGGACAATTAACGCAAAACATTATATTTCATTGTAACTAGCACAGTGAATTGCAAGTACTTTCCGGGCCGGGTCAGGACCACAATGGGCGTGCCGCAAAACTACTGTACTCAGAGGAATATCACACTACCAGATGATGCCAGCAGAGATCTGGGGAAATACTCGAGGGGTTATGGGAAAAAAAAAAAAAAACACAACAAATGGGCACCAGCCTCGCACCATCACAGAGACTACATAAAGTTCTATAGCAAGAGTATTTCAATAGTTTTCATTAACGGAACGTAAAACATATAGGCCCAAATGTAATAGGGTGTGGGATTCTGTAAGTACTGAGGTTGGTTTAGCCTTACTAAAAATTGCAGCTTTAAATTTTACTGCTCGCTTGCCGAAATCTCACAAAGCTATAACATTTGACCTGTAGGGTTACAGTACTTTTAGTTCAAGTAAGTGGGAAATTCCATTTTTTTTGTATGAGAGGGTTGCTGACTACATAGCACATAGTGAGAACATAGAATATAAGCCCTCACAAGCAGGGCCCTTTTCCCTCACGTGCTTTGCCTTAACTCACTTATACCATCATCTCATCCCCACTGCCTACAACGTCACCAATCCTTTGGGTATTATGACTGCTGATGCAACAATGTTAAAAAAAAAACCATTGTCCATATCCTGCAACGTTCTGTACATTAAGTGACTTTGCTCTTGTTTTGTTCATACTGTTTCTGTCTATGTTCCATGTTAGGTGCTGCGGACCCCTTGTGGTGCCGTAAAAATAATAATAGGCCCTAAGTGATAAGGCAGTAAAGCGACATCATGTCTGTCTGGAGCTGCTGGTTACAGTAATGCAAATAATGTATAAGCAATAAAGTCCCTTTAGGACAGGGCTCGACAAATCGCAGAGGCCAGGTCGCCATGGCTACCAGATTTTGCTGCCTGGCTACTAGATTTTGCAGTGAGGGAGGAAGCAGATCCTCATCAGCTCTGGCGGAGACTCCTGTCTACAGTATTGCGGTGTTCATATCATGCACAGGAGTGCATGTGCTGAGCGTCACCTGCGGTGACTGCTGTGCCTCTGTCCGTCCTGGCCTGCGCTGACGACTCCTCTCCATCCTGGTCTGCTCTGATCCCTGCTGTCTGTCCCAGTCTACGCTGATCCTCCTGTACGTCCCGGCTGTCTACTGTCTCCTATCTCCAGCTGCATAGAGCTCCCCGGTAGAAGGGTCTATGCATGGCCAGGGATTGCGGAGCAGCTTCAGAGGGATAGTGGCGTGACCACGAGGGGAGGGGGGTTTTGTTGTACTTTCTGGCACCATTGTTTTATGTGAAATGTGGTCCGTTATTACTGGAGGGTGGGGGGTGGAGCAGGGGAGCTGTGCAGAGCAGTGAGGGAGCCTCCATTTTACTGTATCCATTCAACTACGACCATTTTGTGGACTAGTATAGTGTGTATAACACAGAGCTGTGCTCCTCACTCACTCCTGTAATTTTTTTTTTTTGGGGGGGGGGGGGGGGGACGGTGGTCTGGCTCCTACAATTTCATCCTGGCTCCTAGATTTTAGAAAAATTTGTCAAGCCCTGCTGTAAGAAATGGATCACAATTTCCACACAACGAGATTTTTATTGGTTTGACGATCGTTTAAACTGAAATCTACAGATCAAAAGTTATGTTGATCTTCCTGAAAAGTTTACTTTTTTCTTTTTTAAATATATATTATTAATTGTAAAGCTGCATTTACTACCTAACTGCAAGCCATTTCTTTTTGCCATTCCAAAATGGCAGTGAAGGGGAAGGGGGCGATAGATTGCGGTTTCTGAATGGAGGGGGTGATGGATTGCAGTTTCAGATTAGTTCACCCACTTACACACCACCAGTTTTACAGCTAGGCCAGGAAAAAAGACTTCATGTTGTATTCTGATGGCAATACTTCTTTTTTAATAGATAAATAGGCGCACACACAGTAACTTTTGTGAATATCAGTGATTTCCTGTCAATTCTGGATAGATACACCTATATCTAACACTACCTATATCTAAAGGACCTCCCTTTAGTGATAGGAATCACATGCAGTTACCTAATTTGATGTGTTTAGGTTTGAAATCAGTAGCAAAAACAGCAATCTGTGCATTCTGCATTATTATCCTCTAGATATGATGTTGGTGTGGAGGATATGAGGGTTGCATGTAATGCCTTCACTGTGAGGATGCAGGTAACAATATATTCTGCTAAGAAATGATCTAACAAATAATAAAAACTGACAGCCTGTGTGGAATTTTAATTTTCGCCCATTCTACTCACCCTCATAGGAGCCCTCAAATCACACTACTGCATACAAACCATCAGCCATCATAATTCTCCACTAAGCACCTCTTACCACATACCTATCCTTTCTCCCAGTTCACCCCACCCTTATAGACTGTAAGCCATCACAGGCAGGGCCCTCCTCCCTCGTTCTCCCGTCCTAGCACTATCCCTGTCACTAGTGTGCAAGAGACAGAGGTGACTGTTCAATCTTAAACCTTCTAGATCTCTCTGCAGCATTTTATACCGTGGACCATGAGATTCTAATTGAGCGCCTGAAATATTTCTGTGGACTGGATGGCAGAGTCTTTAGCTGGCTCAAATAATTTTCTCACCGCCAGGTCACAGAGACCTTCCACTGGAGTATACTCATCACCAGTGCCACTGGCATGTGGTATCCCACAGGTTTCTATACTATCTCCACTTTTTGCAGTATACATGCTGCCACTGGGTGAAAATCAGACATCATGGCCTGGTCTACAACTGCTATGCAGATGATACTCAACTGTATTTGTCCTTTGCTCCAGGTACTGAGAACCCAATACCAGCCCTAAATAGCTGCCTAGCTGAGCTCCACAAGTGGATGAGTGCCAGTTGGCTGTGACTGAACCCTGATAAAACAGAGGTCCTTATGATAGGTCAGAGGACAAGGCTGCAGCATAGCCAACCAACAGGACTTACGCTTGGGGGTTCAGAATTACAAAACACTGAACATGTGCGGAATCTTGGTGTTGCCTGGATAGTGGCTTGAAAATTAAACATCAGGTATCAGCCACAATCAAATCCTCATTCTTTCATCTGAGGAACATAGCCAGAATCAAACACTAAATTCCCCCAGAAGATCTGCCTAAAGTCACAACAAGCATTTATATCATCATGCCTTCAATACTGTAATGCCCTCTACCTGGGTCTCCCAGCAAAAGAATTGCACCGCTTGAAGATGGTACAAAATGCAGCTGCCAGGCTATTAACCATCAAGCCCCGTTCGAGCCACATAACACCCATTCTCTACTCCCTTCACTGGCTCCCTGTAAATTCCTACATGACTAGGGCCAGAGGAACCTGAAGCAGCTTCTGATTCCTTACTGTCCCACTCGATTATTGCGATCCGTTGACGAAGGACTATTAACAGTACCTAGAATCTCCCGGAGTTCATTTGGTTGTCGAGCTTTCAGCTTTGTGACTCCCACTATATGAAACTCACTTCCCCGCACAGTTCGAGAAGCCTCCACTCTAGAATCCTTCAAATATAAACTAAGACTCACCTGTTCACCCAAGCATTTCACTAATGTGCCTTGTTACACTTGTTTTGTATTTTGTGCTGTAAAGGCAAATGTAAAGCACTATGAGTCCTCTAAGTCAAAAAGTGCTATATTAATAACATTATTATCGTTCCCCTGTCTGTACTTCTACCAACTGAGACTCTGACCCCGACTGTCTGGCCAGGCTCATTGATAATTGTTTACACCACACTGCCCCCCCTTCCCCTGTATAACCCACCATTGCTTTCTTTTACAAGTCAGTCTCTCTATCTTACCATCTCCTCCCCTAACCCCCCTTACCGTCTTTGCTTTTTGCATTTATGGTTATCCAGTGTATTTTTGCAATATTTATGTATCTATTAAAGTTCATCGCTGTTCAGCGCTGTGAAATCCTTGTGGCGGCCTATAAATAATAATTTAATATAGAGTGCTTATTCCCCTCTATGGTTACTGAGCCTTAATATTGCACAACTACCCTCTCTGCTAACAAAACCTTAAAGCAGGTAACTGCTCAGAGCTTGAATCTGCTACTGACTTTACTACTGTTTGCTTTACAATTACCTTTTGCACTTAATAGTCGTCACGTGAATGCAAGAATCGAAAAACAGCTACAAAATATTAATTCTGCCCAAACAAAGACAAAACAGGAGACTGAGAACGTACTATAGCGTTACTGTACAGACCAAACATTTATTTTCTTTATATACAGAATTAAAACATGTGCCAAAATGTCTTCATGATATAAAGAATTATAACTAAATTGTGATATAACAAACTTTTTATATGGTTTTCAATAAAGTCTATAAAACATCTCACTAATACCATATATTGGACAGGGACACTCAAGAAACGTTACGAATAAAAAGATTAAAAAACAAAAACAGAGCTAGGGGAAATGAATTGTCCTAACGGAAACCCCCTCTATTGTGTATAATAAAATCCAAATCAACATATTAACTTTTACAGAAAACTCTGCTCGTAGGTATTGAAGTACCAGACAACAAAAGTGGAATGAAAACCCTGAGTGTTTTTATGTAAAGATTTTGGCATTGATCATTTTTAATATTTTTCAATATTAGAGTGTTCCTGTACGTAAATAGAAGTGAGATCTCCCAGAACATTTCAATGTATGCATTATAAAAAGGTCTAATAAAACATTATACAACCGCGCTTTAAAAAGCAAAGCTAACAGACCGCATTTTATCCCGGATTCCCAGCACAAGTGATAAAAAGAATATTACATTTTACACTTACCCTTCGCCAAGCTTTTCTAAAACATCAAAGACTTCTTCTGGCTGTTTCGTCAAGCTGTCTTCACTCAGCTTTTTAAGTTTGCTGATGAAAAAAAAAAAAAAAAACAACAGACATGAGGTCAACACATCACATGAACCGTAAACCGCGGGATAAATGCACATAGGAAGAAGCATGAGAGAGAAGCGAGGACGGTCATAGCCCTTAGGATTTAATGCATTGATACCGGCTAAGCTTATAAGGAAGGCAAACCAAATTTAGCAATGAGACTATTGGGGAATTCAATTCCTCGTCATCGGTGCAATGTGGCGTTATGGAATGGCACATCGCAGGTTCCCTCTCATACCGTCCATAGTGCAAGTTAATCCTGCGATGTCGGGACTGCCGTAACTGGACGATATGTGCACCGTACGGCATCGTGCAGAACTGAATTCCCCCGTGAGTGTGGATGGGCAAATGTGTATCCTTCACTGTGTAACCAGGGTTCCCTCCCTATTTTGGAATACTTGTGTAATAGTTAAAATGTGGTCATTGTTGTATTACTTCCTTTGTGCAATGCTGTGCAATTGTTGCTTGTAAACGGGTCACAACTAACACAACGTGTTCCTGTACATAGGCTTTAATGGGTCATAAGACATGCAAGAGGCACTCATGAACCTTACCAAAAATGTGTTTAATGTAAACATGAATGTAAGGGCAGCACCAACGGGTGCCCAATCTCTGCGACCTTAGGAGAGCTAGTGGGTATCACAAAGGAAATAGAATTGACAACAGGAGAGTGTCTCCAGCAATAAAGGGTACGTTCTAGATCAAAACTGTGTTGTGACACTCCAGCTATGTAACACGAGCCCCTTACTCTCCATAAATGGGAGCAAAGCAATATTGGACTGTTAAAGGTAGTGTCAGTACTTAATATAAGTGATCAAACACCCTCTTATCCAAACAAGACATCTGGACTGCACAACTAAAAAATGATAACAAATAAGCAAATGATGTTATTAAATAAAATTAATAACATCTTAATACAATTCACCGTTGTCATCGAAAAACAAAATTTTAAAATAAAAAAAAATAAAAAAGTTTTCACCGTTGTAAGCAACAATGATTAGAAGAGCAATTAAAAATACAAATAACATAAAAGATAATTTAAAAACACAGTATCGCAAGTTAAAAATCTGGCATAAAAAAATTTAATTAAATGCTCACTTAAAACGGCAATGCGTTTCACAGCACCTGGCTGCTTCCTCGGGCAGTGTTGAATGACTCTGCCTAAGGAATGCTTGGCTCCCATTTATGGAGAGTAAGGGACTCTAAGGGCACGATTCAATTAAACGTGAAGTGAATAGCGCCGAGAATAAGCTCCCGGAGCCATTCAATGCTGCGTGAAGTTAGGTCGGGGAAGGCTCGTTCTCGCGCCTTAAACAGGGTGTTTAGGCGCGAGAACGGCGATTCTCTGACTAAACTTCCCGGCACGATGCTGTGTTCCTGGCGCTAAGGGCAGAAAACAGCATCGTGTCTGGACTTTTGTCAGATTTCTGCTCGCATCCCCGGAGGGATGCGAGAAGAAATCCTTAGTCAAGCTTAACAGCGCAAATGAATTGAATAGCTCCGGGAGCCGATTCCCGGCGCTATTCACTTTGCGTTGAATAGAATCGTGCACATATTACATAGAAAAAGTGTCACAATGAAAATTTCATCTATAAAGTTCTCGGAGCCAGAGATACTCTCCTGTTGTCAAGTACGTGCTCAAGCAATGAAGCATGCAGAACTTGTCATGAAGCAATAGCTTCCACATACCCATGGATTATATCGTAAATCTAGGTTTCCTCTGTGATTTATTAACCTACACCTAAACAGCACCTACATATTCTATAGCGGCTATGTATAGCATAGGGCTTAAATAGCATATTCAATCATTGACATCAGTCCCTCCCCACCCAGTGAAGCTTATAAATCTATATTGCCTACCACATAAACATACACTATAATTAATATTGTTAGAAGCCAACTTTGAAAAGTAAATGCAATGAAAAACTGGAGAGCAAGTCGGTTAGAACATGAAGGGGGTCTATTCAATTGTGGGCAAGGCCCGCGAGTGAAGCCGAGTACACATTATACGATATAACAAACAATGTGTCAGTCGTTCAAATATTGCTAAATCCCAGAACACACCGATGCAATGGTATGACTTAATTAGCCGTAAATTAGGTATTTTATTCCGTGGCTGTTCAATTAGAAATTCACAAGGACAACGCAGCTACTAGTCCACAGCTCCAAAGTTAATTACTTTTTAGAAATTTCTTAACCTAAAGTCAAAATGGTAGACCCTTAAGGAATAATAATGTATTAAAAAAGGTGTTTAACCACTTGTCTGGTACTAACGCATGAAACGCGACCACGGCCAGGAGTGCGTTATCTGACAAGGTTGCATCTCACGCATTAGCGCTGTCTCTCCGAATCCCCAGTCTGTAATGGAGGAAATTCATTCTGCACATGTGCAGAACAGATTTCCTCCTCCTGTTTAGGCCTCCTAGGAGTGATGTCGTGGTCCGTGACCACTGACATCACAAACAAAATCTCACGCCATGATGAAGTGCAAACGGAACTCTGGGGCGCATGCACCTAAACGAAAAGTGCTCAGAGCACAAATATGCTGATCTCTGCGTGTGCAGTGATCAGCTGTAGCAGAAGGGACTGACAATCAGTTCCTCTTCCCCTCTGCTATAAGGTGAGGGGGCGGGTGGTTATATTATAAAACATTACATATCTTTATTTTTTTTTAAATGACTATTTCAGTAGTGTTTTTGGTACAAAACATTTGTCATTTAAGTGGTTAAGCAGTAAAATATGGAAAAGAAAATATTCACTTTCTCTGAAAATGTAGTGGGACATTAATATGGACGTAATGTGCTGATGAAAAAAGTTTTTTTTTTTTTTTTATCTTGCAGATAGTATTTTTTTCTTAATATATCATGTTGGATATCATTTTTAATTCATTAATAAAAGTTATAAAATCAGCCCTACGAAAGCCTCCTATACTGTACTTACAGCCACATACAATGTTATGTAACACTTTTTTGGGGTTCAGGATGATTTCCCTACTCATTCATGCAGTTCGCATAAATCGCACAATGCGTTTAACCGCCAATGGGGAGCAATCCAATTTAACGCAATGTGAACAGCGCCAGGAAGGAGTTCCCGGAGCTATGAAATAGTTTCCCCCGCGTTCGGTCACTTAGTCTGGAGATGCCGGTTAGCACGCATTTAGAAGGTGTGTTTAGGCGTGCCAACCGGCATTTGCCAACTTAAGTGCCAGCCGCAAAAATGTTAGCGCTAAGCTGAAAAACAGCATCGCGGCCGGCACCTTAGTCGGATTTCTGCTTGCCCCGAAGTGTGTGCGAAAAGAAATCCACTAGTATATACTGAATAGCTCCGGGAACACCTTCCCAGTGCTATTTACATTGCGCTCAATTGAATTGCCCCCATGGTGTTCCAATTGTATTTGATAAAGTATGACATGGTGCAGCAGGTATGTAACCCAAACGTTCACTGCGTACGTCTGGCTGCTATAGTATTACTACTTTTGCGCAATTATGCAGACGTGCATATAAAGTAAATGTACTGTGAATATATATATATATATATATATATATACACATATATAATATATAGTAATGCTGGGTACACACTTAGAGAAATCTCATTCGTTCTATCGGCGTGTGATATCGAGTGTGCATTGGCGGGTGGGTGCACCAGATATGTCGGTGAGCAACGTCATTCACAGACATATCAGGTTGGCCCTGCAGCACAGCCAATGCGGATATATCTGAAAGAAACAGCGGTGCATCTCCATGTGTGTACAGGCGTACGGCCGTCCTCCTGTACACACTTGCTGCAGGGACCGCCGACACTGACATCTCAACTGTGCGTGCAAATTTAAATGCCCTCCCACTTGTGACGTCAGCTCAGACATACCGAGCGGCCGATTGGTGAGTGTGTACAGCTTACCAATTGGCCACTCTGATGGCAGATCGGTCTACTGACTGATCCAACCTCTAAATGTGTACCCAACATTAACCTGAAACATTACTTCCACCACGCGGGAACCATTACATTGTGATCTTGGCAGCTCGGTACGACAGATTTAGCAAATACAGTATCTACAACAGAGTGCATCATACGAGTTAATATTGAATCACATATTGTAAACATTTTTGCATCATTTTGTAAAGAGCCATTACACAGATACAGTAGAGGTTGATGACAAGGAATATACACTATTAGGCGATATGCTTTATATTAGGGGTTGCTGGTTGTACACAGCTGCTGTGTGCGGTAGCTCTACATAGAAGTCTAAATAATCCACCCCCATAAATCCTCTAAAACTGCACCTGTCTTTCAGCTACCGACAGGAACTCTGGGCTCAAACTTTCCTATTGTTCTTTTGGTATTTGGTAAACTGAGCTGAGGATAAGATTGCAAGTGGGAATTACATAGAGCATTCAGCAATGGGACATACAATGAAATTGCTGTATGAAATGCAGTAACATTTTAAGCACTTCCATAACCCACAAAAGAAACATAAAATAAGTAATGCACATCTATGCACAAAAATTATTTCTATGAAACTGACATCTTAACCTCTAAATTCTATTCATAACATCTGCGATGCAGGAAGCACAGGAGCAGACAAGTCTAGAATGCAGGACAGGGACATAGAACAGTGAAAATACAGTATATGCAGTGTAAGCATGCTTGGCAGGTGCAAGTTAAGTTGGCTTCCAACTACCTCATGATATCTGTGTTGCTACTTTATTAATATTTAATTAAACTTGTCTTCGGAGGCATATTATGTAGTCCTTAATTGGGAATTGCCCACATAAATTAGTCATACTTATAAATAATGCACAGTTTCCACCTACTGAAATATATTAGCCAAGTAAGAGAGCTAATGATGCAAAATTACCAATGAGATCGTGCGATTGCCCTGAATAATGTGACAGCCCCGCAGGGAATTACCCTCTCACAAGCGTTTGTCTGTCATCCGTCTGCAATTGGAGTAACAGCGCATCTGACCCATTATCACATGCAGATGAACTGGAAATGGACTCCAGGGGGTAAATTTACTAAAGTTCGATTTGGGATTCATTTTTATGAATCTCTTAAATCAACTGAAATCGAACTGCAAAATCCCTTAGCAAATCTCTAATTTACCAAGATTCTATTAAGCATTCGATTTTCAAATCAAATTCAATTTTGTTTCAGTTTAGGAAGGGATTTGATGTACGATTTTGCATGTTCATGTACAAATCAAACACCAAAACCCCACTCCAAATCGAACTTCAAATCCCCAAATGTATAGAAGTGCCTCATGCTTTCCTTTTTAGCATGAGCAGTTCTATTTGACACAGATGCATGCATACAGCAGTGAGATGCATGCATGTAACTTAGTGTAAAAAGCTTGTTAAATGTTCATTTAAAAAAAAAAAAAAATCCCCCCCCCCCTAAAAGCACAAGCAGCCCGGGACTTTTCATAGCCAGTTCTGGTTGTGTAAATACAGTGGAAAAATGCGTATGGTTCCCCTGTAATTTCACCTGGCTATTTCTAGCGAGCAGGTAATGCCACAGCCAGGGAAACCATCACCGGGCTCCCTGGCCAAAGCATTATCCCTGAACGCTAGTCAGCCCAGGCCGGGGATACTTGGGGAGTTAGGGATCCCCCTCTCCAGGGCACCCCAGGCCTAGGCTGATAGCCCGAGGCTATCCCAGGGACCCCTGGGCGGTGGGTGCCAGGTTGATTGTGTAAAATTGAGTGTAAAAATATAAGTGTAAAAATTGTCTTTAACAGTAGAACTACAGGTCCCAGCAAGCCTCCCCCGTATGCTGGTACTTGGAGAACCACAACTAGCAGCATGCGGGGCATTAAGTACCCGCTGGTACCTATAGTTCACCTGTAAAGAAATGTTTAAATAAAGAAACTGAATGTTAATAAATGAAGGTATCCTATATTCTTCTATGGGAAAAAAAATATATGTTTTTCAGAAAATCGATTTTGAACAAAATTTATTTTTTTGTTCGATTTGGGCTTTAGTAATCCCCTCTAGGAAAATCAAACCAAAATCGAACGGAAAAATCGAACAGAAACAAAATTGAACTTTAGTAAATAAACCCCCAGAACAATAATGCAATTATATCCGAGGCCGCCAGGGACTCATCCACGTTCGGCTTTTTAATATTATACGCCATTGCTACGTATCGCAATTAAAAACACTGCAAAAGTAATCAAAATGAAAGAAAATGCCTTTTATACAAACTTTACAAAACAATAAATACTGAAATGTTGAGTAAAATAAATGTATATAAATAGAGGAGACACAGTAATGGAATATAACTTCCCTAGGCAATGATACAACAGAAGAAATACACTATCATTTGTTCTTACACTGATGTTAAATAAAACTAAACTGCCTACATAAACAGCAGAAATATTTAATACACAAAGTAACTCCAACCATATTTCTTTAATATAAATGCAAAATGTACATTGACTAAACACTGTCATGGTATTAAATAGTAAAGTTCAAAGCATATACGGTCCTTCATATAGGTACAGCAAACAGCCATTCCCAAAGCTCTTCAACACGAATATAGGACAAAAAGGTCAAATGGCAAAGCAAAGCTTGTCACTGACCATGCACCATGTCATAGTGATTTCACTAATGGGTCATTCCATGCCAAATCATCACAAGATAAAGTAACTTTTCAACCCGACCATCTCAGATTTTCGTGAAAATTGGTAGTATGGTAGACGGCATAAAGTAACTTTCATATGTAAAATTTTAGCCCTCAGTAATACACGGAGTTCAGGCAACAGTGTTGCAAACATGACAAAAAAATTTAAATTTATGCTTGCCAGGTCAAATAAAACGAATCATAACTTTGCTTCTTATTGTGGTAGAACTTTCATGTTGGTCTTGTTTTAAAGCTAAGGAACCACAGTTTTCATAAAAAATAGCTTTATATTTAAGTATTGACTTTTACATTTCGAGGTCCCATGAGGTGACCTTTGACCTTGAATATCTAAAAAAGTAAACGTTTAATTATTATTTTTTCATAAAGTATGTGTCATACGCCTAAATACAATCTCTCTTTGGTATAAGTTTCACTTTGGGAAGCCTTTGGGAACAGGAGTAAAAAAAAAATATTAAGTATGGCAGTTGAACCCTTCTTGCACTAACATGCAACTGGCAAGTTCATACTTGTCTTGTAGCGTTTCTCTCTGTGTTATAGGCATGGCCATTGGTGGTTTTCCATCGATGGCACAATCAGTGATAACCATTAATGGTACAATAACAATCTATGGTGAACCATTGATGGTTTGCACCACTCAGTCTGGCTGCAGCTTCTGCTTTGGGAATTAGTGATACATGATTGCCTCAGGGAGGGGGCAGCCAGGTCGGCATAGCTGGGGCGTAGTGATGCAGCATAGGGAGCATGGCTGGGGAAATTACCAGGCATTAGAAGCGGATCAGGGGGGGCATGACTAGGCGTTCGCGTCATTATGGCCCAGCCACCTTTACACAATGCCGAGATTACAGCATTGTGAAGCAGGGTGTGAGCCCATGATGATGTGATTCAGCGTGAATCACGTCATCGACTGTCGGGTTGGAAGCTCTGATGATTTGGCATGGAATGACCCTTATACTGTATCTGGCAAACACAAGGAAACGTGTAGTAATGACTGCTTACTAGGCTTTTATTGTGTCAAGGATTTCTGCAGGTTAGGGTGTCTATGGTGTAGGACAGTGGATGTGCTTTTTGGGTGCTCAACCATGAATATTTCTAAAACTTAAACTGTTGGGGTGTCTGGAGGACCCCGTTTGGAAACCTATACAGTTTATCAGTGAATAGTGGTAATTTGATCAAGAGTGTGACAAATGGATAAGAAGTACATTAGGACTTAGTGCTGCAAACCATTTGATATAAAAGGACATAGCAGCAACAGAAAACAATTAAGGAAGATGCTACCATGGATGATTAATATACAGCCACATGTCAATAGTGATCAAATGATTTGTGATATCTGTAGGAAACATATTAAAAGGGATTCTTTAACTGCTGAGGAAGGACCAAACATATCAATTGAGGAGAAAAGTGACGCAGAAGTAGCAACATGCAGGACTGAATCAGCTTTGCAGTCGCTAAATGAAAGTTATCAACAGGAAAATAATGAAAGAACAAAACTATTGCAAAAGGAAAGCTGCAAAAATTGCAAAAGTTATAAAAAAGGATACATACTATATTCCAGCTGAGGAACCTGTGTCTGATAATTTTATACTGCTGCTGTATCCTTTAATATTAAATGGTTTTGCTGCACTGAGTCTTAATGGACTTTTTATCGATTTGTCACGCTCTTGATCAAACTACCAATATTCACTGATTAACTGTATTAGTTAAACTACCGTAGGGTCTGATTCATCAGGGATCGCAATTGCAATTACTCACGCAGCCGGCCAGTTGTTGCTTTCTGCGCATGTGAATGAATCGCAAAGCGCGTGTGCGAATGCAACACTGCGATCGCACACACCATGCAGAGTCATCGCAGTGTGATTGACAGGAAGTGACCGTTTCGGGGATGGTGACGGGGGGAGTGCCTGCAACAGCATATGCAGCTTGAGGTCTCACTGCGTGCAGGAAAGTTAGCAATTTCTGAGTAAGGTCTGACCTGCTGTAATGGTACTCGATGTTACTGATGTTTTTGCAGGATTGCAAGGTATTATAGATGTGAGACATGGGAAGTGGGCGATTGTATATTAAGCTTCGACAGCATTGTGATTGTCAACAGCATACTTTCACAACAGATCTGCGTTCGTTATCGCAGCCGCGATCACACTTGCGATCCGTAATTAATCAGGCCCTTAGTCCATTGTATCACTAGTTCTCAATGCAGAACCTGCAGCCAGACTGAGAAGAATACAGTAGAGATGGCCATCGACCATCAATAGTGTACAAATGTCGATAGTTTACTACCAATGGCAAAGAGCCAAATCTTATCTGCCATCGATGGCAAAGTGGAACCCGTTGGGGCTTTTTTTCTGCTCATGACACAGAGCTTAGTCCCGCCCCCTCGCCATCTGCTAAGCCATGCCTCCCTTTTTTTTTTTTTTTCTTAATTAGCTCACGGCTTGCCAGACACCCGGCAGTGGTGACCAGAGTGGTGCAAACCATCGATGATTCACCACAGATTGTTATTACTGATGGTGCCATCGATGCTGACCATCAATGGAAAACCACCGATGACCGTCCCTAGAACACAGGGCCTGATCAGACCCGCTCGCAAGTGGGTCGATGGTGGGGTACTGCACGCACGCATGTGCAAGCCCCGGGACTCACTACAAACGGGGAGGCTGTCGATGTCGATCGACAGCTCGCCCCGTTTTGTAGGCGGGGACGGGGGGTGGCTACACAAACGGAGGCGTTCCGGAAGGAACGCCTGCCGTTTGTGGTAGGCACCACTGAAATCACCAGTGATGTCAGTGGAAAGCTTCCTGCTGTGTTAGAGCAGGAAGCTCTCTGGGGCTTGCGACGGACAAGAACCTACCACAAGGGTCTCATCGCGACCATCACCTGGCCGCTCGCAAAAGCTGTGGGTGGTCACCCACAGCTTAGCGAGCGGCCAGAGAAAAAAAAAAAAAAAGAAGAGCCCTGATTCAGAACGAGCGCTCTTAAAGAGGGTCCGGCTCTGAATCAGGCCAAAGAGAGATTGTATTTAAATATATAAACATACTTTAGGTACCAAAAAATTAAACATACTTTAAATATTCAAGGTCAAAGGTCACATCATGTGACCTTGAAACGTAAGAGTCAATATTTAAATATAAAACAATTTTTTTATGAAAACTATGGACCATTAGCTTCAATACAAGACTAACATGAAAGTTCTACCACAATTAGAAGCAAAGTTATGATTCGTTTTAGTTGACCTAACAAGCATAAATTTTACATTTTTTTGTCATGTTTGCAACCCTGTAGCATGAACACAGTGTCTTACTGAGGGTTAAAATTTTACATATAAAAGTTACTTTATGCCATCTATCATCCTACCAAATTTCATGAAAATCTGAGACGGTCAGGTTGGAAGCTGTGATGATTTGCCATGGAATGACCCTCATATGTACTGTGTGAGGTAGGTCCAGATGCACATCTAATCACAGAATGGGCATCTTTAGTCCAGTTGGCAAAGGGAAAACAATAAACACAAGCTACAAAGTAGACACACAGGGGGTAATTCAATTGCTTTTGTATGCCTAATCGCGCCTTATCCGCCATCTAAACTGACGGGGTGATTGGAGTATTTTATTGTGCATGTCGTGCCCATTTATCCGGGTTTAGTCGCATAAAGCAGATAAACCAGTCTAAAGTCCTGGTTATCGAACCTAAAGAGCAGTTTGGGAACCCAAAACTATGACTTTTTGACGATTTCTGCTCGCCACCTCAGGATGGTGCAGGCTGAAATCATGCCATCGTGCCAGTCGGTAGGAACAATTGAATACCTGCCATCAGGCGCGCAATACTGCTGCGGGCGGCGTAAACAACAGAATTCCCCCACAAAATGAGTGTAAAACAAAAAGGCATAACGGAAAGTGCAAAGTGTACAGACAAGAAGTTGATAAAACAAGCTAACCAGGGCCAGATGGAAGGCACAAAAGGGGGTGATTCAATTCAGCGCAATGCTTTACAGCCCCCGGAAGGAATTCACAGCACTGAAATCAGACTAAAGTGATGGCCGCAAATCTGTGTTTCAGCTTAGCACGGCGCTGACCACATCGCAGTCGGAAAAATGCTGGTTAGCGCGTCTAAACATCTGGCTTAAGGCTTGCCAACCAGCATCTCCCAACTAAGTGCTGGGTGCGGGGGAAACAATTGAATAGCTCCAGGAACTCCTTCCCGGCCTTATTCACATTGCGTTCAATTTAACTGCCCCCAAAGAGGAAAGGCCGGAAGGAAACAAACATGAAACGGCAACACAAAAAATAGGACAATGATAAAATAAATAACAGGCACACATGGGGAAAACGGGCACAAAACAAGTAAAAAGCATTCACTAATTTGGGATAAAACAGAGTTTGAATTGAGGCATGGCAGAAGTATGGAGATATATTATATTAGGCAGAGAAGCAAAAAGAAAAACTACGAGAACTGTTTGTAATGGACAGTGCACACCCCAATACATGCAAAGCAATAGCAAATTGAATTATATACAGTGTTTCCCCAATAATAAGACACTGTCTTATTTTTTTTTGGTTCCAAAAAACACCATAGGGCTTATTTTCGGGGTAGGTCTTATTTTAAATAACATTGAAAGCAGTGCCCCTTATGCAGGCCCCCCTTATGCAGTGCCCCTTATGCAGGCCCCCCTTATGCAGTGCCCCTTATGCAGGCCCCCCCCTGTAGCAGTGCCCCTTATGCAGGCCCCCCCTGTAGCAGTGCCCCTTATGCAGTCTCCCTTGTGTAACAGTGCCCCTTATGCAGGCCCCCCCCCCCCCTGTAGCAGTGTCCTTTATGCAGGCCCCCCCCCCCCCCCCCCCGTAGCAGTGTCCTTTATGCAGGCCCCCTCATTGCAATGCAAGTACGGTACTTACTTGAGTCACCGCCGTCCGGGATGTCCCTCTCACTTGCGCGCTGACTGGAACTAATATGATCCAGCAGGCGCGGCCGTACAGGATCCTCAGCGCGCGGGTGACGTCATGACGTCACCCGCGCACTGCATGACTGGGAACGCTGATCTTTGCAGCGTATCCAGCTCAAAAAGAAAAAAGGTAGGTCTTATTTTCGGGGTAGGGCTTATTTTAGACCGGGCTACAAAAGTAAGGGTAGGGCTTATTTTCAGGGTAGGTCTTATTATCGGGGAAACACGGTAAAAATAGCTAATTTCATATAATTTTAACAATACAAATACATAACCTTCAAATGTGTTGAGAAAAACCTCTTCTATCATTAGCACTTATTATTGCAGTATTGTCCTGTATGGACTGCACAGCACGGATCCTGTCTGGAGACAGTTCAGGCCATTGAATTATTATACTGTACATGTCTTCTAGAAGCAATATACAGCATTGCATGTTATTATGAGAATGTACAGGCAACTGTGAGAGTATGATCACAATTCACTAAAAGCTGACCATACTCCAGAACGATATTGTTCCAATGAGCCAACTAGTTGGTTACTTGGAACGTGAGAATCAGGCAATGGGTGGGAGCAAAGGATAATGGTTTGTTTGCTCTCAGACGCTGAAAAACTGCAGAAAGCGTTCTGTCCAACTTACACATTTGTTTTCTCACAACTAGTTGGACAACTATCGTTCAGTGTAGGTGGAAATTTGGAAGCTTTCCACCCCAACTGAACAACCAGCCTGTCGGAAGATTGCAGACACTGCCCGCCTTCTTCTGCAACTAAAATAAATAACTTAAAAAAAAAATTGTTTATTTTCAATTTGAAACCAGCTCTGGTGGTTCTACCCCAGTACTGGTTACCACCAAATCACAGAGACAAATTAAGTGTGGTCCCCCCTGATTTTGGGTAACCTGCACTGGCCATTGCCAGTCTGGTTTGCAGGGACCATAGGAGAGGTCACTGGAGATTGGGGGTTCCCCCACCATGATTTCAGACAGCCTCAGGCAGGTTGGCACCGGGGCTCACTCTCCCCAAGGGAGTCAGGCCTGCAAAAGTGTGTGCACCCCGTCCCTCCACCTATTTGTAACCAGCCCTAGTGCAAATTGAACCAGGGCTCTTCCCCGTAACCCAGGGCAGTAGGTACAGGGTAATCAAATCGTTAAACAATGCAAAAATGCAATTTGCCTTTGGTGAGCTACAGGTCCCAGAATGGCCTGGCACTTGTAGAACCTGCTCCCGGCAGGAACTATTTCTCCTATTTTAGTCACTGCAGCAGCCATGTTTTTGGGAGGAGTTTTATTTTTTTTTCAAACAGGTACCCTAGTAAAAGGTGAAATGGACACTGGGGGTGCTTCAATTCAGTGGGAGTGGAATAGCCCTGAGAGTTGGTCACGGAGCTATTCAATTAAGCGCGCTGTTTAGTCCGACACTTACAAGTTAAGTCAGAGAATGCATCTTCCGACTAAAGTGCGGGCGGCGAAGCTGTTAGCGCCACGATAAGCCGGAAAACAGCCTCGCGGCCGGAACTTTGGACGGATTTCTCAGGAGCGTACAAGAAGAGATCATTAAGTCAAGCTAACAGTGCGCAGAATTGAATAGCTCTGGTGCCAAATTCCCGATGCTATTCAACTCCAGCTGAATTGAATCACCCCCAATGAGACCCGGTAAGTATAAAATATAAAAGGCTAAAATTAAACTGTGTTTTGTCTTTTTTTTTTTATCAAGTTTTTTTAGAAATAACTTTTCAAATACATGCATATATAAATATGAGCAATGTGCCATAATAAAATATCAAAATAAGCGTCAAAATGAACCAAATGGTAATTAGTAGTACTATTATTGGATATTCAAAACATAAATTAAGACAATTCGGAGAAATAATGCACACAATTAACAATGCTGATTTTGAGAATGAAATACAATACATACTGGCTGGCGGAGTTACAAAAACAATAAAAGGACCAGAGATGTTAAGGGTCGAGAAGGGCATAATGGCTGTCCTGCCATAGGGCCCAGACCTTATCGAATTTATTTGGACATTTTCTCTTCTGATACATATAACATTCATGAGAAATTGTTAAATCGAGTAGAGTCACCCAGGAAAAAACAAAAAGGTAGGAGAATCAGAGGCCATCCATGTGCGAGCAATGCACACCCTAAGAGATTATTAACATATATTCGAAGGGGAACAGAAAGGACCTCTTCTAAATCCAAACCAAATAAGCAAATAAGTGGGGTCAAAAAAGGAACACGGAGACCCGTATTCGGTACACAATCAACCACTCTAGTCCAAAAAAAAAGGAGCTACCTGAGGACAGGACCAAACGAGATGCCAGAAATCATCAGAAGGGGCAGTACATTTGGGACAAGAGTCCTTAGTTGATCCACCAAACTCAAAAAGCTTAAGTGGTGTCCAATAGACCCTATGCAAAATATATAATTGAATCTGCTGAAACCTGGCATAAGCCATGGCATCCAGAAGAGAACATATAAGAACCTTCCAGTCATCATCAGATAAAGTACCCAGATTGTGAACCCATTGAGATCTAAGCTTATTCAAGCCCTCCGCTCTATTGGACGACAGGCGTGTGGAGTAAGCTATGGAAATAGATCTCCTAGAAGGTAAAGTAAGCACCAGTAGAGGCCCGATGCTTCAGAGAAACTAGGATTAATACCCGCCCCCTCCGATGCACAGAGATCATATCTGAGTTAAAGATATCTATGGAAAAAATGGTCTGGAAGACCATGAATAGAGATCAAATACTTAAATGAATGAAGAACCCAATCTTGATACAATTGGCCAATAGCAACCACCTCATATGACCGTCAAGCCAAGCTACCCTTCAGCCTCCGAAGTTCTGGATAAGCTAAATTACCCCAAAGCGGTGAGCATGAATCAAATTATTAAAATGTTTTTACATTAAACTGTGTGTGTCTAATTTGCTCTTTTCTTTGGTGAACTACTGATGCCAGCTGGTGCTGGTGCCAGACCAAGCTTGTACTTGTGGTTCTACAAGTGCCCGTCGGCTGTGACAGGCCATGCTGGAACCTTTAGTTTGCCAAAGACAAACTGCATTTTTACACTATCTGAATACATTATTATCCCTGTACCAACCTCCATTTTTCCGGGCCCGACACCCCTAGTAAAGCCAGCCCTGCTGCCGCCTGGAATCGTGGTAGTGGAACCCACACAGTGCGGGGACCACCTCTATGGTTCAAGCAACCCCGACTGACAATGACCAGTGCTGGTTACCGCAAAATAAGGGGGGTCCCCATGTAATTTTTACCCCTACTTTTGGATGAAAGTTGGTCTAGTGTATGGCCAGCATAAAGCTGGGTACACGTCTGAACGATGGGATGCTGTCAATATCCCAACTGCGGGGATTCCGGCGGTCAAAATGCTGGTGCCGGAATCCCAGTACCTGCATCCCGACCGCCAGAACTACGAAGGTAAGTAGCGGGGTTAGAAAGAGGGTTAGGCACTAGGGGGAGGGTTAGGCACTAGGTGGTTAGGTTTAAGGTGCGGGGAAGTGGAGGTTAGGTTTAGGCACAAGTGTTGTAGGTTAGGTCCAAGCACCGGGGAGGGAGGGTTAGGGAGAGGGGGAGGGTTAGCATACCGACAGGTGTCAGTATCCTAACACTGTTGGGATGCAGCTGTCGGGATTGTGACCGCCAGGAGCCCGAGCGCCAGCATTCCATACCCATCCCCTGAACGATGCGTCAATCTAGCGACAGTCCAGTACGATGTAACAAAATATCATGCCCACGTACACACTGCACGATCCGCCATGCAATGAAATGGTATATCGCGTTAGGGGAGATGTTGCCGCAATGCATCGTATGTCGCATCGTCTCATCTGACATCACATGGTAAGACGCGACCAGACAATTCATCAAATGGTGAACTGAGGGTATACGCTATACGATGCTCATTGCGATCTATCGCGGAACGCAAGATTGGCCATTATATGGGCTGCATGCCCAGCATCAGACTGATAGGAGGTAATGTGATTATATAGACAAAAAGGGAGGGAAACCAATTGCCCTGGGCGCCAATTAACTATAGCGCTCAAACAAATAGACAGGGTTTAGCCACATATAGCAGCTAAACCCATCCATTAGGGCCCCCAAACCAGGGACTTTTTGCACATTTCTGCTCGACACCTAAGGAGACTGCGCACAGAAATGTGTGCTGCCGTGACATTTGTGCCTAAACAGAGCAACAATTGAATTGCTTGGGATGTAGTTTGGAAGCAGACAGTCTAAATCCCGACCGCCGTCTTCCAGACGTTCTAATCCCGGCGTGGTACCAATGACAGGCATCTAAATCTAGACGCCTGTCATTAACCAGACGCCGGAAAACCGATCGAAGTGATGCCGGGCGTGGACAGCCGCGGGGGTGGGGGGTTAGGTTTAGGGCTCCCTGGGGGACTTAGGGATAGGCACCCTCCAGGGAGGTTAGGGTTAGGCTAGGGGAAGGGGGGTTAGGGTTAGGCACCCCCGTGGGGAGGTTAGGGTTAGGCACCCCCGGGGGGAGGTTAGGGTTAGGCACCCCCCCCCGGGGGACTTAGGTTTAGGCGGCGGGAAGGGGGGTTAGGTTTAGGCATACTTACCTTAGGGATGATCGGGATTTTCACCCGGGCAGCCGCTATCGGGATTTGAACCTCCGAACGTGCGTCCGGCGGTAATACCTATTACACCCGAATTGCTCAGTCGAGCACCCATCACTAACAGCCGCCGATGCAAACAACAGCAATTCCCCCCAAAGAGTACACATAAATGTCCCTTCTGAGTGATTAGATCTGAAAGCAGACTAGCATTACTGTAGAAACTAAGGGCTTGATTCGTGTTGGATCGCTGATCGACCCCATAATAATTTCATAAGTGTGTATGCAGGAGCGTTAACCGATAAATGGCTTCAAACGCTCCTGCAACGGTCGGATCGGGAGGTCGCATGTTATGAGCTGCTTAAAAATTGAGATACTTGACCTCCCAATCCCACTGGAAAAAAAAAACTACACACTGAGCTAAATATAGCTATGAGGGTATGCTTCCCCAAATAGTATACAGTAATATTCTTTGTCACAATAATAGACAATAAAAAAGTATCACAGTATCTAATAAAGCAGGCTTTTGAAACAAGAGAAAACATTTTTGGCTAAACATACAAAAACATTCTTTGAAAATAAAAATAAAGCATTAAAACAAAATACATTTTGTTATCTCACACTGGAGTCTCTGCTGACTGTACGCTACTTGGGGGTTCGTGCCCATATTGGTTCTATCAACAAATTCAATTTTAACTGAACTCTGGGGTGGACATTCTGTGACGCCTGTGATAATCAGGCTAAATTTAATTATTATCTGTGAATCCGCATTACTGTATCCTAGGATTCACTAGTCAGCGGCAAAGTACCATTTTATGTTTAATCTTATGTTAGGTTTTTGTTGGGTAAAACCCTTCTTTGTGCTGAAGACTTGGATACCCCGTTTAGGCACTATAATCTATACACCCCTTTTCTCTAAATCACGCCTCAAAGAATGGCAGCAGTCTACCAAATGTTAAAGAAACACAGACATGGGATACATTAAATATTTGCCATATTTTACTTCCAAAGTGCAAATTATGATTTATATAGCGCTGTAGAATATTTAATTATTGACCTCAGTATTTGCAGTCATTGTAGCTTACAGTTTATTTTTCCTAAACCACACACTCTCTACTGTCCATTAGCCTACTGGTATGGTTTTAGACCAGGGGTGTCAAACTCGTGGCCATCCAGCTGCTATTGGACTACATATCCCAGCATGCCCTGCCACAGTTTTAGCATGTCCTAATAGCAAAACTGTGGCAGTCCATGGTGGGAAGTGTAGTTTCACTGCAGCTGGAGGGCCGAAAGTGTGGCAGGAAACCTTACACCTGGATGAAATCCAACAACCTCAGGAAAAACATACAAACTCCGCACACATGAAGGCCCCTACTTGGAATCATACCCATAACCCCAGGATTGTGTGGCACTAGTGCAAATGACTGTGCTGCCACGTAAACCATACCAACCAAACATTTTCTTTAATTGTGTAACATGCACTGGATGAATCAAAGCTGATAGGTTGAATGGGATTCTTTCAATTTTATACATTAATTACACATATTGGGAAATGTATGGTCACCTAGTGTCCTTATGCATACCTCTAATGGCTATAAAATGTCAAAATAAGGAATAACTGAAGTGAAACACAGATTACAATATGCAAGGACAGCACATCACTGACCAAGTGACATGATTGTTCACCAGAGGGATGCAAACACTTACAAACATGACATTTTAACAATAGGGGTATAGCAATCTTCCTTTCAATTAGCAGAAAATTTAAAAGGACAGGAATCACTACTTAACACAGTTCAACACCAATGAGAAGTGCAAAATATATTATTTTTCATGATGCATGACCTCTTTTTGTGTTCGCAATTGTCAACAGTGATCACTAAACTGATACTGGTACCCATACCCCTTGGGACCCATTAATCATACGCAACGAGTTGTAAAACTCATTGCATATGATAACGGTGCTCCAGCCAATCAGTTGCCAACTGTCATTTTTTCAAACAGCTGATATAGTACGTAATGATAATGAAGAGGTACTGAACCAGTGTAAGGTCTGTGATACAGCGTAAGGGGTGTATTCACAATGAAGTTGTGTGGGTACAGAGTAAGGTATGTAATGAGGGATGATGTGACAGCGTAAGGTGTGTGATGTAGGGTGTAAGGTACGCCAGGGTTAGGTACGCTGGGACGCCAGGGGGGGTTTGCTACGCCGGGACGCGGGGGGAGGGTTTGGTACGCCGGGAGGGGGTTTGGTACGCTAGGGGGGGGGTTGGCACACCGGGAGGAAAGGTACGCCGGGACGCAGAAGGGGTTAGGTACGCCGGGACGCAGGAGGGGTTAGGTACGCCGGGACGCAGGAGGGGTTAGGTACGCCGGGACGCAGGAGGGGTTAGGTACGCCGGGACGCAGGAGGGGTTAGGTACGCCGGGACGCAGGAGGGGTTAGGTACGCCAGGACGCTGGTGAGGGGGGGTTAGGTACGCCAGGACGCTGGTGAGGGGGGGTTAGGTACGCCAGGACGCTGGTGAGGGGGGGGGGTTAGGTACGCCAGGACGCTGGTGAGGGGGGGGGGTTAGGTACGCCAGGACGCTGGTGAGGGGGGGGGTTAGGTGCGCCAGGACGCTGGTGAGGGGGGGGGTTAGGTACGCCAGGACGCTGGTGAGGGGGGGGGTTAGGTACGCCAGGACGCTGGAAAGGGGGGGTTAGGTACACATAGGGACGCAGGGGGGGGTTAGGGACGCCGGGACGCAGGGGGGGAGGTTAGGGATGCCAGTGGGGGGTTAGGTACGCCAGGACACAGGAGAGGGGGGGGGTTAGGTACACATAGGGACGCAAGGGGGGGAAAGGGGTGGGCCGGGACGCAGGGGGGGGTTTTAGGTACACATAGGGACGCAGGGGGGGGTTAGGTACGCCGGGACGCAGGGGGGGTGGTTAGGTATGCCGGGGGGGGTTAGGTACGCCGGGACGCAGGGGGGGGTTAGGTACATCGGGACGCAGGGGGGGGGTTAGGTACGCCGGGACGCAGGGGGGGGTTAGGTATGCCGGGACGCTGGGGGGGGGTTAGGTACGCCGGGACGCTGGGGGGGGGTTAGGTACGCCGGGACGCAGGGGGGGGTTAGGTACGCCGGGACGCAGGGGGGGGGTTAGGTACGCCGGGACGCAGGGGGGGGGGTTAGGTACGCCGGGACGCAGGGGGGGGGGGTTAGGTACGCCGGGACGCAGGGGGGGGGGTTAGGTACGCCGGGACGCAGGGGGGGGGGTTAGGTACGCCGGGACGCGGGGGGGGGTTAGGTACGCCGGGACGCAGGGGGGGGGGGGTTAGGTACGCCGGGACGCAGGGGGGGGGTTAGGTACGCCGGGACGCAGGGGGGGGTTAGGTACGCCGGGACGCAGGGGGGGGGTTAGGTACGCCGGGACGCAGGGGGGGGTTAGGTACGCCGGGACGCAGGGGGGGGGTTAGGTACGCCGGGACGCAGGGGGGGGGTTAGGTACGCCGGGACGCAGGGGGGGGTTAGGTACGCCGGGACGCAGGGAGGGGGGGGGGGGGTTAGGTATGCCGGGACGCAGGGGGGGGGTTAGGTACGCCGGGGCGCAGGGGGGGGGTTAGGTACGCCGGGGCGCAGGGGGGGGGGGTTAGGTACGCCGGGACACAGGGGGGGTTAAGTATATCATAATGGATTAAGCCGGTTAGTGATGTGTAGTACAGAAGCTATTAGGTCACATTACAAGATGTCAACAGTGCAGTAACAGAACATGAATGGGAAATGATGATGATGATAATAATAATTGGTCCCCCTGTGTGAGAGTGTTGACAGGGAACTCTGACAGCACGACTAAGGCCTGGACCTGGCTCTGGTTCTAACTCTGATCTCCCTTCCACCTGGGGGGATGTACGCCCATGACCCTCACCTCTTCGGCGCCGGGTGCTCCATGTTGGGTACCTCCTCTCTGACACCCGCCGCAGTAAAAACAAACAGCCCGTAACGGAGAATCCACTAACTCCGGGCAACTTCCATCCTGGACCTGTCCCTCACAGACACAAATCTCCTCCTCCGCACGTCAACCCAGCCTGCAGCCGCGGCAAGCACCGCCCCTAGGCTCTCCTCACCCTCCGATTGGCCGCTCTGGCCGTCATCTCGTCTTCCGATTGGATGATTCCCATGTCACGCTGCGTGACGGTCCAGCTAGCAAGATTCTTCTGTGTTATCGCCGCACAGCCAGGGAGCAGGAAGCTGCAGTGACGCACCGGAGCATGATGGGGAAAGAGGAGGGGCCAGTGTTCAGAGCTCCGCCCACTCCGGGATCCTCTCGCCTGTTACCGGTGCCGGCTGGCTACCTTCTAAGTTGCCCATAGTAACTAATCACCTTGTAGCTGTCATTCTATAGAGTGTACTATATCAATGTTAGCTAGGGAGCTGATTGGTTGCTCTGGACAACACCTCCACCTGTCCTCCTTAGAAGATTTGATACATCACCCCCAAGTGTCAGGATTGGATAAAACTACTCCCATGGAGAGTCATAGTTTTGCAGATCTGTCCCTGA
The DNA here is from genome assembly GCA_031769625.1 of Taudactylus pleione. Lineage (NCBI taxonomy): Eukaryota > Metazoa > Chordata > Amphibia > Anura > Myobatrachidae > Taudactylus > Taudactylus pleione. The sequence goes on along the minus strand of JAUIMM010000312.1, from coordinate 12,587,865 downwards.
TGATGTGTAAATGCAAAGTACAATCCCTGTCATTCTGAACCTACTGCGCTTTCACTCGCTAGAACAATATGTAGCCTTCCTACGCAGGGCCGCCTCTAGGGGTGTTCGACCTGAGCGGTTGCACAGGGGCGCCGCCCATAGAGGGCGCACCCCTCCCCAACATCCCGATTTCAGTGGGACATTACTGTCCCGCTGTTCCACCCATGGGCCGAAGTGGCCCGCGGGTCTTTAAACCGGGAGGTTGGGGACCGCCGGAGACCCTGAATGGATGCTGCGCGCATTCGTGCAACATCCATTCAGTGACGGAACAGGGCTGGGGGAAGCCAGCTAGTGAGGCTCCCCCCCAGCCTGACTCTATTTGGAGGTGGACACGCCTGTAGGGGGTGTGGCCTATGGTAATTAGGTCACGTCCCCATTTTCAGTCGCTCTGGAGGGGGCCGGCACAGGGTGCTCCAGCCGGCCCTGCTTTTGTGCTATCATAGATGGCGCAGCTAAGACCACAAAGGCCACTAATCCCCAAAATAAATACAACTGTGTGCATAATGACAGTGCTGCTTGCACCAAGGCCACCACTCCAGTGGCACTGTCATTACGCACACAGCTCCAGCAAGGAGACTTATTTCAGCAGAAGAAAAGGGAGAGAGAGGTGAAATATGACGTGAAATAAGTGGCACATCACTGTAACATTTATATTTTTGGACTTATATTCTGCACCTTTGAGATAACAGGTATTGCAGTCATCTCCGAATCAAGCCCTGAGGCTCCCAGTCTACTTACTGCTCTCCTGCGCCGTGACAGGGCTTTACAGCGCTGTGTGCTGGCCACACCCCCTGAACGCGTGACGTTAAGGACGCCCTGGTGACGCTGCAGCATTGATACTGGCTGCAGGCACCCTGCTAGCCAGATGCAGATATCATGGGGCAGAGTCGATGCCATCCACAGAGCCCTGATCTTTGTGCTGAGGCATTGTTCACACTTTAAACTCACTGACATAGAGTGAACAATGTAGCAGGGAGATCAGTAAGACCTGCATATATGACATATATGACATGTGTGCCCCTCTCACCTCTAATATGCCATCCTATTCCTTCATCTAGTAAGCAAACCGTACACCAGTATGGAGTTTATATGGCCAAGGAATTTAATAAAATAGAGGAGGTGAAAATGTCAGAAAAACCCATTATGCAATCACACTACTGTGCCGACACCACCAGGCTCCTGTAGTCCTAGGGGGTTATGACACCAATTGTAGAATTTTACCAAACCATCCCCACAAGGGCTGATTGAAAAGTAATGAGACTGCCTGTTTTTCTGTCCCATAGGTAGACGTGGCAACGCTATGCTGGCTATTGTGAAGCTCATACATTGATGTATCTGAACCTGCGGTTGGACTGCCGTAGTATTCTTTGTTTGGTCACAGCTAGTGGAGGATCTTCGTACGTTTCGTCATGGCGAGTGAGGAAGATGTGTCTGTGAGATTATGTCAGAGATCTTTGATTGAATATTGTGTTAAACTTGTAAAAAGCGGAAATTAAACTCCTGAAATATTACGGCAAGCATACAGTGGAGAAACAAATAGCCATGCCAGGGCCACAACTAGGGGGGGGCTAGAGGTGTACGTGCACCGGGTGCCGGAATGCAGAGGGTGAAAAAGGGATGACTCACGGTGGCTTGGGGGCTGCAGAGTCAGAAAACGGCCATCCAAAAATGGCCGCCGCCAAGGAGGAGACAGGTGCTAGAGGTCCTTACTGGACCTCTAGTGTCTGTCTCCTTCTTGGTGGCGGCCATTTTGGATGGTCATTTTCAGCAGATTCCATGCAGACTAGCCGTCCACATGGACTCTGCGGAAAATGGCCGCCACCAAGGAGGAGACAGACACTAGAGGTCCTACTGGGTTCCCCATAGACAGACAATTAATGGTGACTACTATTCAAAAGTTATAAAACCCATTTGCATGGAGCCATGAGGAAGAAAAGACCACATTTGCTGAAGAAACACAAATTTTTGCTCCAAGACAATGCCCGATCACATGTCGCTGCTGTTGCATTGGCAGCACTGACTGAAAATAATGGGACAGCACTGAAACACCTTCCATATAGCCCGCACTTAGCACCCTGTGATTTCTGGGCATTCCCAATCCTGAAAAAAACAAGTGCGTGGAAAGACGTTCTCATCAGATGATGAAGTCAAAAAATGCCACAGCTGCAACACTAAAAGTGATATCACAAATCAGTTTCATTACTTTTACTTTTAAAATTGTTCAGATCCTGTGGAGTCATTTGATTCTGAATAAACAAATCAGTCTCATTACTTTTCAATCAGCCCTCGTATATATACTGTGATAAAAACACTTGAAAGTTTGTCTAGGGGAGAAGATATATATGCCCCAGGTTTTCAGCTTGTGAGTGGTAGACAGAAACTGATTATCAGCCTTGATTGGCAGACCACCTATGAGAGGCTGATAAAGGGTGTGTTAGTCTAAGTAGTCAACCTCTCACTGTCTGGAGAACAGGTCAGAGGCCCGTTGAGAGACACTGTGATTACTGAATGTACTGTAAGTGCTGTTCTAAATAGTTCTGTTTTGTGAGAGGCAGATTAGAGAATCGTTTTGTTCAGTTAGAGCTAAACAGCCCAGGATTTTTTTTTGTATGGTTTGTTGATTTTTGGACTACTAATAAAACTAGCTGTAGATACTTGTTCCAAGGCCCTAGTCTGGTATACTACTACATGGCTACTGCATGATAGGTGCAACCATTTACCCAAGGAGACGGCACCCTTACCCTGATTTTGCTACACATGGCGGAGTATGCAAGCTTTGCACCTAAATTACAGCCAACAAATATTTATGTGAAAAATTTAAAGTGACAGTCACTCAAATTTTTATCAGTTGGGGAAAGGCTGTTATGTTGTGAAATTCCTTGTGGTGTTATCATCAGATGCTTAGGGCAGCCAGATTCTGCTTCACACCTACACCACGAAATACCATGGAAGATATAGGCAAGGTGCTGCTACAGGCTAAGGCAGCTCAGCAGCAAGTTACCAGGTTGCAGCAATTAGCCATTGAGGAGGCCAGGAGGCGACAACAATTGGATATCAAGGAATTCCAGAGCAACAACAAATGGATACTGAGGAAACCCTAAGGCAGCAGCTCCAAGACCGCAAAGCCTTGAAAAAGTTGGTGCTCCTTGCAATTATTGTCCCATATATAATTATTGTCCTATTTTATTGTCCTATTGTTCATCTTTGTTATATCCTGCAGCGCACCCCTCCGGGTTCCATTTTTAGGTCATACTCCTTGCAGCACTGTCTGTCTCTATTTTTGTGCAAAAGATGATAACGAGTGGTGATATTAAAGCCTTTTCAAAAACTTCCAAAGAACAGCGGAGAGAGAAAGTTGCCCTAAAAATCAGTGGACAGGACCTTTCTGTCAGGAAAACCGCAAAAGGCATATTTTGACCTACTGATGCCATGGACTATGACAAATGCAAAACAGATTTTAACCATTTTGGGTGTCACTATGTCTGTTTGAGCATAAGGTCATCACTGTGGATACCTAGTGGATAAGCCTCCCTGCTCTCAAATGCATGACCTCATTCATCTCACCAAGAAGTGGCTACAACCAGAGACTCTAATTGTGCATACACATGGTACGATCTGTACCACCAACAACTTTAAAGATATCTTTCAGTGAAGTTATCCTGCCACATCTCTGAACAGGCAAAGTTGACGATATCATCCAAGTTGGCCTGCATGCATGGACGATGAAAGATATCTTTATCGTCCATACAGGAACGCGCATCCTTGGTCGTTGACAGGTTGGTAAGTACATAAAAATGAATGATATGAACGATATTGTTCAGTTTTATCGCTCTGTGTGTACGCACCTTAACAAGGACACAGGTTGTGGAAAAGGATCGTTATGGACATATATCTACAGTCTCTTCCTGCAGTTCTGAGCAAGTGGGTCTGCACAAGTGATCCACGGGGACCCCAGTGTCACGGGATTGGGGTGGGGCCAGCACTATAAATCAATAGTTAAATAACAGCGTGACATTTACAGGCTTTTCCCAATCAGCATAGGATCTGGGTAACATAGATAGACTCAGAGTCGGCCCTAACCAGTTTGTTGCCCTAGGCAAGATTTTGTGTGGTGCACCCTAGCACCATTGCTAGTTTCGCCCCTGAACCAGCACCCCTCTCCCAGCACAGCACCCATCAACCAGCAGTACAAATCACAGCATCAGCCAGCAACATCCATCACCCCTCAACCATTGCAATACTCATCCACAGAGCTGTAACTAGACATTTTGGTGCTCTGTGCCAGATGCATTGGCGCCCCCACGCCCCTGTATGTCTCCCTGCAGACAAGACCAGCCTGCTGGACCCCGCAAAGGTCCCTGGGAGGAGGAGCTGCTGCGGCTGGGCATGCCCAGCAGCCCTCCTTCAGCAGCAATTTCTGCTCCCCACTGGCTCTGTTCCATGCTGCCGCTGCTGTCAGCTGTATGAGCTGCTGACCGATCAGAGCTGAGCTACTTTCGCGGTAGGACAGCATGAGCAGAGGCGCCATCCCCCGTCCCAGTCCCGCCATTGCCCGCTGTCAAGCTGAGCTGTCCCTAGGCTTGGAATGCATGCCCCTAGGCATTTGCCTAGTTTGCCTATGCCTAGGGCCGGCTCTGGATAGACGTATTCAAGGTACGTGTTTCAAAGATCTGTCCATTTTGCTCATGGTCTGGAGTTCTTGTTCTAACCCAAATGAAATCTAACACCTGTCCTGGAATATTTATGGAGAAATGAGCTACATGAGGCAAGAACATTTAAAATGTGAAATTCTCATAAAACAAGTGTGAGTTAATTGCCTGTAATATTCCTTTTCAAGTGGTGTGTGGTATAATTGTTTAAGAAATTCAAATTTAGAAAGTAGGGTCCTTATGAGGTTCTGGATATTTTTATGAAACTTTTATAAGTATTTGTTTCAATGAAGGTGATGCTATCTAATGAAAAAGGGAAATTAAAGGGAACGTGTAATGAATTATTAATAAAAATACACCAAATCCTGCTGGCAACCAAAGCTTTTTTTGTTTCTTTTTAAGCTACTAATTTAAATTAAACCCTACCTAATTTACGAATATTTTCCTGCCCATTGCCACCCATTATTTATAAAATTCATATTTGCCAAGAATTTAACTTCAATTTCCAGGATCACATTGCTGATGGGAATAGCCGTCTGCTGCTGCTGCTGCTGCTGCTGGAAAATCAGTGATTCTCAAACGTTGTGGACCTGATTCGGAGTCAGACGCATCATCGCATCACATATGAATTCTGCTATGGGGGTGATTCAGCAAAGGACGGAAATTGCAAAGCCGCACACAAGCATCTTTGCAATTCCGTCTTTGCTAATATGCAAATGCAGCAGGAGGTGTCTGACTCCTCCTGCTGCATCTGCGATCCCAGCACTGCGACCGAGGTCACAAAGGTGGATGGCGGTGGCCAGCTGAGTAAGCATCAGTTTATGAGCAGGCTGGCCGGCATGCGAGGCCAGGAAACTGCATCTGTGGACGCAGATCCTGGCCTTGACACTCCCAGAAAACGAGAACGATGCGCCCACACCGGCCGCCCCTGCCCCGTAAATGCCTCTGCAAATGCCTCTGCCTGTCAATCAGAGGCATAGCAGGGGCTGCGTGCAATCACACAGGATCTGTTCTGCACATGCTCAGAACGGGTACTGCACACAAACAGATTCCCGATAATCGTGCAATGCTGAATCAGCCCCCTAGTTCACACAGAGGGCCTGATTCAGAGATTGATGCAAATGCTATGGATCTAGGGCCTGATTCAGACCCACTCGCGAGCGGCTGTCCGCTCGCAAGTGGGTCGATGTTCTGGACTGAGCATGCGCACGACGGAGGGAGCTCCGTCGTGCGCATGCGCCAGACGCGACGAGCGAAGGAAAGTCCTTCGCTCGTTGTGTCCGATCAAAGGGGGCGTGCTGTCAATGTTGATTGACAGCACGCCCCCTTTGGTAGGCGTGCCGGGGGCGTGCCTCCCTGACGGGGGCGTTCCCACGGGAACGCCTCCCGTCAAAAGCCGGCCCACTGACATCACTAGTGATGTCAGTGGGAGTGATTTTGGCTCTGATAGAGCCAAAATCACTCCGGAGCTTGCGGTTGAAAACCTCAACCGCAGGCTCCGGCTCGCAATTTCGATGGTCGCGATGGTCTCGACCATCGCGGCCATCAAAATGCACGCTCGTATAGCCTGTGGGTGGTGACCCACAGCTATACGAGCGTCCAGAAGGACGCTCCATTTTCATGGAGGCCGGCCCTCATTCAGAGCGTGCGCTCTGCTCAGAGCATACGGCTCTGAATGAGGGCCCTAATGCAGAGAGATAGAGTACTTTTTGTGCAATATTTTCGTGGCTATTGTAATGAATGCGCCCTTTTTTTCACACTATCCTATTACAATAGATGCAAAAACACATAATGAGTGTAAGGGGGGCCCACACCATACACCCTGCACCCATACTTTTTAATACTTACCTCTCCGAAGTCCCACGTCGGCTGGAGAGATGCTACACAAAATACCTGGAAAATGGCCGCAACGTCCACTTTCCCGGTGTTCTGCATATGTGCAGTAGGGATGATGGCTGCCATGCCATTTTCTCGCTGACCTGCGAGTGTGCAGTAGACTCCGGACACAGACTAGTGCCCGGAGTCTACTGAGGCTGTCAGTGCGTGTTAGCCGCCAGAGAGAGAGGAGGGGGCTGCGGACGGGGAGTGAACACGGCCCCCTCCCCTCATAATACCCGATGGTTTGCATACAACTCCAATGTTTGGAGATTTGCGCATGCACAGGATCTGTAATGTGCACATGCAGATCCAGATCTCCTTCTGCTCGCTCGCAGTGCCCAGATGCCACAGTCTGATCGACAGGCTGCGGCAGTTTGGGGGCGGTGTCAGACAGTGTCCCAGCAAATGGGGGGCATGCTGAAGCCAGTGGCTGCGTCCTTGTACATGGCTTCATTAGCCTTAGCTGCGTGAAAATATCGGCCATCCTGAGTAACCTGAAGTTTAATCAGATGACTGATGGTCAGATGCTGCGTCCTCAGATGCTGATGGTCAGATGCTGCGTCCTCAGATGCATCAGCAAATCACAGAAGCTGGTACACAAGACGCCACCTGCAACATTATCATGCTAGCACGTAGCTGCTCCGTACAAATTCGTAGCAGCTGTGCAATAGCGTCCATCTCTGAATCAGGCTCTGATGCAAGATATGTTCCGCAAACAACGGTACATCCAACCGAGCATCAGGAAGGCTGTGTAAAAAGGTTTATTTTAGGGGGAGATGTATCAAGCCTTCTAAAGAGTGAAGAAGTTGCCCATAGCAACCAATCGGCTTCTAGCTATCATTTATCTAGTACAATATATAAAATTATAGGTAGAATCTGATTGGTTGCTATGGACAACTATTCCACTCTTTAGAATGTTTGATACATCTCCCCCTTACTCCTTCATCTAAATCAGACCTGGCCAACCTGTGGCTTTACAGCTATTGTGAAGCTACAAGGCCCAGCATACCACCCTACCGATTAGCAGGTAAAGCATGCTTTGACTTATAGTTTCACAACAGCCACAGGTTGGTCAGGCCAGATCTAATGGATGTCTCTGTGGAAGCAGATATTATTCCATTGAACAGGCGGAAATATGTTTGCTGTTTGTCTATAATACTGAAATAACTTCTTTAAAGGTTTGTGTCTTGGTGGTGTAAGCGTGAGGTGGAGGAAGCTGGCAGAATGCTGATAAGATGTCAAGACTGGGCTTAACCTGCTATGCAAAACCTCAAAAGAGAATATCTACCAAGAGGCTAACGGGAATGTAAAACATAACAGAGTTTTGTTCCTCTCATTCGAAGACACTCGGATTTTTAAAATATTTGTTTTTGAACAACCAATAAATATCTGTATTATATCTCTATTATACTGTATATACTGTTCTATTGTTGTTCTGTAAGCTGTATCAGTCACTGCGGCTGATTCAGTACGGATCGCTATTGCGATTACAACAGTGATTACGCAAGCAGTCTCACTGCCAAAATATGCTAACGATTGCAATCGCTATTCCGTCGCAGCCAAAAATAAGAACGTCCACTTTACCTTGCACACATCCGTAATACTTTGCAAGTCTGCGAAACCATCGTTAACATCGATTACCATTGCAACACAAGGTCTGACCTTAAGCTGCCCATACATCAGCGACTGATTGTCGCGATCCGGTGATGCAGTGGGAAATGCCGGCGTTTCCGGGTGGAAGCGACGACCGCCCTCCATCGATGTTCAGCGATCCGTCAGAAGAGTGCTGAATTTTGACATGTTAATTGTCCCTGATTAGACAATCATGATAATTTTTTTATCGCGATCGTCAAATCAGGAAAATTCAACATGTTGGATTTCTGCGATCCTGCAATGCCGGGTTGCAGTATCGCGGGATCGCGGCAATCCATCGCAGATGTATGGGGCCCTTTACTCAGAAATTGCTAACCTCATCGCACGCAGTGAAAGCCCGAGCTGCGTATGGCATCTCAGTGGCTAATTTCTGCACACCCCTGTAACGGCGTTCAAACGCACTGGCACGCTTGCGTTTTGCCGACCACCCCCCCGTCACAGCCCCAAATGGTCACTTCCTGTCAATGACTCTGCCATGGGTCTGCGTAGACATTGAAATCGCAGTCCATTCGCAGTGAGACCTTCATGCATGCGCATTGCGATGCATATGCATGCGCAGAACACAAAATTCGGCCGATTGCGTACATAATCGCAGTTGCGATCGGCAATGAATCAGGCCCGCTGTCTGCAAGCAAACATTTGCCATATAATGTCTCTATCTCTACAATATCCTTGACTAATAGGGGCAGCCATGTTTTGTAGATTTTTCTCTGGAAATATATGAAATGATATGAAACACACCATAAATCACATTATATGAACAACATAAAGGGGAAAGCATTTATTAAAATTCACAAAGCGGAGGACACATTTTTTTCTAAATCCATTATAATAATAATCATTGTCAGATAACAGAAAACTTATATATTAATATATAATTTCAGGAAAACATCTAGTTCACTCTGACTGTAAGCTGTTGTGAGCAAGGCTCTCATCACACAGACGGTATAATGGTTAGCGTTACTGCCACACAGCACCGAGGTTGTGGGTTCGATTCCCACTACGGCCCTGTGAGGAGTTTGTATATTCTCCCTGTGCTTGCGTTGTTTTTCCCCAGGTGCTCTAGTTTCCTCCCGCACTCCAAAAATATACTGGTAGGCAATTTGGTTCCCAACAAAAAGTGTGTGTGTGTGTGTGTGTGTGTGTGTGTGTTATAAACTCCACTGGGACAGGGACTGATGTGAATGGCCAAATATTCTCTGTAAAGCGCTGCGGAATATGTGTGCGCTATATAAATAACTAGTAAATAAATAAATCACACTTAAGTTTGTTTTTTCATTATATTATTATGCAACATTTGCAGTAGCAGAACTATTGCCGTTTCAGAGGGTGGAGGGACTATAGAAAGGCGGAGGCAAGAGAGGCTCAGTCATCCAAGACCATAAGCTACAGAGCCCCCTTCCCCACTCTAATTTTATTGGCAAGCACAGTGGGGGGAGGGGTACTGAATGCATAGTGCAGCCTTGTTTGGGCTTGCATCAGCCCACACTTGCCTACTTTTGAAAATGCATTTCCGGGAGATTGTGAAAACAATACCTATGAGCACCAAAGTGTACTGCTCCACCTAAGAGGCGTGTCTTAAAAGTGACTTACATCCAAATGTATATTAGTATATACAGTATATATAATATATATACTGTATATATATATATATATATATATACATTTATATTTATTGTGGCAAGAGGGCTGGTATCTCACCTGAATTGCCCACATCTCTGTGGGAACAGCTCCCTCCAAGGGAGTCTACAGGGAAGTCTGGGCCTGATTCATAGCCGGACGCTATTTGCAAACGGTCGTTCAGAAAAAGGGGCCGGCTATTTAAATTGAGCGCTCGCTCTTTGCGGTCTGTTGACGCCATACTTGCCGACAATCAGCTCCAGCCTTCCGGGAGGGAGCTGATTGTCGGCTAATAGCAGGGGGCGGGGCTGGCCTTTGGGGGCGGAGCTGGGGGTGGGGGCGGCCATTTGGTAGCACACTGGGGGCGGGGGCGGGGTGGGGACACACGATCGCGTCATCGTGACTCCGCCCCCTCTTCACAATGCTGTTATTTTCAACGATTTTCATGAGGGGAATATGCAAAAATCGTTTGTAGTTCAAAAAAATCGTTCATTACACTTTAAAAAATCTGACAGATAATCTGACAGTTAATCTGACAGAAAATCGTTCATAAAATTGTTGGTAACAAAATCGTTGTGTGTGTATGTAGCTTTAGGGGTATATTTACTAAAGTGAGAGTTTTTAGAAGTGAAGATGTTGCCCATAGCGACCAATCAGATTTTACTTAACATTTAACTAGCACCTTCTAGAAGATAATAGCTAGAATCTGATTGGTTGCTATGGGTAACATCTCCATTTCTAAAAACTCTAACTTTAGTAAATATACCCCTTATTTTTGACCACTGTCCATGACATAAACACAAGCTTCCCTCCCGGAAGCAGCAATCAATGTATTCTCTGGCCAGAATGGCATGGGATTTTTTAATCTGACCAGACAGTCAGTTTATTCATTGAAACCGATTGGACAGGAACATTGGTTTCTCCAATCAGCTTCATTCTGTCCTGGTCAGAACACATTATCCAATCACAGTACGTGTTACAAGATTAACTGGGTCTCAGTGCCTTATTCAGAGATGGAGGCAATGCAGATATTTACGCAGATGAGCGATTAATGGCCATCAGAGAGGAAACTGCGCATTGTACAATAGACATACACATTTACTGGCTGGCTGTGTGGCTTCATGCCCAGTATAGAAAAATTCTTACTTGTCCTTCCCTAGTGTACATCCCAGCATCTGAATGATGGAGATACCCACTGTCATCATCTGTAGACGCTGTATTACCGCCTGGTGCGTCTTTAGACGCCAACATCGGTTACAGCATTGAAATTGCACCTAGGGGCGGGCTAACAGGGCCGTCGCCCGGAGCTCCGGCCCCTAGAGGGCGCCACTGAGTCCCCAGGAGAGAGGCAAAAGAAAAAAAAACATTGCTGCTTTCCGCCCCTCTAGCCGCCGCAGGGAGGCTGCATTTGCCGGGCGCCCGCTGATATTTGTTATCGGCAGGCACCCGGCTCACTCCCTGCAGCGGCAGCCGAAAGCCAGAGCTCACTCCTGAGCTCCGGCTTCCGGCAGAGAGCACTATGGGAGGGACGTCATGAGATCATGACGTCTCTCCCATAGATGCGAGGAGCCGGAGCTCACTCCTGAGCTCCTGCTCCTGTAGAGAGCACTATGGGGGGGACGTCATGATGTAATGATGTCTATCCCATAGATACGTGGTGGAGCCGCAGTAGGACCGGACAGCAGCGGACGCAGGATCGGGGCTTAAGGTATGTATTGTGTTTGTATTTTAATTGTTTGTTTTTTTTTCAGAAGCACCAGCACTGGGGGCATGGCTATAGGGGGCATGGCTATAGGGGGGCTTTACTACTGTGGGCATGGCTATAGGGGCCATGGCTATAGGGGGCATGGCTATAGGGGGGCTTTACTACTATGGGCATCACTACTGGGGGCATGGCTACTGGGGGCATGGCTATAGGGGGGTATTACTACTGGGGGCATGGCTATAAGGGGCATTACTACTGGGGGCATGGCTATAGGGGGGCATTACTACTGGGGGAATGGCTATAAGGGGCATTACTACTGGGGGCATGGCTATAAGGGGCATGGTTACAGGGGGCATGGCTATAGGGGGGCACTACTACTGGGGGCATGGCTATAGGGGGGTATTACTACTGGGGCATGGATATAAGGGGCATTACTACTGGGGGCATGGCTATAGGGGGGCATGGCTATAAGGGGCATTACTACTGGGGTCATGGCTATAAGGGGCATTACTACTGGGGTCATGGCTATAAGGGGGCCTGGCTATAAGGGGCATTACTACTGGGGGCATAGCTATAGGGGCCATTACTACTGGGGGCATGGCTATAGGGGGCATTACTACTGAGGGAAATGGCTATAGGGGGCACTACTACTGGGGGCATTGCTATAGGGGGGTCATTACTACTGGGGGCATGGCTATAGAGGGCATTACTACTGGGGGCATGGATATAGGGGGGCATTACTACTGGGGGACATTACTTTTGGGGGCATTAAAACAGGGGGCATTACTACTGGAGGCACATCTATAGGGGGGGCACTACTATAGGGGACATTACCAATGGGGGCATTAACACTGTGGGCATTACCACTGAGGGCACTGCATGGGGGCCCCACCCCTGAGGTCATTGTGTAAGGGGCACTACTACTGTGGGCATTGTATTAGGGGCACTACTACTGTGTATAAGAGGCACTAATTTGGGCATTGTGTAAAAGGGGCACCACTGTGTGTCATAACATGAATAAGGGACTTTTGTGTGGCGTAATTCTAATTGGGGATAATGTATTATAAAAGGAATTACTGTGTGTGGCACAAAAAGTATTATACAGGACATTACTGCGTGTGGCATAATGTATTATACAGGGCATTACTGCGTGTGGCATAATGTGTTATACAGGGCATTACTGCATGTGGCATAATGTGTTATACAGGGCATTACTGCGTGTGGCATAATGTGTTATACAGGGCATTACTGCATGTGGCATAATGTGTTATACAGGGCATTACTACATGTGGCATAATGTGTTATAAAGGGCATTACTGCGTGTGGCATAATGTGTTATAAAGGGCATTACTGCATGTGGCATAATGTGTTATACAGGGCATTACTGCGTGTGGCATAATGTGTTATACAGGGCATTACTACATGTGGCATAATGTGTTATACAGGGCATTACTACGTGTGGCATAATGTGTTATACAGGGCATTACTGCATGTGGCATAATGTGTTATAAAGGGCATTACTGCATGTGGCATAATGTGTTATACAGGGCATTACTGCGTATGGCATAATGTGTTATAAAGGGCATTACTGTGCAAGACATACTGTGTAAGGTGCATTACTGCACATGGCAATTATTCGCCACGTGGGGAGAGCTTGGGGGAAGCCCAGCACCTCCGTAAGTGCTGGGCACGCCCCACAGTGTGATGAATTGGGGGTGTTCCGCAAGGACACGCCCCCTTTCCAGAAACACTCGCGCTTTCAGCACGCGCAGAGGAAAACCATTAAAAAAAAGAGTTTTTTTGGGGGGGGAAGGGAGGGTGGGCGCAACTGGGAACTTTCGCCCTGAGCTCCACAATATCTAGAACCGTCCCTAATTGCACCAGCCTATGGCATACTTACCTGCACTCCCGGAAGTCGCGGGAAGCTCACGATTTTTCAATTAACCCCCCGCACCCCCGGAAGGATAGGCACTTCTCCCACATTCTGCCCACTTCCTAGTGAAGTGGGGAGAATATTACCAGGGATCGACGGGTCCATGCATTGGGGGAGGGGCCTAATGATGCAATTCTATGAGAATCACATAATTTAGCCCCGCCTCTATTTTACATATTCGCCATTCGTGATGAATTCCTGTGAGGGGCTGGAGCAAAGATGCGACCCAACCCTGCCTACCACAAACTACGCCCACCTTCTTCTCCTCACCAGGCTTCTCCCAGGGAGGAGAACTTATAAGATGGCAAGCATGCCATCTTATAGACTCTCTGTGGTCTATTTACTAAGCTGTGTTAGGAGATAAAGTGAACGGTAATAAGGTACCAGCCACCCAGCTCCTAACTGCTATTTTTCAAACACAGCTTGTGAGATGGCAGTTAGGAGCTGATTGGCTGGTACCTTACCTTCGTTCACTTTATCTCCTAACACAGCTTAGTAAATAGACCCGTCTGTCTGAGTGTGGCCTCCAAAGTGAACAATTAACCATCTGTGTATGCAATGACTTCAGCGACATAAAACGCCCATAATACAGACCACCTCCATGTGTCTGCTTAGCCACCTCACAGGAACGCCCAGCACTTTTCTAAAATATCACTGATACTGTACGTTTTATTTGCAACACCGTCTTTGTCCGTACACACACGGGACCTCATTCAGATTCGGTCGTTGCAGCCGCACGGTCGTACGCCACCAATGTTCGCTATACTGCGCATACGTAAAGTTCGCAGTGCGCGTGCGCAAACTAGCCGCTACGATCAGAAATTTCTCTCTCCCTGAACACAGCCAGGTCGGTAGTTTGAGTGACAGAATGAGGCATTTGTGGGTGGTAACAGGGGAAGGTGCTTGAAAACGGGGGAGTGGAGATCCGAACGCAGGCGTGCCTAATTATGCGAACGGCGTTTTATGGGAGTGCATACGGTTTATGGGAGTGCATAATTAACAAAGTAGCGTCATGGCACATGTGACCTGGGAGGTTTTTACACTGACATGATCGTAGAGCTTAAGAGAGGGTATGGTCAACCTTAAACTCTACGACCAGTTCCGATGGTCTCGATTAATCCTTATATGCCCAGAGATGATGTGCAATGCGTGCGAGAAGGGGGCGTATTTTTTTGTCTTCCGACCGCTTCCTCCCCTTGGTCGGTCAACTACCGATCCGAACTTAGGGACGCAACTTGCGAGGGAATCATTTGCATATCCGGCCCCTTTTTCCGTACGACCGTGCGGCCGCTTCGACCGACTCTGAATGAGGTCCACAGTGTAATGCATTAGCCATAGCAGCAGCAAGAAATCACTCATTTCTATTATCATCATGCCCCACACGTTCAATACTCCCCGGGTTGCTGTCTGCGCAGTAGAGGTGCTCAATACTCTGCACTAGGCACAGCTATACTAACACAACCCTCACTTGCTCAGAACTGCATTCATTACAAACTCTGAGTATTCTGCGATGGAGGCGGCTTTATTTCATGTGCAGGAACGATCGCAAAATGACAGCTGCTGACAAAGATCAGAGGAGAGAAGGGCAGCGCCGGTGTGGAGACTGTTCATGCTGATAAAAAAAACCATACGGTGACAGTCAGCAAAGCCAAAATGTGTGGAAAAGTGATTATCGTGCTTGTTTGTAACTTACTAATGCTTTCCTAAACACATCCGAGCATAGGGACGCCCACTGCTGCCTTCTCATATCTGCACGACGACGGGCATCGTCGCACAGTTGGCAGCCATGCAGCAGGTCTGACTAGCTGCAGATTCGGCAGCTTTCCTGACACGCAGTGAGCTCTTGTGCTGCTAAAGAGATTGCAATGACTAATTTATGCACGCCCATGAAACGGCGTTGGAATGACCAGATACGCCTGCGTTTTTCTAACCACCCCCCGATACCTCCACCAAACGCTGACTACCTGTCACTCACTTTGCGAGTGGGTACTCTGTGCGTGCATAACCGCAATGTACTCGCTGCGCCTGCGCAGTGCGCCTTACACACATGCGCAGCGGCAAAGAATCGCTCGAACTGCATAAACATCTGCATTGAGTTCGCTGCTGAATTAGGCCCTTAGAACATGTTAAAAAGGAACTACAGATAGACAGTTAAAAGGTCAACAACGTCTAGATAGACACCAGATGTTAGACAGACAATAGGTTGACAGGGACAAAAGGTCGGCATGGCAGAATGTCGACAGGTACAAATAATACAAATGGTAGACAGGGTCAAATGGTCGACACTTCTCTTTTATTTTAGGGTTAGGGTTTGGTTTAGGGTTAGACACTCACTGGATGTTAGGGTTAGGCACTTATTGGATGGTTAGGATTAGGCATTTACCCTGACAGTTAGGGTTAGGCACCAGGAGGGAGGGTTAGGCACTTACCGGAGGGTTAGGGTTAGGCACTAGAAGGGACAGTTAGGGTCAGGCACCGGGAGGGAGGGTTATGCACCAAGGGGAGGTTTAGGGTGAACATTAGGGTTAGAAAAAACAATGCGTTGACCATTTGTGTGTTGACCATTTACATGGCAACCATTTGTACATGTGAACATTATTCCATGTTCACATTTAGGGTGGAATTCAATTCTTTTCATCCCCTATCGCGCCCGACGGAGCTATTCTATTCTTGCTCCTGTTGGGCGCGATCAGCTGCCAAGCGCTACATTTCAGCTCGCAGCCCCTGGGGGATGAGAGCTGAAATGCGCAAAAAGTGACTTGTTTGGGCGCCCAAACATCACTTTTCGCGATCGCGCCCAGCACTTTGGTCGGAGTTAGCCGTTTTATGCGGCTAAACCCGACCACTTTGGGTGTGATCAGCATGAAACGCTGGCACAATTGAATAGCGGCCCGCGATCTCCTGTCACTTTAGATGGGAGATGCGGGCCGCGAAAACAATTGAATTCCGCCCTTAGTGTGTCGACCTTTTGTCCCTGTTGACCTATTGACTGCATCTGGTGCCTATCTTGACATTGTCGACCTTTTAACTGTACATGGTACACCTTAACAAGTTGGCGATGAATTTCAGCTGCTGATGTGCCCTTTAGACACAGAAATCTGATCACTCTATGCACCTCAATGTTTTATCATGTGTCCGCCAGCCCCGCCATTTTCTGATGTTGGGACAGTATGGCTGATATGAGGTGCAGTCTAATGGCCATGAGGGGACACAGTGGTCTACCTGCCCTTGTTTGGTGGGAAATTAGAATGAAATAAAGAACATTAAACACGTGAGAGGTCTTGTTATTTTACTTATTGAACCACCCTTGTATATCAGTTATTAGAATGATCTCTGTATAGTATAGCAGTCACTAGAATGTTCCTTGTATTGTATATGGTCACTAGAATAGTATCTGCTTTGTCAGCTAGTAAGTGTTGTATTTATTAATAGTTATTTGACATAACCATCATACTTAAACTCAAAGAAGCCTGAAGAGTTTTTGTCACATCCAATTTTTCATTGTGTTTGCTGGTAGAAATGCCAAGGCCACTTGCAAGTGTTTGCTCCCCAGGCTGAAAGTTGCCAGCCAGAACCTGCCACCACCTGACTGAGAGGAGCCAGAAGGCAGAAACAAATTGCCATCAGCAGCTTCATGAGATACCTTAGAACATACGCAGGCCTAAGTCATACCTGCCGACTTTCTGGCTGCTCCTTCCGAGAGGGAGCAGCCAGATCGGCAGGATGGGGGGGGCATGGCCGGGACAAGGGGGAGTGGCCGGATGGGTGACATCACTTGAGGGCGGGGCGGGAATTGCCTGCCTTCCCGGGAGATCGGGAGCGGCACCCGATTTTCAGGAGGCTCCCGACCAAATTGGGAGGGTAGGCAAGTATGGCCTAAGGCCCTGATTCAGAGCCGGACGCTCTGACCAGAGCGCTCGCTCTGAATCAGGGCCCACCTCCATAAATATGGAGCGTCCTCCTGGACGCTCGTATAGCTGTGGGTCACCACCCACAGCATATACGAGCGTGCAGGATGATGGTCGCGATGGTCTTGACCATCGCGACCATCGCCACTGCGAGCAGAAGCCTGCGGTTGAGTTCCTCAACCACAAGGCCAGGAGTGATTTTGGCTCTATCAGAGCCAAAATCACTCCCACTGACATCACTAGTGATGTCAGTGGGGCCGGCTTCTGACGGTAGGCGTTCCCTTGGCTCCGTCTGGCAGGCACGCCCCCGGCACGCCCACCAAAGGGGGCGTGCTGTCAATCAACATCGACAGCACGCCCCCTTTGATCAGCAAAGGAAAGTCCTTCGCTCGTCACGTCTCGCGCATGCGCACGACGGAGCTCCCTCCGTCGTGCGCATGCGCAGTGCAGACCATCGACCCACTTGCGAGCGGACAGCCGCTTACGAGTGGGCCTGAATCAGGGCCTAAGTTCTTCCGTGGGCAGTTAAACCTCAATGCAGTGTCAACTTAATAAACCTGTATGACCTTGTCTAGGATCAGCTTGAACTGAACACTGCACAGTAACGTGCTGTTTAGGGCCTGCACCAGCTGCTGTGAGCATTGCATATATTTGTCACTGGTTCCTTCCAGTCAGACACCTCTAAAGTGATGGGCTTATTACAACAAACTTTCAGCTGCCATCTCTGCCAGGTCATGGAAGCCCTGGAAAAAATATTTGATAACACTCTTTTTTTTTATATTCACACAGGAGATTGTGGTTATGGCTGTTGCTCCTGACTTCTGACTCCATTGTCACTTCCGCTGAGAGTAAGTACATTGAGGCACATATATCCACTTGATCTTTGATAGAACTCACTTTTGGACTGTTAAAATCTAGGTTCAGGTGTCTTGATAAATCTGGTGGAATTTTGTTATATCATCCAAGCAAGGTGTCCGATATTGTGCTCTGCTGCTGTCTACTCCATAACCTGGCATTACATCAACTTCCACCACCAGATTATGCAATAGACAGTGAGGAGGTAGGGTTCTTGTTACCATCAGTCAACTCTCTGGGCACAGTGGAAGGCACCTTAGGCAAATACTTAACTTTTTCACATGTAAGTATACCATTTTTTTGTGGTTTGTTAGTGCAAAACTAACATTAATGTGATGATACGTCATATAGGAGAGGAGTTTGATGCATATCTGGAACAGAGCATGGGAACTGCTGCAAACTAACCAATCAGCACATTCCTATTCATTCCTATGGAGAGTGTTCCCAAGTGACCTATTATTTACAAAGGGACTCCCTGAGGAGCAGTAGCATTGTTTTTTTGTGTTGCCAAGACTCAGGATGCTATGTGGACCAAAGAGGACGTGACCTCTTCATCTTGTGTGTACTAAATTGGTAAATGAGGGATGTGCGGGGATGTATTTAGTCAAATACTTCCACATTCGGTGTTTGTCTGCTGTCTTTTGTTTAATATTTTTTTACACATGGAGTACAGTTGCCAGCAGGCCCTTGACATCCGACCATCATGCTGGGGCATACTTGCTGGGACCTGAAGTCCACCTGTTAAAAACAATATTATTTAACTATTTACTTTTACTATTACCTCTGCATCCAAAGCCCTGGGGATGCGTAGAAGAGCCCTGGCCTTTCAGTCTAGGGCTGTTTGTCCTTCAGGAGGGGGGAACCTTCTTTTTTTGTGTGGACCCCCTCCCCCCTTTTTTTGTGTGGTCCCCACTTTCCTAGGGAATCCTGACCACTTTGGGGCTAGTTGCCATTATGGCAGGAGAGAACCACACTGTGCGTCTCCCTACTATAATGTCAGCTGCCCCAGCTGGTTCAGCCTAATGTTATAGTTTTTGCTGTGTTTTTTTTTTTTTTAAATAAAGTTTTATTGAGCAGATCACAATAAACAACAGAGACCAAAACAGTGGTAAACTCAATAATAAAATAGCATAGACCAAATATATATCAGGTCTACACGCACAAAAAAAACCACAATGTTGTGATCTATTTTATGTTAGAACTCTAGAAAACAAAAAATAAAACTCCAACACATACGACAAGTTTTTGCTGTTTTTTTTTTTTGGAGTTTCTTTGTTCTGTTTTTCCCCTCTATTTTTCAAAACCTTCTAAACCCGACGCATATTAGATCCAGAGTTTCTATTAATTTAACTTAATTCGATAGTGAGCCGATCTTCTAATGTGTTCTAAAGTTGGTAATTTGGTAAGTTTTTCATGTTAGTAAATGGACGGGTTGATAAAATCTGCAGAAAAACGCCCCAAAAAACCCAAACCAACCTTTAGTAAATATACCACTTGGAGAGAGATAAAATCTAGAGTTGTCCAATGGAACAAATCAGCTTCTGTCATTTTAGTAGCACAGTCTATGAAAGGATAGTTAGAAGCTGATTGGCCGCTATCCATTTTATTGCTATCCATTTTATCGCTCTCCATTTTATCGCTCTTCATATTATCGCTCTCCAAGGTTTTTGACATCTTCCTCACAGTGCGTATGCTATGATTGGGAGTTTGTGTACAAGTCATCTTAGCTAATTGTTTATTTTTTATAATTGGAATGGACTGTGTGAAAAAAATTCCAAATGGTATAGGGGTCTATTTACTAAGCAGTGTTAGGAGACAGAATGAAAAGTGATAAGGTGCCAGCCAATCAGCTCCTAACTGCCATCTCATATGCTGTGTTTGAAAAATGACAGTTGGGAGCTGATTGGCTGGTACCTTATCACTTTTCACTCTGTCTCCTAACACTGCTTAGTAATTAGACCCCTGGGTGTCACCGACCCAAGTGCCGCCACTGGCACTAATCATATAGTAGTATGCTATGGGTGTGTGCATATAAACATAACTGGCATGCAGGCACACTGACAGTCATGCCAAGCCGGGATGAACAGGGTGTGGCCTAATCTCAGAAGGCGTGGTCACGTTCCCTTAGGGGAAAAAAAACATTTTTGCAGCAGTGCTGTGTGCTGGGGAGGGGGGCACTATAAGCCCCTCAGCCCTTCACATAGCCAGTGGGGGGCGTGATCAGTGTGATCGCTACCCCCCACAGGCATAGGAGGCTGCTGCTGCTTAGCAAACACGAGCAGCCTCCCAGTGCAGCTGAGCACACAGCAGCGTGTGCTGGGATGCTGTGATGTACGAGGGAGGGGGGGGCGGCACCAAGGCCCCTCCAGCAAGCCCGGGCCCATGTAATTAGTACCAGCTCCAGGGCCGGATTTACCGCTAGGCATCCTAGGCCCCCCCGGAATCCGGCCCTGGAGAAAGCCTGAATTTTAAGCCTGAATTTTAACTCCACCTCCTCCTTCCCTGTCCTGGTAGGAGCAGGGCTCTGGACGTGCTGCTGCTGTGTCTCCTCTCACTGGCTGGTGCCAGCAGCAGCATCATATCCAGAGCCCTGCTCCTACCAGGACAGGGAAGGAGGAGGTGGCATTTCGGTACAGGGCCAGTGAACGCCTCCGATCGCTTCAGAGCCAGCGTTCCCAGAGATGCACTGCGTGCACTGCGTGGGTGACGTACTACAGGGGCACTAATACTACAGGGGCAGTACTACTACAGGGGAACTACACAGGGGCAGTACTACTACAGGGGCAGTACTACCACTACAGGGGCACTACTATTACTATATATTACTACAGGGGCACTAATACTACAGGGGCAGTACTATTACTACAGGTGCACTAATACTACAAGGGCAGTACTACCACTACAGGGGCAGTACTACTACTACAGGGGCACTAATAATACTACAGGGGCACTACTACCACTAGAGGGGCAGTACTACTACTACAGGGGCACTACTACTACTACTACGGTGGCACAACTACAGGGGCACTACTACTACTACAGGGGCACTACTTTAAGGGGCACTGCATATGGGCACCACTACAGGGACACTGCATATGGGTACAACTACAGGGGGCAATACATATGGGATCAACTACAGGGGGCACTGCATATGGGCACAACTACAGGGGGCCCTGCATAAGGGGCGCTGCTACAGGGGGCATTACATAATGGGCACTTCTACAGGGGGCATTGCATAAAGGGCCCTGCTTAATGGGCACTGCTACAGGGGGCTTTGCATAATGAGCAGTACTACAGGGGGCATTGCATAATGGGCATTGCATAAAGGGCACTGCTACAGGGGGCATTGCATAAGGGGCACTAGTACAGGGGCATTGCATGAGGGGAGGGGGGTCAGTGAAAGAGCGGGTCTGTGCTGTGAGGGGAGGAAGGGGGCTGTGATGTCAGGGGAAGAGTTGGGTTTAGGCTGCACGGTGGGTTAGGGGTAGGGTTAGGATACTTACCGGCAGGTATCGGTATCCTAACCTTGTCGGGATGCTGGCATCTGGATCCTGAGTGCCGGCATCCTGTACCCAACCCATACATACATACATACATAGCCAATGTTTCAAGGCCGCAGCGGACCTCTTCTTAAGGGTGCTGTACAGGGGAATGAATCAGAAATTAAAATATAGGGCTATGGAATGTTTGAGGGAGGGGGGCCCCAAAACTGGTATCTTGCCTAGGGCCCCATGAGATCTAAATCCGGCTCTGACCAGCTCCCCCCCTATCAGTGCCCCTGCTGGCATGGCATGCTTATCGTTCTCAAGTTGTAGCGATATGTCTCAGTATTCCATGGCATCACATGCTGGGATTTGTAGTTGCATGGTATTTGGAGACCCATAAATTGCCTGCCTAATTTTACAGTGTGTTGTCTCACGTGAAATACAGTAGACTTTTCTTGGTGGCAACTACTATTCGGATGCATGGAACAGCTGCATTTTGTGGGAGAGTCATGGGAATGTCATGGGTATGTAGTTTCCATGTGGGCACGAGCTTGATTCCAGCGAGTTAGCCCATATGCTTTAAAGCAGCAATAATTTAAAATGGAAAACTAAATGAACAGTAGCAAAAGTGCATGTTTCACACCAGGATAGAAGAGTAGTATATGTGCCTGGGTTACACCAGGAGAGAACAGTAGGATATGTGCCTGGGTTACACCAAGAGGGAACAGTAGTGTATGTGCCTGGGTTACACCAGGAGAGAACAGTAGTATATGTGCCTGGGTTACACCAGGAGAGAACAGTAGTATATGTGCCTTGGTTACTCCTGGAGAGAACAGTAGTATATGCGCCTGGTTTACACCAGGAGAGAACAGTAGTATATGTGCCTGGGTTACTCCTGGAGAGAACAGTAGTATATGCGCCTGGGTTACACCAGAAGAGGGCAGTAGTATATGTGCCTGAATTACTCCTGGAGAAAACAATAGTATATGCGGCTTCATCGTGTTAGTAATAATAATTGATAAAATGACACAATTCATACACAATACAGTACATGTTCAGACAGTATTTAATAAGTTGTATTTACTATGTTAAAATAAATTAGAACAAGATGCGAACAGGAGCGTAGAGAGCTGTGCCGGGCCCAAGGGGCGTGGCCTAACCGTGGAAGGCGTGACCACGCTCAGCAGCCGCTAGCAGTCTCTCACTGCAGCCCAGCACAGCAGCGTATGCTGGGCAGCTGTGAAGTAAGAGGAAGGAGGGGGTGGCGCCGGGCCCCTACAGCATACCCGCCCCCCCCCCTCTCTTGGCGCCCCTGGATACAGAGACAAAACTGAAGTGTCCAAATCAATAAACACCTCTTGCACCCCTTTTAAAAAATTTAATGGAAGCCTCTTTATTGCTGTGGACAGATTGCAAATATCAATGTCATCGTGCAAATATATTGCAGCACTAATTTTGCTAGAGTGTGATCATAAGTGAGAGTGATTGATATGCAATCATCCAATCAAAGTAGAGATGTGCGCCGACCCTCATGTTTTGGTTTTGGATCTGTATCTCCCCTGGTTTTCAATCTGGATCTGGTTTTGGATCTTTTTCCTTGGTGTTTTGTTTTTATGTTTTGGTTTTGGATTTGGATTTTTTCCAAAAAATTATATAAACAGCTAAAACCACATCATTTGGGCCTATTTTTGTTCCTAAAGTATTATTAACATTAACCACTTGCCTGGCATGGACGTAATTTCTGTCCACACCAGGCAGTTCTTTATCTGTACTGGACGTAAAATTTCGTCCAGACAGATAAACATGAGGGCGGCTGCAGGAAGAGAATCTTCCCGCAGCTGCTGCTCTCAGAGGGATCCTTCTGAGGAATCACAGATAGGAGAGGAGTCAGTCATGCTTATGAAATTGGATGCAGTAGGACTACTTTCGATCACGAATGAGGATGTTGATGATGATGCAGGTGGTGGTGGAGATTGCAGGCGCTTGGATCCAGATAAAAGGGAGCAGCTAGGTAACGGGACTGATTGTTGTTCGTTTTTTTGTCCCCAAAGTTTTAGAATTTGAAATACCCTTTACCAATTTGAAGAATGCACTGCAAGTGACGTAACAGGGAGGAGGTTTCAAGATGGTTAAGGTCCTTACCTCTACTCACTGTTACTTGGCAATGGTTACAAATAGCTTGGCAAAGGTTGTCTGGATTTGGGTGGAAATAATTCCACACAATGGAAGTGGACTTTTTGGTCCTTTGCCCAGGCATGGCAACAATGGGATTTTTCCCGCCTTGGGCAACAACTGTTGCCTGATTCACAGTTTTTACACAAACATCCTCCGTAGCAACATCATCAACATACTCATCATCAACATCCTCATCATCCTTGTTGCTATCGCCAACTACATAAATATCCTCATCATACTTCTGGTGCAATTCCACAGAAGCAGCCTCGATTTCTACATCAGCATGTTGACTTGTGCTGCTCATCCCCACATTTGCAGAGGGCACACAGATGGTGGAAGGAGGATCCTCTTCAAGTACAGTATTAGAAAGGTCAGGCTCACACATGGCAACCGTGGACACACTTGGACTCTCCTCTGGGATTTACGATTTTCAGAGCACACAGTTGGTTCCGGTGTCTTACTCGTCTTACCTCTCTGTACCTCTCCTACAAGCAGAGGGGCTTAAATCATCACTAGAACCACCAGTCATAAATAATAAAGGCCAAGGCCTTATCCTTTCCTTGCCACTTTGTGTTTAGTGAATGGCATATTGCCAATTTTTTGTTTCTCTAAAGCTGACTTAGCTTTAGATTTTTTTTTCTTTAACAGGGTAAAAGTTGATTTTTTTTAGCCTGACTTTTTGGGCTGACCTAAGCCCTGGTACATCGGCCTTCATAGATTACATTGACGGCCTTGCATCGTCATCATGACTGCTGCCAGCAGCTACAAGACTGGTATGTGACTGACCTCCATACTTTTTATTTTCACACTGGTGGTGTGGAAGGCTAACATGCACACACCAAAAAATTGTTTTTATTTTTTCACTGGTGGTGTGCGTAACACGCCCACACAATAAATTGTTTTTATTTTTTCATTGGTGTGGCTAACAGCCACACGCACACACAAAAAAATTGTTTTTATTTTGTCACTAGTGGTGTGGCTAACAGCCACACGTATACACAAATTTTTATTTTATTTTCACATTGGTGGTGTGGCAGGCTAACATGCACACACCAAAAAATAATAATAGTTTTTTTATTTTCACACTGGTGGTGTACACACAAAAAATTGTTTTTATTTTTTCACTGGTGGTGTGGCTAACACGCACACACAAAAAATTGTTTTTATTTTGCACACATAATACTACAATAACCACTTCCCCAGCTCCCCAGATTATATTAATACTACCAAAAATAATATTACTGTGCACCACAACCCCCTGATAACACTAAAAACAAATACACCCACAGTAACTCACCTCTGCTTTAGGGGTGTGCACCGGCCACTTTTCGTGTTTTGTGTTTTGGTTTTGGATCTGGATCTTTCTTCGTGTTTTGGATCTGGATTGGTTTTGCCAAAACCACCCTTCCATGTTTTGGGTTCTGGGTTTTGTGTTTTGGATCTGTATTTTTTTTTAAAAAAGCATAAAAACAGCTAAAATCACAGAATTTGTGTGTTTTTCTGCTCCTATGCTATTATTAACCTCAATAACCTTAATTTCCACTCATTTCCAGTCTATTCTGAACACCTCACACCTCACAATAGTGTTTTTATATCCAAAAGGTTGCACCGAGGTAGCTGGATGACTATGCTAAGAGATACGAGTGGGCGGCACAAACACGTGGTCCATCCAGGAGTGACACTGCAGTGGCAGACAGGATGGCAGTTTGAAAAACTAGGCCCCAAACAGTACATAATTCAAATAAAAAAAAGAGGTGCAAGATGGAATTGTCCTCCCACCCACCCTTATGTTGTATAAACAGGACATGCACACTTTAACAAACCAAACATTTCAGCGCCAGGGTCTGCCACACGACTGTGGCTGAAATGATTGGTTCGTTTGGGCCCCAACAAAACAAGCTGGCAATTAATCTGTCCCTGCACAAACTGGCTCTACAGAGGCAAGATGTCGTCCTGATCCTCCGATTCCTCACCCTCTTCAGTGTTGTGTACATCCTCATCCTCACAGAGTATTAATTCGTCCCCGCTGGAATCCACAACCACAGGTCCCTCTGTACGTTCTGGAGGCTGGTCTCCCTGGAAGAGTTGATAATTCATTTTATGAACATCATCTTCTCCACATTTTGTGGAAGCAACCTCCTACGCCTTTTGCTGACAAGGTTCCGGGCTGCACTAAACACTCTTTCGGAGTACACACTGGAGGGGGAACAACTCAGGTAAAATAGAGCCAGTTTGTACAGGGACCTCCAAATTGCTTCTTTTTCCTGCCAGTACAGGTACGGACTGTCTGACATGCCTACTTGGATGCTGTCACCGATGTAATCCTTTAACAGACAGATGCACGCTTGTCGCTGCTGCTTTAAGGATGCAGGTGCGGCTACAGCCCACACATTTCACAAAGACAGAAAAAAAAAGAATTTTTTTATTGTTTGTGGAGCGCACTTTGAGGGTTACACCACCCTTTAACAGACAGACGCACGCTTGTCGCTGCTGCTTTAAGGATGCAGGTGCGGCTACAGCCCACACATTTCACAAAGACAGAAAAAAAAAGAATATTTTTATTGTTTGTGGAGCGCACTTTGAGGGTTACACCACCCTTTAACAGACAGACGCACGCTTGTCGCTGCTGCTTTAAGGATGCAGGTGCGGCTACAGCCCACACATTTCACAAAGACAGAAAAAAAAAGAAGAATTTTTTAATTGTTTGTGGAGCGCACTTTGAGGGTTACACCACCCTTTAACAGACAGACGCACGCTTGTCGCTGCTGCTTTAAGGATGCGGGTGCGGCTACAGCCCACACATTTCACAAAGACAGAAAAAAAAAGAATATTTTTATTGTTTGTGGAGCACACTTTGAGGGTTACACCACCCTTTAACAGACAGACGCATGCTTGTCGCTGCTGCTTTGAGGATGCAAGTGTGGCTACAGCCCACACAATTCACAAAGACAGAAAAAAAGAATATTTTTATTGTTTGTGGAGCGCACTTTGAGGGTTACACCACCCTTTAACAGACAGACGCACGCTTGTTGCTGCTGCTTTAAGGATGCAGGTGCGGCTACAGCCCACACATTTCACAAAGACAGAAAAAAAAATAAGAATTTTTTAATGGTTTGTGGAGCGCACTTTGAGGGTTACACCACCCTTTAACAGACAGACGAACGCTTGTCGCTGCTGCTTTGAGGACAGTATCATATGCAGTGACAGTAGACTTGTCAGAAATTGTTGGCACGTCCTTCAGTCCGGACCAGATGTCCAAACCGGCCCTTGACTTATGACACAGGCACACGCTTGCGCTGCTACTGTGTTGCTGCACGTGCAGCTACATCGCACACAAGTCACAAACACATAAAATAAAAAATATTTTTTATTTTTTGGAGCACTTTGAGGGTTACACCACCCTTTAACAGACAGATGCACGCTTGTCGCTGCTGCTTTGAGGTTGCAAGTGCGGCTACAGCCCACACAATTCACAAAGACAGAAAAAAAAAGAAGAATATTTTTATTGTTTGTGGAGCGCACTTTGAGGGTTACACCACCCTTTAACAGACAGACGCACGCTTGTCGCTGCTGCTTTAAGGATGCAGGTGCGGCTACAGCCCACACATTTCACAAAGACAGAAAAAAAAAGAATATTTTTATTGTTTGTGGAGCACACTTTGAGGGTTACACCACCCTTTAACAGACAGACTCACGCTTGTCGCTGCTACTTTGAGGATGCAAGTGCGGCTACAGCCCACACAATTCACAAAGACAGAAAAAAAAGAAGAATATTTTTATTGTTTGTGGAGCGCACTTTGAGGGTTACACCACCCTTTAACAGACAGACGCATGCTTGTCGCTGCTGCTTTAAGGATGCAGGTGCGGCTACAGCCCACACATTTCACAAAGACAGAAAAAAAAATAAGAATTTTTTAATTGTTTGTGGAGCGCACTTTGAGGTTTACACCACCCTTTAACAGACAGACGCACGCTTGTCGCTGCTGCTTTGAGGATGCAGGTGCGGCTACAGCCCACACAATTCACAAAGACAGAAAAAAAAAGAATATTTTTATTGTTTGTGGAGCGCACTTTGAGGGTTACACCACCCTTTAACAGACAGACGCACGCTTGTCGCTGCTGCTTTAAGGATGCAGGTGCGGCTACAGCCCACACATTTCACAAAGACAGTAAAAAAAAGATGAATTTTTTATTGTTTGTGGAGTGCACTTTGACGGTTACAACACCCTTTAACAGACAGACGCACGCTTGTCGCTGCTGCTTTGAGGACAGTATCATATGCAGTGACAGTAGACTTGTCAGAAATTGTTGGGACAGGAGAAGGAGAAGGGACAGTAGCACATTGGTGGCTGGTCCTGGGGGGAGGGGGGGAGAGCCCACCATTCATAGAGGGAAAGGGGCGGGCGTCAGCCACTGGCTGCGCTGCAGCTGACATGTCAGACTGCAACATGTCTGCAGTCATGGCCAGGCAACAGCTGGTAAGTGCAGGGGCAGCAGCCGCGGTTTATGCAAACCGTGGCCACCGCCAGTATTAAATACAATAAGGTTGTCTATTTCAGAAACATCTTTATTACTGTACTGGCAGCCCGAGTGCCATCCCCTCAGGTGCCGGCGCCCTAGGCAGCTGCCTAATGGTAGCGCCAGCCCTGAATAGGATGAATTGTTTCCATCACTGGGGCTTAGGTAATAGCCTGTGAGATGGAGGTTCGGATGCAATTCCGGGAAGTCTGGCCCTTAAATTTAAACATCAATCATTTATAATGCAAAACCAACCCAGACACACACGCAGACCCTCTGAAATTGTGCCACGTTACAAAAGTCCTAAAGAGTTCTAACGTGCTTTTAAGCTTATTTCTCATGTGTTAATGCACATTACAAATGTAATATATTGCATAGGTAATAGTGCACACATGAAAAGCATATGGAAAAAGCATCCCTAAAATATGTCAACGTTGCCTATTGTGTTCATGCATTTTACCCTTTTTCCAGGCGCAGATTAAACCAATAGCGCATCTGTAATGGGTTAGTAAGTTGTGCACATACTAGATAAATATGACACCGGCACAATATTTCTGCAGAAGTCACTGGAAAATGTCGCCAGAGCCTCTTTTTCAGAAGTATTGCAGTTGTTTGGTTGACTTTGGCACAATGAAGGTGACTGAAGCACATAGGACCTCATTCAGAGTTGGTCGAAGCGGCTGCACGGTCGTATGCCACCGATGTTCGCTATACTGCGCATGAGCAAAGTTCACAATGCGCGTGCGCAAACTAGCCGCTACGATCAGAAATTTCTCTCTCCTTGAACACAGCCAGGTCGGTAGTTTGAGTGACATATAGAGGCGTTTGTGGGTGGTAACAGGGGAAGGTGCTTGAAAACGGGGGAGTGGAGATCCGAACGCAGGCGTGCCTAATGATGCGAATAGCGTTTTATGGGAGTGTATACGGTTTATGGGAGTGCATAATTAGCAAAGTAGCGTCATGGCACATGTGACATGGAAGGTTTTTACACTGACATGATCGTAGAGCTTAAGAGAGGGTATGGTCAACCTTAAGCTCTACGACCAGTTCCGATGGTTCCCGATGGTCTCGATTAATCTTTATATGCCCGGAGATGACGTGCAATGCGTACGAGAAGGGGGCGTATTTTTTTAAATCCGGCCGCTTCCTCCCCTTGGTTGGCCAGCTACCGATCCGAACTTAGGGACGCAACTTGCGAGGGAATCATTTGCATATCCGGCCCCTTTTCCCGTACGACCGTGCGGCCGCTTCGACCGACTGAATGAGGTCCATAGTTTCTTACAAGGTGGGGCACAGAGATTGCAGACATGCCCCCTCCTTTGTTAAGACGCCCCTGAATGAAACCTGCCAGCTGAGTTTTTTTGTAACCTTTTAACCTATCTTTTTCATGCTTCCTCCGCCCATAGCGATATGCTTATCATTCATTACCTCACAACGCTGAGGTCTTGAGTTCAATTCCAAGGTATGGCTAATCTGTGTGGAGTTTGCATGTTCTCGTCATTTACCTGTGTTTCTTCTGGGTGCTCTGGTTTCTTTCCACAATTTAAAAATATACTTGTAAGTTAATTGGCTGCTGACAGAAAATATAACCCTACTGTGTATATGGGGTATGTTCACTAAAGGTCAATTTTGGCTTTTTGGTGTATTTATAGGTGATTTTCTGTGTGATTTGCAAATCGGGGATTTACTAAAGGCAAATCGACTATAAAATTAAAATAGATGATAAAACCGAATCCTGACCAAAATCAAAATTGACTATCGACCAAACATCGATACTTTTACATAGACTATTGCAGATTTCCCTCATTTACTAATAGTCTTATTGAAAATCAACTTAATATCGATTACAAATTTGACAGACAAATCGTCAAATTAATAGACTATTAAAAAACAGGTGATGTGTATCTTCTAAACACCATTCTATTGGTAGGAACTTAATTATGATGCCTACAAAAGGAGACACAAGCATGTGGTGCACTGTGGCATGCACGATAACTCCTGACACCAGTTCCAGTGGCATAAGTCCCTTGACCTGTTCCTCATACTCATTATAATCCACCTCCACAGTAGACCCTCCTCCAGTGCTGCGTATAGAGCGCCTTTCCAGGGCCATCTTGGATTTGAGACAGCATCGGATGCCTGAAAAATGCTTCACACATTGGCGCTTGTCGCGTTTTAAATGTCCAATAGAATTCATCATATCAACTGCTGCCTGCCACATTGTCAGTGACGCAGAGCCGGATTTAGACCTCACGGGGCCCTAGGCAAGACATTGTTTTGCTTAAACCTCTATACGATCCTGCCTATACCTTCTAAATCCTGCCTATACCTTCTAGATCCTGCCTATACCTTCTAGAATTGTCGCAATTTAGCGTAAATAAGCAAATAAATGCCTTCAGACTTTGATTGTGTTTCCAAAGCACAAAAAGTTATTATTCAACATGAAAACAGATGGTTACACGCTGTGATCTAAAGACAATTAGTGCAAATAAATCATACAGACCCAAGGTGCAGTAGTTACATACGCGCGCGCTCTGGGCCCAGATACCAGCATCAGCAAGAAACCTCCGTCAACAGCATCAGCAAGAAGACTCAAGACTGGGGTCAGAGAGCGCACATATATACTCTTTCAGGGATTGGGAATACAATAGACACATTTGGCATGATTCCATTGGTTCTTCTTAAAGGTGTCTTGGTTACAGGATCATTTATTGGCCTCCAACCGCCCTTTGTATCCTTTTTCCCGCTGCATGCAAATCTAAGCTGCTAACATTACAGAGTACATTTTAATGTTTTAACTCTCTATAGTCCATAGTTTGCAGGCGTTAGTTCCGATCTTCTCACCGATGGTACCGGAAATCTGTGGAGACACAGTGGATCAGTACAACACCAGACACGGTCTGCTTACCATGTAATAAACCTTAGTTGCAGAAAACAGTCATTTCTTTACATGCTGGCATTGTGAATGAATCGCCTAATAATAACCCTTTTGCGCTACGGAACTATTGCTTTAAGTGTATGTTTGCAAGGGAAAACAACTCTAAATAGCTTTGTGTATCTGGGAGTCTGTGGGGTACTTAGCGAGCAGTGCTAGGCTGAAAAGGTATCTTTGAGTGTGCAGGACTAAGTCAGTATTGGTTGTGTAGGGATTGTATAAAGTGTTCTAATGCATTTCAGACGCACAGCACAGTTTAACTATATTACACTCTCTGCGCTATGAGAGTGTAGGGAGAACAGCGTTAACTAGCGCTGTGTAAGTGTTGCAGTGTGCTGGAATGTTATCCTTAGGTGTTTTCACCACTGACAGTATGATTTTGAGAAGGATTAAAAAAAGTGTTCTAATGCTAATCATTAGCTATTTTGCATTGTGCACTGTTTAACATTGCGCGTATGTGTTAATGTGAATGCAAGGAAAACACCACTAATTTGCTACTATTTTGCGCTGTTCATATTTAAGTCTGTGGCGATTTTCATGTGTTGGAAAGTCATTTTTATGTATGTTGAACACTGCCGGTATGTGTTTGGGGAAGATTGTTAAAAGTCTTGAATTGCTATTAATTAGCAATTTAGCGTGTTTTTGTACTATGTGGATTTGACAATATGGCGCTGTGTGACCAATTTCTAAGATGGAGTCTTGTTGCCATTTGCAAGATGGCGTCGCACAAATTTGATTTTAAACTGATCCTGTCTCAGCCAATTATCCGGCTTCGACAGTCCACCCTTTGATAGCAAACAACATGCTATCATACTCGGATTTAACAATTAATTTTAGGCTTACATTATGACATATTATTTAATGTTCTATTATGGGATGGCACAAGGTGGTTCTTAATCTATCAATAATGTGTATCTAGAAGGGGACCTAAAACTACCCTTATACGCACACCGCGGATCCTGGGAGATCATGGGAAAGATGTGGGGATGCACCAATCCTATAAAGGAAGCCTTGAGGGGAAATAGGGACTTACATTATTTAAGGTGTTTTGAAATAAAAATTTTAATAATAGATTTTATGGATGTCTAAATCTAACACATTATACGATGGTATTTTCTAGTTCAGGGTTGTAATGCAGTTCTACATTTACCTCAGTATTCCTATTGTCACTACTGACCACCCTCATAATTTCATTCTTCCGGTTTACCGTATTTTTAAATTTTCCACACTTCAACACAGTAGGAACACACCTGACACATAAGCCAATTACTATGATGACAACCAGTATGAGGATCAGGAGTTTACCTATGCTTGCAATTATTTCCTGAACCCATTCTCCTAGACTTGAGAACCATTTCCCTGTGTTCAACCATGAAACCCATTCCTCTACCTTCTCCTCTACTTCAGCCACTGAAGCATTATGGTTCTTTCGAAATTCCCATTTTAGCTGCAGAATTTCATCCATCTTCCGGTCTATCACTTCCTTGGGGTCGCTGGTATCATTTGTGACATAAGTGCAACACTTTACTCCAAATTGGGTGGCCAAAGTTACGCAATACCCTCCAGTGACAACTGTTAAATAATTTAACACTAGTCTGTGTTGCACCAGTTCTTTCTTGTACGCTTGCAACTCCCTACCTGTATACCTGAATGTGTCATCATACATCTCGATGATATTATCTATTAATTTAGCAAGATCTTGGATATATCTAAAATTAAGTGTACCCTGAGCGATCCTGGTGGGATCCAGTGCTACTAAAGCGTGAAAGCCAGTTGTCTCACTAATTAACTGTGTGGCTTTATGCACATCACCAGGTATCATATTTATTTTGCCTCTGTGTTCATACTGTGTGTGAAAATATGGTGATGGTGTGTTTTTATGAATACCAAGCATTTCATCATGTGTGAGGGTCATAACCTCTGGGACTACTGTTCCCAGGTAACACAAACCTTCAGTACCCGGGGAGAGGTTTCCCTCACGAATAATCCTATCTCAGGTTCTCCCATCTGACACATGCAAGTTTCTGGTTGTATAACCTTGGCACAATATCCATCTGGTACCCTACCAATCATTTCTTTGGTGGAACTTAGTGTATATATATTTATACCGGAAGTGTCTTCCACCTGACCTAATTTTGCGTAATAGTTCATAATTCATAGACTCACGGTCAGCTCTTTGTGAGAAGGTCATCGTCTGATTATTTCCAGTCACCTCCCAACTTCCTGGGTCATTGGAGTTGGTGATGTTTAAACATAAAAGTGATTTATCTACTTGGTACTGGTGGAGCTCAAAATGGGGTGGTTTGGTATTAAGAAATTTTCCGTCCAGTGTCTTCCCTTTTGGCAATTCTAAAATGTCAGAGATATTTAATGGGATTAGCACTAATACTACATTATGCTGTCCTTGGGGCAAGTGGGAGCACACCCAACAGTCAGTTTGATTCAAAATTGTGCCCACCATGGTGTGATATTCCTCTATAGGATATCCACCCCAATACTGATTATACTTGGGTTGACAACGTTGGATGCATCTCTCATCAATTACGGACCCACAGAACTCACACATACAGTAATCCTCAGACGATAGACCTTCACACTGTCCCCGAGTATCCAAAATAGCAGATCTCTTAACAATTACAATACTAAGATTGGTCAAACACTCCCCTGATTGGCATAGCACTCCTCCTTCCGACTCTACTCCATCAATTCTGCCATCAGCTCCCATCTCCTTTATTGGTTCCCTATCACAGAAACCAGATATCCCCGAACAAATCAGGATGACAGAAACTCTGGAAGAGAATATAAAAATGAACACAGCAGACCAATCCATTGCCGCAGCAAGGACCTGCAAATTTCTTTAGCTCAGATATCTCACTGCAACCTTTTAACCCTCCCGGAACAAGCTCGCAATTGACAGGTCCACGTTATCATCCTCGTCTCCGCCTTGTTTCTCCACCGGTTGCAGTGAGTGGAATGGACCCAGGTATCTCTCTCGGCCACCTTCAAAGATGTGGTACTCATCAGCAACACCTCATACGGACCTTCCCAATGATCAGTCAAACAACCTGAACACAAGAAATTTCTGATCATAACATATTCTCCAGGTTCAACATCATGACAGTTAGTTTCAGGCATATCATGGGACAACAATTTCAATTTCTGCTGTTGCTGTTTTAACTGTTTACTCATTGATATAAGATACCTTACAGTTACCTCATTGTTGCCTTTCAAATCTTCCTGCAGACTTATAATCAAATGAGGTTGTCTACCAAACAGTATTTCAAAGGGGGACAGATTTAGAGGGGGTCTAGGAGTGGTCCTTATGCTATGTAGGACCAACGGTAGTGCTTGTGGCCATCCTAGTACAGTCTCTGCCATGATTTTACTTAGTTTGTTTTTAATAGTTCCGTTCATCCTCTCCACCTTGGCACTGGCTTGCGGTCGGAAGGGGGTATGAAGTCGACTATTAATACCCATCAGTTTACACATATTTTGAAAAACATCACCTGTGAAATGAGTACCCCTATCACTCTCGATAATTTTAAGGATACCGTATCTGCACACAAACTCCTGAACAATTTTCTTGGCAGTAATCGCAGCAGTATTAGTGGCAGCTGGGTATGCCTCAACCCAATTGGAAAACACATCAGTGCACACTAATACATACTTGAGATTCCTGCAGGGCGGTAATTGGATGAAATCAATTTGTATTACCTGGAAAGGTCCATCAGTCGGGTGGAATGTGGGATGGTTCGGGAGGGATCATTTTACCAATGTGTTTCCTCAAGCAGGTCAGACAGGACATTGCTCTCTTTTCTGCTTGGGAAGAAAAATCCGGGGTGCACCAGTATGCTCTCACCAATTTACACATACCTTGCTTTCCCAGATGAGTCAGACCGTGCGCTGCCTCATCCAGGCTTGGGTAATATGCCTTGGGAGCTACTGGCTTACCTTGTCCGTCTCTCCAGAGTCCAGAGGACTCTTGCCCACATCCGTTGGACCTCCAGACTGACTTTTCCTGGATAGAACACAAATTTTGCATCTCAATTAATTTCAGCATGTCAATTGTTTGGAAAGTCATGATCTGTTCAGTTGGTACATTCATTTTTAACCCTGCTGCCCATTTTGCAGCTTTGTCTGCCCTGTTGTTGCCCAGTGACACCGGATCATCTTCACATGTATGGGCTTTACACTTTATTACTGCCACTGCCTTTGGCAATTGGATTGCTGTTAATAGTCCTTTTATATGTTTGGAATGTGCAATTGGTGTGCCTGCTGCTGTCATAAATTTTCTCAAACGCCGTAAGGCACCGAAATCATTTACTACTCCGAAGGCGTACCTAGAGTCAGTATAGATATTAGCAGATTTACCTTTCGCTAATTCACACACTCTCTTTAGTGCCACCAGTTCCGCCACTTGGGCCGAGTGTGGTGGTCCTAAAGGTTCGGCTTCTATGATGTCTTCGTCATTTACAACAGCATAACCTGTACATAACTCTCCAGTGTCAGTCTGTCTATGACAACTCCCATCTGTGTAAAATGTCACATCTACATTTTCTAAAGGTGTATCCCGTATGTCAGGTCTTGCAGTAAAGGTCTGATTCAGATATTCCATACAATCATGTGCATCAATATACCTGCAGAACTCACCTGTTGCCAGCTGCTCACCTCTCTCCACCCTTTGTGCATCATGTTGCACATATGGTAAATACGTAGCTGGATTTAATGTACTGCACCTTTTGATGGTGATGTTTGCAGGTGCTATTAAGGCTAGTTCCCATTTTGTGAACCTAGCTGAGGAGACATGTCTGGTTTGGGCAGAGTTTAGCAAAGCAGATACAGCATGGGGAGTATAGACAATCTTATCATGGCCTAGTACAACATCCTCACTCTTACTGACGAATAGAGTAGTTGCTGCTACACTTCTTAAACATTTTGGGAGTGATCTTGCCACAGTGTCCAATTGTGCACTGTAGTTTGCTACAGGCCTACTGGCATCACCATGTTTCTGTGTGAGGACGCCTGCTGCACACCCATCAGCTTCCGTACAATACAAATCAAAAGGTTTTTCATAATCTGGTATTCCCAATGCAGGTGCTTTTGTCAGACTATCCTTAAGATTAAGGAACGCCTGCTCTGATTCCTCTGTGTGTATGACACAATTGGGATTTGAGGAAGAGACTAGGGGCCTGATTCAGACCCACTCGCGATCGGCTGTCCGCTCGCAAGTGGGTCGATGTTATGGACTGAGCATGCGCACGATGGAGGGAGCTCCGTCGTGCGCATGCGCCAGACGCGACGAGCGAAGGAAAGTCCTTCGCTCGTTGTGTCCAATCAAAGGGGGCGTGTTGTCAATGTTGATTGACAGCATGCCCCCTTTGGTGGGCGTGCTGGGGGCGTGCCTCCCTGACGGGGGCGTTCCCACGGGAACGCCTCCCATCAGAAGCCGGCCCACTGACATCACTAGTGATGTCAGTGGGAGTGATTTTGGCTCTGATAGAGCCAAAATCACTCCGGAGCTTGCGGTTGAAAACCTCAACCGCAGGCTCCGGCTCACAATTTCGATGGTCGCGATGGTCACAACCATCGCGGCCATCACAATGCACGCTCGTATAGCCTGTGGGTGGTGACCCACAGCTATACGAGCGTCCAGGAGGACGCTCCATTTTCATGGAGCCCGGCCCTCATTCAGAGCGTGCACTCTGCTCAGAGCGTACGGCTCTGAATGAGGGCCTAAGTCCTGTAATGGCAAGGCCAAAATAGAAAAACCTGGGATTCACATTCTGCAGTATCCACACATTCCCAAGAAGGTATGAATTTGCTGTTGGTTTTGCGGCAGTGTCATGTTCTGCTTTAGTTTGTCCTTAGCAACCTTGTGTCCTGTTTGCAAGAGATGAAGCAACAAACGTTTAGTATCATTTAAACATGACATAAACGAATCAGAACATAACAATAAATCATCCACATATTGTATTAGAACAGATCCATTGGCAGGTTGAAAAGATTATAAACAGTCGTGTAAGACCTGGGAAAAGATACTGGGGCTGTCTATGAAACCTTGGGGAAATCGTGTCCATGTGTATTATACACCCCTGTATGTGAAAGTGAATAGGTACTGACAGTCAGGATGAAGAGGCACAGAGAAGAAAGCAGAACAGAGGTCAATGACAGTGAAATGGGTTGCTTTTGGTGGGATCTGTATGAGAATGACAGCTGGATTTGGCACTACGGGAAATTGGCTCTCTACCACCTTATTAACACTTCTAAGGTCTTGTACCAGCCTATAACCCCTCCCACCACTCTTCTTTACAGGAAAGATGGGACTGTTGGCTACACTAGCTGTACGAACTAAAATTCCATGCTGTAGCAATTGTTTAATTATGGGATAAACCCCTAATTCCACCTCCTGCTTTAATGGGTACTGGGGAATTTTAGGAGCTTGCCTACCGCTTTTTAAATTTACCATTACGGGACTTACATTTGCCATTAATCCAGTGTCCTGTCCATCCTTGGTCCAAAGTGAATCTGGAATTCGTACTTAGTATGCATAATATGGCGTGCCGACCCAAGCGGCGCTTCCATTAGCAGCACATCATTGTCTAACATCTCTACTGTTTGCGTGGCTCTCATCCTGG
Source organism: Taudactylus pleione (assembly GCA_031769625.1). Lineage (NCBI taxonomy): Eukaryota > Metazoa > Chordata > Amphibia > Anura > Myobatrachidae > Taudactylus > Taudactylus pleione. The sequence continues at coordinate 12,549,877 of JAUIMM010000312.1, read as the reverse complement.
GACAACCCCTAAGTTTTTCAATAAAGATTTAAACTGGTGAAAGACACTCAAGACACTTTCACTTACCTGTGGACATCTTTGAAAAGGGCGTATCCACAAAACCTATGGAAGGCCTCTAGACGCCTCCACTCACCTATGGAAGAAGCTGCTTCCACGCAGAAATCCCTTTTTGACTACCTTTCAACTGCTAGGGGGTAATACTTACCCTTTGTTTTCCAGTTGATTTCGTCCACCCTCTCATCAGTTCACAATCACAGTTTAGCCAAAACTATGCGGTTCAATTACAGTGCTCAAATAAGCCTAACCGATTACTAAATACTGTAATCACACTGAGAGCCGAACCCTAACAAAAATAACAACCCACACACCTGCTTTGTGTATAGTAAACGGTAAGCTGCTACCGAGTCACTAGGCCGCTCCTTACGCCTAGCACTTAAGGGTCCTACGATACCCTTAACATTTACGAACCATGTTACACCCTAAACCAACAAATACTCACTGTTACACACTTCTTTCCTGCACAGAAAATACACGTTAACCCAGCTATTGGCAACACTTGATAATGCAATTCAACGGCTTTGTTTAAAACACGTGGCAGCAAGACCGGAAATACGTATACGCTATTGTGCGACTTAGCTGCATACACAATAATACGACTTCTCCTTTTTACCACAGAAAACAAAATACAAAAAAAAACCTATCGATGAAGGCAAACAAACTTTTTCCTCCCTCATCCCTGGATTCTCAATCAGCGCTCCTAAAGTCACAATAACAGGTAGCGCACTCTCAGCAACAACAGTGGTAACAGATTTTGAAGGCATAATGCGTTCTACTGTTAGGCGCCTCCACCCTTTTGCTGAGTGATCGCTACCGAGTGTTACCAAGTGACCGGTGGCATGATTCACACTGCGAGCCCCCAACTATCGATACCTGCTTAAAACCTCTGTACGATCCTGCCTATACCTTTTAAATCCTGCCTACACCTTCTAGATCCTGCCTATACCTTCTAGAATTGTTGCAATTTAGCGTAATGAGCCGCACAGTAAATAAATGCCTTCAGACTTTGAATGTGTTTCCAAAGCACAAAAAGTTATTATTCAACATAAAAACAGATGGTTACATGCTGTAATCTAAAGACAATTAGAGCAAATAAATCATACAGACCCAAGGAACAGCTGTTACATACGCACGCGCTCTGGGCCCAGATACTGGCATCAGCAAGAAACCTCCGTCAACAGTATCAGCAAGAAGACTCAAGACTGGGGTCAGAGAGCGCACATAATATATAATACTCTTTCAGGGATGGTTCTAATGCTAATCATTAGCTATTTTGCGTTGTGCACTGTTTAACATTGCGTGTATGTGTTAATGTGAATGCAGGGAAAACACCACTAATTTGCTACTATTTTGCACTGTTCATATTTAAGTCTGTGGTGATTTTAATGTGTTGGAAAGGCATTTTTATGTATGTTGAACACTGTCGGTATGTGTTTGGGGAAGATTTTTAAGTCTTGAATTGCTATTAATTAGCAATTTAGCGTTGTGTTTTTTGTACTATGTGGATTTGACAAAATGGCGCTGTGTGACCTATTTCTAAGATGGAGCCTTGTCGCCATTTGCAAGATGGCGTTGCACAAATCCGATTTTAAACTGATCCTGTCTCAGCCAATTATCCGGCTTCTACAATAGATAGATTATATATATATATATATATATACCATCCTGTAACAAATATATACATGAAAGGAGTGTGCATGTGTGTGTGCATGTATGTGTGTGTGTATATACATGCATACATACATACAGAATGTGATAGGCGAGACAGGATGATACAGGGTCAAATGAACCGAGGAAGAAAGGAGGAAAAATAGTGTGAGACTGTAGGAAAGGGGGATGAACAGAGGGAGACGGGAGAAGGTGAGGGAACAGAAAATAAGATAAAAACACCTTCACAATAGGTAGTAACTCAGCAAATTATATATAATATATAATCTAGTGACATTGTAAAAACTGTGCATAAATCCAGTAGGTGTCTTGACCTAGTGACACCTACTGGATATATGCAGTTTTTACAATGTCACTAGATGAAAAAAAAAATAATAATAATAAAAAAAATACATACATACATATATATATATATATATAATTCCACAGTTGGGCAGCACTCCCTCACTCCTGTATCTCAGCGCCAGGAGCCTTCCTAAGTAGCCCGATAACACAGGTACAATGTGTACAATGGAATAGGCGGCACTCCAGTCAATAAAACGCTCCACACACGGCTGTAATATTCCACACACGAATTTTACAGCCGCGTGTGGAGCGTTTTATTGACCGGAGTGCCGCCTATTCCATTGTGTGTATATATATATACATACACACACACACACACACAGTCAGGTCCATATATATTGGGACATTGACAGAATTTTCATATTTTGGCCTCTATTCACCACCACAATGGCTTTGAAATGAAACAAACAAGATGTGCTTTAACTGCAGACTTTCAGATTTAATTTGAGGGTAATTACATCCAAATCAGGTGAACTGTGTAGGAATTACAACGGTTTCTATATGTGCCTCCCACTTTTTAAGGGGCCAAAAGTAATGGGACAAACTAAACAATCCTAAATCTAACTTTCACTTTTTAATACTTTGTTGCAAATCCTTTGCTGGCGATTACAGCCTGAAGTCTGGAACGCATAGACCTCACCAGACGCTGGGTTTCATCCCTGGTGATGCTCTACCGGGCCTTCTACTGCAAATGTCTTCAGTTCCTGCTTGTTCTTGGGGCATTTTCCCTTCAGTTTTGTCTTCATCAAGTGAAATGCATGCTCAATCGGATTCAGGTCAGGGGATTGACTTGGCCATTGCATAACATTCCACTTTTTAGCCTTAAAAAACTCTTTGGTTGCTTTTGCAGTATGCTTCGGGTCATTGTCCATCTGCACTGTGAAGCGCTGTCCAATGAGTTCTGAAGCATTTGACTGAATATGAGCATATAATATTGCCCAAAACACTTCAGAATTCATTCTGCTACTTTTGTCAGCAGTCACATCATCAAAAAATACAAGGGAACCAGTTCCATTGGCAGCCATACATGCCCACTCCATGACACTACCACCACCATGCTTCACTGATGAGGTGGTATATTTTGGATCATGGGCAGTTCCTTTCCTTCTCCATACTCTTCTCTTCCCATCACTCTGGTACAAGTTGATCTTTGTCTCATCTGTCCATAGGATGTTGTTCCAGAACTGTAATGGCTTTTTTTAGATTTTGTTTGGCAAACTCTAATCTGGTCTTCCTGTTTTTGTGGCTCACCAATGGTTTGCATCTTGTGGTGAACCCTCTATATTCACTCTTGTGAAGTCTTCTCTTGATTGTTGACTTTGACACATACATCTACTTCCTGGAGAGTGTTCTTGATTTGGCCAAGTGTTGTGAAGGGGTTTTTCTTCACCAGGGAAATAATTCTTCTGTCATCCACCACAGTTGTTTTCCGTGGTCTTCCGGGTCTTTTGGTGTTGCTGAGCTCTCCGGTGCGTTCTTTCTTTTTAACAATGTTCCAAACAGTTGATTTGGCCACACCTAATGTTTTTGCTATCTCTCTGATGGGTTTGTTTTGATTTTTCAGCCTAATGATGGCTTGCTTCACTGATAGTGACAGCTCTTTGGATCTAATATTGAGAGTCGACAGCAACTGATTGCAAATGCAAATGTCACACCTAGAATCAACTCCAGACCTTTTACCTGCTTAATTGATAATGAAATAACGAGGGAATAGCTCACACCTGTCCATGAAATAGCTTTTGAGTTGATAGTCCCATTACTTTTGGCCCCTTAAAAAGTGGGAGGCACATATTGAAACCGTTGTAATTCCTACACCGTTCACCCGATTTGGATGTAATTACCCTCAAATTAAATCTGAAAGTCTGCAGTTAAAGCACATCTTTGTTTCATTTCAAAACCATTATGGTGGTGAATAGAGGCCAAAATCTGAAAATTCTGTCAATGTCCCAATATTTATGGACCTGACTGTATATTTGCTCCCATTGAGATATAAATTTTCACAGGCCCTACCTGCCTGGCCTTGCTGGGTGCTGCTGGTGGGCAGTGGCGGTTCTGGAAGGCTGGCAGAGTGGCTGCGGTGGGGCCCAGCTAGATAGGTGATGGACAGATTATCAGCTGCTAGGGACAGGGTGGTGGGGCGGGCGGGACGCGCACCCGGTAAGTCACTGTGCAAGTGTGCACACGCACACCCGGCTTCTCCCTGCAAGCAGCCGCAGGCAGGCTGCAGGGCCACATACTGTCTATCTCTCCTTGACAGAGAGACAGCCGCGCGGGACTCTCTGGGAGAGGAGGAGGCGGGACCGCGTGACGTAATGATGTCACACGGTACTCACGCAGTTCTCCTCTGGGAGCACTGTGATCGAGTAATTTCTAAGGGCAAAGGGGCCCGTCCACGGGGCCCTTGGGTCCCGCCGGACCCTAGGCGAGTGCCTAGGATGCCTAGCAGGAAATCCGTCCCTGCAGTGACGTGCGGTGAGGTAAATGGCTGGGGAGGCATTGACTAGTATCAGAGCCAGATTTACAGATACATATATGAACCCACATTATACAAATGTGCAGTAATATACAGTGCTGGAAATGTACTGTGTTTTGATCAGGGATGTGCAGAAAAGTTAGACAAAAGAGGCAGTGCCTCACCTGCTATACACTTTTTACTCCAGAGTTTTGACTATAAAAATGATTAGAATAATACAAAGAAGATATTTATAATATTTTCTTAAATTTTTTTCTTATCATTTTTATAGTCAAAACTTTGGAGTTTACCCAAGTATGACAGGAGAGGCTCTGCCTCACCTGCCTCACCTGACCACACAACAAAGCACATGGACCGCTTTCTTCTGGCAGAGGTGCATTGGGCCTGGCGACCAAATAACTCCTCAAAGTTATACAACAAGGAGTTTACCAACACACAATTCTCCTCAAAGTTAAACCTGACACTGTGGCCAGATTTAGTTTTGCCAGGGTGAGGCTAATGCCCCGAATCAGAGTCCTGACTTCTGCCTCCTCCATCATACTATCCTCACCAACTAGATCTCTCTCCTCCACCTCCCTATCCTCTCTTGCCCGACTCCTAGCAGCCTACATAACAAATAGAAAAATAAATACACAAACTGTACTTAAAAACTAACACAAAACTTAAGCACACACACTACCCAGGCAAACGTACAAAAAGAAACACTGACAAAGGCTAGATAAGAAAATGAGAGAAGACAAAAAAATAAGACAAACTTCAAAATGATAATAAGAATACAGATATTGACAGGACATAACTGTCAGAAATCACTAAGCACCTATATGAAATCACCACTCTCCTGCTAAACACTCCTCTCTCTCTCCACAAAACACCCTTTCAATTTGCTTGGGTGTGTGCCAGCCTTTTTATAAAGAGTCCTTGTGGCTTACAGTGCATGAGGTATGTTTTGGCCAATAGTAGTACATAAGGAAGTGTTTGGCGATTTGTAGGTGATTTTGAAGTGCTCATTTCAACTCGACCACTTTTAGGGGTATATTTACTAAAGTGCAAACAATCAAATTCTACTTAACATGTATCTAGCACCCTCTAGAACAGGGGTGGCCACCCAGTGAGAGGCAAAGAGCCCAAAAATATATGTAGTAAAGTTAAAGAGCCGATATCATGCGCGCGCTGAATGCAAAGCCCCCTGTAGTAGTGCCCCTTATGCAGTGCCCCCTGTAGTTGTGTTCCTTATGCTGTGCCCTCTGTATGTGTGCCCCTTATGCAGCGCCCCCTGCAGTCGTGCCTCTTATGCAGTGCCCCCTGTAGTTTTGCCCCTTATGCAGTACCCCCTATAGTAGTGCCACTTATGCAGTGCCCCCAGTACTTACCTGACTTCACGCTGGGCTTCACTCTGGGCACCGCTCCCGCTGTCACTACTGCTGCCGCTGACTGTTGGATCTAACTGGATCCAGCAGGCGCGCAGGCTCCTCACATCGCGGGTGATGTCATGACGTCACCCATACACTGCATCACTGGGAACGCTGGCCTCTGAAGTGATTAGAGGCTTCTCGAGAGCCGCGGGTTGGCCATCCATGCTCTAGAAGATAATATCTAGAATCTGATTGGTTGCTATGGGAAACATCTCCACTGCTAAAAACTTGCACTTTAGAAAATATACCCCTTACACTCTTGAAAATCAACCCACAACGCATAATTGAAATCGTTTTGAAAATTGAATGTTAGTAAATTAGAGATTTGGGCAGTGAGTTATACAGTTGATTTTGAGTCAACTTCAGTCATTTAAAAACTAATAAAAAATCGACTCAAAAATCAACCTTTAGTAAATATACCCCAATGTGTCCATGTGATAGGGATTATAGATTGTAAGCTCCACTGGGTCAGGGACTAATGTGCATCAGTGAAATATTCTCTGTAAAAGCTCTGCATAATATATGTGTGCTATATAATATCCTGGTTATACACAAATAATTGCCTTTCAGTCTACGGTAATTGCAAAACTCCAACCCTTCCGTGTTGACTCTAATAACAGCCAACCATAGAAGAGGGCTATGCTGCAGGGGCAGGTCAGGAAGGTGCCTTCCAAATGTCTGCAAATCACTTGGTATTGCAAAATCAATCAAGTGTAACAAAGTTCCATTATCATCTATGGATATCATGATAGCTTTTCTACCTGTCTCTGTACGACAGACCACAACATGAGTATCTTCTGCCTTGCAAATAAGGCAGTGATGCAGTAGTGAAATCCTAAATGCATTATCTACTAAAAGAAAACCTATCTTATAAGGTGGATCCTGCCTACCATACAGAACGTTTGCAGGTTCCCGATTTCTTGCATGGCCGGAGCAGGTCTGATTCATTAAGAGCCATAATCGGTGATGCAGAATAAGATCACAACACACAGAATTCCAGGCGGTAGTCGCTGCAGCAAATATTTAAGTTCAGAAACATGTGCGCTCCGTTTCAGTACCCCCCCCCCCCCCACCCCACTTTAAAGATTATAGAGCAAGTTCTATGGTTAAAAAAAAAAAAAAAAAAGGAGAAAAAAAAGTCAGCTGTTTCCAGATTTTGCTGACATACAAAAATAATTTACTGGGAAAACACTTTCGTACATATACTCTAAATTGACCATATGGTATCTCTGTAGCCGTCCTCTCACATCACTGTACATGAACGCTAAGTCTATTCCTATAGTTTTGTCTAGGTGCCAGAACTCTAAATTTAATATTTTTCCCCTGATGCTAAAAGAACGTGCTTTATAACTCATACTGTAAAGCTGAATTGAGATTTTAATGATCCCCATACCCTCTGCCCCGTTCCAGCTCCCAATAAGCATAGCAGCTCTCACTCAATAAACTACAAACTCTGTTTGAAATACAAGAGGTCCATGGTTTTTCACCTCTTCTAGTTAAACGTCCATGCTTATCATATGTTTTCATGTATTTTTGGATAACAGTGCAAGTGACGATATGTGCGTTTGCTCTATTAACCTCCGTGGATAGTTTCTCACAGAGGGACCTGTGGGTAATTGCATGCCTACAGCTAAATCAGTTATTGACTTTTTCATTTTGAAAAAAAAAAAAGTTCACTAAAAAAAGGTTCTCTTTAGAGGGATGGAATTCTGATTCAAATTTTTGAAGTCAATATAACGTGCCCTAAAAGTTTCCCACAACTCCCAGAATAATAATGTAAATAAACCTATATTAAGAAGGGATTGGACATCAATGAATGAGCGAGCACTTGGTATGGGAAACTAAAGCTGGGTACAGAACGTGCTCTGTTCAGCCTGAGCACCGTTCCGATGTTTGATGAACTCAGGCTGAACAGAGCGCTGCGTTTTAGCATGAATACGGATCACAGTTAAACCTGTAGAGAGGTACACGTGGAGGGAGATTTATCAAGCCTTCTTAAAAGGACAAGTGAAGGTGTTTCCTATAGCTACCAATCAGATTGTAGTTATTATCAAATCTGACATTAACATAGACAGTACCTGGGAATATATTCCCAAAAATATCAAAATGTACTAATGAAATAGAATTCAGGATAATACAAAATGATAAGTACATGTTATGGAATAGTGTCTCACCAGATAAGGCAGGAAAACGTGGTTTGTAGAGTAGCCTGCGAGGAGGGCAGGATAACTTGGTTAGATGAATTGCCTGCCAGGAGGGCAGGATTTCTTGGCTAGATGAGTTGCCTGCCAGGAGGGCAGGATTTCTTGGCTAGATGAGTTGCCTGCCGGGAGGGCAGGATCACTTGGCTAGATGAGTTGCCTGCCGGGAGGGCAGGATTTCTTGGCTAGATGAGTTGCCTGCCAGGAGGGCAGGATTTCTTGGCTAGATTAGTTGCCTGCCGGGAGGGCAGGATTTCTTGGCTAGATGAGTTGCCTGCCTGGAGGGCAGGATAACTTGGCTAGATGAGTTGCCTGCCAGGAGGGCAGGATTTCTTGGCTAGATGAGTTGCCTGACAGGAGGGCAGGATAACTTGGCTAGATGAGATGCCTGCCAGGAGGGCAGGATTTCTTGGCTAGATCGGTTGCCTGCCAGGAGGGCAGGATTTCTTGGCTAGATGAGTTGCCTGCCAGGAGGGCAGGATTTCTTGGCTAGAGGAGTTGCCTGCCAGGAGGGCAGGATAACACAGGCTGAAAATAGTTCAGGTGTAAATGTACAGTTTGATTACACACAGTAGGGCTGAGAAAACTGTAGCTGCTGATTATACAGAGGAAGCACGGACCCAAAGGCTTGGGCCTGTATACACTGAGCACAGCATGTGGATGGTGAATAGTTCAGGTGTAAATGTACAGTTTGATTACACACAGTAGGACTGAGAAAGCTGTAGCTGCTGATTATACAGAGGAAGCACGGACCCAAAGGCTTGGGCCTGCATACACTGAGCACAGCATGTGGATGGTGAAAACAGACAGCAAGCTAACAGTATTCAGAGCAGAGTGGAACAACAGTCTTGAATACTTGAGCTACCTGCTGAAGCCTTTGAAGGCAGCGTGGAGGGAGACGGAGAGTGGTAAATAGAAGCAGCGGCTGAAGTGTAGATAATCACGGAGGATAGCTGGAACAACCAGACCGAGCTGTAGGAGGAAACTCTATAACCGGCGAGGGGGAATGAATCTGGAAGCTACAAATAGGAGGAGCAGCCAATCAGCAGCATATGGAGTATGAGTCACTCTCTGCAGCATCCCCGGTGCTTGGTAATCAGCGGAACCGGATTCTGAGTCAGTGTAGGTCCCGAGCCAGTGGGAAACAAGCCGCTGCCACGGCTTGTGACAGTGTGTCATGTTTGTGGGTGTCACTCGTCTTGCTTGTCATGTTTGTGGGTGTCACTCTTCTAGTGTGTCATGTTTGTGGGTGTCACTCGTCCAGTGTGTCATGTTTGTGGGTGTCACTCGTCTTGCGTGTCATGTTTGTGGGTGTCACTCTTCTAGTGTGTCATGTTTGTGGGTGTCACATGTCTGTGTGTCATGTTTGTGGACATCATTTTTTTGGTGTGTCACAGCAGAAAAGAGTTTACGAGACACTGATCTACCCTACCTAATAGTATAACAAATTTAACTTCCAGAAAGTTTCCATTTTTCTTCACCATCACCAGCCCCAATATTCAGCCAGGGTTGTTAGACTAAGCACAGTGGCCAGAGTAAAATCAGCTGTCCTAAACTGTGAATTAAAATGAAATTGATCTGCATGGCAAAAATAACCTACCCCTGCCTTGTCATTGAGAAGCTCTACTGTAGTACCAAGAAATATTAGGAGGTATAATACGTGGGTTCTGGATACAGGTACAAACACACGTGACTAGACATTTGATTCATTTTGTTCCACTGACGCCTGAATGGGCTATATTTGGGGTTCTTCCTGACCATATTCGTACATCAGCGGGAGGTAAACGTCTATTATTAGCCATAAGCGCAGCAGCTTGTAAAACAATCCTACATACTTGGATAGATTCATAGCCACCACCAATAGCTCTTTTCAAGGCAAAATTACACCACCTCTTTCGAATGAGTTGGGTGGAGGTGATGTTGGAAAAAGAAATGAAGATAGAAAGATTTTTCGGTATGTGGGAGAGCTATGTGGATACTCTCTCAGGAGCTCTACGTCTCCAGCTCCGTAAAACATTCCAGAATTCTTCATGACATATGTTGCAATGAACCTCCAATTAGACTAGATCCCTGATTTGTTTCCTTATAGAGGCGTTTGTATCAATGGTTTGGCGAGCAGGTGGGGGGCGGGGGGGTCACGGGCAGCCCATACGTTTTTCTTTTCATTAAAATATCCGAGTTATGTGACACATGGTTCTGAACAGGGATTTTTTTGTATATTTTTAATAAATAATGTTATACCAAATCCCACAGGATTTTTTGTGATTATATTACACTAAATAATTACAGTAATTTGTATACGGCCTTGAAAGATTCAGATATTATATATATTTTTTTTAATATGTATACGCTATAATACTCAACCAATTTGGTAGAGCTGTGTTTTGTCACGATTGTGATTTTGATGTTCAATGCTTTGAAAGACAATAAAAATGTATTTAAAAAAAAAAATAGAAATTTTAGGAGGGCGCTCATCTCTGTCTGCTGAGCAATCAAGAAATCCCGTAGGTGGAGCCTGAAAGTACCAGCCTCTCTGATGAAGTGCTGTATTAGTACAGTGAACGCATATGTTTGGCAGCATCTCTCCAACCCCACACTTTTCTCCAACCCCTTCTTGTTTAAATAACAGCCGTGGGATGGGCATGTTAACCTGATTGCTCGACTTATCCTACCAAAAATGGCTTCCCTGTGCTTATGAGGTATCAGTGTGCCCCTAGCAGACCTTTTATATTAAAGCATAGCAGGATAGGTTATAATTGGGGCAGAGGTGGGAAAAAAACAAATATAATAATTATGCGTTTAGATGGTCATTGAGGGACCCATTTATCAATGAGTTTTATCAAAGTGCAATGGAATATGCTGCGCTATATAAGAAACTGTTGTAAAACTCATTGCGTATGATAATGGTGCTCCAGCCAATCAGCTCCCAACTGTCATCTGTTTGAAAAATGAAAGTAGCTGGTTGGAGCACTTGTTGATAAATGAGGCCCCTTAATGTTTGCAAATTGGAAGATAAATGTTTTCCTGTGCATGATAGGTTTTGTCCATACATTATACTTCTTATTTTTTTTATGTTTAGCAATTAGAAATCATTAGTGAATTTTATTTTGAATTAATTATTAAATTCTTTGACGTATATGAGCAATATTTGGAAAGTAAGGACTGGCAATATTTGGAATGGTAGACAAACCAAAGTTCTGATTTTTATCAACCGCTCAGCATTGCCCACAATAGGCTAAAATTGTCCCAATTGTGCATGTTGGCAGGGAACGGATGTTGCAATTTTATAGAGACTGAGGGCCTGATTGAGAGCCGGACGCTCTGACCAGAGCGCTCGCTCTGAATCAGGGCCGATCTAGCTTAAAATGGAGCGGCCTCCTGGCCACTCGCATAGCTGTGGGTGACCACCCACAGCTTATGCGAGCAGCCAAAAAGATGGTCGCGATGGTCAAGAACATCGCGACCTTCGGGCTTGCGACGAGACCCTTGTGGTAGGGTCTCGTCTGCCGCAAGCCTGGAGTGCTTTTGACTCTTCCCATGGGAACGCCTCCGTCTGGGTAGCCACGCCCCCGGCATGCCCACCATCGACAGCACGGCCCCATGCCCACCATCGACAGCACTCACCATCGACAGCACGCCCCCTTTGGTGCGAGACCCCGAGCGACGGCTTCCCCGTCGCTCGCCGGGTCTTGCGCATGCGCACGACGGAGGCGCCTCCGTCGTGCGCATGCGCATTTGGGTAACATCGACCCGCTTGCGAGTGTACAGCACTCGCGAGCGGGTCTGAATGAGACCTTGAGGTTTTGACAAGCAGCTGACAGAACAATACAACCGTACTGATGAGCATTGTCAAGTCATAGGCGCATGGTAGAGCAGTAACTCGAGAGTGCCCCCTGTTGAGATATGCCTAACTCTGTTGTATGTCTCACATTTACCTACAAATAAATCATACATTTAAGTGAAGACATGTTTTAAGTGTTGCTTGTATTCATTGTTCTCTCTATCAAATATGATATATACAGTATGAAAGCATTTGTGTTATCCAACAGAGATTTCTCACAGTTTTTTTTTTTTTTATATTATTTTCTTTGCAATTACTCTGTCCTAAGATATACAGCAGAGTTTATTGCACATGTGTATTCATTTTTGATGAATAATGATCTTTAAGAATTGGACTGTATGTACATTATAATAATACCCAGTAATTTATGAACTGTTAGAATTGTTTGTTTGCATGAAGATTTTACTTTTGTTGTTGTGCAGAAATATATGTCTTGACTTCACAGAAAAATGAGCATTAATAAAAATAAAAATGTCTTAGAGCATGTTTGAATTGGAAGGCTTATTTTATTCTACAGCCCCTAATGTGATTTTATTTTTCCCTCTCTGTAATTTCAGTTTGCTAGAATATTAAAATAAAATGTTATCTGCAATATAACTTAATATGGGTCATTTTCAGACAGTGCAAATATTCCCGTAGTAGCCAGTAAAACATTTGCTTTCACTAGTGTAAAGCTGGCCATAGATTAAGTGACTATAGTTGACTGGTTGGAATAATAATTATTCTTAGTGAGCAGGGTCATAAAAGGGCTTAACAGCGCCCTGTGACGGCCCCGTCCACCTTTGCGCATGACGTGTTGTCTTGAATAGGGGGCAGGGCCGCCAACACCCGAAAGTGCAGCAGTGCCCGGAGAATCTTCAAAATGTTTCGGTCAACTGTACACATGGCAGTGTGTCTGTCTGTAGTGTCCAAAGGACGCTACGACGGATCTGCTGCAGTGATACTGGCTACAGGTTGCCGTTCCAGGCACCCTCCTAGCCAGAAGCTAGGGCCATGGGCGAGTGACAGTGCCGCCCTCAGAGCCAGGGGCATATCTATAATGGGTGCACGGCAGGGTCCCTGGGTCCAGGGGGGCCCTGCACCGCACACCCTGCACCCCATCGTATTACTTACCTTTTCAGAGTCCCACGTCGGAGCAGGGGTCCGGCGCAGTAAAAACGACGGGAAAAATGGCCGCCGTGGCCATATTTCTGTCATTTGCGCATGCGCAGTACAGGGAAAATGGCTGCCGTAGCCATTTTCCCGGAGACCTGTGCATACTCTATAGACTCTGGGTACACTCTAGTGCCCAGAGTCTATAACTCCGACGCTGGCCGCGCACAGCTTAGTGCGCTGCCGGCCACTGGACAGAGAGGAGGGGGCCCATGTCGGAGACTGCACACGGGCCCCCTCCTCTCTAGAAACACCCCTGCTCAGAGCCGTGCACTTTGTGTGGTGGCACTGGTCGAGCACCCATAGTTCTGGCTCTGTGTGCGAGGGAGCGAACGACAATCATCCGTTTGCTCCCATACACTCAGAAATGGCCTAATATCGTTGGTCCAACTAGGGACCTGTTTCTTTTCTGCCAACTAGTTGGTCGACTATTGTTTCAGTGCAGTGGGAATTTCTGCTCTTGAGTGAATGATGTGTCACAGAGGCAGATGGACACTGCCTACTTTTGCATTGTAAAAAAAAAAGGTTTTCATAAAAAAAAATACTGTAGGGTCCCCCTCAATCTGGAACCAGCACTGGCAATTTCAGCCATGTGCTGGTTACCTCAAAATCATGGGGAAGAAAGGTGTGAAGTCCCTCCTGATTTTAGGGTAACCAGCATTGGGCATTGCCAGCCTCGGCTCCTGGAACCAGAGAGGGGGGGCCACAGTGTGGGAGTTTCCTGACCATGATTCCAGACAGCCACAGGCCAGTTGGCACAGGGGAATTGGGTCCAGAAAAATGCATGTGGGCCCTCCCTGGACATAACCAGCCTTGGTGTCAATTATACCAAGGCTCTTCCCTGTGCCCCAGGGTGGTGTTTATGGGCGGAAATGAAATAGTTAATAATAGAGGAAATAAATGTTGTCTTTGGAGAACTACATGTCTCAGAATGACCTGTTACGGCCTGCTGGCTTACCTGGTACTAGGGCCAGCTAGCACCTGTAGTTCAAGTAAAATGCAAAAAGACAAACACATACACACAGTTTAATTAAAAAAATAAAAATAAAAAGTAAAGAGAATAATAATAATAATAATAATAATAATAATAATAATAATAATAAAAAATAATAATACATTTAATAGATAATGTCAGTAGACAGTTTAATTTCAGCCTTTTTTATTTTATACTTACCTGATCTCATTATCCTGAAGTAGTCCACTCCACAAAGACAATTGTAAAACAAAAAGTGATCACACGCTGTGGCCAAAATAGGAGAAACAGTTCCAGCCGCGAGGGGCCAGAAATACTTTCCTATGTTTAACATTGGCCTGATTTTACAGTGACGGTCCTAAAGTTATTGAGGTCATAAAAATGTCAGGGTTATTTCCTAAGGAGGACCATTTGAATGTCACGCACATCATCAAAGGTCATCATGGAAGGTAAGCGTAGTGACCCTTCACTATTGCTTTGCGCAACATTACAGCTAGACTGCGACAAAGCTGTACCTATCAGAATGCAGCCACAGAGTCCTCAAATTGGGACAGTTGGGAGGTATGCAAAGATAGGGACTCACAGGGGCAGCACGACAAAATAGGAAATACAGTTCAGATGATTTCTCACTTTCATTAGTTATACAAAAAACATAATGAAACAAACAATATATTAATAGAAAATTAGGGCACGAAATAGGCAGAACCATGCACTTCACCATCCATGCATATAAAAAACTGCTGGAGCAAATGTAT